>QJPP01007285.1:0-618850 GCA_003996215.1 Jaltomata sinuosa
AAAGGTTTAAGATCTCCCACCGGAACTCCACAGCATAACGACCACAAATGAATGGAGCAGTTGAAGCCGCAAACAAGAATATCAAGAGGATCCTGAGGAAAATAATAGATAGTAGCAGAGAATGGCATGAGAAGCTACCATATGCTTTGCTCGGCTATCGCACCACAATCAGAACATCCACGGGTGCAACCCCCTACATGTTGGTCTACGGTTCGGAAGCAGTGATACCCGCTGAAGTGGAAATACCTTCTCTAAGAATCATCCAAGAGGTTGGTCTGGAAGACGCGGAATGGGTTCGTAGCAGGATTGAACAGGTGATGCTCATTGATGAGAAGAGACTGGATGCAGTATGTCACGGCCAACTCTATCAAAACAGAATGATCAGAGCGTTCAACAAGAAAGTCAAGCCTCGACGATTCACACCAGGGCAATTAGTATTGAAAAAAGTATTCCCTCACCAAATTGAAGCTAGGGGAAAATTTGCGCCAAACTGGCAAGGCCCTTACATGGTTCACCGAGTGCTCTCAGGAGGAGCGGTAATCCTCGCAGAAATGGATGGCGTCGTAAGCACAAAGCCGATCAATTCAGACGCTATCAAGAAGTACTACATTTGAAGACAGAAGGACTAGTTGTTGTTTCCTTGTACTTTTTGCATTTTTCTCTAATGTAACAGAACTACGTATTAGCCTGACTTCCCACGGCGGGATACGTAGGCAACCCATATCGGGTCCGGTTTCCCTTAGAAAAACCAAAAACATCATCTTTTATGGATTTGGAACTACGATTGACCTGACTTCCCTCGGTGGGATACGTAGGCAATCCTCGTCGGATTCGGTCCCTTCATATTTTCCATTTCCTAATGTATTTGAACTACGTTCTGACCTGATTCCATTTTGGATACGTAGGCAGCCTGAGTCAGGCTCGGTCATTGCATCACATGTCTTTATTTTTTCCAATGTATTTGAACTACGTTCTGACCTGATTCCATTTTGGATACGTAGGCAGCCTGAGTCAGGCTCGGTCATTGCATCACATGTCTTTATTTTTCTCAATGTATTTGAACTACGTTCTGACCTGATTCCGTTTGGATACGTAGGCAGCCTGAGTCGGGCTCGGTCGATGCATTACATATTTTTCATCTTTCTTTGATACCCCCGAAATACGTACAGACCTGATTCCCATTCGGGGATACGTAGGCAACCTAAAAGGTTCGGTCATACCCTTAGGATAAACCCCCCCCTCTTATTTATACCTTCAGAGTGATCACAACATTTACAGAGAAATAGAAAAGCGTCACCAGAAGCCGGAGCCATGAGAAGAGTACATTTGGACGTCCTCAACAAATGGGAAAACTCGATTGGATTTCGGAACATGTCATAATCTAAGGAACGATGAATAATCACTATATATATGCGCCTAGTATATACAAAATATAATTATTTTCTAAAAATATATGTATATATATATATATATATTCAAAATATTTTACTGCCTTTCCACCTGCTAAGTCTCCAAAATAGGAAGGTGCTAGCAACCAAGGAGGTTTTGAAGAGATCCACCTACCGAGTCTTTGGAATAGGAAATCCCGAGTGGCTAATGAGGTTTTGAAGAAGTCCAATGGCAAGGCCAGGGTCCGCAAGTCGATACAAATCAACACCCCTCCCAAAACTAAGAATTTTTCTTTGAGCGCAGGGAAACAGGAATCGCCAGGATTATGTCAAGTCAAGTTCAGGGACATGATTGGAGAAATCTCTTGGCTATCACGACACCATAAGCCGAATATTCTTCCCCTACTCTACTTTAAAATATTTTGTCCCAATTCTTCCGATTCTTAAAGGGTTTCATTTATGTTTTGCAGGTACGTCCGAGATCCGGATCGAGTATCGAAGATAGAGAGCTCTCATAGGAAAATAGGATAGTTTATCTCTTTCCAGATAACTCCGCCAATCAGAGATTGCCATCTAATTGCGTCAAATAACTCCGCCGATCGGAGAACGCGGACTGACTTTATCAAACTCTGCCAATTGGAGTTTGTACATAGGCAAACAAAATGACGCTCCGCCGATTGGAGTTTGTACATAGGCAAACAAAACGATGCTCTGTCGATTGGAGCTTGCATATAAGCAAACAAAACGACGCTCCGCCGATTGGAGTTTGTACATAAGCAAACAAAACGACGCTCTGACGATGGGAGCCTGTACGTAAACAAGCAAGCGACGCTCTGCCAAA
This sequence comes from Jaltomata sinuosa, assembly GCA_003996215.1. Lineage (NCBI taxonomy): Eukaryota > Viridiplantae > Streptophyta > Magnoliopsida > Solanales > Solanaceae > Jaltomata > Jaltomata sinuosa. The sequence goes on from QJPP01007285.1 coordinate 2,230, forward strand.
TCAGAGAAATGTATATTAGCAAGCAAAACATACTCCGCCAATCGGAGGCTGCATCATAGCAAGCATCATCATAACTCCATCAATCATAAGCATGCATGCCATTAACATCCTCATTTTGCATTAAAGATCGCTCCACCAAATGGAGATGTCACGGCTGATTCACCCAATGAAGACTTTATTTTTACAGTATTGCCCCGCCAGTCGAGAGGCTTTACTTCACAGTGTTGCCCCGCCAGTCGAGAGGCTTTATTTTACAGTATTGCCCCGCCAGTCGAGAGGCTTTACTTTACAGTGTTGCCCCGCCAGTCGAGAGGCTTTACTTTACAAGTATTGCCCCGCCAGTCGAGAGGCTTTACTTTACAAGTATTGCCCCGCCAGTCGAGAGGCTTTACTTCACAGTGTTGCCCCGCCAGTCGAGAGGCTTTATTTTACAGTATTGCCCCGCCAGTCGAGAGGCTTTACTTTACAGTGTTGCCCCGCCAGTCGAGAGGCTTTACTTTACAGTATTGCCCCGCCAGTCGAGAGACTTTACTTTACAGTGTTGCCCCGCCAGTCGAGAGGCTTTATTTTACAGTATTGCCCCGCCAGTCGAGAGGCTTTACTTTACAAGTGTTGCCCCGCCAGTCGAGAGGCTTTACTTTACAGTGTTGCCCCGCCAGTCGAGAGGCTTTACTTTACAGTGTTGCCCCGCCAGTCGAGAGGCTTTACTTTACAGTGTTGCCCCACCAGTCGAGAGGCTTTACTTTACAGTGTTGCCCCGCCAGTCGAGAGGCTTTACTTTACAAGTGTTGCCCCGCCAGTCGAGAGGCTTTACTTTACAGTGTTGCCCCGCCAGTCGAGAGGCTTTACTTTACAAGTGTTGCCCCGCCAGTCGAGAGGCTTTACTTTACAAGTGTTGCCCCGCCAGTCGAGAGGCTTTGCTTTTTAAGTATTGCCCCGCCAGTCGAGAGGCTTTACTTCACAGTGTTGCCCCGCCAGTCGAGAGGCTTTATTTTACAGTATTGCCCCGCCAGTCGAGAGGCTTTACTTCACAGTGTTGCCCCGCCAGTCGAGAGGCTTTATTTTACAGTATTGCCCCGCCAGTCGAGAGGCTTTACTTTACAAGTGTTGCCCCGCCAGTCGAGAGGCTTTACTTTACGAGTGTTGCCCCGCCAGTCGAGAGGCTTTACTTCCCAAGGTTATTTCACCTACAGTACATCCACTCCGCAAAATGGAGATGTCAACAATCGTTTGGATATCTACACTCTGCTCTTTACATTACAATTTTAATTTACAGTTTTGAGCCTCAACAGGTACTTTGTAACCCCTTTTACCTGTTTTGCAGGATGACACACTACAACGTGGAACTACCTCTAAGCAGCGATTGAGGCAATGCTTGATGAGGAATACCAAACTCACAAGCCAGAGTTTCAAGACTAGCACTCCGACTCCAATTCCTACAATCAGTTGTCCATATTTCTAAATCAGAGTACACCTGCTCTCACAAGCATCGATACCCCTTTCTCTATCTCCTAGAGTTCCCACTAGAAGATACCAAAGGGACTACCTCCGTCCAGCAATTCGATGTGATCTTATAAAGATGCGAGATGCACCTAGTAGGGTCTCGTTTATGGGTGTGTTGTGCACCACATTTATAATCGGGAGGCTGTGAAAGTGCACCCATTTTGAAAAGATTATTGTCATCTAGGAAATAACCTACCAAGCTCAACTAAGAGACCAGTGTCAACCATAAATCGTACACTGAGGCAAATTTTGAGGACTGCCTCAAAATTTACCATAATCCTCTATTCAGGACTGCAACCGCCCTAATTCCCATTTCCTTAAGGATACGTAGGCAGCTCAATTTCGATCATGGCCATACCCACTCCATTCGTGCCAAAGTCATCTTCCCTTTTACCGCAAAAAAAAATACCAGTGTCGACATAAAACCAACACTGGGGCAAATTTTGAGGACCTCTCAAATTTTTTTTTGAACTACATTGGCTTGATTCTCGTGAAACCCGAGATATGTAGGCAACTCAGAGACCAGAGTTTGGTCGAATTCATAATGACAATAACCTTTCTCTTTCTAGGGACGACCTTTCCAAAAAAAAATTTGATTTTTTTTTAGTCAGGACAAAAATTGGCTTTACGTCAACATCTTCGCCCAAAGACTCTTTCATCATCTCTGTTCGAAGAGGGGCAAGTTGTTGACACCCAATTTTGGCCCTCCTTTTTCCCATAATTAATTTTTATATGCTTCTTAATCCCGAGGACTTTTCCAAAATAATTTTCTTATTTCTATATTAATTTTAAATTAATTTTGGCACCAATAACCGTTTTTTTTAAAAAAAATGATTTCCTTTACTTTTTTTATATATAATAATAATTACTAATAATATTGTATCTTATAAAATCACCAAAAATATTTTATAATTCATTCTTTTTAACAAGATATTGGTATAGTAACTTTTATTTCAAACTCTAAATGAGATTTGTCGTATCGCTATAACATTTCCTAAATATTGTTCTATCAATTGAGGATTACGATTATGCGTACCAAAATTATGTTTAAGTCAACTATATAAGTATTTGAAATTAATCGGGATGAAAGAATGCTTCGTTAAATTAATTAAGTGGAAAACGACTAGGGAAATTATTTCTCTTCTACAAACTAATTCATTTACCAATTATTGGGCCAAATTCTTATTACCTAACCTCCTAACCCACTACCCAATTCAGCCGACCCAGCCCAAAATACCCTGACCCGGCCCAAACTCCTCACTAAACCCACCCTAATTCACTTTCTCTCATCCAAACCAAACAACCCCCTCTCTCTTCCACTCCCAAAATCAGCCGACACCCCCACCTCCCAAAACCTTTCCACCTCAACCGACAACCCCCACTTCGTCCACCTGCTGCCGCCGCCCAACCTCACCACTAAACACACCCCTAATCTCTTCACTCTCCACTCTCTCCTCCCCAAAAACAGCCGACAAACCCCACCCCCAAACCCAACTGCCGCCGCCCAAAACCCCCAAAACCCGCCGGATTTTGCGGGCAAACGACGACCACACCCTCTCCCGTCACCTCACAACGTCCCTTCCCCTTTTCGGAGGCTTTTGGTAGCCTCGAAAAGGTCGCCACCGCCGGTGGCAGACCTCGGAAAAGAGGAAACCCAGCTGGCCGCCGACCGTCTACTCCACACCGCCGACCCGTCACCATCTTTCAAATCCGCCTGAAAAGGTAGGCATCTCATCTCAAATTTTTCTTCAGTTTTCATCATTCCTCTTGCAACTTGTCTTTCCAAGAATTCAAATTTTGAATTCTTGGAAAGAAACCGTTGGAACCCTAAACTTTGGCTATAAAAGGAACCCTTGGGTTTCAGAGAAAAAAAAGAAGGAGAACACACACACACAGAGAACACACACACACACAGAAACAGACGCGCGAATACACACACACACACAGACGGGCGGAAAAATCAGAAATTATTATCAAAACAGCTTATAAAAAATTGTTCTCCGTTTGGTTCATTGTCGATTTGCATACTCACTATTCGTTTCACTCTCGTTGTCCCATTTGCTATTCGGATAACCGGAGTCGGAGTCGGAAGAGTTAGTTTGAAACTCGACACTTGACGGTCTCAATCGCTGCCCAACACAAGGTAAATTCTATCCCGTCTAATTACTTTATGTTTAGTTTTGTGATCCATTGATTCGTGTGAGTTTTGGTGGTTCATGTTTGGCTGATTTTAGGCGTTAAAACGTGAAACAAAATCAGTTTCTGATTGTTTGGTTTGGCTTATGTGATTGTAAAATGTTACAACTCAAGACTTGACTCGAATGTTCTAAATGGCGTTGTTTGTTTGGTTTGAATTATCGTGGCTAATTTGAAGTAATGTAGTTGTTGGTTTGGTTTGGTTGCATTTATAGTTGATGGTGTATTGGAAGAACATTTACAACTTTGAATTAGCTTGAAATGAACCTCAAGAGGCTTCGAGTTTTGCCGAGTTTATACCGCTGATTGTTTAAGGATATTGTTGTGATCACTTGATGACTATGATAATTGTTTAGTTCGTCTTTTATAAATTTTTTCGTTCCCGCAAGGTGTTGGCAGCTTTCGTTTAGCGTAAAGGGATTTAAAGGCTTAAAACTTTAGATTAGGATGATAAGACTACGAGTTTCAAGCCCTCAACATGGTTAACCGTTTGTTTGTAGACCTTTTGTGCTATTTGTTTCAAGATGTGGGTGCGGAAGTGGTGACTTTGAACCTTATATATGATTGAACAAGCATGGAACTTTACTATTGCGTAGCCATAGTTGGTTTGAATGTTTTTTATGTGTTTTTGCTAACATACATTTGCCTAAGTATCAAGAGTGCCACTTAGTTTGCAAAGTTGAAATTAATGAGTCGTGACTCTCGTTTTCTTCATTTAAACTTGTGTCATAGTGAAGTTGGTGGACTAATTTGTTTGTCTTCATTTTTGGTTGGTTGGTTGATTTCGTGTAAACCCGAAAAGTATATGTTGTTATGCTTGCATTTCTTGTAGTTCAATTCTTAAGTTTAAAGTTTCAATAGTTTTGTCATTTTTTTTTAGTCCCAAAAATGTTGTTTAGGATAGGAATGTATATATCATGTTTATATTTTCCGGCGTTTGTAAAATATCGTGGTCTTGCTTGTAATCTAACCTTTCTTCAAAACACCTTAATCCTAGTAAAAGTGGTTGATTTAGGTGCATTTGTTAGAAGAAGAGGGCTGCCCGTATTTTCATTATTTTGGTTTTAACTCGGGATCAATTTCGGGAATACTAGCTTAAAGAACTCATTATAGGCCAACATAGTAGTTTGGTTCTCCTTTAATCTCCCGGTTATTAGTGTTATCTTTTGAAGTGATTTGTTTCATAACTACTTTCTTTACTTGAAATAAATAATAATAAAGTTTTATATTGCCACTTGTTGTGTACTTTGTTTTTCCAATAATCAACTAGTGTTGAAGATGTTCGTTTTGCCTAAGTTCTTTTCGGATATCGTCTCATGTTAGTTCGTTTGTGTTCTAGTCAAATAAATTCGATCATTTGCTAAAAATGAAGCAAAGTATGGTTACATGTCGTCTTTCATATATGCTTGTGTATTTACCAAATAACATGTTTGCTTTCCTTGTCACTTTATTATTAAGTGTGGCATATTTCTATATTTTTTGTAGACTTTGTTATGCAAGTTACTAATCTTTATCACCTTTCTTTGTTTCATGTACACCCCGGAGAGTTGGAGTTCTCATTCGAAACTCAATCTCGGCCCAAATATGTTTTGGGTCGAACAACTATTAGGAAACTATCGCGGTATTCGGAGTCACTCATTAGGAGACTAGTTCCTCCAAAGGAACTTAACATACTTAGCCCTTTATTTTTTTTATGCTCTTCTCATTACTTGAATTTGTTTGACTAACTTTGTATTATTTGGGTGTGTACTTTTCTTTGTGATTTTTGATTAATATTTATTTTTCGGTTTATAGTTTCGAATGGATTACTTTATTTAGCTTAAAATTTTGAAAGTAAGTTTCCTTCATCTTTTTTTAGTTTAGGCAAATGTTTCAGGTTCCTTCCTTTTTTTTTAATACCTTAAAATTAGTGGTTAAACACTTTCAAAAACAGTAATAATAAATAGTGAATAGTGCAGATTTTTTTTTATTAACTAATTTAGGTTTCGTTTCGAGAAAAAAAAAATTGTTAATTCGCGGTAGATTTTCAAAACATTAATTAGCAATCTAATTTATTTCAAATAAGTATTAGTCATTCTTAGGCCTTAAACTATAGAACGCTTTATCTAATTTAGGCAAGTCTTCTTATATTTATTACTAATTCATTTATTCTCTTATTCTAACCCCAATATTTTACAAATATCTTGCTATACTCTATATATATATATTTTCGGATTTTCAGATTTTTGAAGCCTAAAAACACAAGGTATATATGTCATATGCTATCTACTACAAGGTATATATATTTTATATTTTACTTACTCTTATTCCCACTTTAATTGTACATATATTATTTTTATCACAATTACATTTACTTTCTTTCATATCCATGCCTGTCCATGTTTACCTCACGAATAAAAGTCTTCTTTACATGAAAACAAATAATTCTCGTTCTCTACTCAATTTTTAAATTGTTCTTTTACATGAAATATATCTACAAAACAAATATGATTTTCTCTCATATCTTTTTCTCTATTACCAATATATTTCTTACATACTTTTACTTATCCAAATCTTTTAAAATAATAAACTTTTCACATGATTTCCTATATTTTAAATATACATACGTCCTCTTTACTTTCTTTTAATAAATATGTCATAAACTTTCTCAAACTTTAAGAACTACATATATTTTACTTTACAAAGGTATATTTATTATAAATAATATCTTCATCCTTTACATAGCTTTTAAGTATATGTTTCTCATAAATCATAAAGTTTTACATACTTTAATTATAATTACGATAAAAGTATTGTTATTAAACTTTTCATATTTTTGACATGCACGTACATAGGTTTCATCTTTTACCATAAGCATACTTTATATTTTTTGCCTATTGTAGTGGCATGTGTCATATACTTTGAGTTTTCTTAAATTAATAAAATATGTTTTTATCACCCTTTTTTTAGCAAATAATGAGCAAATAACTTTTCCCAAATATTGTTTCTAAACTGAGTTTAAGGACTATCTTCGGATAGGCTCTGAAGGGTGCCTAACACCTTCCCTTCGAGTAACCAAAACTCTTATTCAGAATCTCAAACGTTTTCGCAGACTAAAAACAGAGTTTTACATTAAAAAATGGTTTTCCTAAGTTTCCCTAAAATTTAGGTGGCGACTCTAAACCCTTTTCCAAAACAAAGGCAGAAGAGCCGAATGTTGCAAGCATATTTTTGGCCAGTCCGAAAATCGGGCGCTACACAAAGGTATTGATCGATCCAGGCTCTGGTCTAAACATATGCCCCCTCACCACACTGACAAGGCTAGAGGTTGACACTTCTAAGATTCAGACTTGGAGGATGAACGTGAAGGCTTTCGACGACTCTCAAAGAGATACCATTGGGGAAATTACCCTTGATGCATTGATTGGACCTGCCACATTCTCCATTGTGTTCCAAGTAATGGATATCCCAGCTTCCTACAATATGTTACTTGGTCACCCATGGCTTCATATGGCAGGAGCGGTGTCCTCTACTCTGCATCATTGCCTCAAGTTTGAATGGGACTATCAAATGGTGGTGGTCCATGGTGAAAAGGGGCACTCTATATACGCGGTGGAAGGAAAAGAGAGATTGGATGGAGAAATGTTCCACACACTGGAAATGGTGGGATTTGTTGGAGAGGGACTATGATGGAGCAGCACGATCATGAATATGTTGCTTCGCTCAGGGTTCGTACCTAATGGCGGCTTGGGGGAAAATTTGCAAGGCATAATGGAACCAATACAGATACAGTCACAGGAGACCACGTTCGGGTTGGGTTATCTTGGCACTACATAAGAGTACAAAGATTGGAAGTCACCCGTGGGCGGATTCTATTATCCTTCGCTAGGACCGATACCGTCACTGCATCATACTTTTGTCTCTGCGAGATTTCTTGATGATGGTGAAGATGATGTGCTAGAAAGCTTAAGAGGTCTATTCCTGACAGAGATTGATGTAGAGAGCTGCAACGTCATCATCAATGAGGGGAGATGAGGAGTTCATAAATAGAGTAATCATCCCAAAGCCACTCTCAGCAACTGGACTGCCACTCCTTCTAGGGCTAGCCGAGAACTTGGCAAAATCACTTTTAAAAATGTTGAATCTGAGACTGTGACACGTAATGAGACTGTGCAACATAATATAAGTGAATTAGAAGAGGTAGAAGAAGCTGAAGTACTGGAAGAACTCGTTTAAAAGGTTAAAGAGTTTGAACATAAACCTAAGCCAAACCTAGTGGATACAGAGTTAGTGAACTTAGGGGACTCAGAAGTGGCTAATGAAACGTACGTCAGTGTTTACTTATCTGAAAATGAGAAAAAGGGCTACGTTCGAGTTTTGAATAAACACAAAGACGTCTTTGCTTGGTACTATGCAGATATGATAGGATTGAGCACTTCAATTGTATCCTACAGACTACCCACTGATCCCTCTTGTCCTCCTGTTAAACAGAAACTCAGAAAGTATAAACCTGATCTGAGCTTGAATATTAAAGAGGAGGTGGCAAAACAAGTTGAGGCTGGAATCATTCGAGTGACTGAATATCCGACTTGGCTGGCTAATATCGTACCTGTTCCCAAGAAGGATGGTAAGGTCAGAGTCTGCGTTGACTACAGGGATCTTAACAGAGACAGCCCTAAGGATAAATTTCCACTCCCTAATATACACATCTTGATCGATAACTGTGCCAAGCATGAAACACAATCATTTGTGAATTGCTTTGCCGGTTATCATCAGATTAAGATGTATGAGGAGGATGCTGAGAAAACTGCTTTCATTACACCCTGGGGTTTTTATTGTTACAAGTTTATGCCTTTCGGGTTGAAAAATGCTGGAGCTACATACATGAGGGCCATGACTACCATTTTTCATGACATGATCCACAAGAAAATTGAAGGTTATGTGGATTATGTTATCATCAAATCTAAGAAGGGTTCGAGTCATTTGGATGATCTCGAGAAGTTCTTTAATAGGCTACGGAAGTACAATCTGAAGCTGAACCTGATAAAGTGTGCCTTTGGAGTCCCTGCGGGAAAATTATTGGGTTTTATCGTCAGTCGTTGCGGAATAGAGTTGGACCCAACCAAAATCAAAGCCATCAAAGAGCTTCCGCCACCAAAAAATAAGAAAGAGGTAATGAGTTTCTTGGGCCGCCTCAACTACATCAGTTGCCTAATATCCCAATTCACTGTCATCTGTGAGCCGATTTTCAAGTTATTGAAAAAGGATGCTGCCACAAAATGGACGTCAGAGTGTCAGCAAACGTTTGACAAAATCAAGGATTACCTATCTAATCCTCCTATATTGGTCCCTCCTGATCCAGGTAGGCCGCTACTGTTGTATTTATCTGTGATGGATAATGCTTTCGGTTGTATTCTGGGGCAGCATGATGAAACAGGGAAGAAGGAGCAGGCGATCTATTACATGAGTAAGAAGTTCACATCATATGAGGCTCGTTACTCTTTGCTGGAACGCACGTGTTGTGCATTAACTTGGGCAGCCCAGAAGTTGAGACATTACCTCTCAGCATACACTACTTACTTGATGAAAACTTATTTTCCTGATGAGGAAGTGGCATTTGTGGGAGAGGATATATCCAAAATATACGATGGTTGGAGGATATTCTTTGATGGAGCTGCGAACTTCAAAGGGGTAGGTATTGGAGCTGTTTTGATCTAAAAAACTGGCCAGCATTATCCGGTATCAGCCAAACTTAGGTTTTCTTGCACAAACAATATGGCTGAATACGAAGCTTGTATTTTGGGGCTTCGGCTAGCCATTGACCTGAATGTCCAAGAGGTATTGGTAATTTGGGACTCAGACCTGTTGATTCATCAAGTACAAGGGGAATGGGCTGCCAAGAACAGGAAACTCCTTCCATACATAGATTGCATACATAAATAGCGCAAGAGGTTTGTCAAGATAGAATTCAAACATGTTCCGCGAATCCAGAATGTCTTCGCTGATGCTTTGGCCACTTTGTCTTCTATGATACAGCATCCGGACAAGATTTATATTGATCCCATACCTATTCATACTCACGAGCAGCCTGCATATTGTTTTCATGTCGAAGAGGGGTTAGATGGAAAGCCATGGTATGTTGATATCCAGGGATACTTAAAAAATGGAGATTATCCCAAGAATGCCACAAGTATTCAAAAGCGCACTATTCGGAGGTTAGCAAACCAATTCTTCTTAAGTGGAGAAATCTTGTACAAGAGGACTCTTGATTTAGGACTGCTGAGGTGTGTTGATGCTATAGAAGCTTCTAGTTTGATTGAAGAAGTCCATGCTGGAACTTGCGGCCCTCACATGAACGGATTTATCTTGGCCAAGAAAATATTGAGATCCGGGTACTTTTGGTTGACTATGGAGACAAATTGCACTCGTTATGTGCAAAAGTGTCATCAATGCCAAACGCATGACGACATGATTTGAGTTCCTCCCAACGAACTCCATGTCACCAGCTCTCCTTGGCCATTTGCAGCTTGGGGTATGGACGTTATTGGTCCTATCGAACCTGCCGCATCCAACGGACATAGGTTCATTCTTGTTGCTATTGATTATTTCATCAAATGGGTTGAGGCTACCTCACATAAGTCTATCACAAAGAATGTTGTAGCTGATGTTGTCCGAGATCATATTATCTGTCGATTTGGAGTTCCTGAGTCAATTATTACAGATAATGGCACCAATCTCAACAGTGATCTGATGAAAGCAACGTGTGAGCAGTTCAAGATCAACCATCGAAAATCTACAGCATATAGGCCACAGATGAACGGAGCAGTTGAGGATGCGAACAAAAACATCAAGAGGATATTGCGTAAGATGATTGACAATTACAGACACTGGCACGAGAAGCTATCCTTCGCATTGTTGGGATATCGTACTACGATGAGGACTTCTACAGGGGCTACTCCTTATCTTCTGGTTTATGGTACTGAAGCTGTGATACCTGCTGAAGTAGAGATACCTTCTCTAAGGATCATTCAGGAAGCAGAACTAAGTGATGCTGAATGGGTGCGAGGTAGAATGGAACAACTGGCACTTATTGATGGGAGGAGAATAAATGCAATTTGTCATGGTCAACTCTATCAGAATAGAATGGCCAAAGCTTTCAACAAGAAGGTCAGACCAAGGCATTTTACACCGGGGCAACTTGTCCTAAAACGGATCTTTCCAAAACAAGACGAGGAAAAAGGAAAATTTGCACCAAATTGGCAAGGTCCTTACATGGTCCATTGGGTTCTGACAGGAGGAGCACTCGTACTAGCGGAAATGGATGGTGAACTGTGGCCCAAGCCTATCAATTTCGACGCTGTCAGAAGATACTTCATCTGAGAAGTTAAGAGAAAGTTATTTCTGTTATGCTTCCTTTCCTTGTAATTGGAACTACGTTTGACTTGATTCCCGTTTAAGAGAGATACGTAGGTGCTCCTGTGGAGTTCGGTCTTATCATAATAAAATCTTTCATTTAACCTTATCAAGCATTGTAACTAGGGCAGAATTTTTGAGAGGATCTCAAAAATTCCATCTGAAAAGCATTACCATGAATCGTAAGACTAGGGCAGAATTTTGAGGGAACCTCAAAATTCACAACAAGCGGCCGCTCATTCTACAAAATTTTTTAGCCGAAAGTCAAGTTCTACACTGGGGCAGAAATTTTTGAGAGCCCTCAAAAATTTCATCGGAGCTGCACTCCAAACACAAAGATGACAAGATGTTGTGATGTCTCAAAACATGTCACGGTTTATGATTAAACAATATTTTGATTTTTTAACATTTCCCTTCCCTTTTCAAAGCATGTTATTTCAAAATACGATTTCAAACTTTATTTATTTATTTGCTCGAGCGAGTGCCCGAAGAGAGTGCGATAGCCCGTAGACACATAACAAGGAGGACAGATGCACCCAAGAGCAGATGCACAAATCAACCTCCATTTTTTTACAAATTAATAATTTTTCTTTGAACGCAGAACTAGCAAGTACAAATCCGAGAATTGTCTCAGCAGCATCAAGTCAAACACCGTCATCAAAATATGGCAAGAAATCTAAGCTACTCTATCTCCTCAAAGAAGAATTACATTAAGCCCAAGAATTACATTTGGCTCGAGAATTATATTTGGCCCGAGAATTATATTTGGCCCGAGAATTTCATTTGGCCCGAGATTGCATTAAGCCTGAGAATTACATTTGGCTCGAGAATTATATTTGGCCCGAGATTGAATTATGCCCGAGATGACTTTGGCCCGAGATTGCAGTTGGACCGAGAATTATATTTGGCCCGAGATTGCATTTTGCCCGAGAATTATATTTGGCCCGAGAATTGCATTTGGCCCAAGATTGCGTTAAGCCTGAGAATTACATTTGGCTCGAGAATTATATTTGCCCGAAAAATGCATTTGAGCCCGAGATTGCATTTGGCCCGAGATTGCATTATGCCCGATATTGCATTGTGCCCGAGAATTACGAATCGCATTGAGCCCGAGAATTGCACTGCGCTCGAGAAATGCATTTGAGACTGAGAATTGCATCAAGCCCGAAGATTGCCTTGCGCCCAAGATTACATGAAGCTCGAGAACTGCGAATTGCATTAAGCCCGAGATTGTATTTTGGCTCGAGAATCGCATTGTGCCCGAGAATTTTGATTAAGCCCAAGATTGCATTTGGCCCGAGAAATGCATTGTGCCCGAGATTGCATTGAGCCCGAGATCGCATCGAATCACAACAAGCTACCATGGAACAAATTATTCAGAAGCTACTAAACGTCATGCTATGCCACTCACAACAGATACGCTTTCTTTAATTTCTGCTTATCATGCTCCGAAGGCGTCATAGTCTAAAGGCATCATTTTCATGGTCTGCGGACATCATTTCATGGCCTTAGAATTTATTTTCTGCTTATCATGCTCCAAAGGCGTCATTGTCTAAAGGCATCATTTTCATGGCCCGCGGACATCATTTCATGGCCTAAGGATTAATTTTACGTATCATGACCCTGAGATATCATCGCTTAAGACATCATTTTTATCTTCTTAAGCAACCTTCCATAGTCTTAAAAGGAACCTGCATCATGTTTTACTTTATTCTTATTTAAATGTTAATCTTTATCTAGTTATAATAGAAATTGCAGGCACTGAAAGCTGAACAAGCCAAGAAACGAGATTAACCTTCGTCTTCACTTCCAAAACATAACTCTTACTATCCCTATACCGCCAACACTGGACCGTTGCTCGCGCCCTATTCTTAGCTCATCGCTTAAATCTCATCAACTCGTGCCAACTACGTCTTCGTCCAGAAGTTCGGTTGTATATCTTCTCTTGAAGCCTCGTTCGTTTATAAATTTAGAACTACACACAACCTGATTCCCGTAAAACCAGGGATATGTAGGCGACTTGAAAACCAAAGTCTCGGCCGCAACATTTTTGCAATCCCCTTTTGCTTTCCGGACTCAGAAGAATTAATCGTCAGGTCGGACAAAATTGGCTACTAGTCAATATTCCTTGCCCGTCAATTCATTCTTTATTCCCGAGAAAGGAAGGGGCATCTGTTGACACCCAATTTTGACCTCTCTATACCACCCTCGAGCTATTATTTTACTAGTTATTATTATTTTAAAAGCTTAATTTTTTTTGTGATTGCTTTTATTTACTAAATAAATCACGTGTTTATTAAATTCGTGTACAATTTATAAATATATCATTTATTTCTTATTCTTACTATTCTATCGTAAGTTCTGTATTATATTATGTGTCATTAATTTTACAATATATATATATATATATATATATGTAATTTATTTATAATTTTAAATAATATACATTTTGATAATTATCATTAATTATTTTCATCTGCTAAATTATATATATGTAGCATTTCATATATTAATTATGATTTTATATATCAAATTATATATATGTAGTATGTTAATAAGAAAATAATAGCCCAATTTCAATGTCTCTCTCAAATACTTCAAATTCTAGCCCCTTTCTATCCAAATTATTTCAATTCTAGCCTAATTTGAGTCAATTTGGCTTAATTTTTAAAGCCAATTTTCAAATTCAATTGCCTAAACTCAGCTGACCCGGATCCGACCCGCTCCGTGACCCGACTTATATCAAATCCAATCTCAACCGTTGATCTAATATGATCAACGGTCGAGATCAAGTCCCCATTTTTCTTTCCTTTTAAACAAATATACCCCCCAAACCCTAACTTCATTCTCACTCTCCATCCGCCGCTCCCGCTTCTCTCTCTCTAAACTCCTCTCCCTCAACCTCACCGCCGCTGGTCGCCTTGGTCGACTGACCACCATTGAAAGCCACCGATGCCACCACTCTCCTCCACCAAAAAGACCTCCACAACCACCCTCTCTCCACCCAAAACCCTCTTTTTTCTCCTCTTTCTCCTCCGTCGGAGCCGCCGATGAAGCAGCGGTGAGTACCGCTTTCATTTATGGCGTCTGACCGGTGAAACTCCACTGCCTCCGCTCAACCAAAGACCGACCAAACCCCCACTGTCACCGCCTCCTTTTCCAGCTAAAATCCCACCTCCAAAAAAAAGAATCGCTAGCCACGGCGGACTAGCCACCCAAAATGTCCCACCTTCACTTCTCACTCTCCTCCTTTTTCCCCCTGCCGACGAGCGGTAGCTCGTTGTCGCTGCCTCATTTCTCCGGCAAAACCCCATCAAAAGACTTCCCCCTTCAAAACCCAAAGGGTTTCTTTTCTCTGATGGCAGCGGAAGATTCCGACGAGCCGTACAACGGATCTGGCAGATCCAACTAAGATCTGACTTGTATTTTGATTTGTGCTCAGGCGTATCATCTTCTGCTTTATCTCATTCTCTCGTATTACAGGTTCTAAATCCATTTATGAAGGTTTTTTGCATGTTCATTTGATTTTACGGCTTTGTGACTGATTACTTATGTTGATTACAGTATGTGGGAATCCATGTTTTATGGTGTTTCTATAGATTTTAATTTTGAAAATTCTTATGAGTTTACTTTGTTTTGAAACGGTCTCCTAAGCATGTTCTGATTATCACATCATATTCCGAGTCTAAAAAATGAAGGATGATCGGTCTGCTGTCCCAGTTCGTTCTATATTATGGTATGACTAATTGTGATGGAGAAAGATAGCATGTATTCATGTCTGGGGAACTCCAAACCTTTAAAAATTTCTTGTTATCTTCTATTTGATTAACTCTATAATCTTCTGTACTCATGACTTGTTCATTTTGTATTATAATTGATTCATTCCAAGCATGACTTCACATTTCCTTTATGCTTAGAACAACCATGTTATTTATCTATTTGTAGCAAAATTGGTCTACCTGCCTTTCTCCTTTCAGATTCAAATTGGAGACAACTTGATGATTGGTTATTCTTGGTAAACTTTGATGCGTAATTGACTGATCATAGCATGTTTTTATCCCTGGAGTGATTCTCTTCCCTTGTTTACGGATTAGAGCAGCTTAGTACTGGTTAATTATGATAAAATATTAAACTATTTGCTCTTTAATTAGCTTGATTACTTAATTTTAGGAAGGGATTTTAGTTGACACTTATGTGATTTATTTATTCATGGTAAAGTCAAGCCTGTTGAGTATGATAATTGATTACGTATGTCAATTTGTCTCTTCTTTATCCTTGCATAATTGTAATTTCCTCTCCCTCAATTACATGAGATTGATTTCTTTTCTTAGACAAAATGAATAATTTCAGCATGGATAATTATGAAAAGATGGACACCCGAAATCAATATGTCCTCCTTTCTTTGATTCTTTTAAATTAGCTGACTTTGGTACTTAATTGATTATGGTAAGTTTTATTCTAAATTGCCCAA
This sequence comes from Jaltomata sinuosa, assembly GCA_003996215.1. NCBI lineage: Eukaryota > Viridiplantae > Streptophyta > Magnoliopsida > Solanales > Solanaceae > Jaltomata > Jaltomata sinuosa. Next base: position 17,792 of record QJPP01007285.1, read on the forward strand.
ATTTTACCATGTAAAGTATTTCTTATTCTTTCTTTATTTCTAGACAGCTTATTTATGGTAAAGTAGAAACCTTCTGTTTATTGATTCTCTTAGTTAACTAAGGTAAAAATTTCCTTGATTTATTCTGTGAATTATTTCTTTTCTTGATTTATTCTGTGAATTATTTCTTCCTTAATTCAAGTCCTATTCTTTCACTATAAAACACAGTTTCTTTTTTCATTCATCTCTCAGACTTGACACACATATTTACTACTCTCATATTGTTTAAAAGCTCTCTTCGGTGAACAAGATTGTTGATTGATAAGTGTTGGGTGTCAAATTTCTTTTATTGTTTACTACAAACTGGTATATTTCTTAATTCATGTACATAATTTATGAGTTTGATAAAAAGCATGACTATAGGAGTTTAAAGCTAATGACTTGTTTCCTACTTGATTATGTGATCCAAACTACCACTACTTGTAGATCATATATTAGTTATATATATTACTGCCATGATTCTTTCTTGGTGTTGTTCTGGTATATGTTGTATGGAATAGAGGGCTTTAAACATATCCTATACCTTGACATGGGCAATGCCTAGAACCCTTGATGTTCTCATGAAACTTTGCCATGTCAGGGACTAGTAGTAGGAATGATTATAGGCTCCTCTGGTTTGTTGTATATCATTTTAGCAGGTTATTCGCTAGCGAATCCGTTTGGGAATTGTGAAGAGTTGTCCGAAATTTGAGAGTCTCCAAAGACTTGGACTCTTTTTATTTTCTTGTCATTCATTTATTTGGTCTGTTATATTTATTGTATAAACTTCAATAATAAATGAAGATTAGGGGACTGCTATGGGGGAGGGGCAAACTACGTGCTGCGTGTTTCATCTATTCGAAAACATAGAAAGCATGCCTATAGGTAATCTTCAGCATGTTTAATTTGTTAGATGTCGTGTTCTTAGGATTACCTATTAATTCTCAGCATGCTTATTGTAATATGGTACGTTCACTGATGTCTCTTGTACTACCCATAGTAGTTATAATTTCTGCAAATGACTTAATTAGCTATCATGCCTATAGGATTAAAATAATAATAATAAATAAATAATCTGTTTTAGCATAATTAGTTACCATATCACAAGTTAAAATCTGTTTTAATATCTAAATACCATGCCTATAGGTTTAAATAAATTTTCAGCATGTTAAACAACTGGTCATGATTCAAAATCTGTTTCTGCCTGTAAACTAATTAGTTACCATGACCATAGGATCTAAACATGTTTTAGTATCCATGTAATTAATTATTGTGTCTCATAAACAATCTGTTTCAGCATGATATTAATTAGTTATCATATTTTGTGTTCTTTTTTTTGAAAATCAGTACCGGCGTGAAATCAGGCTCATGAATTTTAAGTCCGTTTTGGCATTAAATCAGAATCATGTTTAAATTAAAATCTGTTTTAGTATTTAACTAGTCACCATGCCTATAGGAGTCAAAATCTGTTTTGGTATATAATTTAAATAGCTACCATGCTTACAGGTTCAAGTTTATTTATTTTACATGATCAGAAACCATGCTCATATTTTCCAGCCAGTTCTATTTCAATTATTAGAAATCATGTCCATGTTTAAGAAAAGTGTTAATTTTCTGAATGTTTTATCATTAGAAACCACGCCTATAGACTTTAAAACAGTTGCAGCATGTCAAATAATCAATTATCCTGTTCATAGGCTTTAATGAATGAAATTTCTGCATATCTTTATCACTAAAATTCTGCCTATAGGTTTAATTATATAAAACTGTCAATTGTTTGAACTTTGGTAATTGTCTCTCCTTTAAATATTTAAGAGGCCTAGTTGAGACCATTATGTTCTACATGTTTCAAGTCCTTTTTTTGTTTTGCCTGACGTTGAACATCGTGTCTAATTAGAAAATTTAATATTTTATTTGTCTAGACCCATATCCAAACAGTAAGTCCAAATGCCTCTTGGACATTAAGTTGGGACGGGTAAGCATCTTAAGACACGTTAGATTTTTCTCATTTTTTTAGTACGCACTTAGGTAAAATAATCTTAATAACCAACTTAGGTGGGTAGATAGACGGATATGATGAAAATTGACCCGAGCAGAATACGACAATGTCTTTGGAATTGTCTTCGATAATAAGCTAGGCGCTGATCCGAATAGGTTAAAATTAACCTAAGTTTGTTTCTTTCTTTTGTTTGGGGTAGTTAACTAAGTCACTTAGTAATTAAGTTATCTTCTTTATATCATTTGTGTCAATTCTGTTCTCTTGCTTATCTCGCTTCTTATTTACTCGTTCATGTATTTTAATTGTAATTTGCGCCTCTTTTTCACTTTGAGTTATTAAATATTTAATTAGCCTAACTTATCTGTTTCTTTAAAAATAAGATTTTTACTTGAATTTATTAACCGATCTTTGTTTATCACATACTTCCCACATAAATAACGAATTCGGCAGGGATCCACATTTGTGGACCTCGAAAGGTGCCTAACACCTTCCTTTCAAAGTAACTTGAACCCTTACCCGATTTCTGGTGACGTAGACCTCTAAAATTAATATTACTGTTATTAGCGTCGAATGGTGCCCTAACGCACCTTAATTCGTTAGGTGGCGACTCTTCACGCTCTTTTAATCCTAAAAAGAGTTGTCACGTCAATGACCCATCTTTCGCGAAAAAAATGGGGCGCGACAATGACACATGAAATTACAGTTAGTCAATTTATTTATATATTTTAAATTTTTTTAAGTTGTTAATTATTATAATTTTCAATACTTTTTGCATAATTTTTAGATAAAATATTTTACTCTCTTTGTCCGAATTTATGTAGCGCTAATGAAATTTGGAGGTCCAGCCAAAATTTTTATATAGTTTTTAGATATTTTAAGTTATTAATTATATTGTGATAGTACTTTTTACGTGATACAGATGAAATTGGAGAGTCAACCTAATTTTTTGCATAATTTTTAAATATTTTAAGTTATTAATTATTGTGATTTATAATATTTTTTACATAATATATGTTACTCTATTCCAATTTATATGGCACTAATAGAATTTGGAGAGTCGACCCAATTTTTTTAGATAGTTTTTAGATATTTTAAGTTGTTAACTATTGTGATTTATGATACTTTTTACATAATTTTTAAATAATTTATGTTACTCTATTTGTCCCAATTTATGCGGCATATATAAAATTTGGAGAGACCACCAAATTCCTTATATGTTTTTAAATATTTTAAATTATTAATTATTGTGATTTATAGTACTTTTAATGTTATCTTCAGATAATATATGTTACTTTTTCTGTCCCAATGTATGTAGCACCGATAGAATTTTGAGAGTCAATCAATTTTATATATGTTTTTTTAAAATATTTTAAATTATTAATTATTGTGATTTATAGTACTTTATACGTAATTTTCACATTTAAAAAGAAAATTAAGACAAATAATTTAAAATGAAGAAAATAAAAAAATGACCAATACAATAATAATATTTGTTATTAGCATATTTAAAATTTTAAAAGTCTTTCTTTCTTTTAAAATACTGTCCACATATTAAATTAAAGAATAAAAAATATATATCAATGAAGTCAATTGACAATTCTTTAATTCTAATTTTCACATGACATTCAACGTATCTCTAGTTTAAGATCAGAAGATATAAAAGTTTTTTCTATTTTCTTAAATTTCGTCTCAAATTAAAATCAGATAAATAAATTAAAATATTATATAAAATTATATATAAATTACCTAACCAAACGAAAGTGAGCCATTAAAGAAATAAGATAGTAAGCATAACACATCAGCCATTTTTTCCAACGATTAAGATAGCATTTAAGTGTTGTTGTGGGCTCCATGGTCATTTTCCTACCCTCTTCACGACACGTGCACAGCCAGAATTTTGAACCAAGGACCTTCCATTAGAATTTTGAAGCCTTAACCACTGAAGTGAGAAATATATATCCAGAAAGTTGAAGTGAGAAATTGCATAAAATTTAAAATCAATCGATTATGAATAACTATGAATATATCATAATTTATGATATATCGTAATTATAGTCGATCTAATAATCGATTATAAAATGATTATTAAAAATATATCATAAATTATGATATATTTTTTTCGAGTCGAAAATAATAAATTCGATTGACGAATTTAAAAGAACTTTCTCTAAATCCAAGTCTCAAATTAAAGGGGAGAAAAGGGAGATGGCATGAAATTATAGTCCATATTATAAGGTCTTTATATTAAATTAACAATAACAATTCTTTGTTGTAATTAAATTCTCGACGTGGTTGTATATAAAATATATTATATTCCAATTCAAACCAAATTTGGAAAAGTAAATTGTTGCAATCAAATGACATAATTTTTCTAAATTAGTAATAAGAAAATAATTACAGATCATGTCAAATTATTCAAAATAATGATGTAATGATAATGTAGGGTGGATTAAAACCAATAACCTCATATAGCAAAATTACAAACAAGTGACGTTACTTATAACAATAACATCAAAAACTTCTATTTAGGCAAGAAGACAACCTATAATTTGTGTCCTTATCAATATTTGGACATGTAACATGACATGCAATGCTTTCTTATTTGGTGTGAAGCTAAAATTAATGGTGAATTGGTGACAGCCACTCTTTTTTTTCTTCTCAAAATGAGTCAAGACTTTTTGCCTATTGCCATTTTAGTTCCACAACTTATTATCATGAATAATAAGAAAAATTCAACCAATAATAGTTCAATTTGTAGGAGGGTGTATGTTTGAAACTTAATTTTCTGCCTGATTTTTTTTTCTTTAAGCGATGAGAAATGTGACTCAACAAGTATAATTTTTGAAAAAGATTCAATTATAGCCAGGATTTTCTCACCAGAGCATTTAGGCAGGCAACATTTTCTCACCAGAGCTAGTATCTTTTCTGGCTTGGATACTAAAGTGACGATTATTTTTTGACATAAGAATTTGAGGAAGAATTCCTCCATCAGTTTCTTCAAGATTTTTAAGGGACTAGACAGAGGTCTTTGCATAGAGTAGAATATGTCTTTAAAAATTGAGAGAGGAAAAAATAATAAATCTATATACCTAAGTATGATTCAATCGCGGTGCAAGCAACTAATTGCTCTGTCATATCCGATGTTATATATAGGCATATTCAAGTTCTTTTTGATAACAAATTCATACATAATGAGTTTGCACAACATGGGTTCCTTCAACACAAAAAAAATTAATAATGAAAAGAGTAACGAGTACCCTTGTCACAATCCAAAAATTCTAATAGCCTGTTTGGCCTAGCGGTTAAAAAATTACTTATTTTAAGAAGTACTTTTATAAAATAGCTTTTCTGAAAAATGCTTTTGAAAAAAACAGTGCTTTTTAATAAACAGATTGTGTTTGACTAATATTTTTTTAAAAGTGCTTTTGAGAGACAAATTACGAAAAAAGCATGTATCAATGGATCTTAATGAGAAATTATTTTAAATATCTTTTATAAAACTTTCAATTAATTTTTTATTTTTATTTAATTAAAAAGTAAATATTATAAATTTTCAATCAATATTATACATAGGTACATAAATATTAATACTATAGGAATAAGTAATTTTTTCACACATACACTTTCACTTGTAAGATAACATAATATTTTGTTAGTTGCATAAATAATCTAATAATATCTAATTTAAAATATTAAGTAATATTGATGATTGATATTTTTTGTTTTGTTATTATCCTTATCTACAAAAGTAAAACTTTCACAATTACTAAAATTTATATGTAAAATAATATAAATAAATAAAAAATTTAATTTTTTGTTACCTTTAGTCTGAGTTCACTAGCATGTTCAATGCTTACCTAAGAGAAACGTAAAATAATATATATAAATATAAAATAATAATATATAAAACGTAAAATAAAAGAAGGAATTTATGGTAGAAGAATGAAGAATAATTTTTTAAAATAAAACTTAATCAAACTTATGAAATATGCTAATTAATTAACAAAGAATATATTGGTATATATGTATAAATGATAGGGATATTTTTTTCTTGAAAAAATAATTTTCTGCTTCTGCTTCTGCTTTTTTTAAAGACCTTTTTATATAGATAATGTATTAAATGATTTAATTTACGAATTATAGTATAAATTTTACTCTTACAGATTATAACTTTACTTTTCTTAACAAAAATAGCAGAATCAGCTCTGTCATATCCGATGTTTACTGTCCATATTTTATTATCAAAAGTGCTCAATTATGTACAAAACTCAGCAAATGGTCTCAACTGGACAAGTCCCAGCCTGAGAGCATCATCTCAATTCCTCTGTACTTCGCACACCTATCATTCAAGTTACACAGGGTAATAATTGAATTGCTCTACATATAGTTGCAGCTTTCTTTGCATACTTGCCCTAACAAGCACCTCTTGTATAATCTTTTTAACTATCCCCAGTATTGGCCTTCTATTGTTTCTGAAATTTTTATGATTCCTTTCCAGCCAGACTTCATACACTGCAGCGGCAAGAGTCATCCTATATACAGTAGCAACTTTACTTTGGCCCCTTCTATGAGCTTCACACCATTGTGCCTCATCAGTCCATCCCATTGGGTTCCTTCTGATACCAAGCCAACATAGTAGTTTAGTCCATATACCACAGGTTGCATTGCATTTGAAGAATAAGTGGTCGATACTTTCTTCCTCATTCTCACAAAGTGGACAATCAGGGCTTACCTGGATTCCCCATTTGATCAACCTGTCCCTCGTGTATAGTCTACCATGGAGGGTTAGGTATAACATGAAGTTCCATTTAGGGGATCCAGCATTGTTGCATACTAATCTCCTCCAGGACACTCTGGGATGATCTCCAAGTAGCCTATAGTACATCTGTTTGATACTAAATTGAGTCATACTTGTCAGACCTTCTACATACTTCTGAGCCTTCATGATCTTTTGTATAATCCAACATGCTTGTTTAGGCCTAGCACCCCAAATTGTATTCTCTTTGCTGTAATATATATGTACCCATTGGATCCACAGAGCATCCTTCTTCCTACTGAGATTCCAAAGAAGCTTACACAAGGCAGCTTTATTTCAGAAATGAATGTTAAGAATGTTTAGCCCTCCAGCCACCTGTGGCAAGCAGACCTTGTCCCAAGCTACAAGAGCCTTTTTGGAGAAATCAACTCCCCTAGTCCATAAGAAGGTCTTGCAGATTCGTTCTATGGTTTCCAATAGTTTCTTTGGCATTAGGAACAGTTGGGACCAATAAGTCTGGATGGAAAACAATACAGCCTTCAAAAGCTGTAATCTACCAGCATAAGAGAGAAATTTGGAGGTCCAAGATGCAATTCTTCCCAACATTTTATCTAACAAAGGCTGAAATTGCACCAGTGATAATTTTTTAGTGCTCAAAGGAACCCCCAAGTACCTTATGGGCTGCTCACCTTTTCGCATGCCTGTAAGTGCCAATATCTGATCTTGAATATTCTGCTTCACACCACCAAAATATACTGAATATTTAAGAATATTTGCATGCAAACCAGATGCCAATGAAAACTGTGAGAAGCACTGGAACAACAAATGCACTGTCACGATCCAGACCGCCATGAGTGACACTCACCCAACCCCTAGGTGAGCGAACCATCACTTTCCCAAACTTAATTGTTCTAACAGCTCAAAACCAGTGCATAAAAGTAAACTAGCAATTCAATAATAATAAAACAACTTCATTAAGATAACCTGCAGAAATTTCCTCCTAGAATCTGAAAGTCGCAGTACCAAACAATTCTACCAATGTCTAGAGTGCGGGGATGCAACCCCAAAATAACAGAATTAGTCTAAACCCGAAACAAATGGGCTACAACTTTAATGATAGGTTCAAGGCAGCTCGATCGAAGCAGCTCACCCTTGAAGTCTGGAAACGCTGGTACTACAGATGAGGTCGCGTCTCAGCCACTGGAAGATTGCCTGTACTCACAAGAAAGAAAAGCAAGTGCATTATCAGTACACCACCACTGTGTACTGGTAGGATCATCAGCCAGTTCCAAATAAACAGTGTATAATTCAGTACAACAAATCAAGTACAAGTACGGAAAATATGTAACAAGTCAATAGGCTCCCCTAGACTACAAGTCTCTACCTAACTTGTTTCCACATGAAATCCACTTTTTATAACTCTAACCAACAATTACAGAAGTTCAATAAATCATCCTTTTTGCCTAGCCCGGACCCACCCTGGGATCCCATCTAAACAACACCTAAGTGTTAAACAGACAACCCGGCTTAATGCAAGACCAACTACACAAATATAACAGGATCCCCGGTCACTCAAGGACCACCAACGAATATCATAATTCAATAAAACAGCCCGGTCCACTCACGGAACCATAACAGTCAATGCAATACAACAATATCAATGCAATGATGCAGTAAAACAAACCTGTACCAGGCGTGGTACCTGAGCCAACCGTTAGTATTTTGTACCGGAGGGTGGTACCCGAGTCAACCATTTATTATACCCGTATCAGGCGTGGTACCCGAGCCAACTATTAGTATACCCGTACCAGGCATGGTACCCGAGCCAACCGTTAGTATACCTGTACCAGGCGTGGTACCCGATCCAACCGAATGTCAACAATCCACAGTCAAAATAATGAACAAAACAACTTGTAAACCAACAAGCAACACACCGTTCAATTCACAGACTGTAAAACAGGACCCTTAGACATTCTACACAATTCCTCTAAGCCATGCAATTCATACAAACACTTAGATAAGAGTACAAAATATACAACATTCACAGGAATCGTAAGCCATCACCTACCTTGAAATGATCCAAGCTCTACTCAACCCGAGCTTTCCCGTGTTTCAGATTCCTTTCTCGTTCTTGGTCTAAAACAACATACAAGTACTTAAATTAACAAACAAGGCCTGTGTATTACCCAGATTACACCAAATCCCAAACGCCAGACCAACCATGATCATTCCACCCTTTTTCCCGTGTTTTCCGCCATTATTTCCCTAGTTCTATCATTTTCATAGATAAAATAGAGAATTTAGCAATATGTGATCATAAAACCTTACTTTTAACAATACCTAAGAACTTTCATGCCTAGAATCCCCCTTTTTCCCTGGATTCTACCATTCCTAGGTTATTTGAACCTTTCCCCAAGTTCCTTCCTAGCAATTCTACCGCGTAGGAAAAGTAGTACGAAGATTGGGGAGTAGAAATCTTACCTTAGGGAAGAAAAATAATAGAAAATGGAGGAAAATCGCCTGGAATTGCCTTGCCCTTATCCCAAAATGAAATTGTAAAAACTGAATGTTTTGGGGAAAGTTTCTGCATTAAATCCCATTACGCTCCGCTATAGCGGTACCGCCGTAGCGGAGTCGTCCGCTATGGCGGAGGCTGACCGACGTTAACTTCTGCTATAGCGGTAATTTCTCCGCTACAGCGGAGGTTGCTATGGTGGATACATGGGACAGAAAGTCATAACACCTCCAAAATTAGTCCATTTTACAACACACTTATCTTTCCGACGTCTCGAAACAACCCCTTCACGTCAACCTCGATTCCGGGAGTTCTACTTACCCGAATTTGATTCTAAAAAGTCCTTCGGACTCCTCTACGTGTTAGCTACGAGGAAAACTAGCTCAACACAAGATATCCAACCCAATCCTTACCCGGATTACCCTAGACCATACCTCGCCCCTAAACCAGCCGAGACTAGTCTATAATTTCAAACCCCCAAATCCGGAGTTTTCTAACTCTAAAACTTGGCACGATGGGACTACCCATAATGACAGACTCGATCGTTACAATAGATACCAATTTACCCATCGTTCATCCCCGAACGATCAAACCCAAAATTTATGGATATAAAGGAAAGAAAGTGTAGTACCTGAATTCTCAAACAATTGAGGGTACTTGTCCTGCATGTCTTTCTCGATTTCTCAAGTGGCTTCCTCGACTGGACGATGCTTCCACTGAACTTTTACCATATCAATCACCTTTGTCCTCAACCTCCGGATATCCCGAGCAAGAATCAAGACTGGTTCCTCTTCATAACGAAGATCCTTATCGAAAAGCACCTCATCCCACTTGATTATGTAGTCCCTATCCCCATGGTATTACTTAAGCATGGATACATGGAATATCGGATGGACACCCAACAAACTGGGCGACAGTGCTAACTTGTAAGCCACTGGCCCCACAATCTCAAGAACCTCAAACGGACCGATGAACCGAGGGCTAAGCTTGCTCTTCTTATCAAACCGCATAACTTCTTTCATTGGTGACACTTTCAACAATACCTGTTCACCAACCTGAAATTCCATGTCTCGGACCTTGCGATCTGCATACTCCTTCTGCCTGCTTTGAGTAGCCAGCAATTTGGCCTGAATGCCACTTACCTTTTCCTGTGCTTCCTTTATCAATTTCACTCCCAAAGGCTTTACATCGCCTTCCTCAAACCACCCAACCGGTGATCTGCAGCTCCTCCCATACAACGCCTCAAATGGTGCCATGTCAATACTGGAGGAATAGCTATTGTTGTATGAGAACTTGCACGATGGTAGAAACTAGTCCCAATGACCCCTGAAGTCCATCATATATGCCCTCAGTATGTCCTCCATTCCTGGATCGTCCTCTTCGACTGGCCATCAGTCTGAGGGTGGAAGGCGGTGCTAAAAGTGGGTTGTGTGCCCAACTCTTCATGTAGCTTGCCCCAAAATTTAGAGGTGAACTGCGTACCCCTGGCTGAAATGATGGACAGTGGCACCCCATGCAATCTCACAATCTCCTTCACGTATATCTTAGCCAATTGCTGCGTGTTGTAATCTATCCTGATCGGAATAAAGTGAGCGGACTTGGTCATCCTATCAACAATGAACCAAATGGAGTCATACTTCCCCAATGTCTTAGGAAGACTCACCACAAAGTCCATGGCTATCCTTTCCCACTTCCACTCTGGAATGGGCATCCTTTGAAGTAGTCCTGCAGGCCTCTGGTGCTCATACTTTACCTGCTGGCAATTCTGACACTTGGACACAAAATTGACTATGTCCCTTTTCATCTCGGGCCACCAGTAACGCTGCCTCAAGTTCTTATACATTTTAGTCACACCCGGATGAATTGAGTACCGTGAACCATGAGCTTATGCCAAGATTTTCGGAATTCTATCATCGGCCCAAGGAACACAAATCCTCTCTCTGAAATTTAGTACTCCACCAGAGTCTAAAGTGATGTCCCTGGATTCCCCAGATATTACCTTACCTCGAAGCTTACTCAGTTTCGGATCCTAAAACTGTTTGGCCTTTATTTCCTCTATGAAGGTGGCCTTGACCTCAATGCTGGCCAACAATCCACCCTGTTCTGAAACACCCAAGTGCATGAAATTGGCCTTCAAGGCCCAAATTTCCTTTGCTAGTGGTCGTTTGGACACCCCCAAACAAGCCAAACTACCCATGCTAACTGTTATCCGGCTCAATGCGTCTGCCACCACATTAGCCTTACCCGGATGGTACTGAATAGTCACATCATAATCCTTCAATAAATCCATCCACCTTTTTTGCCTCAAATTCAAATCCTTCTGAGTGAACACATACTGCAGACTGCGATGATCGGTGAACACCTCACACTTGACACTATAGAGATAGTGTCTCCAAATCTTGAGTGCAAAGACCACCGCTGCCAACTCTAAGTCATGAGTCGGATAGTTCTTCTCATGCACCTTCAACTACCTAGATGCATAGGCTATCACATTCTTATCCTGCATCAACACAGCACCCAAACCAGAATGTGAAGCATCACAGTGAACAATAAAGTCTTTACCTTCAACCGGCAAGGACAATATAAGAGCCGTGGTCAGAAGCTTCTTGAGCTTTGGATGCTCTTCTCGCACCTGTCGGACTACACGAATGGTACATATTTCTATGTCAGCCTGGTCAGGTGAGTAGCAATAGATGCAAAATCCTTAAAAAACCTCCGATAGTACCCTGCGAGCCCAACAAAACTCCTCACCTTAGTCACAGAGCCAGGCCAGACCCAACTCTTGACTGCTTCAATTTTCTAGGGATCTACCATCACCCCTTTTTCTGACACTACATGCCCCAAGAACGCAACTGAAGTCAACCAAAATTCATACTTGGAGAACTTCGCATAAAGCTTCTGGCGTCTCAAGATGTCCAACACAATATGAAGATGATTAGTATGCTCCTCTCTACTCTTGGAGTAGATCAAAATATCATCGATAAACACAATCACGAAGGAATCCAAATATGACTTAAATATCCCATTCATCAAACTCATGAATGCTATCGGCGCATTGGTCAAACCAAATGACATTACTAGGAATTCGTAATGTCCATACCGAGTTCAAAAGGCCGTCTTAGGAATGTCCTCAGGCCTAATCCTTAACTGATGGTACCCTGACCTCAAGCCAATTTTTGAAAATACTGATGCACCCTGAAGCTGGTCAAACAAATCATCAATGCGGGGTAGATGGTACTTATTCCGGATAGTCACCTTGTTCAACTGCCTATAATCTATGCACATCCGCATACTACCATCTTTTTTCCTTACAAACAACACAGGAGCACCCCAAGGCGAAGCATTGGGACGGATAAATCCCTTATCTAGGAGTTCCTGCAGCTGAGTCTTAAGTTCCCTTAACTCTGCCTGAGCCATACGATATGGAGGAATAGAAATTGGACGAGTGCCTGGCTCCAAATCAATACAAAAGTCTATATCCCTGTCCGGAGGCATGCCAGGAAAATCCGCTGGAAACACCTCTAGAAACTCAGAAACCACCGGAACTGACTCAATAGATGGGGACTCCACACTATCATCCCGGAGATGAACCAAGAAGGCTTGACACCCTCTCCCCACTAGCTTATTAGCCCGAACGAATGATATGACCTTAACTGGCTTAGGCCTGTACACACCTTCCCACTCCAGTGTATCCTTACCCAGAATCTCTAGAGCCACAGTCTTGGTGTTACAGTTCAACACAGCATAATAAGGGGACAGCCAGGTCATGCCTAAAATAATATCAAAATCAGCCATATCCAAGATTACCAAGTCTACCCAAGTATGCAACCCCACAAACATACAGAACAGTCACGATAAATATGAGTCACAATCACAGACTCTCCAACCGGGGTAGAAACATGAATAGGGGAATCAAGGATATCACAAGTCAATTCCAGACCCAATTCAAAACTCACAAATACATATGAATATATAGAACCTGGGTCAAATAATACCGATGCCATTTTATCGCAGACAAGAATGGTAGCTGTGATCACCACATCTGATGCTTCTGCCTCAGTCCTCCCTAGAAAAGCATAGTAATGAGCCCGATTATCAATTCAGGCAACTTCCCAGATCGGCTGCGCTACACCCCTGCCTGTGCCGCCATTTCCTCTGTCGCTCTGGCCTCCCTGAAAGTTTCCTCGCCCACCTTGTGGATGACCTCTAGCATTACCGCCTCTACCTGCCGGGACCACCGCTCTAGGCTGCTGCTGACCCTGATTACCTGTCTGCCTGAGTGGGCTCTCCCTCTTAAAGTGGCCCAGATCACCACAATAGAAGCAACCACGGTCAAGTGTAGGCCTGCTAGCTGACGTATAAGACGCTCCCTGGCCTCTAGGAGCTGAAAACTGATTATGAGCTCCCTGATGGCCACCTGTAGTAGCTGACAGAGCTGACTGAATAGGACGAGTTGAGTATACCTGCTGATTATGACCCCTGGAATGTGAGCAACCATAATTTCCCTCATTCCGGGCCTTCTTGGCTAATGTCTTAGCCTGCCCCATCTGTCTGACTCCCTCAAGTTGCCTCACATAATCCACCACATCATTAAAGCCCTTTTCTGAAGAAGTCATATGCACTGACAGTACCTGTAGCTCAGAATTCAACCTTTTCACAAATAATAGGACCCATTCCTCCTCGAAACCCAACAACTGTGTGGCAAAATGAGACAATGCGTGGAATTTAACCTTATAAGCAGAGACTGATATGCTATCCTGTTCCAAGTTCAAGAACTCATCTTTCTTCCGGTTCCTCAAAGTACGGGGTACGCAATTCTTTAAAAGCAAAGCGTGGAACTGCTCCCAAGTTAGTAGGGGTAGAACAGAAGACCGACACTCCACATGAGACCTCTACCACTGCTTGGCATCACCCTGCAACTGAAATGTGACAAACTCAACTCCATGCTGATGTACAATACCTAACTTGTGCAACCTCTCATAGCAATCCAAGATGAACTCATAAGCATCCTCCTTATCAGTACCCTGAAATGTAGGAGGTTTCAGCTTGAGAAACTTGGTCAGCATCTCATGCTCATTTCCTGTCATCACTGGGCCTAGCATTGGCCTGAAGAAGTCATTCGTCCTGAAGCTGCATCCATCCTAGGCGCTGTAGTAGCCGCTGGCTGAGGGTCCAAGGCCTGGTTTGCAAAAGCCGCGGGTATGGCTCCAGTACCAACCAACCCACTCAAAATATTCCAAGCCTGCTGAAAGGCTTCTGGTGTCATAGTAGGAAGGCCTGCACCCCCAACCAGTGTTGCCTCCTCCTGCGCCTCACCATCTTCAGCCACACCTTCTACATCTTCAGCAACATGTTCCTGAGGTGGGGAGGGGTCACTTCATGCTTTCCAGCAGCCGCTCGAGCTCTACCCCTAGCGGGTGTGGCTCTACCTCATCCTTTGCCCCTTCCTCTGCCTCTACCACGCACAACCGAGCCTACTGCTGGGACCGCTGCTCTAGCTCCGTTGTTCTTTGTATTAACCATCTGCGGACAGAAGATTGAATGAGATTAGATACCAATTTGTATCACTAGATACCAATTTGAATCAAGTTATAGAACGAGGGAAAGAAGGAAGAGATAGTTTTACTAAAGCCCCATAGCCTCTCGAAGAAAAGTACGGACGTCTCTGCATCGTTCCGCAAGACTCAACTAGAACTATTTGGTACGATGAGATCAACAAACCCCTGGCTCTGATTCCATCTTTGTCACGACCCAGACCGCCATGAGTGGCACTCACCCAACCCCCGATTGAGCAAACCATCACTTCCCCGAACTTAATCATTCTAACAGCTCAAAACTAGTGCATAAAAGTAAACTAGCAATTCAATAATAATAAAACAACTTCATTAAGATAACCTGCGGAAATTTCCCCCTAGAATCTAAAAGTCGCAGTACCAAACAATTTTACCAATGTCTAGAGTGCGGGGATGCAACCCCAAAATAACAAAATTAGTCTAAGCCTGAAACAAATAGGCTATAACTCTAATGATAGTTTCAAGGTGGCTCGATCGAATCAGCTCACCCTTGAAGTCTGGAAACGCTGGTACTATAGATGAGGTCATGTCTCAGCTACTGGAAGATTGCCTGTACTCACAAGAAAGAAAAACAAGTGCAGTATCAGTACACCACCACTGTGTACTGGTAGGATAATCAGCCAGTTCCAAATAAACAATGTATAATTCAGTACAACAAGTCAAGTACAAGTATGGAAATAGACAACCCGGCCTAATCCAAGACCAACTACACATATATAACAGGATCCCCGATCACTCAAGGACCACCAATGAATATCACAATTCAATAAAACAACCCGGTCCACTCACAAAACTAATAATAGTCAATGCAATGATGCAGTAAAATAAACCCGTACCAGGCGTGGTACCCGAGCCAACCATTAGTATTTCGTACCAGGCGTGGTAACCGAGCTAACCATTTGTTATACCCGTATCAGGCGTGGTAACCGAGCCAACCGTTAGTATACCCATATCAGGCGTGGTACCCGAGCTAACCGTTAGTATACCTGTACCAGATGTGGTACCCGAGCCAACCAAATGTCAATAATCCACAGTCAAAATAATGAGCAAAATAACTTGTAAACCAACAAGCAACACACCGTTCAATTTGCAGACTGTAAAATAGGACCCTTAGACATTCTACACAATTCCTCTAAGCCATGCAATTCATACAAACACTTAGATAAGAGTACAAAATATACAACATTCACAGAAATCGTAAGCCATCACCTATCTCAAAATAATCCAAGCTCTACTCAACCCGAGCTTTCCCGTGTTCCAGATTCCTTTTTCGTTCTTGGTCTAAAACAACATACAAGTACTTAAATTAACAAACAAGGCCTGCGTATTACCCGGATTACACCAAATCCCAAACCCCAGACCAGCCATGATCATTCCACCCTTTTTCCTGGGTTCCCCGCCATTAATTTCCCCAGTTCTATCATTTTCATGGATAAATAGAGAATTTAGCAATATGTGATCATAAAACCTTACTTTTAACAATTCCCAAGAACTTTTATGCCTAGAATCCCCCTTCTTCCCTGGATTCTACCATCCCTAGGTTATTCCAACCTTTATCCAAGTTCCCTCCTAGCAATTCTACTATGTAGGAAAAGTAGTACGAAGATTAGGGAGTAGAAACCTTACCTTAGGGAAGAAAAACAATGGAAAACGGAATCGCCTTGCCCTTCTCCCAAAACGAAATTGTGAAAACTGAATATTTTAGGGAATGTTTCTGCATTAAATCCTATCATGCTCCGCTATAGCGGTCCGCTCTGCTATAGCGGTACAGCCGTAGTGGAGTCATTCTCTATGGCGGAGGCTGACCAACGTTGACTTCCGCTGTAGCAGTAATTTCTCCGCTACAACGGAGATCGCTATGGCGGAGTGTCAACCGCTATAGTGGTTGACATGGGACAGAAAGTCATAAAACCTCCAAAATTAGTCCATTTTACAACACACTTATTTTGTTGACGTTCCGAAACAACCCCTTCACGTCAACCTCAATTCTAGGAGTTCTACTTCCCCGAATTCTATTCTGAAAAGTCCCTCTGACTCCTCTACGTGTTAGCTATGAGGAAAACTAGCTCAATAGAGTCAGCCCGCGCTTTTTCGAAGAATCCTGCACCCATGGGCATACGGCCTGGCAGGCCTTCCCTTTCCGCCGAAGCTTCATGGGCGTTGCCCCGTTCCCCAATCAGATGTTTGGATGTTCTATATGACCAACATAAGACTCGACTTGTTAGATATTACGGAGGTTCAGTGAGCACTATGCCGAATATCTCTACCATTTTCTTCTCTTCCACTTTGGCCTGATTAGCTCGAGTAAAGTGAAGTAATTGCCTTTTTTTCTCTCGACGGTAAAAGCTCCTTCTTTTTGAAATTGTATAGTGTTCAGTAAAAGTTAATGCAATGGAAGCTCTTGATGCAATATCTGGTGGTGAAGGCAGCAAGCAAAGATCATATAGCCTAATTGACTGCAAGTTGAATAAGCTATGAACATTGGAACAATAACGAGAAAAATGCCCCACTCCTCCACATTCGTAACAGTTACCAGATCCCCTCTGCTGAGCCTTTTCTTATCTCCTCTGCAGCAAGCTCTGTTGGCCTCATTCTCTGATGGCATCTCGACGTTCTCCCCCTGTATTTTTAGTTTGGAAAGAACGGCGAAGTCCATCTGAACCGTCCAATGAAGAATAAGAGGAGAGCAAAGCGCCAATAGCGCGTGAAGCGCATGCAGAACGGGCACGGAGAAAAAGAAGTGTGGAGGAGAAGCAGCCGAGCTCATTCCCTTCGCTTCCTGGGCCCAAAGTAGTGCAGTCTTTCCTGGCCAAATCAAGGAGGGGGGTTGGCTGTAATTGAGACAATTCAGATGGACGATATGGATTTTTTCGAGATAGTTAACCACTTTTTTAACCGTGAGAGGGGCAATTCAGCTCGAACGAAGTGAGAGGGGTAATTCAGCTCGAACAAGACATCCAACCCAATCCTTACCCGGATTGCCCTAGACCATACCTCGCCCCTAAACCGGCCGAGACTAGCCTTGCCCAGAATTTCAAACCCCCAAATTCAGAGTTTTCTAACTCTAAAACTTGGCACAATTGGACTACCCATAACGATGGACCCGGTCGTTACATGCACAGACTGCACATCTCCTTTACCAAAAAGTAGAAGATCATCAGCAAAAAATAACTGCACAATTCAAAGCTTTTTACATCTAGGATGGTAGTGGAAACTAGCCTCATTGCGCAGGGTCTTAAGTAACCTGCTCAAATATTCCATGGCAAGGACAAACAAGTAAGGTGACATAGGATCACCTTGCCGTAAGACTTTTTTTGCATCAAATGGACATGTAGGTGCTCCATTGAGGTGTATAGAGTAGGATACAACAGTGACACACTGCATAACCCAGTGAATAAACTTATCAGGGAACTACAAGCTGTGTAGTATCTGTTTAAGAAATACCCATTCTAAGGAATCATAGGCTTTTTGCAAATCAATTTTCAACCTACATTTAGGACTTATTCCCTTCCTTGTATACCCTTTTACTAGCTCATGACTCAAAATAATGTTATCTGAGATACTTCGTTCAGGAATAAAGGTTGATTGGCTGCTATACACCACATCACTCATTACCATACTAATTATCTTAGTAATAACCTTGGATATAATCTTATAAAGCACACCACATCAAGAAATAGGTCGATACTCCCTAATGGAAATAGGGTGTTTAACGTTTGGAATCAGAGTGACTACTGTGCAATTCACAGGCTTTGGCATAGTTCCATTAGTGAAGAAACTTAGCACTGTATCCTCTACCTCACCACCAATAGTTCCCCATACAGCCTTGAAGAAATGGGCATTAAAACCATCTCCCCCTGGAGCTTTGGAATCATCAATGCTATTTAAAGCCTCTACTACCTCAGCTCTAGTGACATGAGTAATTAACTGCATTTGTTATTGTCTGCTAAGTACCTTGCCATCTTGAATGACCTCTTCATGGATACATGGGAGTTGGGTGGCAACTCCTCCCAATAAACTCTTATAGAATCCCATGACCTCTGCCTGTATGTCCCTGTCAGTATGCAAGATTCTCCCATCCTGTGTTGTCAACATACTAATTTGATTTTGGGCTAATCTATTCCTTACACAAGCATGAAAATAAGCAGAATTTGCATCTCCTAGTTTTAACCAGTTTACCCTTGACTTCTGTTGGAGAGCACTTTCTTTAATGTTGATCCATCTCTCCAGTTCTACCTTGATAGCCTTTTCCTCCTCTTGCAAGTTGAGATGATTCACAACTATCCCCATACCTTGTTGGAGAGTCTATAGCTTTGTCCTCAACTCTGCTATTCTGTCTTTGATGCCATGGATTTCTTTATGACTCAGCTTCTTCAGTGCAATTTTGACCTTGGTAAGTTTTCCCCACACCCTAGGAAGAGAGTTGTCAGGAGTTCCTGTATTCCATGCTAACCTTACAACATGTTGGAAATCATGGTGTTGGGCTATCCAGTTGAAAAATTTGAAAGGTTTGGTACCACTATTCTTGTTATCCTGCAAATTAACACAAATAGGGGAATGATTAGAAAAAGCAGGTTCCATTACCAGTAGCTCTAGGTTAGACCATGTTTGAACCCAATCAGGATTCACTAGTCCCCTGTCAATCCTACTGAACACATGATTATTGGTCCAGGTGAATTCTCTACCAACAACTTTCAATTCCATAAGACTAGCATCTTGCATGAATTCATTAAAGTCCATAATATCGTTTGTTTATACTGGAGATCCCAGAATCCTATCATTCACATGCATAATGGCATTGAAGTCACCCATGATAAGCCAAGGGGCATGAATGCCTTGGCCTATAGCTAAGAGATCAGTCCACAATGACTTCCTGTCAAGGATTGTGTGCAACCCATACACAACTGTGAACTTAAAACATTTGTTAGCACCTTTTATCCTTACTTCCCTATGCATAAATTGGTTATGAGTTTGTTCAGTAGTAAAATAGCATCCTTTTGGGTTTCAAATCAGCCACACTCTTCCATTACCATCCGGTTTATAGTTGTTAGCTGCTTCCCATCCAGGAGCTATTTTATGGACAATTCTCATAAAGTTCTTCTTGTTAACTCTATGTTCTATTATTGCCAACATCTCTACTTTATTCTTTACTATAAACTTCTTAACCTCCTGTTGCTTATAACTTTTATTGAAGCCCTTGACATTCCAAGTAACTATTCTCATCTTAACACAGGTATAAGGGATGGTGTAAAGCCACCAGTACTCTTCTGTGCTCCTTCCTCCTCTCCTATGACTTGTTGCAAATCTTGGTGTACTACCCCAGCTAGAGGACTGAATACATTAGCCATACCTATAGCATCTTCTCTCCAGGCCCAACCATGTCTAGCAGAATGTTTAGAAGTATGTCATTGCTCTTCCATTGCCATCTTCTGAGGTTCAATCTGATGCTCCTCACGTTCCTTTGTACCACTAGTGGATATTTCCACATTGGCCAAGGTTATGGGACCTTTATGTTTCCATTAAGTTTTCCCCAATTCCCCAAAGATCTTCCCTTCTTCCCTGTTGGCTTCTGTCGTGGTATTTGCTGGATTGGCTCTGCTGTTTTAGTACAAACATGCCCGATCTGCAAGCACATTTGGCAATATCTAGGCTTCCAATCGTACTCCACCTCTTGAACAAACATCTTCCCCTCAGGGTCCTGCACTTTAATCTCATTTGGTAGCTCCCGGGTCACATCTATTTCCACCAGAATGCGGGCATATGTGATTCTTTCAAGGCTTGTAGTGCATTCGTCTACGTAGATAGGCGCACCC
Organism: Jaltomata sinuosa; assembly: GCA_003996215.1. Classification (NCBI taxonomy): domain Eukaryota; kingdom Viridiplantae; phylum Streptophyta; class Magnoliopsida; order Solanales; family Solanaceae; genus Jaltomata; species Jaltomata sinuosa. The sequence continues at coordinate 38,466 of QJPP01007285.1, forward strand.
AACACATTGCCTATTCGACTTAAGGTTGGCATGCCCCAGCAGCTCATTGGGAGGTTAGAAAGATGAATCCACAATGGAATAGTCTTCAAGACCTCTTCCCTAAAGTTGAAGTCAACATTCCTAGCTCTAATGATGACCAGTTTGGTGTTAATTGTATAAGGGCATGAGCACATGACAACATCCTTATCCTCATTACTACTAAACAAGATAACAAAGTAACCATCATTGTGGTAATATACCGATGGCTTGGTGGTAAAGTTCCATTGAGTTGCGATAAACCTGTTGATGGCTCCAATCGATGGGGAGGCACCCACCACATACAAGATGATTGCCCTTTGCCATTTTAGTATCTCCTCATAGATCTCGCTATGTTGAATTTGACCACCTTTTCCCCTTCAATTAGTATCGGAGCAATAAATTACAGATTCATCCCTCGAGAAGCCAACTTATTGCCAGCAAATAAATTCACCCAATTCTTCTTCTGTTGTGCCGATTTCTCTATTTGGACCTCATATTCTGGCATTTCCAACCCCAAATCTGGCGTCACCTCTTCCTTCGGGAACACAGGTCTCTCCACATTCTCTTGTGCCTTGAGATCGACCCAGGACTTGGACTACTGGTGCTTGCAATAGTAGGTAGAGTTCCACCGTTCATTGGTACAGGGCTCTGCATCAAAGGAGCAACACCCAGCTTCAATGGAACAGTAGTCCTCTCCTTGTTAACAGACTTACTCCCCTATCCTATGAAGAAATCCTTCTTTCCCAGCTTCCCTTTTGTTTCAGCTGACTTTTTCTCCTCCTTTCGTGGTTGTCCCCTCGCCATCTCCGACAATGGCATAGGATAGCAATCACGCTATCGTGCGCCCAGAGAAAGGTTGCAAACACTATTAAAACTATTATTTATATTTAATATATTGTAATACAACTTTTAAAAGCTTCACCTCTTCTTCTCCGATGAATCACCACCACTATACCACCATCGGACTACCGATAGCTCCAACCAGCCAAACAACAAACCATCACCATCACCACATAGTCCTTCCATTGTCGGAGAAGCCATCTCCAGTTAACTTCGAACTCTGTCTAGGGCAACCACCAAACATCCCCCTCTTTTCGTTCTCCGGCCACCAGCCACCCACCATCACGCCCGTCTCCTCCTTTCTTCTCCAACTCCATTTTCGATGGAGTTAATTACTGGAGCAACCGAACTAGCCATCACTCTGGCAAAATGAACAACATACTACAAATAACCAAACTACCATCGTTGTCTTCTCCAAGCCAACTTTCCCTTTCCCTTTTCATTTTCCAGCAAATTAGTCTTTTCCTGTTCCCAACCCTTTCCCTTTCCCTGCTCCGGCCAACCAGCAGCTTCTTCGAGTTCAATTTCTCGGAGATGTAGCAGTAGTTTTATCTTAAAAGCTAATAAGTTATTTAGAGTAAAAATAGGTTACAGATGGTAATAAAATAAAATCACCCTTAAAAAAGTAATAATAGATTTAAAAGCAATTGTTTATGTAAAAATCCATTTTTAAAAAAAGCAGAAATTTTCTACTTCTTCCCAACAACAGAAAAAATACTTCTGCTTCTGTTTAAAAGGACTTTTGGTAGTTAGCCAAACACGTTGTTTTAACAAAAAAATACTTTTTTTCTAAAAAGGTATTTTTTGCCTCCCAATCGCTAGGCCAAATAAGCTCTAAGCCGTGATTTATTGGTGTTTGATCTTAACACTTTAGCAGTGTCAGATGCAACACCTTATGTATTTCTTTTTTACCAATCAAAGCTAATTGTCAAACTTGGAAGCTTTAGACGAAAAACGATTACTGCCTGACGAAAAAGGAAACAATTGCTTAGAACAATGATTAATATTACTACCTCTGTTTCTTTTTAATTGTCATAGTTTTTTTTTAGAGTCAAACAATATAAAGTTTGACCAACATTTTAACAAGTATTCTTTCATCATATTGATATAAGAAAAATTGTAACTTATAGTACTTTTCATATAGTTTTTGAATATCTAAATTTTAATTTTAAAAAATTAAATTAATCTAATCTAGTTGAGCTTTGAAAATTAGTCAAATTGACTTTCGAAAAGTGTAACATGACAACTAAAAAAGAACAAAAGGAGTACATAACATATTAGAATAATACAAACGCTAAATGAAATAAACAACATTTTACGTAATTCTTACAAATAACCTAAACCAAAAAATACACATCACAAAAAAGATGTTACAGAAGACTGAGGCAGGCTCATTGGTAATTTTTCGTCCATAAATGATTGAATCATGTATAAAAATATGCTAAATTTTCAGGTACTTAAATTTGAAAGTTTTTTTCAAAAAAATAAATAAATTATTTTTCAAATTTAAGCACCTAAATTTACTCTAAATAAGATCAAATTTAAACACCCAAATCTAGGGGTGTGCATCGGTCGGTTCGGTTCGGTTTTGTATATTATCGGTTTGGTTTATCGGTTATCGGTTTGTAAACATGCAAAACCGATAACCAAACCAATAAGATATTCGTTATCGGTTTTCGGTTAATCGGTTTTTGGTCCTTAACGGTTCGGTTATCGGTTTAACCGATAAGAAAATGCTCCTATAATATTTTTGATTTCTCTGATTTTCTTCTTCATATATAGACTACTTTCATGCATAAACATCTATACAAATTACAAGCATAAGCAAATTCAAATACGTTATTACTAAAATAAACTTATTTTCTTTCTTATTAAGTAGAAAACTTGAATACAGTAGCAACGGTAGCAATTTCTGAAAAAGAAAAGCAACACTGATAGGTAGAATGCTATCAAACCAATGACTTTAGAAAGAAAACAACAACACTAAGACAACAACTATAAAATGCAAAAAATAATAGGGTGTATATTTAAAATCTAAAGCCACTATTATACAATTATGAATAAAAATATAATCTAAATATAATCTTATTGGGTTATCGGTTTAACCATTAACTAAAACCTTAAAACCGATACCGAACCGATAGCCCAATAATTTTTTTTACAAAACCGTTTAAAAACCGTTAACCCAATAACCCAATACCAATAAACCAATAATATTTTTATCGGTTCGGTTTATCGGTTAAACCGATTTTTGCACACCCCTACCCAAATCTACTCTAAATAAGCTCAAATTTGAAACATACAACAACAACATACCCAATGAATTTCCTCAAGTAGAGTCTGGAAATGGTAGATTGTATGCAGACCTTACTACTATCTCGTGGAGGTAGAGGCTGTTTCCAAGAGATCCTCGGCTCAAGTGCAACAAATCCAAGTAGAAGAAAAAGAAAATAGTGAAGAAAGCATAACAATTAATAAGGAAAAAGTGCAAAGCCTACACGAAAAAAACAATAATAAACAACAAAATAATATAGTGATCGAAACACAATAAAAACCTATGACGATAGATATCAAAAACAAGAACTATAAGGATGCAACTAATACTACGACAGATGCCAACAACCCTAAACCTTCTAAAGGCATCACAACACTCTACGCCCTACTAACCTTCTACCCTAATACATGAACATACTTCAAATCATCAATTTATCAAAAATACACAAATCTAACAAACTCATTAACACCCTTTTATTTTTTTCAAATATGTACTTCGTTCATACATAAATGGCTGAATCATGTGTAAAAATAACTGAATTTTCAAGCATATAAGTCTGATTTTTTTTCCAATAAATAAATAAATTAATTTTAAAATTTAATATCCAAATCTACTCTAAAAAAGCTCAAATTTGAAACATAAATTTCATATATCATAAAGAACAAACTTCAATAATCAATTTGTCAATATACAACAAATTTAACAAACTCATTTAACACCATTTTAACTTTTTTCATATATCTATGAGCTCAGTCATACATGGCTGAAACAAATATTAAAAATAGCTAAAGTTTCTGTTATATGTGTCTGATGCGAAAGCGAAAAAGAGGAATATTATTTCTCTTGAAAATTATGTAATATTAGGTATTCATGCAAAAATAAACATAAAGTGAGTATTACTTAAATGAGGCAACCAAAATAGAATATCCCATAAAATTTTTAGGTCGATTCTTACGCCTCTAAATAAAGAAGAGAACATACGACGCTTGAAAGAGGAAAACAGAAGGCCTTCATTTATTTTTGCACAAAATTTGAGCTCGATACAGAATGGGCTGGTCCATTACATATGGACTGTTTCATAGCAGATGCACATATGAGCCCAACACGTTTGAAGCTTCCTCTTAAAAACGTGTAGAAGGATGTAAAGTACTTTGAGACAAGGACAAATATGGCCATTCGGCCAAAACAAATGTCAACAGAATGACCGTTGTATTTAAACTCTCAAGTTTTAGTCATTTTGGCCTTTTTGCTTTTATTTTCTCGCTTCTGCCTCTTTCCTTCTTTTGTTTCCTTTTCTAAATTTTTTTCCAGCTTTTCTTTTAGTTTTATTTTTTTATTTTTTTGCAGCTTTATTGTTTTTCTATTTTTAATAATAAAATATAATTTTATAAAAAATACTTTTTTCTGCATTTTTTTGCTCTTCGATTTGTTACTGTTTTTAATAATTAAATATAAAAATTGTATTTTTTTCAAAAACAATAAAAAAAATTGTATCTTCTTCTTCTTCTTCTTCTTCTATTTTTTTCTGTTCTTTTTTTAACAATCAAATATAATTTTAATACACATCTTATACATATACTGTCACGATCCAACCCACCGGGCCGTGCGGGCGCCTACTCTAACCACCTAGATAGATGAACCCTCACCACCCGTCCAACAGGTGACATGCGGAAAATAGAAAGTAGTAAAATAAACCTTCCTTCTCAAAAGAAACCTTTTTATTACAACACCGAAAAGTAGAAGAACAGTTTTACACTTGAAAACACCCCTCCCTAGGATTTAGTCTAAACAGGTACAAGAGCTACTACAAGATGATACAAAAGAAAGAAAGAGACACAACTTCCGCCATGGAATCGAAGGACAGAAGCTGCTGGAGATCCTCATCGCCATGTACCTACGAAACATCACCAACCCTGCAACCAGACTTACTCAAAAAGGTATAGCAAGAGTAGAATCAGTACAACCACACGTACTGGTAGGCATCATCGGTCGACCCGAATCCACTCATACCATCATATAAGAAATCAAGGGAATGCACAATTAATTACAATACTCAACCCTTCAACATTCACCTTACCAAAATCCAATGTCAACCCAATCCTGCCTATCCCTTAAGCTTCCCAAGTCACTTTGGCACCTAGACTTCCCAAGTCACCTTGACACCTAGACTTCCCAAGTTACCTTGTCACCTAGACTTTCCAAGTCACCTTGGCACCTAGACTTCCCAAGTCACCTTGACACCTAGACTTCCCAAGTCACCTTTTCACCTAAGCACACTAACCCGGCCCTTTAAGGACCAACTATACGACAATAATAATACATCTCGGCCCTCTCAAAAACCCAACATATAAAGAACAATAAGTACACCCGCACTGAGTAAAGAAGTTCCACATATAATAACCAACTAGTAGTACAACTCCAGACTCTCAGTCTACCTTTTTACGTATCAACCACAGAGAACAGGTTCAACAGTCATTCAACAACAATAACAAACATGACATATACCCTTTTTCATTACCCGGACCAATCAAGGATCCCTAGACCAATACCTAAGTGTTTACATGCGATGCCTGGTCTACCCCAAGACCACCCCTACATTTAAGTATAACAACCTGTCCTCTCAAGGACCAACGTAATCAATCACAGATAACCCGGTTCACTCACAGAACCAACATGCAAAGAATACAACCAAGCAAGTAAAGCAAAACCCGTACCAGGCGTGGTACCCGAGCTAACCGTTATTAATTCCCATACCAGGCATGGTACCGGAATCAACCAAATAGTATCCTGTACCAGGCGTGGTACCCGAGCCAACTAATAAGTAACCTATACTAGGCGTGGTACCCGAGCCAACCAATAAGTAACCTATACTAGGCGTGGTACCCGAGCCAACCAATAAGTAACCTGTACCAGGCATGGTACCCGATCCAACCAATAAGTAATTTGTACCAAGCGTGGTACCCAAGCCAACCAATAAATAACCTGTACCAGGTGTGGTACCCGAGCCAACCGAATGTCACACAAAATCCACAGTCACAAACAATGAACAGTCAACACTTGTAAACCAACAAGCAATAACACCTAGTTCATTTCACAAGATTGAAAATAGGACTTTTTGATATCCCTAAATCATTTCCTAAGCAATGCAAACCATACAAATACTTAGTCAACAGTACACAACACTTACAATGCATACAAGAATCAATAATCATCACCTAAGTGTTCAACATGTCATGCCGGACAACACTAAGACCAATCCCACACTTAAGTTCAACTACCCGGCCTCTCATAGGCCAATATGCAATAGAAACAGTTTCAACAATTAAACCAGGTCCACTCGTGGGGCCATCATCAAATACAATTGTAACGTATAATTAGACCCACCCGAGGACTAATCCTCGACTTACCCCTTTTTGGCACATGTTCGCAGATACATCAATTTTGGACCCTTTTCTTAAGACAAATACAACATGGGAGAGACATCCCTCAACATTGGTACTTTAACCATTCTAGTTTACTCTACTTCCTTTATACTAGAATCATCCCCAAAATTCCCTTAAAACTAGTCATTTAATTAATCATAACCTTTTCGATTTGCCAAACCTTACCAACAATCTAGTTGTCTGAACCCAATTTTTGACATGTATAAACAACCCGGGATGAAGAACATCACCCCGACATTAACAATCCCTAATCAGTAAACCAACCAAGCCATACAATGTTCCTCCAGACTCTGTGCCCGAAGGCCTAAACATGATTTCTCTTTTTCTTCTATATCAATAATATGAAATAGAAACAAGTCTAAGTCTACTCAAAGAAAGAACCTAGCCTACCTGGATGTAGAGCAGTTGTTCCATGCCCTTTCTGGCTCCGTGAAGGCGTTTCCTGTCGATTCTACAAGCCTGAATTCGTGGTTTTGCGTCCCTTTAGCCGAAATCCCTCCTCCCCATGGCTCCCAAGCTTTGGAGCAGCCTAGGAGGGTTTTTGGAGCAACCCTCATCTGTTTTTGACTAAAGAAGGGAAAATGGGATTATAAAACCCATTTCTGGGCTTTCTGGTTCCGTCATTCTACTATAGTGGACGGCCAACCGCTACGGCCAACTTCTACGGCGGTTCCGCTATAGCGACCTAAATCCCGCTACAGCGGACCAAATATTTTAGCATGGACAGTATTTAATAAAACAGTCATAACTTTTTACTCGAAAAGCGGATTGACGAACGGTCAGTGGCATTGGAAAGAGGACTCAGAGATCTTTAATTTGGTGTGTATTGGGACCCCTAACTCTTTATATTATACGAGGAATGATCCTTTAAAGTTGACCCTAGTTTGAACTTAACCCGAAACTAAATCGGTAAGGAAACTTTCAACTTAACTTTGTGCTAGGAGTATTGTAAGACCTTAGTACATACCAAATGTACTCTCATACTAAATAATTAATCCTAAATTTATTACAAATTGAGAGGAACCTGCCTTGATCGCAAATATTTTTAGTAATGACGAAATAGGTCGTTACAACAGATACCAATTTACCCATCGTTCATCCCCGAATGATCCCTAAGGCAGAAGGCAAAGAATGAACCAGCCCCTAGAACCTTAACACTCTACCATGAAAGTGTAGAAATAGCCTTACACGAACTACCAAATTCTCAAATCCCCCGGGTGTACCCAAGCTCAACCAAAATTTAATTCGATTATGCTCTGTCAAGGAATATTCTTCCTTCGAGCTGTACGAGACCAGTTAGATTACTCCTCCTCGAGTGCCCAAGACATCCAGGGCCTCGTTGAAATACCAGAGCAAAAGAATTCCAAACATAATAGACCAAAACTTTATTTTCACGCTACGAGGAATCGAAACTCGTTGTGGCGACCCAGTCCGCTATAGCTATCAGCACTCTGCTATAGCAGTAATTTCTCTGCTATAGCAGAGGTCGCAATAGCAATGTGTCAACCGCTATGGTGGTTGACACGGGACAGAAAGTCATAAGACTCTCCAAAAGTGCCCATTTTAGAACACACTTAATTTCCTGACGTTCTGGAACATCCCCTTCACGTCAACCTTCATACCGAGAGTTCTATTTACCCGAATTCAATTCTAAAAAGTCCCCCGGACTCCTTTATGTCTTAGCTAAAAGGAAAACTAGCTCAATACCCAATCCTCACATGGATTGTCCTAGACCATACCTTGCTCAGAAATCATCCGAGACTAGCCTAGCATTAAAATTCTAACTTCTAACCCGAGAAAAATCTTAACCTAGGCAATTACACCCTAAACAATGATATACCAAACATAATGTTACCAAACACTACACCGTGTTTTCCCCTTGGGACTTCTACCTTATAACCCTTTTCACCCTTCCATGACCAACACATAAGAATAGACCATCTAGAGTATAACCAATAACCAATACACCACTATAGGTTTCATTAACGCCTAGATTTTCCATCATCTCTTACATTAGTCTATTTAAACCTCATCAATCTATCATTTATAACTAACTAACTTTTTAATTATCACCCGAGGTCAAGCTATGCTTATTTAGGCTCGCAACTAGCTTATAACTAGTCAAATTACTGACTCAACATGTCTTAATCACTCAAGAAAATAACAAACAAGTAATACCATATCCACCCATTTCCTTTTATCGCACATGGATATTAATCCTTAAAACTCATGTACTAGCTCGCAACTCAATCAACGATTTAAAATAATCCGAAATGAAAACAAAACAGGGGAACATAGAACAAGGATTATGCCTTGCCTATCCCGCTATAGCGACTTGCACATCGCTACGGCAACCTCCAACAATAGCAGCCCAAATTTTTTTTCATTTCTGCAAAATTCCCTCATTCCTCTTTCCCGAATTTCAACATTAACACATGAAATTGCATTGTGGTCATAAAATATAACCTCAAGACCAACCTCAACTATGCATAGTTGAGAATTTAACACCACATTTTCATAAAATCAGTTACTAAACACACAAAATTGCGTACAGTAACACATTCCCGCTATCGTACACTACCAGCTCCCCCTTTTTCCTTTCTATGGTTCCCAACCAATCCTGACTGTCCCAAAACTGGAGCTTCCCTACAGTCATCCATCCCTTTTTTGTTTCCTTACCATCTATATCAATGGTAAGTCTATACCCGAATGTAATGCAAATCATTCCAATTAAGGCATACCACAATTTATTACTAAAGCAAATCACAAACTTTCAAGCCAGAATAAATTTTCTTAAGTCAGAATCATGAGTTACCACAAGAAAATTTTTCTTACCGCAATTCCCGCTATAAAACAATAATAGCCCTTTTTCGCCATGGTTCCTAACCAATCCCGACTGTCCCAAAACTGGAGCTTCCCTACAGTCATCCATCCCTTTTTTGTTCCCTTACCATCTATATCAATGGTAAGTCTATACCCAAATGTAATGCAAATTATTCCAATTAAGGCATACCACAATTTATTACTAAAGCAAACCACAAACTTTAAAGCCAGAATAAATTTTCTTAAGTCAGAATCATGACTTACCACAAGAAAATTTTTCTTACCGCAATTTTCGCTATCAAACAATAATTGCCCTTTTTTCCCATGGTTCCTAACCAATCCCGACTGTCCTGAAACTAGAGTTTCCCTACAGTCATAAGCCTTGTTCCCTTACCATTTTTACCAATGACAAGTCCATTTCTGAATTGTAATACCACTTTACTGATCCATTCAAGTACATATAGAAAGTCATTACCAACCCAAGCACACAAATTCAAGTTATGACTCCTCCCGGACCAAAATATTCACCACAAGGCAAGCAATTTTACCCCACACGACTGCAGTCATACAAGTAGTACAATACACATAGTTTCACGTTTCAAGTCACAGCACAATCAAATAATTGTGCACAACACATTTGCAGTCATTTAAACAACATCAATACTCATAAGCACAATCTCAAGTCTCAAGCTTCAACACTCAATCAAATCAGTTTCATTACCTTTTATTTTCTTCATAGATGACCGTTAGCCTATTTATCCATCATTTACATAGCCTCCCAGGACAGATACCAATTGGACCCTTCCCGGTTCCAATTTCCCTTGCTTGTCTTATCGCAACCGGAGTCCAATGACATCCTTCACTTCATTGAGATACCAATTAGAATGGAGAGATACCAATTGGACTCAACCCATACAAGCAAGTAAACGAACCGCATGAAAAGGAATGAAAGAAGAGAGATGTTTCCTAGAATGCTTCATAGCTTCCCTAGGATTAGATATGGACGTCAACACACCAATCCACAGGACTCTATTCGACATTTTATTCTTGTACTGAGAGACCGAAAACCTAGGCTCTGATACTATCTGTCACGACCCAATCCACTGGGCCGTGTGGGCGCCTACTCTAACCACCTAGAAAGACGAACCCTCACCACCCATTCAACAGGTGACATACGGAAAATAGAAAGTAGCAAAATAAGTCTTTCCTTCTCAAAAGAAACCTTTTTATTACAACACCAAAAAGTAGAAGAATAATTTTACACTTGAAAACACCCCTCCCTAGGATCTAGTCTAAAAAGGTACAAGAGCTACTACAAGATGATACAAAAGAAAAAAAGAGACACAACTTTCGCCATGGAATCGAAGGACAGAAGCTGCTGGAGATCCTCATCGTCATATACCTATGAAACATCACTAACCTTGCAACCAGACTATACCCAAAAAGGTATAGCAAGAGTAGAATTAGTACAATCATACGTACTGGTAGGCATCATCGGTCGACCCGAATCCACTCATACCATCATATAAGAAATCAAGGGAATGCACAATTAATTACAATACTCAACCCTTCAACATTCACCTTACCAAAACCCAATGTCAACCCAATCCTGCCTATACCTTAGACTTCCCAAGTCACCTTGGCACCTAGACTTCCCAAGTCACCTTGACACCTAGACTTCCCAAGTCACCTTGGCACCTAGACTTCCCAAGTCACCTTGACACCTAGACTTCCCAAGTCACCTTGGCACCTAAGCACACTAACCCGGCCCTTTAAGGACCAACTATACGACAATAATAATAAATCCTGGCCCTCTCAGAAACCCAATATATAAAGAGCAATAAGTACACCCGCACTGAGTAAAGTAGTGCCACATATAATAACCAACCAGTAGTACAACTCCAGACTCTCAGTCTACCTTCTTACTTATCAACCACAGAGAACAGGTTCAACAGTCATTTAACAACAATAACAAACATGACATATACCCTTTTTCATTACCCGGACCAATCAATGATCCCTAGACCAATACCTAAGTGTTTACATGCGATGCCCGGTCTACCCCAAGACCACCCCCATATTTAAGTTTAACAACCTGGCCTCTCAAGGACCAACATAATCAATCACAGATAACCCAGTTCACTCACGGAACCAACATGCAAAGAATATAACCAAGCAAGTAAAGCAAAATCCATACTAGGCGTGGTACCCGAGCCAACCGTTATTAATTCCCGTACCAGGCGTGGTACCCAAGCTAACCAAATAGTTTCCTGTACCAAGCGTGGTACCCGAGCCAAACAATAAGTAAACTGTACCAGGCATGGTACCCGAGCCAACCAATAAATAACCTGTACCAGGCGTGGTACCCGAGCCAACCAATAAGTAACCTGTACCAGGCGTGATACCTGAGCCAACCAATAAGTAACCTGTACTAGGCGTGGTACCCGAGCCAACCGAGTGTCACACAAAATTCACAGTCAAAAAAATGAACAATCAACACTTGTAAACCGACAAGCAATAACACCTAGTTCATTTCGCAAGACTGAAAACAGGACTTTTGAACATCCCTAAATCATTCCCTAAGCAATGCAAACCATACAAATACTTAGTCAACAGTACTCAACACTTACAATGCATACAAGAATCAATAACCATCACCTAAGTGTTCAACATGTCATCCCGGTCCACACTAAGACCAATCCCACACTTAAGTTCAACTACCCGGCTTCTCACATGCCAATATGCAATAGAAACAGTTTCAACAATTAAACCAGGTCCACTCTTGGGGCCATCATCAAATACAATTGTAACGTATAATTAGACCCACCCGAGGACTAATCCCCGACTTACCCTTTTTTGGCACATATTCGCAGATACATTAATTTCAGACCCTTTTCTTAAGACAAATACAACATGGGAGAGACATCCCCCAACATTGGTACTTTAACCGTTCTAGTTTACTCTACTTCCTTTATACTAGAATCATCCCCGAAAGTCCCTTAAAACTAGTCATTTAATTAACCATAACCTTTTCGATTTCCCAAACCTTACCAACAATCTAGTTGTCTGAACCCAATTTTTGACATGTATAAACAACCCGAGATGAAGCACATCACCCCGACATTAACAATCTCTAAACACTAAACCAACCAAGCCATATAATGTTCCTCCAGACTCCGTGCCTGAAGGCCTAAATATGATTTCTCCTTTCCTTCTATATCAATAATATGAAATAGAAACAGGTCTAAGTCTACTCAAAGAAAGAACCTAGCCTACCTGGATGCCGAGCAGCTGTTCCATGCCCTTTCTGGCTCCGTGAAGGCATTCCATATCGATTCTACAGGCCTGAATCCGTGGTTTCGCGTCCCTTTGGCCGGAATTCCTTCTCCCCATGGCTCCCAAGCTTTGGAGCAGCCTAGGAGGGTTTTTGGAGCAACCCTCGTCTGTCTTTTACTAAAGAAGGGAGAATGGGATTATAAAACCCGTTTATGGACTCTCTGGTTTCGTCATTCCGCTATAGCAGACGGCCAACCGCTACGACGGTTCTGCTTTAGCAACCTAAATTCCGCTACAGCGGACCAAATTTTTCATCACGGACAGTCTTCAATAAAACAGTCATAACTTTTTACTCGAAAAGCGGATTGATGAACGGTCGGTGGAGTTGGAAAGAGGACTCAGAGATCTTTAATTTTGTGGGTATTGGGACCCCTAACTCTTTATATTATACGAGGAATGATCCTTTGAAGTTGACCCTAGTTTGAACTTAACCTGAAACTAAATCGGTAAGGAAACTTTCAACTTAACTTTGTGCTAGGAGTATTGTAAGACCTTAGTACATACCAAATGTACTCTCATACTAAAGAATTAATCCTAACTCTTATTACAAATTGAGAGACACCTGCCTTGGTCGCATATATTTTCGTTAACGACGGAACAAGTCGTTACAACATATTCTATATAATAATTCAATTTCTATACACATTCTATGCAGATACATATTTTATAAATAATTATACAATATACACATTCTATATAATTTTTATAAAAATCCTATACAGATACATCATCTATACGATAATTATACAGTTTCTATACATATCCTACACATTTTCTATTGAAATCTTATACAAATACGTATTTTACAATAATTATACAGTTTTGATACACATCCTATACAGTTTCTATAGAAATATTATACATATACATATTATATATAATAATTATATAGTTTCTATACACATCTTATATAATTTTTAGCTGCAATAATTATTCTAATACATATTCTATTTATATAGTTTCTATATAAACGTTATACAAATACATATTTTATACAATAATTACGCAATTATTCGAGACCTAATTTTTGCTACATCAGCAATGCTTTTTGCCCTGGTCATTCTAACAGTTGGAGTACTTGAATTTTCTTTAACTTTTTTGACAAATTAGTAGCATCATCACTACAATCGAACCTATATGATGATTCAGTAAAATCATCATCAACAACAACAAAATTAGAATGAAATTTCAACTTTCTACCTGCTAACTTCAAAATACACTTTGTTTTACTCCTTCGCTTCATCACTAACGATCTCATATACAATGTAAGCACAAAGACTTATAATGGAGGAAAAACTGAGAAGAAATTTCGGAGAAGAAATTTTGAATCAAAAGAAAAATAGGAAATTGAAGTAGATACAATGGAGGAGAAATTTTTTTTTCTAAAAGAAAATATCAAAAAGTAAAGTACAAGGTTAAGAGAAAGACAAAAGGATAAGGACAATATCCAATTTAGGCTAATTAAAATCTGATGGCTATAAAGTAAAAATAAAATGACCGAAGGTATAATTTTTGTCCAATAGCCCAAACATGGGCCATTTATTTTGACACTGGCCAGGCCGTATCTTTTTCCCTAATATTTTAGGGATAATTTCATATATATACAATAAAGTAATTATTTTGCAATAAATATAGATATTTTTTTTTGGAATATTTTCAAAAATATACCATTTAAGAAAAATAATTACATTTACATAGCCCATAAAAAATAATTACACCCGCATAGCCTATTTTTACACGATATACAACTTTATACAATTTTATACAATATTATACAATATTATACACCTAATGTACACAAATGTATAAACGTGTATAATAGTGTATAAAAAGTGCTTATACACACGTTTACATTGTTATACATCTTATACATAATTATACAATGACTCCCATGTTGGGCCACTGCTTAGCAACCTCAAATAATTTATTTTCTCAATTTCAACTAAATTTTATTTAATTAAAGGCAAGTTTTATATTGTTTCTATATGAATTAGGGCTTTGATATTTGTAATAGACCAAATTTTGTTATTTAATGAATTCCTAAGTAATTAGATTAAGCAGTAATACAAATGTTCAGAGAGACACGTGAATATTTTTTAAAGGCAAAATTTCATAAATAGCCAAGGTTTAGACCTAATTTGGGGGGGGGGGGGGGGGGGGGTTATAGCTAAAGTTTGTTAATTGCAATTCATAGCTACTTTTAAGTAGTCAAGTCAACAAATATACATATATACATATACAACATTAACAGCGAAATATAAATTTAACTGAAAATCCTAAATATCTGTTACAAAATCTTTTTAAAAAGGAAAACATCAAATCATATTATATGAAAATCCTAAATATATGTTACAAAATCTTTTTAAAAATGGAAAACAACAGAAATCCTAAATCTATATTACAAAATCTTTTTAAAAATAGAAAACAACATGGATCATGAGCATCTTCATTTACCATATATTCTCTCTTCAAATTTGCCTGTAATAGCTCAAATTGTCATCCACATATAATTGTATATGACACGCATATATACAAATACAAAGTAAAATAAAAAAAATTCGATTTTTTGTTACAAAATCATATTTTCAGGGATCACAATTTGGGAAAAGAAATACAAATATACGAATGTATTATTAAGATTTTATGATTTGGAACGTATACAAATTCACTGATACAATAATACATAAATATTTCAATTCACAAATACATTTTAATTGTATAAATGCACAAATACAAATATACAAATGTATAATTCAGATTATATGATTGAATTGTATATAAATTCACTGATGTACAAATTAAAATTATATATTACAATTGATACATATACAAATGATACATTTATATTTCTATATGCTGGACCCACAAAAAAATAGCTATTTAATCTAAATCATAGCTATAGATAATAATTAATTTAGACATTAGTTATGCCTTGTAATTATGTTCTCAATGTTTCTATACCACCTAATTTTTCCTTTCTTAAACCTGGGTCTACACTATCTAAACAATTGTCAGTTTGTCACACATAGTTTGTCGAAAAAGAATTGAAGATGTGAATTCCTAAGTAATAAGATAAGCAGTAATACAAATGTTCAAATTGCAAAAGATTATTCTCAATTATGTGTCCTCCAATCATAAGATGACCATTAAAAAAAAGATGGAGCCACTGCTTTAGCAACAAAGGAGAGGCGAGCACAGGAGAGGCCAATGACTTACCGAAAAAGTTGGCTATTTAAAGTAATAATTTTTTAATATATAATAATTTTATCCTAATATTCATATAACGTAAATTTTTCTATTTTTTGAACATAAAAAATAGCCCAAAAGTCACTATAAAAAATGCGAGTTTTAGCCACGTATGAAACCATGGCTAAATGATAGAAAAACTGTGGCTAATAATCGCATTTTTAGTAGTGAGTATTGCTACTATATACACGACTTCTCAATGTATTTTTCGCATTAAAAAATAGAATCAACGTGAGGGAGCAAATTTTACCTCTTCTTCCATACAGGTGATGAAAAAAATCTTCAACAAAAGTGGTCCCTGTATATTTAATTTATATATAATGTATCAATATTGTATAAATGATGTATAAACATGTATATATGATATATAATTATGTATTGTAAATGTATATGGGCTTCTTACGTAATGTACAAGTGACAAAAATAATTTTTAAAAAAATAGCTACATGTATATGTAATGGATTAATATTGTATAAATAGTTATGTAATGTATATGTGATCTACCGATATTGTATAAATGGTGTATAAATGTGTATATATGACATATAATATATGTATCGATATTGTATAATAAAAAATGACCGCATATGTATATAATATATAAATGGTGTATAAATTATGTATTATATGTAATATATATCTATGTATCAATGATATGTACATAGGTATCCTAGTATTTTCTTGTGGAGTCTTTTAGCCAAGCTCATCAAGAGATAAAAATAAAGGATCTCATGTCTATATGTGCCACGAAAGCTTATAAAGCCACAATAAAAGAAACAAATCCAGAAATGATATAGCAAGAAAAGAATCCAATTTAAGAAGTAACTGAGAAATTAACCTTTTACTATAGAAGATAACCTGCACCTCAACTAGCAGGCAAATCATTAACCAATTACTATCCATTATTCAATTAATGAGTGGAAATGTAAAGTGAAAATAATAAATAAATTATACTTACTCCGTCCAACTTTACTTGTCCACTATTGATTTGGCTTATTTCTTAAGAAGTTATAAATAGATGAACAATTTTACCATATCATCCTTTGACTATAATAAGTATAATGTCTTGAAAAATATATTGAACAAATGGCTATATTTAATAACAAGGGTAAAATGGATACAAAGTGATAAATTGTTCATTGATTTTTCAAACTGGACAAGTGTTGTTGAACATCTATATTTAGTATAATGGACAATTAAAAATGGACGGAGGGAATAATTGAGATTCTAATGTGTAGAAAATCCATTTTTATTTTTACTAACAAGAAGCTCACTTACTGGCTTCAACTTGAGCCAGAGATAGCAAAATATTGCTTAATGTCACCTTCTCAATGAACACCAAAAAACATGAATACCGTATATACACCACGTTCAATACTTTGTAATCTCTCAATATTCCATTAAGCCATCAATTCATTCACCAAGACAACTCACATACGTTTCTTTTATAATTCTCTAATCTTAAAATATGGAAATAAAACAATGCTTGTTGCAACCCGTTCAGGGAAGCAGAACCAAGCAAATTGAATCAAGTCATGATTGAATTTGAAGAAATACAAGCTGGTACTTACTCATATAAATACAACACGTCAAAAAGCTTTGAAGTTTAACCACAACCAAAGAGAGAGGCATCAGAATAAAAACAAAGTCTACACAAAGAGTCTCGTCTGAGATTCAGCTCCTACAACGAGAGAACCTGTTCCTATCAAGATATATATTCTTGAGTTGTATTAGTTAGATATTACCTAATTTTTCTCTAGATTCTTATGGTTCCAAAATAAGATCTCGATTACTTCCTTAGTTGATTGTAGTAGGTGTTGTTTTATGTTATAAAGGGACTTCATTGACTGGGTAGAGTACCATTGAAGAGTTAGGAGAAAGAATCAACAATTGGGTGACTTGTTGAGGGTAGAGGCAGGAGTTGTTGGGAACAATTCCTTAGGTGGACAAAGGGCCGTTGTAATCTTAGATTGCTCAAGTTTAGTGATGAGTTTTGAAAAAATTCTACAAGAGGTAGGTGATAGTTTTTGTCTCCCTTGAGTAACTCAAAGAACCTGATTATTTGAGATAGTAGCTTGCAATTAAAAAAATACATCTTGCTCACATTCACCTCCATCAAGAAAAAACTTTGATAAATAACCAAAACGTTGATACCACTATTATATCGAAAAGAGGCAAATCAAAAAATAAAAAAGATACAGAACATTAATTTTCAAAAGTTTTTCTATTTAAAGATAATGAGTGACACTTTCTCTTAAAGTCAAAATCAGTTTCAAATTGAAACAAAAATTAACTTAAAGAGAATATAATTAGACAGTACGGACTTTGGCCGGATAATGTGCGATGGCTCAACACAATAGCTTCTCAAGTAGGAAAATTGAAGAATTAAATTAAACACTTAAATTGCTGGATCATTAAATTCTATTTTACTAGTCACAGAACGTAATCACATACAGAGACAAACTATATCGTATAAAAATCACAGTCTAAAATTGTACCTTGTTATAAAAATTAATTTTTGATTTCAGGAAAGAATTTGTGGGATCCAGCCCCATACTTCCATGTTCCAAGGAAGAAATTTTACTTTCTTTTGGTAATAATTTTCAACTCCTGCAACTTTGCAAAAATGTCAAGATATGCAGCTTTGAAAATCTGCCATTTAATGTGTTCATGGTGAACACTTTGAAAATGTTGTCTTTCATGATGTCATTGATGACATTGGCAGGGGCGATTCTTTCTCTATAAATTGATGAGCTTCTGCTCATTTGTAAATACACCACAGAGAGAAGAAAAAATATAAAGAGCAGCGAAGTTTTTATAGACTGAAAGAAAATAGTCTGTGAAGAAAAAATTAGAGTGAGCGGTATTTTAGTGAGGTGAGTAGTTAAACAAGAGTTATTTTTTTTTGAGTGTGTAGTAGCCACTTTGAGTATTGTACTCGTTCTACTTGTTGTAAAATTTCTTATTATAGTGATATTAGTTGCTCCTCTTGGCCCGTGATTTTTTCCTTATTCAAAATGGTTTTCACGTAAAAATTTTGATATCATTTTTTCTCTATTTTATTTCTATTATTCTGCTATGAATATTCTTGTTGTTATTTCATAATTTTTCCCAACAACCTGGTATCAGAGTCTTGATTTACGATATCTGTATTTTTGAGTTTACGATGAAAGCTAACACAAGTAGAATGGTTACTTTGAATGAAGTAAATTATGCCATTTGAAAGAGAAAAATGAAAGATCGGCTCTATGTCAAGAATTTTTATCAGCCAGTCTTTGCTACTTAAAGCCTGATAATAAAATCGATGAAGAGCGAAATCTGTTGCATAGACAGGTTTGCGAATTTACTAGGCAGTAGATTAACAATAATGCATTGAACCATATTTCTGGAGAGACACATGCTCAGACCCTATGAGAGCATCTTGAAAGTTTGTATGCTCGAAAGAATGAAAATAATAAAATATTCTTGATAAAGTAGATATTAAGTTTGAAATACCATGATAGTTCTCCGGTGACAGATTATCTGAATAATTTTTAGGGAATCATGAAACAGTTATTTGCTATGTGTATTAAATTTGACGAAGAAATTCAAGGCTTGCTTTTTCTTGGTTCCCTACCAGACTCTTGGAAAATATTTAGGACTTCATTGTCGAATTCTGCTCCGGATGGTGTAATCAATATGGATTTCGCCAAGAGCAACGTTCTTAATGAAGAGTGAGGCGAAAGTCTCAAGGTTCTTCTTCGTTGGATGTCCTCGTGATTGGTCCTAGGGGGAGAAACAGGAATCGTGATTTTCAAAATAGAGAACATAATAGATGCAAATCAAGAAGCAGACTTAGAGATGTTGAGTGCTATTATTGTGGGATGAAAGGGCACATAAAGAAGTTTTGCCAAAAGTGGAAGAAGGAGAACAAAGATAAAGAGAAGAAAAGGAAGATGGCAATGAAAATTGCGTAGCCGTCGTCACTACTGAAGAACTTGTTACTGTTCTTAATGCAAATTTGATAAATATTACTTGTGATAAGCCAAGCTGAATTATGGACACTAGTGCCACATCTCACGTGACATCAAGGAAGGATTTTTTCTCATCTTATACTCCAGGTGACTTTGAAACTTTGAGTATGGGTAATGAGACTGTATCTAAGGTGGTTGAATTTGGTATAATTTGTTTAGAAACTAGTGTTCGAACTAACTAGTTTTGAACAATGTAAAGCATACACCTGACGTTCGTTTACACTTGATTTCTGTTAGTGTTCTGGATGATGAAGGATATGTTAGTACCAATGGTGGTGAAAAATGAAACTCATTAAGGGTTCCTTGATTGTGGCTCGTGGTGACAAGTGTCATGGTATATATTGAACTACGACTTCTACTTGTGCTGATATGATGAATGTAGTTGAGACCAATAACTCTTCAACGTTATGGCATAAGAGGATCAGCCACATTAGTGAGAAAGGATTTAATGTTCTTGCGAAGAAGAAATTGTTGTCAGATTTCAAAAGTGCTAAATTAGAAAAGTGTGAGCACTGCTTGGCTGAAAAACACAATAGAGTTTCTTTCAAGCCTCATCCTCCTTCAAGAAAGGCAGAGTTGCTTGAGCTAGTACATTCAGATTTACGTGATCCAATGAAAGCACGGACTTTGGGTGGTGCACTTTACTTTGCCACTTTTATTGATAATTGCTTAAGGAAGCTTTGGATCTATGTCTTGAAGACTAAAGACCAAGTGTTGGGTGTCTTTAAGAAATTTCAAGCTTCAGTTGAAAGAAAAGCAGAAAAGAAGCTGAAGTGTATTCGTACTGAAAATAGTGGTGAATATTGTGGACCGTTTGACGAATACTATGAGCAGCAGGATATAAGACACCAAAAGACTTCTCCTAAGACTTCTCAACTTAATGGTTTGGCAGAGAGGATGAACAAGACTTTGATGGAAAGAGTTAGATGTTTGCTTTATGAAGCAAACTTGCCAAACTCCTTTTAGGATGAGGCATTATTGACGGCTGCACATGTATTAATCTATCTCCTGTTGTTGCTTTACAAAGTGATGTACCAAATAGAGTTTGGTATGGCAAGGATAGTTTCTATGACCACTTGAGAGTATTTGGTTGCAAAGCTTTTGTACATGTGCCTAAAGATGAGAGGTCAAAATTAGATGCCAAGACAAGACAAGACAGTGCATCTTCATTGTTTATGGCCTTGATGAATTTGGTTACAGGCTATATGATCCAATTGAGAAGAAGCTTGTTAGAAGCCGTGATATTGTCTTCATAGAAAATCAAACCATTAAAGATATTGATAAAGCAGAGAAGCTAGAATCTTCAAGTTCTGATGGTGTAGTTAATCTTGATCCAGTTTCTCATACAAGTGTGCATAATGTTGGTGGACTTGATAATCATGGTGATGCTCAGAATCATATTCCGGATCAGCATGTTAATGTTGATAATGACAATGATGTTGTTGATGATGCTCCTGCTCATAAAGTAATGGACAAGTCAAATAATCCACTTAGGAGGTCAACAAGACAACGTGTTCCCTCTTCTCGTTATTCACCAAATGAGTATGTTTTACTCACCGATGGGGGAGAACCTGAACGTTATGAGGAGGCCATGAAAGATGAGCATAAGGATCGATGAATTGAAGCCATGCAAGATGAGATGAAATCTCTGCATGAGAATCACACTTATGAGCTGGTGAAATTGTCTAAGAGCATGAGAGCTTTGAAGAACAAGTGGGTGTTCAAAGTTAAAGTTGAAGAGCACAACTTGAAGCCCAGATACAAAGCTAGATTGGTTGTTAAGGGATTTGGTCAAAGAAAAGGTATCGACTTTGACGAAATATTTTCTCCTGTTGTGAAAATATCATCCATTCGTACAATTCTTAGTTTGACTGCTAGTCTTGATTTATAGATTGAACGGATAGATGTGAAGATAGCTTTTCTTCACGGTGACCTAGAAGAAGACATTTATATGACATAACCTGAGGGCTTCAAGGTAAAATGTAAAGAAAATTATGTGTGCAAACTTAAAAAGAGTCTCTATGACTTAAAGCAAGCTCCTAGACAGTGGTACAAGAAATTTGAATTTGTTATAGAGGAGCAAGGCTACAAGAATACTTCCTCAGATCATTGTGTGTTTGCACAAAAAAAATTCTGACGATGATTTTATCATCTTCTTGTTATATGTGGATGATATGTTGATTGTGGGAAGGACTACTTCCAGGATAGACGAGTTGAAGAAACAGTTATGTAAGCCTTTTGCTATGAAAGATTTGGGTCATGCTAAGCAAATTTTGGACATGAGAATCACTCGTCTCAGGAATGAAAGGAAGCTTTACTTGAACGTGTATTGAAGTGCTTCAATATGAAAAATGCTAAGCTTATTAGCACACCTCTTGCTGTTCATATAAAGTTGAACAAAAAGATGTGTCCTACAAAGGAGGAGAAAGAGAGCATGTCCAGAGTCCCATATTCCTCCGTCATCGAAAGTTTAATGTATGCAATGGTATGCACCAGACCTCATATTTCTCATGTAGTTGATGTTGTTAGCAGGTTTCTTGAAAATTCAAAAAAAGAGCATTAGGAAGCTGTAAAGTGGATACTTAGGTATGTGAGAGGAAGCTCCAATGAATTCTTGTGTTATGGAAGAACTGATCCAATCTTTAAAAGCTACACGGATGCCGATATGACAGGTAAACTTGATAACAGAAAATTCACTACTGGATATTTGTTTACTTTTTCAGGGAGAGCTATATCATGGCAGTCAAAGTTACAGAAGTGTGTAGCACTGTCTACACTGAAGCAGAGTATATTGCGGCTACTGAAGCTGACAAAGAGATGATATGGCTCAAATGATTCCTTCAAGAACTTGGGTTACAACAAATGGAGTATGTTGTCTATTGTGACAGTCAGAGTGCAATAGACTTGAGCAAGAACTTCATGTACCATGCAAGAACAAAACACATAGATGTAAGATATCATTGGATACGTGAACAACGGGAGAGTGAATCGTTTCACGTCAAAAAGATTCACACAAGTGAAAATCCTGCAGATATGCTTACCAAGGCGATACCAAAAGACAAGTTCGACCTTTGTAGAGAACTTGTCGGTATGAACTCTCTTTAAGAAGACGAAGATACCTCCTTCAGGTGCATGGGACTGGAGGGAAAGATTTGTGGGGTTCAGCCCCATACTTCCATATTCCAAGGAAGAAATTTTACTTCCTTTTGGTAACAATTTTCAACTCCTGCAACTTTGCAAAAATGTCAAGATATGTAGATTTGAAAATCTGCCATTTAATATGTTCATGGTGAACACTTTGAAAATGTTGCCTTCCATGATGTCATTAATGACATTGGCAGGGGCAATTCTTTCTCTATAAATTGATGAGCTCTGCTCATTTGTAAATACACCACAGGGAGAAGAAAAAATATAGAGAGCAGTGAGGTTTCCATAGACTGAAAGAAAATAGTTTGTGAAGGAAAAAATAGAGTGAGCGATATTTTAGTTAGGTGAGTAGTCAAAAGAGAGTTATTTCTTTTAAGTGTGTAGTAGTCACTTTGAATATTGTACTCGTGCTATTAGTTATAAAATTTCTTACTATAGTGATATTAGTTGCTCCTCTTGACTCGTGATTTTTCCCTTATTCAAAAGGATTTTCACGTAAAATTCTTGGTGTCATTATTTTCTCATTTTATTTTCATTATTTCGCTGTGAATATTCTTGTTGTTATTCCACGTTTTTTCCAACAGAATCTTTATTAGAATCTTTCACAAGAACTTGAGAGGTTGAGAGAAGGAGAGAGAAAAGTTTTTCTTCTGATCATTTCTTCTCCGTGACTTTTATTTTGTCTCCCAGAAGCGTGGCATTGGTTAGAGTCTTATCCGTTGCTTTCCCTTTTTTTATTTTATAAATAAATATTAAATATATAATAAATATATATTACTTATTTACTTATATGGATCCGAATTGACCTACGCGAGCTATCCGATCCAATTTCCTTCCCAAATGAAAAGGATCTAAAGGGCAGTGTTACCATATACTACATGACTGTCAAATTAAAGTAGTCTTAATATGCTTAACAAACTTAATTATTTATATGTCACCATTTCATTTTTTGGTGTATTAGAAAACATTTGGCTTTATTCTGGCCTCATTATGTTTTTATTAGGCGTCAAATAGTTTACTAATTATCTTTTGCCAATAACTGTTACTTTCATTGCTTTCTATTGTCTGCATAAGTACTTGCAATTAAGACAAGAACAACTATTTTCTTCTATTAAGAATGCCGAAAGGGAAAGAATGTCACTGTCTGAAGCATGGCCAGTATGGCTTACATGCTAGTGGGATAATAACGAAGGGATAATTCATGCAGTCAATAATAATAAAATGATTTTAATGTGGTGATTAATAATTTAAAAAGACTTAGTAGGAATTACTTTAAGAATATTTTTGTTTTTAACTAGTTTATTCCGATTAATACGTACTTTGATTTCACAGATTGTAGGTCTTTCAAGATAATTTCTTTCCATGTGATTTTAGGTCTACTTCGTCTTTTTTAACTACCTTCACTCACTATAGTTTACCATTTACGGATGAGAGTCAGAGGCGGAACCAAGATTTAAAGCTTATGGATTATAGTTCTTTAAAGCTACTGGGTTCTAAATTAACAACTTGTACATATTGAATGAAGTTTTTAATACAAATACACAATTTGGACCAAAGCTACTGAATTCGACTAAAGTCGTAACCGAAAGCTAGCTCCGCCCCTTACTGGGGCATCATCGTGCAATCGAGGTAAGAGACATGATCACACTATCTCAAGCGATCTTCTCTCACTAAATTATTAATCTAAGGAGTGTTCCCCTCCCTTTCCTTTGCTCACTATATATATAATCACATTTCTTTTCTATTTTCTTCAATCTCCCATTACATCATTCACCAATATGGACAACTCCCTTCAGTATCTTGCCAGTGAGAGCTTTTCACACAGCTGGTTATTGAATGAAAATCCCTCTTCACTTAAATCCTCCATTCTTGATGATCACAATGAAGATACAACAACATTTTTGGTTTATTCAAAGAGATTCTTGGAATTAGAATCCCAAAATTTCAACTTTGATGTCAATCCTTCTTTTTCTTTTGTTCATGCTGATGAAATATTTTCAGATGGACATATTATGCCCTTGTATCTTGACACATCAAAGATTGAATCTTTTCAAGAAACAATTTGTAACTTTGACACTTGTTCAAAATTTTCAATTCCCCCCACACCCTTTTCTCCATTTTCTGCTAGAAAACAGAGGAAAACATGTAGTAGAAGTTTGCTCAAGAGGTTAAAATTCCTCTGGATGTTCTGTAAAAGTTTAGGTAGTTCAAGAAAAGGTTCAAAAGTTGATGACTTTGAAAGAAAAGTTTTGGAAATTGATTGGGTTGAAAATGCAAACAAACAAACATATGATAGTAGAAATTCACCTATGAGAAGTCCATCTCATCATTGTATAGATATGGAGAATACAATATCTGAGGCAATTCTGCATTGTAAAAGATCATTTGGTATGTTAAAAGAACCTGAGATTTCAATAACAGGATCTTTGTGATTGATTTCTCAAAGTCCAAGCCAAAAAGTGCAACATATATATATAATGCTTCTGCATGTACTTTTTCTTTCATCTTTTAACTCCATTTCTGTGTATATATTAAGATTTTATTCACATTTTGATATTTTGTACATTCCTATGTGAGGAAAAAAGTCATAGGTATAGGATTACTATGTACTAGGATATCTTCTTTTAGGATGGAAATTTCTATGTATTTTTCTTTGTTATACCATTTTGAAGCCTCTATAAATGAAGAATGTTTGAGATTTGAGAGAGGATCTATTCTTTTTTTTTTTACCCATCTCTCCCACCCCTTTTGCTCCTCTGCTGACTCGAACTCATAACCTTCGAGTTGGAAGTGAGGCGTGCTTACCATCCGAGCAACTCCCTCTTGTCCGAGAAGATCTATTCTTTGGAATGTTTCTTGAAAAAAAAAAAATCTATAGTGAGGTTAAAGTTGGATAGGGCCCTGAGGCCCCTCACATTGTCTCAGTTTCTCTTTTTGTATTATTTACTAATTTGGGATGGTTGTGCCATTGTGAACAGTAAATATAATGTTTTATGTTCGTGGAATCGGAGATGATTTCACACTTCAATATCGAACTAAAAAGGTTAAATTCACGGCACTTTCATGGAAGCCAATATTTTGAATCACAATTCAGAAGTGCATGTGTCACAGCCATGGGCGGAGCCACATGTAATTGAGGGGTGTCGATCCGTCAAAAAATTACACTATATAGCTGGGTAATAATATTCTTTTTATGTATATATATTACGTATTGACACTCGGCTTATTCATGAATTTACTTCTTTATATTCTGATACCTCTTAGTAAAAATTCTGGCTCCGCCACTGGACTCACAGCACTGCCCTTACGCACCAAATGTCCATCCCTAGGCCCTAGTTAGCTCCCTCCACTCCCCAATAAAGAAAAAAAAAAAAAACAGAAATAGGCACTGATAAATACCTATGAACTTGTCACATATTACCAATTACGCATCTAAATTTTTTCGGTGACATATGGCCCTCTATTCTTTTTCATTCTCCTTTTATATATGTTTTTCCTTGAGCCGAGGATCTACGGAAATAGTCTCTCTACCTCCTAAGTTAAGGATAAGATATGTGCATGTTTACTCTATCCTCCTCAAACTCCACATGTGGAATTTCACTGAATATATGTTGTTATTGTTGTTGTTATATGTGGCCCTCTGTACTTGTTTATTGTAAAACTATAACAACTTAGAGCATGGATAGCCATATTTAGGATATGTTAGCGTGTGTTATACACACACAGGCACGTATCTATTAAAATTTTCATTTATTTCCCCTTTTTCTTGGAAGAAATGGAGGTTCGTCAAAGATTGACTTCGGCTTTGACATATGATGTTTAGGGGTCGTTTGGTTTGTGGACAATGTTATCATGTGATCATTAATAATTTGTGGATTACTTAGAGCTATTGCTTTGTTTAATTAATTGGATTCAAACTGGGATATACTATGTATAATTCAAAACCCGTGTTTGATTTGAAGCTGGATAAAGTTGGATAATTATCAATTTTAACCTTGACATTTCAATGACTTAGATATAAGTGAATCATATATTGAATTGTTGCGTTCACTATTATCTGTACTCAAGCATAGGAATTGAATTACCGTTTAAGTCACTAAAATAAAAAATACATGTTCACTAAAATAAAAAATACATGTATCCTTAAACATTCTTTACTCAAATGGCTAGAGGTATGAAATTTAAGAAATAAGAAATCAGTAACTCGTATAAAAAAAAGATGGGTCCATAAACAATGAAGTTTGCCCACGACATGTTCATTAGAGTTTTGATTTTTTTAACTAAAAATTGATTGAGAGAGACTGATTTTGAGTAGAGAAAGGAAAGAAAAGAGAAGAGAGGGACAATTTTGGCATATCAAAAAACAAGTTGGTGCGAAAAATATTTCGTGTTAACAGAGTTTGAATTAAAAAATATATTTTAATAAGTATTATATAGATAACTTATTCTGATGTAGACATTAGTGAGTACGAACTTCGATAACTCAAACCCATAACCTATATAGATTACACAGAAATAACTTAGACATTTTAAAATGGTAATAATTACCGTTTGAACATGTAGAAAGAATAACAAATCGTGTGCAAAGTTTAGATATGCTAATAAAAGATTGAGATAATATCAAGAAAAAAAATATTTATTAATCCAAAAAAATATACAATAAACAAGCATTCCTTTTGGTGTACATAGTTAGCTCAATGAACTTATGTTGTCGAGACTCTACCACTTGCATCACAAGTACAAAGTACAAACTCATTAGTCAAGCTCCCACTTCCTCTTCCCCAATTTTCCTCAAGCTCTAGGGAATGGGATGCTCTATTTGTTGTAATTAATATGTTTGAATTTGAATATATATTTAACTATTAAAATATATATTGAAATTAAAATAATTAGATTTGAATATATATTTTAATATTAAGATGTCGTATTAAAAACTGAATATTAAATACTTAAGACTATTTATTTATTCAACATTTGAATGTACAAATCTCATTTTTAATTAAAAAAAGTAATATATATATATATATATAAAATACTAATTAGTATAATACCATATCAACAAGATATTCTTAAACAATCATATGATGGTATTGGCAGTAACGATGACTAATGATGATGGTTGTGGTGTCGACTAGTGGTGATGTTTGATTGTGATGTTGGCTAATGGTGATAGTTGTCAGTACTCAATACATAATGGTGACTGACAATAGTGATTAAACGTGATGTTTGATGGTTATTTTTGGTGATGATAACTGATAATAATTGTGATATCTAATGGTATTGGTGGTAACAAATAATAATGGTTGACAAATATATAATGTTGGATGATAGTGGTGATTGTCAGTAGTGATTGGTGGTTATTATGGTAATGATGATAAGTGGTGATTATTATAAAAATTGACTAATTATGGTGATTGGTGGCGTTGTTGATTGTAGGTGATGGATGATAATAGTTGATAATGGTGGCCAATAGTGGTTAACACACGATGAAAGTGGATGTAATAGTAGTGAAAATGTCATCTTTACATAATTTTTCAAATGGATAGCATATTCATAATACTCCCTCCGTTTTATCTTATGTGGCACACTTTCTTTTTTAGTCCGTCTCAAAAAGAATGTCACTTTTCTATAATTAGAATAATTTTAACTTTGAAATTCCTCTTTTACCCTTAATGAAATGATTTACAACCACACAAATGTTCAATGATTATTTTAGACCACAAGTTTTAAGAGTTTTTTTTTTCTTAAACACCGTGTCAAGTCAAAGTATATCACATAAAATGGGACGGAGGGAGTATTAAAATTTTGTTATAGATCTTAATCATTTAGATTAATTAAGTGATTGTAACACACACACACACACACATATATAAATATATATATATATAAAACATACTTAATGGTTGAGATTTGAATGGTTAATATTCAGATTTAGAAAATAACAACACTTAGTGACTAAGATCTGAATGATTAAGCTTTAGACATTTACTTTGGCAAGCAAATGAGGTTAAAGTAATATTTTTCTATCGCAATTTATATCTCATATTTTTCTATTTAGAAACAATTTAACTTTAAACTTCTCATTTTAGAGCTGATGATATCATTATAGTCACAGAAGAAAGAAGAAGAAATAGGATTGTTAACATAAATAGTCATCCACCCATTAAACTTAAAATATCCGGCAGATATATAATATATGTATACTTCATGTATAATATGTGTATGATCGTGTATAATTAGGCTATAATCTATGTATACCAGCTAAAAAAGATAAATCGTAAATTTGCCCGGTTATTTGGGTAAAGATCCTGATATTTCATGACCTTCCCCCCTCCCCCCCTCCACACACACACACACTCCCACTCTCCCTCAGTTGGTGGGTTCAAGATTTTCATTAAGGAGGTTCGAAAAATAAAAATATAGTGTCTGAGATTTAAACATAGAACCTTAAGGTGAATTTTGAATCGTCTAAACCATTGATTCAACCTCTACTCTTGTGTTCAAGGAATTCAAAATCAATATATCTACTCTAAAAATTCAAAGAATACCTTATATATACAACATGATTTTTACTGAGGAGCGCTTCCTAGATCCACACCTGCTCCCAAAAAAAATCCCCCCACTCCCCATATAATATATATATATATATATATATATATATATATATATATATATATATATATATATATATTATATATATATATATATTATGTTCAATAATGCTCCTCTTGGGAAATAAAAGATGATGATGCTCATATACTCGTTACTATCCAGAGTACGTACAAAGTTGTGAACTTTCTCCAGACAAGTGTTGCTATCGAGAGTACGAATAAGTTAAGAACACCGCGGCACTGAACTCATGAAAGGGATGCTAATTGCTAACCTTGCCCATCTCCTTAGAGAAATTCAGACACAGAGTTAGAATTTTTAGTTCACGAATTTTAGATTATAATCTTTTTTTATTTATGAGATATTAAATACTATTATTATTTATACATATTAAATAAATTTTTTAATATAAATAAAGTATTTGAGCTAAAACTAAAAGAATTCTGGTGGAACATGTTGCTAAAGGACTGGGTCAGCCCCAGGAGGAACTTTTGCCTTGTTAACTTGAGAAGGACTACTCATTCGTTAAAGTAAAGAAGCAAAACAATAAGGTCCCATGAAGGGCCTTTGCTTGGAGAAAATACCATAACTTGCGCCATCACCTATTTGTTTGTATATATGTTTTTATTACTTACTTTCTTTTTTAGTCAGTTTCAAAAAGAATGACATATTACTGTATTTAGTAACAATATAATTTTAAAATACATATTTTATCCTTAATAAAATAATTTATAGCCACACAAATATCTCTAACTAATTTTAGACCATAAATTTTAAAAATCTTTCTTTTTTTCTTTAACTCCGTGTCAAGCAGTGTCGGATCTAATTCATGATTATGGCTGCTCAAGCACGCATTACATTTTGGAGCCAATACTATTATTTATATAGAAAACCTAGTAATTTGTACAAATATGTTAATTTAGCACCCAATTTTAGTAGCAATTTCAAATTAGAAATAGTTAAGCACCCATAACTTAAAAATTCTGGATTCGTTATTGGTGTCAAGTCAAACTAACTCACATAAATTGGGACGGAGAAAAAATAATAAAATCCAATAAAGAAGAGAAGGACTCATCTGATCAAACTCCACCAATTTATTCAAAAAAAAAAAAATGAAAGGAAAAAAAAAAGACGGCTTATATATGGCTGATCGACGGACGTTTTTATGTCAGAAGTCGTGGTAAATTCTAGATTTTCCACTGCTTTTCAATTGCTTTCTTCGTTGAGATCGTTGATATTTTTGTACTTTTAAGGGTTATTGTATGCAAAATGATATAGATAATGATATTTTTTGATTGACATATTTTATAGGGTTAATTATCTCATTATTTTAATATAAATAATGAGATAAAATAATTTTATGACTAATTAATATTCATAATCAAATAAAATAAAATAATTTTATATTTATCGCGAGAATGTTATTGTTATCTCACAAATCAAATGACCTACAGTATTTATTTGGATAATCCATAAAGAAACGATCCAATTATAAGTCGAGATACAATCCATACTCCTTCGGTTTGAGGATAAAGTTTGATATTGTTTTATCTAATATTAGATTTGTATTTTGAATTATGTACAATTAGTTTTGATATAATTTAATATATATCAATTGGTATATTTCTTTTAGAGTTTTGAATTAAGATCTGTTTTAATTGAACATTTGAATATATGATAAAGTGTTTCTATTAGCTAGATATTTTTGACTCAAACTTAATTTGAAAAAGTTTATGCGTGTATTTTCAAGTTTTCAACCTCAATAAACCGTATGTAAAACCTCAGGCCTATTCAAATTGAAGTTGATGTGTATAATTAAAGGAGGTGACATATTTTAAGTGGTTAACTTATCCACGTAACAGATGCTTGAGAATACGCGTAGAGGCTTTTCCAAAGTTTGACTCGGAAGTAT
The DNA here is from genome assembly GCA_003996215.1 of Jaltomata sinuosa. Classification (NCBI taxonomy): domain Eukaryota; kingdom Viridiplantae; phylum Streptophyta; class Magnoliopsida; order Solanales; family Solanaceae; genus Jaltomata; species Jaltomata sinuosa. The sequence continues at coordinate 70,128 of QJPP01007285.1, forward strand.
CTAATAGAAATATTTTATCATGTCTTCAGGTGCTCAATTAGAACATATTGTAGTTTGAGACATGACTAAATGATACTACATACCGATAAATTTAATTATGGGCTATCGGCATATTCTGTTGCTAGGTAGTGAAGGGAAATTATATTGATAGGGAGGATTGCAATTGCATACATTAATATAACAGATCATCTTCAATTTATTATAAACGGGTAAAAATTATTTACGCCCCTAAACTTTGCTTTAAAAATCAAACTCCCTCCTCAACTTTGAAAAATAATCATTCTCCCCCTTTTATCATATGTAATGTCTATTTTATCATTGACATTCATTTCTCCATTGATGTAAAAAATATATATTATATTATATATAATATTTTATTTTTAATCTAAGTACTTATAGTTTTTTATTTTAGTTCATTAATGTTATAAGTTGAATAATTCTTTTATAAATTTATTGCAAAATTAAATATTATTTTTTATAATTATTATTCTAATATCACATGCATTAAATATATAGGTATATATGTATATATATGAATTTGAATTTGAAACCTCAAGATGAATTTTGAACCTCCTAAATCACTGAGCCAACCTCTAGTCCTGTATTAAATGGATTCAAAATCTATATATACACACTAAAATTTAAAAAAAATACCTTTTATATACAATATAATTTTTTATCGAGGGGATTCGGGTGAATACCCTCGCCCCCTCTTAGATATGTTCCTGCATATTTCCTTTAACTTTTACTTATCTCTTATTCTCTACTGTCTATATAGATAAATGAATTTTGATTGTCATTGATGAAATATTTTTCTAATATAATTTAAAATTTATTTATAATATAAATAAATATTTTTTAAAATAAAATATACTTTTATTTTTATTAATTATTTTCTTATTACATGCATCAAAATATATTTATAAATTTATTACATTATAGTTTTCATTATTATTAATAAAATTATTTTTTAATTATGTTCCTTTATTTTATTATAGAACGGCATTAGCTTTTATACTCAATCAATTTTTTTCCTTCTCTTTTTTCAGCAAAAATAATATTTTTATAGACAATTTCTTACATGGATTAAAAAATAAAAATATCATAATTTTAAAGAAGTAAAAAAGAAAAAAAAAGATAATGATTGATAATTTAAGGGTAGAATAGACATTTAAAAAAATAAATTAGGAAAAAGAGAGGAGAATAATTATTATTCAAAGTTGAGAAGAGAGTTTGATTTTTAAAACAAAGTTGAAGGGTATAAATGATTTTCACCCATTATAAACACTCCAAACTAGTAATCAAATCTTCCGAAGGAAGAAGGAAGGGAGATTCCAGCATTAATCTAAGCAACATACAAGATGAAACCATTATCTTAGAATAACACAACAAGAAGTTTCCATTTTAGTGCTTGTACCTCGAGGTATTGTATATACATATTCCTAAGAAAATAAAGAGACAACTTCATAGCATGAGTCATAATGGATATATATATATATATATATATATATATATATATATCCCTCATTCCACTGTGCATATGTTCATTTTAACCAGAGTCCCAAAGAGTAATTTGTCAATTTTCCAAACTTGTCTTCCACCGGGGTCATATTCATTACATGCTCACAAACGCACACACAGTAATAAGAATATTAAAATATAAAAGAAATAATTAGTTAAATATATGTATTTTAGACCGAACATATATACATCATTTCCACCCCTAAAAGGATATATAATTCGAAAGAACATCATCATGACTTAGAATCAAATAGACAAAGTTCCTTTGTCTGTCTTTAGTTCATTTGTTTCTATACTATCTTGCATTTGAAATTTGAAAGCATTACTTAATTCGTTGCATTTGAGTTTTCTATGGGTCCAACCCCCTTTTTTAGACATTCTACTTGTCTCGTTGACTGTTTTTTTCCCAATCTTTGTCTCAATTACCAATTCATTCCCTCACTTCCAACGGTGCTCCTTAAAACACGGATGAGTTTCTTTCTCGTGGAGGATAAGGTACTATTTATCTTTTTGGTTATACTCGTGAAATTGGTTAAGTATTTTATTCCAATAAATATAGAGCCGTTCTCATATACCATATATATCAATTTGTCATACAATTAAACTACTTTATTTGTTCATTTTTACTTATCAAATATATTAAAATATTCTTTTACTTTTATTTGTCAATTTTAATATATCAAGAGAACAATTTTTTTTTCCAGTTTTACCTTTAGCATTAACTACTCGATCATTCCAAAATCATTAAATACTATACACTAATTAATATGAGTAATGAGTATCATGACACAATATGCACTTTATTTATTATTTCTTAAGGGGTGTGCAAAATTCATTTTTTGATTAAGTAAAAGTGAACGAAAGAAGTATAATTCTCATGTCAAATTGTCTTTAGCTATTGAATAGATATATAAAGTATGTATAAATATCGAAAAACGTCACGTGAAGGTCCATACCATCATATGTTCGAGAAAACATGTCATTACTTCGGTCATCGGAATTCGGATCACAGAAATACTTGAGAGAAGAATCAAGGAAAAGTAAAAAAATTGTATCCATATTGTTTATTAATATATATATATATATATATATATATATATATATATATATATTTAATATTAATTTGTGATTGCAGCTAAATTTTAATTATACATCATATTTATCGTAAGCTATAACATAATAAATAAAGTAAATATGCTGATATAACCTGTTAAAATACCAGTGATATTGTTCTTTCATTTCATGTATTGTCAGTAAATATGAGTTAAAATCTACTCCTTTCTGTTTCACTGTTTCATTTTCTATTGATTTTTCAGTGGAGTTTAGTTAAATCCTATCAGCGTATGCCATGGTTATTATTACACTTTTTAAGTCGGGTGATTTTTCACGTAAAAATTTGTATATTCTTTACTATATACCGCATTATTTTACTCATGATATAGCATCTAGTCTAGTCAGCAACATATCAAGAACCAATTTCATCAACTAGTATTTGTACGTTAAGCAAGAATATAGACAAACATTAAGAACTCTACAGAAATTAAATACGGCCAAATTCATCCCCTCTTATATATGTGTGGTAGAGGTGCATAAAAGTTAAAATATGAGATAAGATATCATTGCACATAAAATTCTCATGTCAAAATGGTTACATTATTATGTTGCCTTTAGATTGAATTCAAGTAATGTAAAGTTTACATGTTGCACCAACGTAGCTTTTATCGTACTAGCTATACAAATGTACAAAGTGTTGATGCACATGGTGTAAAAACTTTATACAAAACATTATTCTAAGAACTCTTTTGGTCTTATCAATAATGGTCATTTTGAAGCATGGGGTCATCCTTTCGTTTTGCTTTTTGTTCTATACATGAGGGCTAATCACATATATTTAGTTACTTTTTAGATGACATGATATTATATTCTTTTTACACATTCAATACATATATATAAGTTAAAAGTCCAATAATTAAAGAGTTTCAAATTTTGTACAATGTCAAAATGATCTTAAAATGTACAAGGTGCCATCAAGATGAGACATTGCCTATGGACTCTTTTTAGAGATTCCTAGTTCAGTATAAAACAACTAGGTAATCTTGGCAGTAGCTAGGCAACTGTAGTGTGGGTGTTGACAACAGAAAAATCCAAAACTAAATAAATACATCTCCTAAGTTAGCAAAATAATTTCAAGCAATGAGTTAAATTCCAACTCACGAATATTACACTTTTTTTTGAGCCGACAATCTATCAAAAACAACCTTCATACCTCACAAAGATAACGGGGAAAGGTCTTCGTACATCCTACCCTCCCCAAACCCCATTTGTGAAATTATACTGGATATGTTGTTGAGTTAAATTTCAACTTAGGCGCGCGATGGGAGGGGACCAAGATATAGTTGTTTCGTTGATGTTGCCAATGTCTGGTTTAGTCGCTGTTCATGCAGACATACAACGTTGCTATTCACGTTTCTTAGAATGGCATATGGTTTGTCCAAAGTGCAAGATTCATCGTATTTATATGAACAAAAAGAAAAGAGAAGAGTTGTGCTGAAGAATTGTACATTTCATTCAAGGCAGAATGCCTCCTATCTTCTGTATGGATAAGTGTTTGTGTGGGTTCTCAAGTGTTTATTACGTAGATAAGTTAATCACATAAAATATGTCACCTCCTTTAATTATACACATTAGCCTCAATATGTAATTAATTTATGAGTTTAACTAATATCCACCGTTGGTGGAAACTTTTTTCTACCCAAGTAGTACTTTAAATCCTTATAAGTAAGTTTTAATTATTTCTACTTTGTAATATTTAAATTATAAATAAGGAAAATAGTTATAGAAGGTAACTTAGGACTCTATTTTTACTTTACCAGTTCTTTTAAAACATTGTGACTTAATTTGTTATTAAAATTAGGATTCAACCGTGTTCCCAATTCATTGATCATCAATTTCTACTCTACTGTTATTAACACCATTGAATTTGAACCAATTAGTAGCACCGATCTTTAAGGGAATCAGCAAAATATATCTAAGCAATCACTATCACCCTTCTATAATACGACATTCTCTTTGTCTCAATTTATATGATATTTACCACTTTTTGAGATTTAAGATTTTTAATTTAGACATTGAATTTTTTAATTTTTAAAACAAAATTTAAATATTTAAAATTATGAAAAAATACTACAATATAAGTTATAATAATTAATAATTTAAAATATTTAATAGACATATAAAAAAAATAAAAAAATAATTTATTTGACTCTCAAAATTTGACATCATCACATAAATTAAAACGGAAAAAGTTAACTTCTTCTAATTTGTTGAGTATGATTAATTCTTGGTAGACTAACTGTTAGGAATTTTCGGGGATAAAGATGAATACATTAATTATTTTGTTGGGACTGAGGTGAACAGTTCAGGGGAGAGAAAATGGGAATGGCAGGGAAATCTCAAGTCCAAAGATTAAGGAGCGGAGAGAAAAAAAAAGTAATTAAGGAAATGATTTTAAGAAAATAATGTGGTAACTAGCTATTACCTATTAAAATTACCTGCTTGTGTAAAAAAAAATATTTCCACCGACAATGAATGTTAGTTAAACTCTTAATTTATTCACGTAATAAGCGTTTGAGAACACTTGCAAAAAATTTCCAAAATTAGAGTCGAAATATAATAAGAAAACTTTATCATGTGTCTTTTTCTCCGAAACCATCCACGCAGGTTTACACCTCCCGTGGTGGTACGTACTAGAGGGTTTGACCTTGACCCCTACCTTGTTATATAGCTTACAGAAATAATTACAAGAAAGGAGGGGGACATAAAACCAAACCTCCTGATAGAATTATATACAAAAGCCACATACTTGACTAGAACCTTAGTTAGTCCAAGGTTCAAGTGCTCTATTGATATAGATCGTAGCGCAAGTGTCTAAATGAAATTTACTAGCAAGGTTAAGGTTTTTTTTTTTGGGGATGTATTTCTGCCATAACAAAACTACAAAAGACTTGCAAGATTCTTAGTAAGGGAGGGGACCAACGATTCATTCAATTTAGCTCGTTAATGTCACATCAACTTCAACCTTAATAATTAGTACGTACCCCATAAATATCGGTACAGCAAAGGTGAAGACAAAAGTTTTAGCTCTTCAAGCTTCATGTCATTCCAAAATTCTTGTTAAGTACCAATCAGTGGGGGAGCTATATAGATCGAAGAGTGGTTAGTTGAACACCCTTCATTGTAAGATTATATTTTGTATAGAGAAAATTATACTGTATATATAGGTCAAAAATTATTTTTTATATGTATATATTAAATCTTGAACGCCCTTGACGAAATTTTTGATTTCGCCATTGGTACCAATCCAGCAATGAAAATGAAACTGAATTCATTACACTGCATGTGACTATAGAACAATCTTTGTAGCAAAATGTAATGTTAACATCGGATGGTCATCCACTTTTTGTAATGGGGAAGGCTTAATAAATACTTTGCCCCCAAACTTTCAAAACAAGTGCATGCCACACACCAGTAAAATCGTAATATGTATCATTATTTTATTTTATTTAAAAAAGAACACTTAAAGTGACAATTATAATGTAAAACCCCGTGAGATTTTAAGACCTTAAAGTGCATCAATAATGTATAGAAATAACATTTTGCGAGTCAAAGGAGGCTACTAACTAGTACTCTATCACATAACATGATAATAAGCGTAGGAGGTATATTAAAAGTGATTTAGGGTCTACGGATGACGGATCGATCCTTAATTAGAACATGGCCAAGTTGGAAACTACGTAATGGACTAAAGATTCAAATGAGCTTGCATGTACAAGACGCGACTTCAAACGAGCACAACTCCCAATATGTAAAGAGTGTTGTAAATTAACTATCAGATGAAAGCTTTTTAGTCTAATTTTCAATGCATTAAACAAGCATTATGTTGAAAAAAAAAAGGAGGAAAGAAGAACCTGGTTCCTCACTGGAAAGTGGACGTCAACCAGGACAAACAAAAAGACATATTTTTTTTCACAAAAGGTGACCCACACTAGCTTAGGTTCCTAAAATGCATCTCTAATTGAGTAGTAACTAAGGCTAAGGTAGGAGGAAGCAAAAGCATGTTGAAAGGTCTTAATACATGACAAAAGAAAAAGAAAAATGCCTCCAACTGAAAGTCTATCAAGAGAAAGTGTGGGGTACATTATGGATATTGAAAAATTGAACTTCCAGGTTATAAAGATATAAATATCTAGTTGTTGAAGTTTGCCACAAATATATGATGCTAGAAGTCAGGTTCTGAACTGTTGCAGAACTAGGAACCTGATTTGCGAAATTTAGAATTGCAAGAGAATTATATTGATGGGAGTGTATGAATATATATTTATAATGATTGTGTGTGAAAAATTCAAGATGTATGGTTCGCACGTTGTTGGAATTTTGACCCTCTAATTTGCCTAAGGAATGTGTTAATCTATTTGTTTCTTTGTCGATTCCTTGAACTATATAAAATAAAGCGAGAAAGTAATAACACACTATTTTACGTGGAAAACTCCGGCTCACAAAGGGTGAAATACCACGACCTATACCTCTGTAGGATTTAACCCAAACTCCACTAAAACAATGAGCCTTTCAACAAAAGATTACAAACTCTGTAACCTAAGGAATTATAAACTTTAATTCCTAATATTCAACAATCTCCCCATACTGCTGAATCCCAATTCAAGTTCCCCAATTTGAAATTCAGATTACAAAACAATTGCAACCTAAAAACTAACTCTAATTCCTATACTTCAACATCTCCCAGATCGTTGATCCCACTTCAAGTTATCCCCAACTTGAAGTTCAATACAAACTCAATATTGTTCCCTAAACACAGTTCTAGGAAAGCAATAAATTACAACTCGATTGATTTCTTTTTAATACATTGAACTAGACCCGAAGACTGTAAAACATATGACAAGGGAACATGTCCGTCAAGCTGGTTCTTTTATATCAGGCGCACTTCGATCTTTAGTCAGAACTCTCCCAAATATGAACTCCCTCTATTTGATTGTGTTCTGCCTATTCTTCTTAGTATGAGTGCATGAGGTTTATTGTGAAACCCTTGTTGTATTTATAGTTGAGAGCCTTCTCCTTATTTTAGTAGATTTTCTTCCATATAGAGAATTCCCTTCCTTGTAGGACTTGTCATGCCGAGCTACCTTGATTTCTTTCCATGTAGGATTCTTTTTATGTAAGAAAACTTTATGCAAGCTGGACTCTTTTCATAAATACGCTTCATTCACACGCTTCAAACTCCTGGCAGTTTGAAACTTCGCATGGTTGACCTTCTCCTTGTCTTAGTTGGACTCGGCCTGAAAGGAATATGTCGTAGCAACCCGTTCCTTGCATGTGTTCCACATATCTGTTAATCATCAGAATCTTTCTTGATCTAACAAATTTCCCCTTTATGATGTTGACATGTCATAGCATCCCGTTCCTTGCATGCGTTCCACAAATTTGTCAATCATCAAAATATTCTTTGATCTAACAAATTCTCCCTTTTTGGTGATGATAAATCATTGCTTCTTGTGTGCAGAGTTCAACCTGTGTCATGTCAGTTTCTTTAGGCACAACAATAAAAGAAAACACATTAGAGGATCAGGTCGAGCCAAATGGGTTATAAATATTATACAAGTATGCACTTTTCCCTTTTGGCATCATAAAACACCTAGACAATTTAGCATACAAAGAATCTGCAAATTTAATACTCATGGCCACTGGGGCTATCACCTATACAAATACTTAAAATACAAAAACTCAGTTAGATATATCAAAATATTTGCAAAGAAAAAAAATTAGCCAGAAGCACAAGACTAAGAACCAAACACTTTCATTGATCATTTATAAGATGCATCACAGATTTTTAACAACATTAAAAATAAAAACAAAGCATCCCCAACTATTTATCCGACCCCCTTTCTTTAAGTATTTTCTATATAATCTATAAGAGAAGTCTTTTCCCTTTACTATTATATGTTAAATGAGACCAAAAAGACGTGGATACCTTGAAAAGCTCTCATGAGATCTCGTTGGCATGCCCTACCAAATGAAAAGGAAGTCGCAGGAGCACCTCATCACCCCGAAGAGCAGTGGCTCTGTTGTTTTGCACGCCTACAGAGAGAGACTCCAAAATGACGCTCAATCGAAAGAAAGAGCAATCAACTATATGCTTAACTCATGCCCCAGGAATCCCTAGACACAGAGAGAGGGTACGAGCTAATCTTTTACTAGCGGGAAAGCTGGCGAAAAGCATAGAGCGTGCGTGCTACGCCTTATGGTTTGTTTTGATATCCGGTAGGAATAATAAAAAGAAAAGTCCAGGTTGGTTGGTGAGCCTTGTGATGAGAAAAGAGAAAGTTTGGAAAAGTCTAAGGAAAGAGAGTCTCGTCTTTTGGTGAGGCTGGAGGGTCAGAGGATGAAAGAGGATTCTTCTGGAGTAGCTCATACAAATCTCTGAGGCTAGCAGATTTTGTGATCTTTTTCCTTTTACATTCAGTATCTTCCACCTTCTCATCAAGAATCTCAATGGATTCTATAATTGCAGAGTCTCCTCGCGACCCACTTTTCATCGTGTACCATATTGAAGGAACAAGTCTGACCAACCTTGTGCCCTCACTAGAAGTATCAGTTCACCCCTCTTTGGTCACCCAAATCCAGTAATTATCCTGTCCTAAATTACTATCCCTGTACCAAAGTTCACCAGCCTAGTTGTTCGAGCATCAAGAGTGTCGTCGATATTGCCAACCTTATCCTCCGTATTCCTATGAAGGTCAGCATCGACAGTGTCCTCATCTCCTAGAGATTTAGAGGAAGATAGCCCATAGTCATCACCTTCACTCTCAGAGGGTTAATCCATTAATGTGGACTTGGCAGAGCTCTTGGAAGGAACACGTTTCTTGACCTGTTTCTTAGGTTTTTTTCGAAAGATCCACTCTTTTGCCTTTCCTCTTTCTTTCAGAAGCATCAATCTCTTCATCTAGTACATCAATAGAATTAAGAGGAGGCAAAAATTTACCTTTGGCAGATCGAGACCTTTTGGTTGCTGAAGCAATCATGCTTTCATCAAGGGTCCTATAGGTAGCCCTGGTCATACGAACAGGAACAGCTTGAGCCACAAGAGTAGGAGGGATTTTCTCAAGTTCATTAATAGGTATACAAACAGGTTTTCCTGAGGCCTTTCTTAGGCAAGATCTGGTCCTCTTGGCAATCAAGTTGGCAATGGGAGTGTTCTCATCATCCTCAACCAAAGTAGAGGAACGGGTCAGATGAACCTGTTTTCTAGGCCTGGTTTTGTCAACAACAGCATTCTTTGGAGCAACATCAGATTCCACACCTATATTTCTTCCTAGTTAGAGCCCAGCAGAGAAACAGATTCAACTGTGGGGTCCCTTAATATTTTCCCCTTAACAGATGCACCCAAATTTACCCTAACAGGTGAACTATGTTCAATTGTAGGATCCCCTGAGTTTTCTCCTTCACGAGGTGCATCCTCCTGTACTCCCTCTTCAGTACACTTTTATAGATAGATTCCCTCTGATTTACACCCCCAGATGATTCCCTTTCACTTAGTACCTTAAAATTTTCTCTTGATCATACACTATAAGAGCACCTTTATCAACAACAGTTTTAGTAGTAGCTACTCTCTCAGAATCACTATTTCACTTGATCAATTCCTAAATCATCAATCATGTTTGGCTTCGAGAAAAGGTGTGATGAGATGATACTGACAACTTTATCAAGAAGGGATCATTATTACCTTGGACTTCTTATTTTTGAAAAAGTGATGATTATGTATTTTGTCGCGCCCCGTTTTTCCTCGCGGAAAAGCGGGTTTCGACGTGACAACTCTCTTTCAGGAAGAGAGCGTGAAGAGTCACCACCTAAAGAATTTAAGGCGCGTTAGAGCGCCGTTCTAACTAATTATAATTAAATTAAGTTTTATTTTAAGTCTACGCAACCAGAGAATCGGGTAAGGGTTCAAGTTACCTCGAAAGGAAGGTGTTAAGCACCTTTCGAGGTCCACAAATGTGGGTCCCTGCCGGATTCGTTATTTATGTGGGAATAGGTGATAAATAATGGGTCAATTAATTAAACTAAAGACTATATAATCAAACAAGTAAGACCTCATTTAAAACAAGTATTTAAGCTAATTTTATTACTAAAATCTTAAATGAGAAAATCATGCATGAGTTAACGTAATAAATAAATAAGCGAAAAAATCAGATAAGCGAGAAGTCAGAAGTGACACAATGATATAGGAAAAGGGACCTAATTACTAAGTGACTTAGTTGACTACCCCAAACAAATAAAAAGAAACAAACTTAGGTTAATTTTAACCTATTCGGATCAGCGCCCGGCTCATTATCGGAGACAATTCCAAAGATATTGTCGTATTCTGCTCGGGTCGATTTCTATCATATCCGTCTATCTACCCGCCTAGGTGAGTTATTAAGATTATTATCCTGAGAGCGCACTAAACAAATGAAAAATACTAACGCGTCTTAAGATGTTTACCCGTCCCGACTTAATGTCCAAGAGGCATTTGGACTTACTATTTGGGTATGGGACTAGACAAATAAAATCTTAGGTTTCCTAATTAGACATGGAAAAGCGTCAAGAAAAACAAGAAGGGACTTTAAACAAGTAGCACATAACAGTCTCAAACATACCTCTTAACCGATGTTAAAATAAGTAATCAAACAATGCTTCAAAGATTAACATTTTCATATGGTTAAAACCTATGAACATGGTCTCTAGTGATTAATGATGCAGAAAATTGGCAGTTTTTATTGAACATGTGGGCATGATTTCTAATAATACTGCAGAAAATTTATTATTTGAGACCTATGAGCAGAATCTCTGATTATTTAACATGCTGAAAATAAATCTAACCTTACAACATGATAATTGGTTATTTAACATACTGAAACTATTTTAAAGCTATAGACATGATGGCTAATTAAATTATATGCTGAAGCTAGAGTAAACTTGTAAGCAAGGTTTTTAACATGTTAAATCCTGCATGCATGATTTCTAATTTGATGTGCGAAAACTGCTGTAGCATGTTGAAATTGATAGCCCAACTGATTTAAAATGCTAAAACAGGTTTTAACTTATAGGCATGATCTCTAAACTAATTAATTTGCTGTAACAGGTTTAAACCCTATAGGCATGGTTTCTAATTTAATATGCAGAAATTGAAACTGATTTAACTACTGTATGCATGATAGCTAATTTATTTTAAATGTTGAAACTGATTTGATGCATCATGATAACTAACTTAATTATGCTAAAAATAGATTTTTTGCATCCTATAGACATGGTAACTAATTATGTTATATTAGTTATTCGGCAGAAATTACAAGTAACATGCAAAAGTGAAAGTTGTACGAGCATGCAAGGAACGTGAGAATCATAACTTGAATTTAAGACGTACATAACAACTAGCATACCAGATTGCTATATTCGGGAAATTCCTTATTAAACCTGTTGATATGCCATTTTAAGTGAAATTAACAAGCCATTTAGTTAGTATCTATAGTCATGCTTTCTACGTTTTCAATTGGATAAAAACAGGTAGCACGTAGTTTGCCCCTCCCCCATAGCAGTCCCTTAAGTATTCATTACGTCATCAGAGTTTATACAATAATTATTACAGGCCCGAATGAATGAATATAAAAGCATAACATAATTAATAAAATCTAAAGTTCTATAAAGATCTATCAATCCCAGGCAACTCTTCATCGTTTCCCATCTTCATTCAACCTGTTAAATATGAACGTAGAGTTTGGAGGATCCTAATTCAGCCCATAAGGCCCACCCTTGACGTGTCAAGTTCCTGAGGATCTCACGGATCCTAGGCAGTGCTTATGTCAAGGAATAGGGAGGTATTAGGACCTCCATATTCCACCCAAATACCACAAAGACAAACCAAGAGTGTACTCATATAAATTAACCAACAGCCAACATAAACAAGAGATAGCTAATCTATTTAATAGCTCATGAACGAGAAAACATATCAAAGCCAACATGAAGCAAATTCTAGGTGCAATCCTATAGACATGCTCTCTAATGATTTATAGATAAGCATAGATAAGCATAGCTGGACTAATACACATATTTAAAGTTACAAGTGATCATGTATATAAATTTAAATCTACATCGATAGAAACTAACCAGTTAACCGCAAACAAACAAGAGAATACTCGAAGTCCCACACTTAGCAATCAGTCAACTTATCAGCCAAGAGGAAAAATTCTAAAATATGAGAGTGAGTAGTGTGGCAAAGTCCCCCGAAATAATACAAATAGAGGGTTGCTTTTATAGTGAAAGAATAAGACTTGGATTAAGGAAAGAAATAATTCACAGAATAAATCAAGGAATCTTTTTTACCTTAATTACAATAGCCAAATCCCAAATTTACCATAAAGAGAGAGTGAATAAAGTTATACAAGAATAAAGAAAATCCAGCAAAGGAAATCTTTTCCTTAATTAACACACAAAATCAATTAAAATACAAAATGAGTTTGATTTTACCATAACTAAATAAATAACTAAGCTGTCAATACCAAAATCTCTTTCTGAAATCAGGTAATTGAACCAATCACGTCAACGTATGCCAAAATTATCCAAGTACTAATTCAAAATAAGGAAGATAAATCAATCAATAGATGACATGTTGTTCATAATTTGAACTTGAAAGAAAAAGATACAGACGAGTCCATTTGCTTTAAAAGATAGACAAAGAATCATGATTGTTCTAAACATGCAAAGGAGGGGAAATATAGATCATGCTTAAGCCAATCAATTACGACTGACAGTAATCAAATAACAAGCATAAAGGATCCCTGCTCACAGAGTCGATCAAGCAATGGATATCATGGAGATCATTCTACTCTCATGCTCATAAACAACCCATATAAGACAAACTTAGAACTAAGCATGAATTTTCAGAGTCACAAAATCTATTATTTCAATCAACTGGTAAACAAGCTATGGATTAATACATTGGGGGGAATTGAATTCAATACAAAGACACTCACCAGTTTCAGGTTTAGAACACAGCAACAATATCTAACATGCTTATATATCAATTTTACAAAAACAAACACATAATAGAATTTTCAGAATTAAGCTTAGAAGTAAAACTCGTAAAAAATTGGTGATTTTTACACATGACAGTCCATTATCATGAGATTCAAGCACAAATTCGCAGTCAAAATTTACCACTTTCACATCACATAATCTGGTAACAGAAAGAAGGATGTGACAGAATTGAACAATGAAAGAAGCCAAACCGAAAAATAGATTCGTGATATCCCAAGGGAACTCCCAAGTTCGACAATGACCAAAATGGCAGACCAGATTCCATAGATCTCAAAACCAATCCACACTTAGCCAAAAAAAATCAATGATGTCTCCTTCGTTTATCCGGATATGGTGGTGGTTCGTCGGGGTTTTGCCGACGGTGGGGGTCAACAACTTGAGGTAGCCGTTTGTGGGGTTTTCCATCGAAACCAGTGGGGTTTTAGCGGAGAGAGTTTGCTGGTGGAGAACGAGGAGGAGGCGGAGTTGCATGGTGGTTGGCGGTGGAGCTTTGTTGGTCGGGCACCAGAACCAGAGGCAGTACTCGCCGCTGTTTCGTCGGCGGGTCCGACGGAGTAGAAATAGGAGAAAGAGGAGGAAGAGAGAGGCAGCGAAGGGGGAGGGTGGTGCCGGCGTTGTTGTTGACCGCCGAGGCTCAGCGGCGATGGTGGCGGCGGTGAGGAGGGAGAAAGAGAGGAGAGAGAGCTTGAGGGGGCGGTGGAGGAGAATGGTGTTAGGGTTTGGGGGGTGGTGTGATTAAATGGTAAGAGAAGGTGAGCTTTAATCTTGGCCGTTGATCGTATTAGATCAATGGCTAAGATTTGAGCTCATCCTAGGTCAGATTTGAAATTAAAATTAGGCCAGATTGGCTCAATTTTAGGCTATAATTGAAATGAATTGGATAGATAAGGGCTACAATTTAAATAAATTGGGAAGAAAATTAGAATTAGGCTGCTATTTAATTAATAACATACTGCATATGTAATTTAATAGATAAAATAATAACTAACGATAATTAACAAATAAATAACAACCAAAATATATTATTTAAAATTATAAATAAATTTCGTATACATTTTGTACGTAAAAATTGATGACATGTAATATTGTACAAAATTTATGATAAAATAGTAATAATTAAGAATTAAATTATATATTTGTAAATTGCATATGAATTTAAAAACTGTCAAGACGACGATAAAATACGTGATTTATTTAGTAAATAAAAGCAATACGCGAGGGAAATTAAGCTTAAAAAGTAAGAATAACTAGTAAAATAACAGCCCGAGAAAGGTTAAGGGAGGTCAAAATTGGGTGTCAACATATTTCTTTTAGGAGAATCTCTTTTGGGCATTTTGGAATGAACATGTACAAATGCTTTATAATTATTTTTAATGTTTTAAAGAAAAATTAGGGCTCATATCTTGATCAGTAGTTTAGTGCTTGATCAGTAGTTTAGTGCTTGATCCAGTGTCCATTTTTCAGTTATTTTCCTGTGACATAAGCAAATATAATATTATATTGCATGAGTAACTTGACTTTAAAAATGGTATAGGGACATACAACTAAATGTACACGACAGAGCATAAAATTAAAACTGAAAGTGCAATTTGTACAGTATTCATTAGCCAATTATTAGGGGATACTCATGTAATCTTAATCATCCCCAATCTCAACATGTTCCTTTCATCGTGATCTCTTGCCAAGGCCTTGGTAAATATGTCTACAGTCTGATTTTCTATGACACATGAGGCAAACCATGATTCAAGAAAGTGTTCCATACATATAGTACTTTTTCTATCCATTAAGTACTCTGCATAGTCAGCATCAAAATCAACAAGATCAAAGTTGCTGCCTTTAGGTAGAACTCATTCAGATTAGCATGAAATCTAGCACAAAGTCCCATACTCAACACTATAACATACCTTTGAATCCTTCATCCTGAACCTTTTGAGTAACTCCTTCACATGTTTCTGCTGATGAATTGTTTTCTCACATGTGTGATCAGAAACTTGGATAGTCTCTCATACCATGCTCATCAAGTTTGTTCTTAAACACCATTTTGATACCAAATGCCACATATTTGTTTCTTTCAGACTAATCAAGCTCCTCCTCCAAAGTGATGATCCAAATCTGCATCCTTGGGTATCCTCAGATACTTCACTTTTTTTTCATCAAGTGAATCATTCTTCCAAGGAGTAGTATCAGTTGTTTCCCCAATCAGAATTTTAGGTTCCTCACATCTCATTTTTGCATCAGTGTTGTTTGCAGGACCTATTCTTTTATTTGTTCCTCTCTAATGGATTCAGAGGCTCTTGTGATTCATCTTCGTCCTCCTCAAATGGATACCTTTCTACTCATTCCTTCACTAAGTGAGAGAAACTTCTATTTATCTCCAGTTATATGCATTGAGCAAACACTATCCATGTACCAGTTCTCCTTGCTTTCTCTCACTTTTACCTGCAATCGAATCAAGGGTTAGTTTCAGGAACCCAGACTAGCTTGGGTCCTTTCCTTTGATCAAAAGAATGAATGAGATCTCTATTGATCTATTTTGGTAAAGCATATATAGGTTTTTTTCTTTTGCACCAACGTGTTCCTTTGATGTGATCCAATTATTTTAACAAGGTTAGTTTTTCCTTTTAAAGCAATTTTGACATTTTTATTCATGTAAGCTTTGGCAGTTTGACAGACATTTTTTAAGTGATCGATGTTATCACAGTGTGTACATAGATCAGAGGTTTTCTTAGAAGCTTCTTTAACAAAGCCTATTCCAGCTTTAGCACTATGTATTTTATCATAAAATTGAGTCACAATCATTGAGGACTGAGTTCATTTATTTGATCTTTCAAGCTCATACTTAATTCTATCCAGTTCCAGATTCATTTTACTAAATTTCTCCTTTTCTGAGAATAATTCATCTTCGAACCTTTTTAGATCATGTTCACACCTGACTTGATCATCACTTATTTAACATTTCCCCTTTCCAGTAATCATTAGCTTCAAAACTTCAGATTTGACAGATAAAGTGGAAGAATCAAGTCGTTGGACCTGTTCCTTTAGAGATTGATTCTCCCTTTTTAGATCAATATTAATCTTTTCAAGATCAATATATTCAAACTTTAAGTTGGTCAAGGAGGCCAACAACTAATCTTTGTTTCACTCAATTCTTGAAAGTTGTTTATGAGGGTTACCATGAGGGAGGATAATTTTTTCTTTGAATTTTTTTTTAACTTATCTTTAAGGTCAAGAAGGTTTATCTTTTTTTTTCTCAGTGTCCAATTCAGAGTCTGATTTTGATTCCTCTATGGCCATCAGAGCAACATCATCTGTATCATCATCAGAGTCATCAGAACCTGGTCTCCAAGCAGCAACAATCATAGCTTTTGCAGTTTCTTTTTTCTTCTTGGCCTCAGATTGCTCCCTTCTCTTTTGTTCCTTTTCAGCTCTTTCTTTTTTCTATTCGACTTCTTACATGGGACAATCTTTGATGTGGTGATCAGTATTTTCACAGTTATATCATCTTCCTGACTATCCTTTACCTATACTTCTTTCCTTTTCAGGGATCCCTTTTTTTTCACAATTGCTACCCTGCTTGAGGAATTTCTTGAGTTTTCTGGTGAATAGAACCATCTCTTCATCATTCATATATGATCTATCACTTTCAATTGCCTTGAAGGCCAAAAATCTACCCTTGTTTCCTTCTCCATTCTTAAAGTCCTCCATGTTCATCTCATATGTCTTTAAGTTTTCAACTAACTCATCCAAAGTTAGAGTGGTTAGATCCTTAGCTTCTCTGATTACAGTGACTTTGATCTCCCAAGACTTAGGAAGAGTCCTCAGTACTTTGTCAAACTGTTCCTCAGTAGTGTATATTTTCTCAAAAATACCAACTCACTAACGATAATGGTGAATCTAGTAATCATATCCTGAAGGGATTCACTATTCTCGATCTTGAAAGCTTCATATTCAGTGGATAGTCTGGCAATTCTTAATTTTCTTACCTAAATAGTTCCTTCATGAGCATTAATCAACGTGTCCCAAATATGCTTTGATGTGGTGCAGCCAGAGATACGATTAAACTCATCAGGTCTAAGTCCAAACACAAGGATGCACTTGGCTTTAGCATTTTTTCAAGCATCATAAAATCAGCATTATTATATTCAGCCTTGATTTTAGGAACATCATTATTTTTAGCGTCCTTCTTGGTTGGATATTTTGGGCCATCAGTAACTCTGGTTCAGAGTTCATAGTCTTCAGCTTGAATGAAGTCTTTCATCCTACCCTTCCACCACAAGTAGTATTGTCCATTGAACAATGATGGTCTATTGATTTGTTGTCCTTCACCGTGTCCAAGAGGAGGTGCAGTATTCATAGTGATCTTATCTTGAGTTATTAGACTCTTGTTAAGATAATCTGCTTTTATACCAATTGTTGAAATTCTGACCCTCTAATTTACCTAAGGAACAAGTTAATCTATCTTTTCCTTTGCCGATTCCTTAAACTATGTAAAATAAAGTGAGAAAGTAATAACACGATATTTTACGTGAAAAATTCTAGTTCACAAAGGGTGAAAAACCATAAGTTACACCTCTGTAGGATTTAACTCAAACTCCACTAAAACAATGAGTCTTTCAACAAAAAAGTACAAACTCTATAACCTAAGGAACTATAAACTCTAATTCCTAATATTTAACAAGCTCTCCAGAGAATCCCAATTCAAGTTCTCCAACTTGAAATTCAAATTACAAAATAATTGCAACCTAGGAACTAACTCTAATTCCTATACTTCAAAAATCTTCTAGATCGTTGATCCCATTTTAAGTTATCCTCAACTTGAAGTTCAATACAAACTCAATATTATTCTCTAAACACAATTGTAGAAAAGCAATAAACTACAACTCGATTGATTTCTTTCTAATACATAGAACTAGACTCAAAGATTGTGAAACATATGACAAGGGAACAGGTTCATCAAACTGGTTCTTTTGTATCAGGCACACTTCGATCTTCAGTCAGAACTCTCTCAAATGTGAGCTCCCTTTATTTGATTGTGTTCTGCCTGTTCTTCTTAGTATGAGTGCGTGAGGTTTATTGTGAAACTCTTGTTGTATTTATAGTTGAGAGCCTTCTCCTTATTTTGTCAAATTTTCTTCCATATAGAGAATCCCCTTCTTTGTAGGACTTGTCATGCCGACCTACCTTGATTTCTTTCCTTGTAGGATTCTTCTTATGAAAGGAAGCTTTATGCAAGCTGGACTCTTTTCATAAATATGCTTCATCCACACGCTTCAAACCCTTGGCACTTTAAAACTTCGTGTGGTTGACCTTCTCCTTGTCTTAGTTGGACTCGGCCTAAAAGGAACATGTCGTAGCAAGCCGTTCCTTGCATGTGTTCCACATATCTGTCAATCATTAGAATCTTTCTTAATTTAACAAATTTCCCCTTTATAATGATGACATATCATAGCATCTTGTTCCTTGCATGCGTTTCACATATTTGTCAATCATCAAAATCTTCTTTGATCTAACACACGTACAAATTCAATCAATGATTGAATAAGTCAAGAAAGAAGAAATTGAAGAAAATTACTGGTTTCCTGACAAATTGTTTGGGGCTCACTTAAAAAACTTCTTTTTTTTAGTAAGTGAACTTGTTTTCTATAAGTCTTTTGAAAATAAAAATCAATAGTATCCATGTTCATGGCAGTGTTAAAAACTTATGTAATTATTTATTTTAGTTTTGACATTTATCGATTTAAAAGGGTGAATTAAAATATTTTACTTTGACTTTGATGAGTTCATAAGATGGATAATATAATCATATCTCGTTGAAACTTTAGTGTTGTGTTCATGTTAGTTCAGCCCCCGATCATGAGTTGGATATTGCTATACTCTCATATCTAATTTATTAAACATTGTTTCTTTTTTATGATGCAAAAAGAAAAAAAGATAAAATGATGTGTTTTTTATTGCTGATTCGGCATAAATTTGATAATCATTGATGCAGATGAAAGAAACTAATACCTAGATTACATACTGGATATAGCTGATAAAAGAACCAGGTCCCCAGTGTTGAGTTATGATTGAACCTTGTCCTTGTGCAAGAAATATAAGGGTCTCACTATTCAATTTCAATCTTCTTTCCCCCATATAGATATTGAATAGAACGAGTTCGCTTCATGATTATCTGATCAGGTTTACATAACTCAGTCACCTATTGAGTTGAAATGAGCGAAAAGTTAGTCCCATGAAAGACTTAGGTAAGAGCACAAATCTTATTAAGTTCTGATAATTAACATGAAGCTAGTTCTTAGGGGAGATTGCACCTGAGTGCATATAGGACTACAATGATTGAGTTATATTTTATTATGGGTTTGCCATCATCAAAAAGGAAGAAATTATTGAGCTAATAACTACATGAGCTATGGAGAGTTATGTGAGCTAGAGCTCTATATATATGCTAGGCTAGCAATATGAAGTTTTGATAATTAACAAATAATTAGAAAAACATAACAAACATATGCAAGAGTCAAATATCATATATATCTCAAATAAGAATTGGTGGTGATTATGAAAAAGAACTATTAAAAAATCAGTTCCTTAATGTCTACTACAAGAGATGCTATCAAGAGTACATTGCAAGGACTGAAGGAACCAGGTACTTCACAATATACTAAAAAAAACTGTTGATCAAGAAAAATTAAATTTCAAGTACGAATGAGAATTCCTTGAGAAGTTAGAAGTACGGCTAATCCAATTAAGCAAGGAACAAGAAAGAAGGAACAAGAAAGAATATATAAATATTATCATATTTAAATATATAAAAGAGCTTTGAATATAGGAGCAAAACAATCACCAACGCGTGAAGGAAGAACAAAGTCAACTTGAACTATAATCTTTGATTCTTAAATTAATGCATGTTGAATTGAGAGAACCACAAACAACAATTCTACTCCTATATAAAGTATTCTTATGATGTTATTCAAGATATCCACACATAGAGAGAAGAGAGCACACAAAAAATAAAATCAAGTGTGTCTTCATGTGTGTGTGAGAGAGAGAGAGATAGAGAGAGTGTGTGTGTCAACTGAAAACAACAATAGCACTTGTTCCTATCCAAATTTATCTTAACAGTTCTTGTAGTCTACTTTGATTCGTTGAACTTAAATTGTAACCTTTTTACATTTCTAGTGATTTGTATTAGGTATTTGAGTTACAAGAGCTTTCTTGACTGGATAAAATTTTGAAAAAAGTAGCTACAATAAAAAAAAATTATAGAGGAAAAACGTACTACGAGGTAGTCCCTTGGTTAAAGAGTTATTACTTAAAACAGTGACTCAAATTTAGTAGTAATTTGAGAGAAAAAGTTATGAGGTAGGTCATGATTTTTGCTCTTGGAAGAGGAGTTTTTTCATGTAAAAATCTTTATGTTGATTATTTTATTCCTTATTTACTTCTTGAATAGGTAATGAAGAACCTGATTCTTCAGTACATAAGTGGCAGCATAAAATAACAGTAAGACTTTTAAAAAAATTATATAAAATATACATGTGTGTGTGTGCGCGCACACGTAGTTATAATTTTTAAATAGGTATTTATATAGTCGATTTAAATCAATTTTTTGGTATTTTTTTACATAAAAAAATTAAATCATTTTTTGTTAGTTTATAAAATTAAGAACCAATAAATCAAACTGAAAAGTGTCATTTTTTTCTTCAATTTGATTTAATTTTGATTTAGTTCATTTTTTCAATTTTTCGTGAAATACCTTTAGTGTGTATTACACCTTCTTAGGTTGAGATCGCAAAGAATTAGTGAAAGTTATCAAATATTCAAATATATGAGGGTAACTAAGATCAAAGGTAATTTAGGTATATATTGAATAAAAGGTGTCAAGTTCAGAGAATCAAACTATTATGCCTATAAATATACTATTATTGTGTTATAAAAAATATAATTTTTCCACAAAAGAGATGTTTGTTATAATTTACAAAGGAAGAAAAAGTTCTCTACATCTTTTAAGATTCATATTTAGCTTGTGAAAATCAAGAGATTCTTCCGCTTGGTTATTAGTTTGATTGATTGTTAATTCAAAATATGGTTGAAAGAGATTTGCTCCTGCAGGAAGAAATATGTAGTTTTCTAAATTAGTATTTATATTGAAATACTACATTGGTATCAGAGTCATATAATTAATTTCTAGTCATGTCGCAATTAATATATGGTATATGATTTTCAAGATTTTAACATGTTAAGCTATTATTTTTATCGTGTTATTTCATGTTTGAATCTATCAAATTTTTGCGTTAAACATTGAAAATTTTGAAGAGCTCGTCGAAAGATTTCCAACAACATATAGATAACAATTTGTAATCTTGTATGAGTAATTGAATTTTAAAAGTTTAGAATTATGTTATGACAAATTTAATCTAAAAAATTCAATAATTTATTTTTCATGCAGTTTTTGTACAAATTGAGTTGGATAATTTGTTACCTACACTTTTTTTTAGAAAAAATAATAAATTAACTTATAATTTTCATTAAAAAGTTTGTCAAATTTTGAAGAACAAACATCATAGTTGATGTGGAACAGAATTCAGTTTGTGTTTGTCACATAGATCAATTCATTTATGATTTTATTTGAAATTGAAGCTTCAAGTTCATACTAAAATATAATTAGAATAAAATCAAAGTGTTCGATTGAAGCATTATAGCTGAGAAATAATCTTTTTAAGTCAAAAAATAATTCAACCTCCCATGGCCAAAGAAGTGATGAATTTCCATCTTTTCCTTTCATCTTCTTCTTTTTATTTTTGTATTCTACGATGAAATGATAGATGATTAGTCTGATTCTGTGGGAGTGGTTCCATGAAGAATCATGTGAAAATGAGAAAAAAAAATATTTTTCTGAGTGTACAAAATATATATCTATGTGCGATATGCGTAATATATACAGTGATATACATGTGTAACTAAAATATTTTTCAACTCTAGATTTTAATTATAAATCAGTCTAAATAGTTTCAATCTTTCTCAAAAATCGTATATAAACTCATCAAAAAAAATTTCATGAATTTCAACCACACTCGTTCATGAAATAATTACTACTAAATATTTTTAGATTTTGAATTAAAATTGCAAATAAATCTTTAATATAATATTATTCTTCCAAAATTCTTCAACTATACATCAAATCAGAGAATATTAAGATCGCATTTTATGAAAAAAGTAAGTCTTTTATGGTGGACAGTGAATG
Organism: Jaltomata sinuosa; assembly: GCA_003996215.1. Classification (NCBI taxonomy): domain Eukaryota; kingdom Viridiplantae; phylum Streptophyta; class Magnoliopsida; order Solanales; family Solanaceae; genus Jaltomata; species Jaltomata sinuosa. The sequence continues at coordinate 93,031 of QJPP01007285.1, forward strand.
TTTTTGACTAGTAGGTCGAGAAAAGATTTAAAAAAATTGGGTATGGGGGGGAGGGAGGGGGACAGGGGGAGGGAGGCGCAAAAGATGGGAAGATAAGGCTAAGCAGGGTGTTATTTAACCTATCGGTATATTTTTGTAAAGTTCTCAAATATCATCCCCTCAGCTTATGTAACTCAAATTGGCCCCTAAACAGAGACAGACTCAAGATCTGTAGACTGTGGGCGCATCGTTATCTTAATATAGGTGTTAGAGAAATTTCTAATTATAATTGAGGTGTTAGAAAAAAATGATTGGGTCAAGGACGGTTGCATAAAGTCCTATTCTACTGGGATGTTAACTTTGATTTGGTCAAGGATTGTTGCATAAAGTCCTATTCTTTTGGATTGTTAGACGTTTATTTTATCTTAATTACTTATAATTATTAGTGGCCTATTTTTTCTCTTCTTGTTAACTGTAAGGCTATAATAAGCCAAGTCTAATCTCAATAAAATCATCACTGAAAATCTCAATTATTTGTGTTACTGTTTTCAGCTATCTTTGTTGTAAAATTTTATAATTGGTATCAGAGCCCCCACTGGGCTTGTAGAAAAGGAAGAAAGTAGCAATCTTTGAGTGACCAAATGCTGAGAGAATGAGTGAGGATAAGACTCTGAAAAAAATCCTTCATTTTGATGGTCACTATGACCACTGGAGTGAACTTATGAAAAATTTGTTTAAGGCAAAAAATCTATAGAGCTTGGTAGAGATTGATTTTGAAGAGCCAAGAGAAGGGACTGAAGCACAATAGGCACAACTCGACGATGCTAGAATCAAAGATTACCAAGTCAAACATTATCCGTTTTAGGCAATTGATCGAACTATTTTTGAACAAATCTTGGACCGTCGCACAACCAAGATTGTTTGGGACTCAATGAAGTGAAAGTTTGGAGGGAATTCGAAGGTGAAGAAATTTCTTCTAAATTCATTAAGAAGAGCGTTTGAGGTTCTAGCAATGAAGAGGTATTAAACCATCACTGAGTGCTTCGCAAGAGTAATGATGGTCTCAAATAAGATGAGGAGAAATGGAGAAGATATGCCTGACAAAAAAATTATTGAAAAAACTCTGTGAACTCTGTCTGACAAGTTCACATATGTTGTAGTATCCATCGAAGAATCAAAAGATACTGACAACATGCCCATTGATGTATTACAGAGTTCGTTAGTAGCGCATGAAAAAAATTTCACCAATCAAGCAATGATGATGAGGATCAAGCTCTGAAAGTAGAAGGTCATTCAGGAACAAGCAAAAGAGGGAGAGCACCCTACAGAGGAAGGGAACGAGGAAGAGGAAGAACAACTTTCAACAAAGCAATTGTTGAATGTTATAAATGTCAGAACTTAGGACATTTTCAATATAAATGTCCACTGTTGAATAAGGAAGCAAATTATGCAGAATTTGAAGAAGAAGATGAGTTGTTGTTAATAGCTTATATAAAACTACATGAAACAAAGAGGAGCGATGTGTTGTTTTTAGATTCTAGATGCTCAAATCACATGTGTGGAAATCAAGATTTATTTTCAAGCTTGGACACAACTTTTTCTCACACTGTCAAGCTTGGAAACAATACAAGAATGAAAGTTACTGGAAAGGGAACTGTGAAATTATTCTTGCAGGGAGTTTGTTATTCCATTAGTGATGTATGTTGGGTTCTTGAACTCACAAATAATCTCTTGAGCATTGGATAGCTTAAAAAAAGGATTAACTGTGTTATTTAAAGATGGTGTGTACAGTGTTTATCATCCACAAAAAGGAAAGATGGCAGAATTCATTTTGAGTGCAAATCGAATATTTATTTTGCTTGTTGAGACCTTATCCATAAAAATTGAAGTAAGATGTCACCAAATCAGCAATACAGATTAGTCAACTTTTTGGCACAACCGTTATGGCCATCTCAGTTACAAAGGCCTGTGCACCTTGAAATACAAAAATATGATGAAAGGTTTTCCACGAATTGTAGCACCAAGCGCCACTTGCGAGGCATGTATGAAACGCAAGCAACATCGAACTCCAATTCTGAAAAGGAGTCAGTAGAGAGCAACTGAAAAATTGGGTCTAGTTCATGCAGATCTTTGTGGTCTTATTTCACCAGCCTCAAGCAGCCAGAAGAGGTACTTGGTGTGCTTTATAGATGATTTCTCTAGGAAAGCATGTATTTTTTTTTTATAAATCAGAAGCATTTTATCACTTGAAATGTTTCAAAATACTTGTGGAAAAGGAAATTGGGATGCCCATTAAATGCTTAAGAACAGATAGAGGAGGAGAATTCAATTCTGCAGAATTCAATGATTTTTGCAAACAACATGGAGTGAGGAGACAGTTGACCACAACCTATACTCCATAGAAAAACGGAGTGGCTGAACGCAAGAACCGTACAGTAATGAACTTGGTGAGAGTTATGTTGACAGAGAAGAAAGTACCCAAGATTTTCTGGCCAGAGACAGTTAGGTGGATGATTCACGTCTTGAGTTGATCACCTACCCTAGCTGTAAAAGATATGACCCCAGAAAAGGCGTGGAGCAGAGAGAATCCATCAGTTGATTATTTTCGAGTGTTCGAATGTGTGGGACATATTCATATTCCAGATGCTAGGAGAACCAAACTTAGAGATAAAAGTGTGAACTGTGTTCTATTTGGGGTTAGTGGTGAATTCAAAGGGTACAAAATGTTTGATTCGATTGTCAAAAGAATTATAATAAGTTGTGATGTAGTTTTCGAAGAAGATCGTATGCGGGATTGAAATGCAAATTCTGAAGGAGAACAACTAATGGAATTAGATTGGGGAGACAACATTGAAGAAGAGAACATAGCTCAAGAAGGAGAAGTCACAGAAATCGATATTAATTCACCGATGAAAAATAATTCATCAGATGCTGCACCAGACATGGTAGTAAGGGAGATCATGAATCAACGTCCACCTGTGTGGTCGGCAGATTGTACTTTTAGTGAAGGTTTATCTGAAAAAGATGAAGCAAACATGACCTTTTTGATGATATCAGATCCTACAAGCTTTGAGGAAGCTGTCAAAAGCCAAAAATGAAGACTAGCCATGGATGAAGAAATTAAATCCATTGAAAGAAATCAAACCTGGCGCTTGATGGAACTACCTGCTGATGCAAACAGAATTGGAGTAAAATGGATTTATAAAATCAAGATAAATGAACTTGGAGAAATTGACAAATACAAAGAAAGATTGGTGATTAAAGGCTATACTCAGGAATATGGGATTGATTATACTGAAGTTTTTGCACCTGTGAGGCTGTGACCAGAATGGATACAATGAAAATGATCATAGCCTTTGCAGCTCAAAGAGATTGGAAATTGTATCAATTAGATGTCAAATCAACTTTCCTATATAGGGAGTTGAGGGAAGATGTGTTTATAGAACAGCCAAAAGGTTATGAGAAAAAGGGAAGTGAGCAGCTGGTGTATAAGCTACAAAAGGAATTTTATGGACTAAAATAGGAACCTCGAGCTTGGTTTAGTCGAATAGAGTCTTATTTCATCAAGGAAGGTCGAAAGCAGCTCTAGTGAGCAAACACTCTTTGTCAAAAAAAAAGGGAGGTAAAATCCTCATTGTGAGTATTTATGTTAATGATTTTTATTTACCGGTGATGATAAAGAGTTGTTGGGTGGATTTAAATGTTCCATGAAAAAGGAGTTTGATATGACAGGCTTAGGTCAGATGAGATTCTTTCTTGGAATTAAGGTGATACAAAGACCTGATTGTGTTTTCATATTCCAAAGGAAGTATACAACCGAAGTTTTAAGCCGATAGGGAATAGAAAATTATAATTCTGTTTGTAATCCTATCGTTCCAGGACAAAAGATTGAAAAAATGAAGATGACATAAAGGTGGATGCAACCCAATACAAGCAGATAGTGAGAAGTTTGATGTACCTCACTGCCACTCATCCTGATCTCATGTTAGTTATAAGTCTTATTAGTTATTTCATGGCATGCCCAACACAACAACACTTCGCAGCAGCGAAAAGGGTATTAAGGCACTTAAAAGGTACTGTAAACTATGGTGTGTTTTATAAAAAAGAGAGGAGCTAGTGAGCTGGTTGGATTCACTGATAGCGACTATGATGGCGACATGGAAGATAGCAAGAGTACTTCAGGCTATGTGTTTATGATGAGTGGAGGAGCCATAGCTTGGTCATCCCGAAAGTAACCTATCGTCACCTTGTCAACCACATAGGCTAAGTTTTTTGCAGCTGCTGCATGTTCTTGTCAAGCTATTTGGATGAGGAGGATCCTAAAAAAAATTGGTCATTTGCAGGCAACTGGTACAAAGTTAATGTGTGATAATGCTTCAACTATTAAGTTGTCCAAGAATCCAATTTTACATGGTCGTTCTAAGCACATAAGGATAAGATTTCATTTCCTACGAGATCTTACTAGAGAAGGAGCTGTTAATTTGTTGTTTTGCGGCACTCGAGATCAACTTGCAGACCTACTGACAAAACCTTTCAAAGTGGAAGCATTTCAGAAACTGCGTGAAGAGCTTGACATGTGCTTCTGTTCAGATTTGAACTAATTCTTGACAAGAGGAATAAGTTCAAGGGAGGGATTATTAGAAAACTTTGATTTGGTCAAAGACTGTTACATAAAATCTTATTCTGTTGGGATGTTAATTTTGATTTGGTCAAGGACTGTTGCATAAAGTCCTATTCTTTTGGGTTGTTAAACGTTTGTTTTATCTTAACTACGTCGAGTTATCAACAGTCTACTTTTTCTCTTCTTGTTAAGTATAAGACTATATTAAGCCAAGCTTAATCTCAATAAAACCATCACGGAAAATCCCAATTGTTTGTGTTATTCTTTTCAGCTATCTTTGTTGTCTAACTTTACAGGATGATGATTTGTTCGACTAGTCATTAGTGGCGTGAGCAGTGACAAAAATACAAATATATAGATCAAATATGGGTTTTAAGTTAATACCTTTCACTTTGTTGAAACAATTGAGAAAGATAGCTCAGTGATTAAGGGTGTGCAAAATATACAAACTGACCTAGGAAAGCAACAGCTTCAACCAATGCCCCAAATGCACTTCTGTTTATAAAGGCACACAGTTATATATATATGCATAATTTTTTCCGAATTGTAAAGGTACACAGTTAAATATATATATTAGTTTCTCAATATATACCTGCCCGTAAGGGAACTTATTAAAACTCAGAAAAGTACTTTAATTGGTAAGATAGAGTTCTTGCCACCTCACACCAACAACTCTGTCCACCAAGGCTAGAACAGATGGAAAAAATCACCTAGTGTTTTTTTGTCGTCGCTGAGATTTGAACCTGAGACCTTAATAAGCCTCATGGTTCTTTAACCCACTTCATTGACCACTAAACCACACCCTTGGGTGCTTGGTAAGATAGAGTTCTTTTGATAAAAGAAAGAAGTATTTTAAAATTTGATTTGACAATTAAATAAATTAGTAAAGAACAAAGAAAAAAATGAGTTGGATGTATTAAATTATGATTTATTATTAGCGCAAACTAACCTGCTCAGCTCAATCATTTATTCTATTGTACAAAAATTACTAAACTATTTTTTTTATAATAAAAAAGTTAATTCAACTACAACAGTATCACAAAAGTCATGAAACTATTTCTCGTAATCAAGTCATCTTGCATGTGCATCATAAAAAAACGTTGTGTTTGTTTCATGTAATATTGGGCAAAGTCGAGTATTGTGATGCTCGAGTGTACCAATAACTCTGTGTCTCGTCCATGTGAGCTTACTCATATTGTTGGTCCCAAACTCGAATAATGAAGAATGGTTAAAGAAGGATTAAAACCAGCCTTAAACACGATAATCAACCCCAAGGACGTATTGAGGCGTAGCTAATAAATCTTGAGCGTACCGTACCAATCATTTATCATGCAATAGATGAAAATATAAAAGATCAAAAATAAACTTTGAAATTGTAAAATAATAGTGCAGAATTTAATTTAATATTACAAATAGAAGCAACTAAAAAGGTATGGACAGAATATAATTCAATAAAGCAACTACCTTAATACGTTGAGGAAAATGCAGCTAATTACAATGTAAAGACACAAGGTCCATAAACTAATCCTCCCAGCTTTCAATATATTGGCAAGTAGATAACCCAGAAGGCACAAAAGTTCCAAAAGCATATAAATAAGATGCCTAAAGGCCTATGTAAACACAAGAAATAGCATAGTAAAATTCTGAAAACTCACACCACCTAGAATATACCTACCAGACAACTAGCTCAACACCATTACGCTTTTTTCGTATCTTTTAATGGCCCTACGGGAATTTTACTCAAAACTTTGGCATCAAAGACAGCGTATTGTTTCTTGATCTCCTGCATTGCTTTCTCAGCTAATGGATCCACTTTATCTTCATACTTCTCGTAAAGAACCGGAAGTGTATGGAGGAGTACGAGTGCTGTTGCATTGAGAGGAAGATACAATGGGCATCAGTTTAGAACAGGATAGCAAGTACAAAAGGACCAATGATCACCTAGAAAATTTGCACTTACATATGTAGAACAGTGTCAGAAAGTTGCAGCAATTGCCGACAACTGAGAGGACCCATAAACCAGCAACAACCTGATAAAGTAAGTAATTTATGTAAACAAAGATGACTCCGATGAATTAACAGATATAGAATACCATAGTGACATTACTGAATGACATGTCACAAGCTCTTCTGGACCTATTCAAGAAAACTAAAAAAAATGTTTAGAGGTTCAAGAACCTAATAACCGGAAAAGATGGATAAACCTTAAGCAAAGAGGATAGATCGGCCAACTTAATTTCGCATAGGTAATCCAAAAGACAAAAGATAGAGCATTCGCAGAAAATATAAGCTATAAACATCCAATTCGAGTTTTTGTACTGTAATTGTTTTCATTAGCTAAAAGAAACAAACCTACTCACTACTGAGTTAGCATCAGTCAAAGGAGCAAGGATATTAAGTACACACATGACGTGAAATCTAACGACAATGAACAAGAACTGTTTTCTTTTCCAGCATGGCTGACGGCAAAGGAGGAACAACAGAGTTTCAGGTAAGGGAAGTACAGTAACTGGGCAACTTACAGCAAGGAACTTCTTCAGATCTCTCCCAGTTGCGATTTCTCGCAACACGCTAAGAGCACGGTTAATTTCAATACTCAGAGCAGAGGCAATCTCAAGGATCGGCTCCTCTGGAAGGCGAACTTCTGGGATGTCTGGACGTTTCCTGTCAAAAGAATGCATAAAACTGTTTCCAACAAGTGGCGCTAAGCAAATTGCAGCATCAATCAGTGCAAAAATTAGAAGCTCACTTGTTAATAAAGGTTGTTGCATTGGACCACAAGAATAAGATAGCTAGGGTGAAGATCAACAAGTGACAGACTAAACCAAGCAGGTAGTACTCGAGCAATTCAAAAAGAACCCATATTGCAGTAGCTCCACCAAGTACACTAGCAGATATCTTCTTGTTCCTCCACAAGAATACATCAGCAGCTGCATAAAAACAGACATAATCAAACTGACATTTCTCTTCTCAAAAATCCAACTCATAGCCAGGAGCGAATTTATAGCCACAATTATAGGGCACGTGAACCCATGGTCTCTCCGCAAAATTAGGTATTTTATGTACATATTTTCTAAAATTGGTCTAATATCAGTTGTTGGCACCCATAATCCAAAAAGACTGAATGGTGCATTTGGTGGAAAGCTTAGTTATTTACACAGAGAAACAGGGATCAATTCCCAATGTTTTTTTTTCCGTTCTTAAGTGGTGTACCCATGTTCAAGAAATCTTAGATCCGCCTCTAATCATAGCAAACCTTCATATAACTCTATCAACCCCATAAAGCAACCAAACATCAGTTTACAATAGCCTAAGGCCCAAATGACTTATCACTTCACTCTTACAAGTAGATGCAAAAAAATAAAAAAGTTAGCCTCATCCAAGCCCTATAACACTTGAAAAGCACCCACTATGACAGTTAAAATAAGATCAAGAACTTGAATACAAGCATGATATATGTAACTAAAAGCATATATATATTTGATCTCAACATTCCTTAAGATATTTTTTGGTAACTTGCAAATTATTGTTTTCAGCTTCCAATATCGCGATAGATAATAGACCCGTCCCTCTAACCTTTTCAACTTAAATACTAAACTTGATTTACTAAACTCACTAATATAAGCCTACCACAAATGACACATCTGCATTGTACTACCCAACCAAATTCCTGGTGGCAGATGCTTTAAGCTAGCGTTTGGCCATATATTTTGAAAGTAGATTTTGAAAATTTATCTTGAAATATCTGTTCGGTTCTGAAATTTGATCAAATTTGAAAATCTGATCTTCGACTATTACTACCTCCGTTCACTTTTACTTGTCACTTTTAACATATCAAGAAAAGACAATTATTATTTTACATGTTTTACCCTTAACATTAATTACTTATTTCTCAAATCATTTTCCAAGACTTAATATTAAATATCAATTAATAGGGGTAGTGCGGTAAAATAACCATTTCAATCATTGTTTTATCAATGAGCGTGTCAAGTCCAAATGTGACAAGTAAAAGTGAACAACGGATTATCAAGTTCCCAAAAATTGGTGGACTTTTGGGCTTCCACTCACAAAACTTTAAATAAGTTTCCAAAGTAAAATGCATGCCCAAACCCAACCTTCAGATTCCAAAACTCACTACTTCAAAAACTCAAATTTTCAAGTTTCAACTTCAAAATCTATGGCCAAACGGGAGCTAAGATACTTCAAAAACTCAAATTTTTAAGTTTAAACTTCAAAATCTATGGCCAAACGGGAGCTAAGATACTTCAAAAACTCAAATTTTTAAGTTTCAATTTCAAAATCTATGGCCAAACATGAGCTAACATACTTAAAAACCCTAAACCCTAAACCCTAATCCATCACTCAACAAGTAATCACTTGACGCAAAAGTATGAATCATGGAACAAATAAATATACAAAATTGAAGCAGAAAAACAAAGTAAAGTACAAGTAGTGTACGTTTGCCACCACCAAAAACATGGTGAACCGGCTTTCCTCTTCCAAACAGCCGCCAAATCTTGGCCTTAACTAACGACGGCGACGCCTCCGGCGCAGCCACAGGCTTCATCTCGGAATCGGAATCCGAGGAGGAGGAGGAGGAACGGTCGAAGTGAATCTTGTCAGCTATTTTCTCCATTAATGATTCTTCTTTGTGCTCCGAATGCTCAACTTGCTCTGCCATTTTCACTATGGAGCTCCGATTTCGATTAGAAACAGTGAATACTAAAGTGGAGGGGATTTTTGTTTTTTATATATGTCGGGAAAAGGAGGAGGGACCGAACATTCGAGTAGACGGAATAAGGTGGGATATTCATATTTAATAGTTTATTTAATCAAAAAAAATTAAATTAATTTATTTTGAAAAGTATTTTTTCATAAATATTTTTTATAAAAGTAAAAATAATTTGTGTTTGGCAATAAATTTAAAAAGTACTTTTGAGTAGCAATTAGTGTTTGACCAAACTTTTTAGAAATGCTTTTAAGTATATTTTTCTCAAAAGTGTTTTTGAAAAAAGTGCTTTTAGGTAGAAGCTATTTTTTTTAGCTTCTGAAAAACTGTTTCTGCTACTCCCCAGAAGCATTTATTTTCTCCCAAAAGCTTGGCCAAACACTTCATTTTTTTAAAAAATAATCACTTTGGAGAAAAAATAAGCACTTTTGAAGAAAAATAAGTTTGGTCAAAGAGACTATAAGTTTAGTACTAAATTTATACCGTATTTGATTGATGATATAAATTTATCCTGAGACTAATTTATATCATCAACCAAACATGATATAAGTCTAATACCAAACTTAATCTTGGAATATCCCATCTTATGCCATCCAACATGGAATTATTTAATACTACCTTCCATATGGTATAAAATTATTGTGAAATTATAATCAATCCCTGAATAATTTAGTCTGCATACCAAACAATCCCTAAGTTCCACTTGTGAGGGAGTACTGGTATCTTCTTTTTTCTTTTTTTTAATAAAAAATTAATTTACTTTTTGTGTTGCTGGAGCATATTTAAATTTTGAAAATATTTCCCACCCTATGAGATTTCTCAATTGAAAATATATTTAAAGTTAACATTAAAAAAATACTCATATTTAAAATTGAAATTTATTTCGACACTCATTTTTATCTTTAAAAATTTCAAGTTTTGTGAGGTTTAAAGAATTTCATTTGAAAAACTTATCAATTTTTTTTTTTAAACCGCTCCCTAGGAGCTCCCACCTCTTTTGCTCTCTTGGTGACTCAAACTCACGACCTTTGGGTTGGAAGTGAGGGGTGCTTACCATCCGAGAAACTCCCTCTTGTCTATCAGAATCGATTTTTCAAATTTGAAAAGCCCAACAATAACAACAACAACAACATACCTAGTGTAGTCTCACAAAGTAGGGTGTGGAGAGGATAGAGGGTATGCAAACCTTACCACTACCTCAGAGGTAGAGATGTTATTTCTAATAAGCCTTCAGCTTAAGGAGAAATTGTAACGACCGGTTCCGTCATTACGGGTAGTCCAATCGTATCAAGTTTTAGAGTTAAAAAACTCTGGGTTTAGAAGTTTGAAATTCTGGGCTAGGCTAGCCTCGGCCGATTTTGGAGCGAGGTGGAGTCTACGAAAATCCGGGTAAGGATTGGGTTATGTGTCTTGGTTTGAGCTAGTTTTCCACGTAGCCAAGACATAAAGGAGTCGGGGGCCTTTTCATAATCGAATTTGGTTAAGTAGAACTCCCGAAATCGCATTTGACGTGAAGAGGTTGTTTCGGATCATCGGGGGAAGCAAGTGTATTGTACAATAGCCAAATCTGGGAGATTTCCGGACATTCTGTCCGTGACGAGCGCAACGGTCCGCCGTAGCGACCTCCGCTATAGCGGTGGTCAACGCTGCTTAAGACCGCTATAGTGGAAGTCGTCCGCTATAGCGGAGCGGGGACTGCTATAGTGGCCGACGGGATTTTAAGGCAGAAACATTCCCCAAAACGTTCAGTTTTCACAACTTCGTTTTGGGAGAAGGGCTGCGCGATTCCAGACGATTTTCTTCCCTAAGGTAAGGTTTCTACTCCCCAATCTTCGTACTACTTTTCCTATGCAGTAGAATTGCTAGGAGGGAACTTGGGGGAAGGTTGGAATAACCTAGGAATAGTAGAATCCGGGGAAGGAAGGGGATTCAAAGCATGAATGTTCTTGGGTGTTGTTAAAAGTAAGATATTATGATCATAGGTTGTTAAATTCTCTATTTTTATAAGTAAAAATGATAGAACTAGGGAAATTAATAGTGGGAAAGCCCGAAAAAAAGGGTGAAATGATCATGGGTGGCCTGAGGTTTTGGGACATGGTGTAATCCGGGTAATGTGCAGGCCTTGTTTGTTAATTTCATGTACCTGTATGTTATTTTAGACCAAGAAGGAGAAAGGAATCCGAAACACGGGCAAGCTCGAGTTGAGTAGAGCTTGGATCATTTCGAAGTAGGTGATGGCTTACAATTCCTGTGAATGTTGTATAATTTTGTACTCATATCTAAGTGTTTGTATGAATTACATTGCTTAGGGAAGTTGTGTAGAATGTCTAAGGTTCCTGTTTTACAGTCTGTGAGTTGAACGGTGTGTTTACTTGTTGGTTTACAAGTTGTTTGTTCATCTATTTATTTGTGGATTGTTGACATTCGGTTGGCTCGGGTACCACGCCTGGTACGGGAATACTAACGGTTGGCTCGGGTACCACGCCTGGTACGGGAATACTAACGGTTGGATTGGGTACCACGCCTGGTACGGGAATACTAATGGTTAGCTCGGTTACCACGCCTGGTACGGGTTTATTTTACTGCATCATTATATTTATATTTTGTGTTGCATTGACTGATATTGGTTTCGTGAGTGAACCGGGTTGCTTATTGAAATGTGTTACTTGTTTGGTGGTCCTTGAGTGACCGGGAAATTCTGTTATATCGTTGAGTTGGTCTTGGATTAGGCCGGGTTGTTCATTGACACTTAGGTATTGTCTAGAGGGGATCCCAGGGTGGGTCCGGGCTAGACGGAAAGGTATGGGTTATGGCCATGTGATGGTGGGTTAGAGTATAAGAGGTGGATTTCATGCGGGAACAAGCTAAGTAGAGACTTGTAGTCTAGGTATGCCTGTTAACATTGTTGCATGTCTTCCGTACTATTTACTTAATATTGTTGTACTGCTTATACACTATTTATTTGAAAACTGGCTGATGATCCTACCAGTACACAGTGGTGGTGTACTGATACTGCACTTGCTTTTCTTTTGGTGAGTACAGGAAATCTTCCAGCGGCTGAGACGCGACCTCATCTATAGCACCAGCGATTTCGGACTTCAAGAGTGAGCTGCTCGATCAGGCTACCTTGGATCTATCTTTAGAGTTTCAGCCCACTTGTTTCGGGCTTAAAACTACTTTCGTATTTTCCTTTTAGGGTTGCATCCCCGTACTCTAGATGTTGGTAGAATTGTTTGGTACTGCGACTTTCAGTTTCTAGGGGGATTTTCCGCAGGATTATTAATGGTATAGTTCTTTGCTTATTTAATTGCTAGTTTACTTTCTGTTTTGCTGGTTTTAGGCTGTTAGTCTAGGCTAAGGGTTGAACGTTATTGGTTCGCTCATTCGGGGGTCGAGTGGGTGCCACTCACGATGGCCTGGGTCATGACAAAGATGGTACAGAGCCCTAGGTTCATTGATCTCGTCGTACCAAACAGGTCTAGTAGAGTCTTGCGGAACGGTGCGGAGACGTCCGTACTTTTTTTTCGAGAGGCTATGGGGCTTTAGGAAAAACTATCTCTTACTTCTTTCCTTCGTGCTATAACTTGATTCCAATTGGTATATGGTGATACAAATTGGCATCTAACCTCATTCATTCTTCTGTCTGCAGATGGTTACTACAAGGAACAACGGAGCAAGGCCGGCGGTCCCGGCAACAGGCCCGACAGTTCGTGGCAGAGGTAGGGGAAGGGGCAGGGGACGAGCTAGAGTCGCACCCGCCAGGGGTGAAGCTCAAGTTGCTGCCGAAGTTCGTGAAGCAACCCCTCCCCCACCTCAGGATCATGTTGCGAAAGATGTAGAAGTGGTTGTAGAGGATGAAGGGGCACAGGCGCAGGCGGACCGATTGGGGGTGCAGGCCTTCCTACTATGACACCGGAAGCCTTTCAACAGGCTTGGAATATTCTGAGTAGGTTGGTTGGTGCTGGAGCCATACCCGCGACATTTGCGAATCAGGCCTTGGATACTCAGTCATCGGTCACTACGGTGCCTAGGATGGATGCAGTTTCAGGCACCAATGATTTCTTCAGGCAAATTCTAGGTCCCGTGATGACAGGGAATGAGCATGAGTTGCTGACCAAGTTTCTCAAGCTGAAACCTCCGACATTTCAGGGTACAGACAATGAGGATGCCTATGAGTTCATCCTGGATTGCTATGAGAGGTTGCACAAGTTGGGTATTGTACGTCAACATGGGGTTGAATTTGTCACTTTTCAGCTGCAGGGTGATGCCAAGCAGTGGTGGAGGTCTCATATTGAGTGTCGGTCTTATGTTCTACCTCCACTGACTTGGGAGCAGTTCCACGCTTTGTTTCTAGAAAAGTATGTCCCCCATACTTTTAGGGACCGGAAGAAAGATGAGTTCTTGAACTTGGAACAGGGAAACATGTCAGTCTCGGCTTATGAGGCTAAGTTCCATGCCTTGTCTCGTTTTGCCACACATATGTTGGGTTCCGAGGAGGAACGGGTCCAGTTGTTTGTGAAAGGGTTGAATACTGAGCTACAGGTACTGTCAGTGCATATGACTTCTTCAGGGAAGGGCTTTAATGATGTGGTGGATTATGTGAAGAAACTTGAGGGAGTCAAGTAGGTGGGGAAGGCCAAGGCTTTAGCCAAGAAGCCCCGGAATGAGGGAAATTTTGGTGGTTCATACTCCAGGGGCCAGAATCAGCAGGCTTACTCGACCTGTCCTATTCAGTCAGCTCTGCCGGTTACTACAGGTGGTCGTCAGGGAGCTCAGTCTTCATCTCCTAGAGGCCAGGGAGCGTCATATACATCAGCTAGCAGAGCTACACTTGACCGTGGTTGCTTCCATTGTGGTGATCTGGGCCACTTCAAGAGGGAGTGTCCACATAGGCAGACAGGTAATCAGGGTCAGCAGCAGTCTAGAGCAGTGGTCCCGGCAGGTAGAGGCGGTAATGCTAGAGGTCGTCCACAGGGTGGGCGAGGTAACTTTCAGGGAGGCCGGGGCGACAGAGGAAACGGCGGCGCAGGCAGGGGTGCAACACAGCTGGCCCGGGAAGTTACCCAGATTGATGATCGAGCTCATTGCTATGCTTTTCCAGAGAGGACCGAGGCAGAAGCCTCAGATGCTGTGATCACATGTACCATTCTTATCTGCGATAAAATGGCTTCAGTATTATTTGACCCAGGTTCTACATATTCTTATGTGTCTGTGAGTTTTGCGTTGGGTCTGGACCTAATTTATGATATCCTTGATTCCCCTATCCATGTTTCTACCCCGGTTGGAGAGTTTGTGATTGTGACTCATGTTTATCGTGACTGTTCTGTGGTGTTTGTAGGGTTGCATACTTGGGTAGACTTGGTAATTCTGGATATGGCTAATTTTGATATTATCTTGGATATGACCTGGCTATCTGCTTATCATGCTGTATTGAACTGTAACACCAAGATTGTGGCTCTAGAGATTCCGGGTAAGGATAGACTAGAGTGGGAAGGTGTGTACAGGCCTAAGCCAGTTAAGATAATATCATTTGTTTGGGCTAGGAAACTAGTGGAGAGAGGGTGTCTAGCCTTCATGGCTCATCTCCAGGATGATAGTGTGGAGTCCCTGTCTATTGAGTCAGTTTCAGTGGTTTTTGAATTTTTAGAGGTGTTTCCAGCGGACTTGCCTGGTATGCCTTCGGACAGGGATATAGATTTCTGTATTGATTTGGAGCCAGACACTCGTCCCATTTCCATTCCTCCGTATTGTATGGCTCCGGCAGAGTTAAGGGAACTTAAGACTCAGCTGCAGGAACTCCTAGATAAGAGATTTATACATCCCAGTGCTTCGCCTTGGGGTGCTCCAGTTTTATTTATAAAGAAGAAGAATGGTAGTATGCGGATGTGCATAGATTATAGGCAGTTGAACAAGGTGACCATCCGGAATAAGTACCCTCTACCCCGTATAGATGATTTGTTTGACCAGCTTCAGGGTGAATCGGTATTTTCGAAAATCGACTTGAGGTCGGGGTACCATCAGTTAAAGATTAGGCTTGAGGACATTCTGAAAACTGCTTTTCGGACTCGGTATGGGCATTACGAGTTTCTAGTAATGTCGTTTGGTTTGACCAATGCACCGACAGCATTCATGAGTTTGATGAATGGGGTGTTTAAGTCATACTTGGATTCCTTCGTTATCGTGTTCATCGATGATATTTGGATCTACTCTAACAGTAGGGAGGAGCATGCTAATCATCTTCGTATTGTGCTGGATATCTTGAGACACCAAAAGCTTTATGCAAAATTCACTAAGTGTGAGTTTTGGTTGACTTCAGTGGCATTCTTGGGGCATGTAGTGTCAGAACGGGGGGTAATGGTAGATCCCCAGAAGATCGAGGCAGTCAAGAGTTGGGCCCGGCCTAGCTCGGTGACAAAGGTGAGGAGTTTTGTTGGACTCGCAGGATACTACAGGAGGTTCGTAAAGGGTTTTGTGTCTATTGCTATGCACCTAACCAGGCTGACACAGAAAGATGTACCATTCATGTGGCCCGACAAGTACGAGGAGAGCTTTTAAAAGCTCAAGACACTTTTGACCACGGCTCCTATATTATCCTTGCCGGTTGAAGGTAAAGACTTTATTGTTTTCTGTGATGCTTCACATTCTGTTTTGGGTGCTGTATTGATGCAGGATAGGAATGTGATAGCCTATGCATCCAGGCAGTTGAAGGTGCATGAGAGGAATTACCCGACTCACGACTTAGAGTTGGCAACAATGATTTTTGCACTAAAGATTTGGAGACACTACCTTTATGGTGTCAAGTGTGAGGTATTCACAGATCATCGCAGTCTGCAGCACGTATTCACTCAAAAGGATTTGAATTTGAGGCAGAGAAGGTGGATGGAGCTATTGAAGGACTATGATGTGACCATTCAGAACCATCCGGGTAAGGCTAATGTGGTGGCAGACGCATTAAGCCGAAAAACAGTTAGCATGGGTAGCTTGGCTTGTTTGGGGGTGTCCAAACAACCACTAGCTAAGGAAATTCGGTCTTTGGAGGCCAAGTTCATGCACTTGGGTGTTTCAGATCAATGTGGGTTGTTGGCCAGCATTGAGGTAAAAGCCACATTCATAGAGAAAATAAAGGCCAAACAGTTTCAGGATCTAAAACTGAGTAAGCTACGAGGCAAGGTAATATCTGGGGAGTCCAGAGATGTCATGTTAGACTCTGGTAGAGTGTTGCATTTCAGGGAGAGGATTTGTGTTCCTCGGGTGGATGATATGATTCAGAAAATCCTGGCAGAAGCTCATGGTTCGCGATACTCAATTCATCTGGGTGTGACTAAAATATACAGGAACTTGAGGCAGCGTTACTGGTGGCCCGGGATGAAAAAGAACATAGTTGATTTTGTGTCCAAATGTCAGAACTGCCAGCAGGTAAAGTATGAACTTCAGAAACCTGTAGGACTACTTTAGAGGATGCCAATTCCAGAGTGGAAGTGGGAAAGGATAGCCATGGATTTTGTGGTGGGTCTTTCCAAGATATTGAGGAAGTATGACTCAATTTGGGTCATTGTTGATAGGCTGACCAAGTCCGCTCATTTCATTCCAGTCAGGGTAGATTATAACTCGCAATAATTGGCTAAGATCTACATGAAGGAGATTGTGAGATTGCATGGGGTGCCACTGTCCATCATTTCAGACAGGGGTACGCAATTTACTTCTAAGTTCTGGGGCAAGTTACATGAAGAGTTGGGTACACAACTCACTTTTAGCACAACCTTCCATCCTCAGACTGATGGTCAGTCGGAGAGGACGATCCAGGTATTGGAGGACATGCTGAGAGCATGTGTGATGGACTTCGGGGGCCATTGGGACCAGTTCCTACCATTGTGCGAATTCTCGTACAATAATAGTTACCACTCCAGTATTGACATGGCACTGTTCGAGGCATTGTATGAGAGGAACTGCAGATCACCGGTTGGGTGGTTTTAGGAAGGCGATGTAAAGCCTCTGGGCATGGACTTAGTAAAGGAAGCGCAAGAAAAGGTAAGGGGCATTCAGACCAAGTTACTAGCTGCCCAAAGGAGGCAGAAGGAATATGCCGATCGCAAGGTCCGGGACATGGAATTTCAGGTTGGTGAACAGGTATTATTGAAGGTGTCACTAATGAAAGCGATCATGCAGTTTGGTAAGAAGGGCAAGCTTAGCCCTCGGTTCATCGGTCCATTTGAGGTTCTTGAAATTATGGGGCCAGTGGCTTACAAGTTAGCACTGCCACCTAGTTTGTCGGGCGTCCATCCGGTATTCCATGTATCCATGCTTAAGCGATACCATGGGGATGGGGATCACATCATCAAGTGGGATGAGGTACTTTTAGATAAGGACCTTCATTATGAAGAGGAACCAATTTTGATTCTTGCTCGAGATGTCCAGAGGTCGAGGACAAAGGTGATTGATATGGTGAAGGTTCAGTGAAAGCATCGTTCGGTTGAGGAAGCCACTTGGGAAACCGAGAAGGACATGCGGGACAAGTAACCTCAATTGTTTGAGGATTCAGGTACTACACTTTCCTTCTTTTATTTCCGTAATTTTGGGTTTGATCATTCGGGGATGAATGATGGGTAAATTGGTATCTGTTGTAACGACTGGGTCCGTCATTACGGGTAGTCCAATCGTACCAAATTTTAGAGTTAGAAAACTCCGAGTTTGGGAGTTTGAAATTCTAGGCTAGGCTAGCCTCGGCCGGTTTGGAGTGAGGTGGAGTCTAGGGAAATCTGGATAAGGATTTGGTTATGTGTCTTGGCTTGAGCTAGTTTCCCACATAGCCAAGACATAAAGGAGTCCAGGGGACTTTTCATAATCAAATTTGGATAAGTAGAACTCCCGGAATCGTGTTTGACGTGAAGGAGTTATTTTGATCATCGGGGGAAGCAAGTATGTTGTACAATAGCCAAATCTGAGAGATTTTCGGACATTCTGTTCATGACGAGCGTAACGGTCCACCATAGCAACCTCTGCTATAGCGGTGGAAAATACCGCTATAGTGGTGGTCAAGGCGGTCAACGCTGCTTAAGACCGCTATAACGGAAGTCGTCCGCTATAGCGGGGACCGCTATAGCGAAAGTCGTCCTCTATAGCGGGGACCGCTATAGTGGGCTGACGGGATTTTAATGCAGAAACATTCCCCAAAACGTTCAGTTTTCACAACTTTATTTTGGGAGAAGGGCTAGGCGATTCCAGGCGATTTTCCTCCGTTTTCCTTTATATTTCTTCCCTAAGGTAAGGTTTCTACTCCCCAATCTTCGTACTACTTTTTCTATGCCGTAGAATTGCTAGGAGGGAACTTGGGGAAGGTTGAAATAACCTAGGAATGGTAGAATCTAGGGAAGGAAGGGGATTCAAAGCATGAATGTTCTTGGGTATTGTTAAAAGTAAGATATTATGATCATAGGTTGTTAAATTCTCTATTTTTATCCATGAAAATAATAGAACTAGGGAAATTAACGATGGGAAAGCCTGGAAAAAGGGTGGAATGATCATAGGTGGCCTGGAGTTTTGGGACTTGGTGTAATTCGGGTAATGTGCAGGTCTTGTTTATTAATTTCATGTACTTGTATGTTATTTTAGACCAAGAACGAGAAAGGAATCTGGAACACGGGAAAACTCGAGTTGAGTAGAGCTTGGATCATTTCGAGGTAGATGATGGTTTACGATTCCTGTGAATGTTGTATAATTTTGTACTCTTATCTAAGTTTTTGTATGAATTACATTGCTTAGGGAAGTTGTGTAGAATATCTAAGGTTCCTGTTTTACAGTATGTGAGTTGAATGGTGTGTTTACTTGTTAGTTTACAAGTTGTTTGTTCATCTATTTGACTGTGGATTGTTGACATTTGATTGGCTCGGGTACCACGCCTGGTACGGGAATACTAATAGTTGGCTCGGGTACCACGTCTGGTATGAGTTTATTTTACTGCATCATTGCGTTTATATTGTTGTGTTGCATTGACTGATATTGGTTTCGTGAGTGGACCGGGTTGTTTATTGAAATGTGTTACTTGTTTGGTGGTTCTTGAGTGACCGAGAAATTCTGTTATATCGTTGAGTTGGTCTTGGATTAGGCTAGGTTGTTCATTGACACTTAGATGTTGTCTAGAGGGGATCCCAGGGTGGGTCTGGGCTAGACGGAAAGGTATGGGTTATGGCCATATGATGGTGGTTTAGAGTATAAGAGGTGGATTTCATGCGGGAACAAGCTAAGTAGAGACTTGTAGTCTAGGTGTGCCTGTTAACATTGTTGCATGTCTTCCGTACAATTTACTTGATATTGTTGTACTGCTTATACACTGTTTATTTGGAAACCGGATGATGATCCTACCAGTACACAGTGGTGGTGTACTGATACTGCACTTGATTTTATTTTGGTGACTACAGAAAATCTTCCAGCGGCTGAGACACAACCTTATCTATAGCACCAACGATTTTGGACTTCAAGGGTGAGCTGCTCGATCAGGCTACGTTGGATCTATCTTTAGAGTTTCAGCCCACTTGTTTCGGGCTTAAAACTACTTCCGTATTTTCCTTTTGGGGTTGCATCCCCATACTCTAGATGTTGGTAGAATTGTTTGGTACTGCGACTTTCAGTTTCTAGGGAGATTTTTCGCAGGATTATTAATGGTATAGTTCTTTGCTTATTTTATTGCTAGTTTACTTTCTGTTTTGCTGGTTTTAGGCTGTTAGTCTAGGCTAAGGGTTGAAATCTATTGGTTCTCTCATCCGAGGGTCGGGTGGGTGCCACTCACGATGTCCTGGGTCGTGACAGAAATAGTCCGAAGCAGTCCCAAAAAGGAGTAACGAAAGTATAAGAAGAACAGAAACTACAACAAAAAACAACATGAGAATGGTGGTATAAGAAACAATAGGTAGTCAAGAATCGAAGAAAAAGAAACTACAAGAGCAATACTACGATAATTAATATGGACTGACAGACAACACGGCAACACACTGCTACCTACTAACCTTCTACCCTAATTGTATCCTCCACGCCCACCAATCTAAGGTCATGTTCTCGATAAGCTGCAATTTTATCATATCGTATCTAATCACCTCTCTCCAATACTTTTTCGGTCTACCTCTATCTATCATGAAATCATCCATAGCCAACCTCTCACACTTCTGTACTGGGCATTTGTGCATCTCTTTTTCACATGTCTGAACCATCTCAATCTTGCTTCTTGCATCTTCTCCTCCACCAAAGTCACTCATACTTTGTCCCAAATATTCTCATTTTAAATCCTATCTCTGCTAGCATGCCTATACATTCATCACAATATCCTCATTTTCATAACTTTCATCTTCTGAACGTGAGAGTTCTTGACTAGCCAAACACTCTGTCTTACACAACAAAGTCGGTCTAATTACCACTTTGTAGAACTTATTTTTAAGTTTTGGTGGCACCTTTTTATCACACGATACTCCAAATGTGAGCCTCCATTTCGTCTAGCCTACACGAATACGGTGGGATACATCCTTATCAATCTCCCCATTCCATTAGATAATAGATCCAAGATTCTTGAAACTTCCTTTATTTTGGAAGAAATGTGTATCAAACCTCACTTTCACATCAACATCATACGCCCGATGTGACCATTGAAATTTCCTCCTATGAATAAGCAGTTGAAGAGGCGGGCAGTCCTGAAGGTTGTTCTGACTTAACTCTTGTACGCCCCCCCACAAGTTAAGGTCTACCTCCGTATCCTCTGGCTACTTTCGGGGGGCCTGTTAGCTAGAGGTTTTTACATTGGCTCAATCTCGATTGCGTTGCTCAAAAAGATTCCGCATTTGGTCCTATTGATGGCTGATAACTATTCAAAGCCTGGACCGATCAGTTTCAATCGAGGGAGCTTGCAGTTTTCCCTGAGCCTGATTGCTTCACAGTGGATCGCGGACTGTCCCCATATCGTCCTTGTTTAAGGTTTTGCAGTGTGCGACCTTAGTGACCTCCTTTAGGGTCTAAGTGAAAAGAACATGTGGAATGCTTTAATGTACGAGCTTGATGCCTATTTTGTATTTTCTTTTTAGGCGAATAAAGCTGCCATATTTTTGTACAAAAACATTGTACTTGTCTTTCTTTTCTAATTAGTGAACTCAAATTTGTTAACTCTGAGGCTTATTTTAGCATGCTTTTCTTGAAAGACGATTTTCATGTTACATGTGCCTTTTTCATGAGTACCCCTAGAGGGTTATACCTTGGGTGTTTTTCACCATTAAATCTGCTCGAGTAGATTTTGAGGCCGAGTTAGTAAGCTTTGAGTCATAGTAATCGATAATTGTAGGTAGATGCTAACCATTTTTTGTTCTCAGCATTACCTGCAAAATCATCTATGAGGTCGGGGCATAATTGGCTCTTATTCTGACCGAAGACTTGTTGTAAGTCTGCTCTTGCATACCTCGTAATCAAGGAGAAATTCTTGTTTATTTTTATGGCAGTGTCGTGTTAGAGACTTCACACTCACACGCAAGTGTATGTGGTCGTCCAAGTAATATAGACTGGTTAGTTTGGATATCGTACCCAAGAGACTTATGACTTAACAAACGTTCTAAATATTTCGTATGCCGCCAGAATAAACAAGTATGAAAGTAACTGAAGTATGAGTTTGTATTAACTAAAATTCTAAAACAAAATGAGAGAATTAAAAGTAAGTAACTAATGATCGTTGTTCCAAGTTTAGAGAGAATTTCAGGGTTACAGCTTTATTGTACAATTATAAGTAGTATTTACTTGAATTGATTTGTTCGTCTAACTAGATGCTGATTTCGAGGTTGATTTTACAACTATGGTCTTCCGAGCCTCTAATTGCCTATCTAGAATAGCATCACAACTACATCATTGAGGGGGGATGTGACATCTTATTCCGAACACTTTTATATATCTTCCCGTATAAACTAAACAAGGCATTCTAGGTATATTCTTATCCTAGTCGCGAACCTACCCTTTACGTTATAAAAGAGAGGTCTTGATCCCTATATTTCTTGGTATATCTTGTTGATCCTTCTCCCGAGTTCACAATAAAATTATAGATTTATCTTAATGGCGGCCAGATATAAAAATACTAAACACAGGAATATAAGAACAACTAGTAATGGCAAATGAATGAATCAATCCAAATTTATACTACTAATCATTCGTTTACAGTTGTAACCCCAGAACAAGTGTTCTTAGCCACTCATGCTAATAAAAAAACACAAATAATGTTGTTTTCATCCAAAGTAATGGCTAAGAAAAGGAAGAAGAAAAGAAATCTATTGGTGAATTCTATTCTATGTCTTGTGCTCTGAAAATATGACGAAACCCTTATAAAAGACACACAATATTCTATTTATAGGGCTTGGGAAATAATCCCTTTTCCTTCTTGGTGTCGGAATAAGAGAAAGATGGAAAGTCCTATCGGGTAGGGGGGCTGGCGTGCTGCGCCATGAAGGCGCCAGACTTGGTCCTCTGGAGTTTTGACCATGGGGCAACGCCCCACCATCGCGCCAAGGGGAGCCTGCAAAAGTTTGGCCTCTGGGTTAGCGCCCCACCAAGGCGCTAGCGCCAATTTTCTCTATTTGTTTGCTCCCAAGCATTCCACTAAGTTTCTTCCATGCTTTACTCTTCTGTTTCATCTTCCAATGGTTAGTTTTCCGCGTCACATACCTGAAATCATCTAATCATGTGTCTTAGTACATCATATAGCAATTCAACTCAAAACACACAATATATAGCAAGAAATGTTCTTAAAACATAAGGTAAACATGGGTAAAATACGATAAACGGGCATATAAATATGCCCAAGATCACCACCCCACACTTAAACCTTTGTTCGTCCTCTAACAACTCACTACCATCTATGCTATGCTTCACCATAAATTCCTAAGGAACTTTTCACCCTCACTTGCAAGCGACTAGAAAATTTTAATCATGCATTCGTAGTTCATCTAACAAGCAATATCCATACAACCTTTTTAGGACTAAGATCTTTCACTTGAAACAACACACTCTCTATAACCGACTCTTTACCAAAATATCGGGCTAACATGTTCATGTGTAAGCAAAGAAAGTAATAACACTATCAAATATATGTCATGTGTGCCCTCACAATTTAGTATTTCCCCTCTTTCAATCACATAAATTCAATTCCAATGGGGCATTTTGAATCATTAAAGCACTCACTCTCTCAAACGATGTTTCAAATATATCATAGCATGCCATAGGCTTGCCCTTAGTGTATCGTGAACTCAACAAAGCACTCATATTCATAGAATCAAAAGGACTTTCATTTGATTGTAATGTCAGCTTCGGGACGGGTAGGATGCTTTTGGGTACATAGTGACTCTTTTCCCTATTGCACATGACACTATATTTCCTCTTTCTTTCTCCTTCTTTCGTGTTTTCTTTTTATGTTCACACCTTCTTGCACTACCACTTATTCTATCTAATTTTCGCCCTTTAGTTGATGCGTACTTGTTGCTAGCAAACCTTTTTATTTATTTCTTTTCTTTCTTTTCTTTTGACTCCTAACAACAAGCACTTTGCAATTTTTAAACGGGCTCCACTTCTTTCTTTCACTAAATTCACCTTCCCTTTCATCTACTCTTCTCCTTTCATTTTCCTATTTTTTTTCAATAACTTTTCAATTACATAGTGCATTAGGGACTTTCATTTGGATCGAATTCATAGGGTATTAACAAAGTGGATAGGCTCATTATGCGGCTTTACAAAGAAATAGGCTTTAAGGCTCAAAGGAGCTTTACTAGTGGTAATGTCAAGGTGGCACAAACAATCATCAAAGAAACAAGAAAAATGGCTTTTCAAGAAAATGTCTTAATCACATCCCACAGATTTCATGCTAGTCAAAATTTACACACACATGGGGCAAGTTCTAGATGCTACTTTATGCAACAAAACCAATCAAAAGAAACTCACACACACGACACCATGATTCATATAACGGAAGATTACACTTGCATGCTCATACACAAACACATTGAGTGATTTTACTCAATTAAGCCCGTTTTCTTCATTCTTCGAGTCTAGTTAAAGAGCCTATGTGTCTCTCATAAAATTCTCACTCACTGGCATGGCTTCACATGAACTACCCATGACGTCTAGCTAAGACTTCAAGTGGAATTTCTAAGTTTCAAAGGCAAGACTCCTAATCCTACAATCCTATGACTAATTTTCTCTTAAGACGGTCATCATCCATCCATCATCGGGACAAGGCATTACTACTACGACTTACCTAAAAACAATCTATCCTAAAAAAATAAAAAATCTACCCAGTTCAAAGGGACTATCCTCAGTAAAAGAATCAAAAACAAAAGCCGAGGAACCCAACCTAAAAAAATAAAACAAATATAACTAAACATACTACCGATCATTAACCTTAATCAACAAAAACCAGTCACACAACGCCCACAACACTCAAGATTTAGCAATGACAATCAAAGGAAGTCTCTTCCCCCACCCCACAATTAAACATAGCACTGTCCCTAGTGCTTTAATTAAGTACAAAAGTAAAGAGTGAGAGAAGGAACTCTCTGGGCCTCTAGGCGTCATCCTCATCGCCATCAGGAATGAATTCCTGATCCTCCTCAGCTGTGGTATTATCAACTGCCATTAAAGATGTGGCAGCATTATCCACCTTATCATCATCATCATCATTTGTGGCATGTATGATCGGCTCATCATCATCCAGTGGCTCTTGGAATGCAGGACCCATCTTGCACATGTACATGGCATTGTCAGTTAATGGGTACCTGTATCTCATATTAGTCATATCCTCATCGGTCGCAGGTCGACTGCCAAGCCTTAACTGTAGCTCTGCCATCCCAAACATCCGGCCCATCCAACTATTATCCCTTGCCTGTCGATCAACATTAGAGAGTACCGGCCCATGTGAAGTGTCTTGGGCCTTGGTCTTTGTAACATCAACCAACTGACTCACCAAGTAAGGAACTCTAGGTGGGCATGCATCATGAATTTCCTCCTCAACATTATCTTTTCTTATAAAGCGACCAATCCTCCATAACAAAAATGTCATCTTTTGTTGTTCCAGAATTTCATCATGTTATGTCTCAGATTCGATGCCACATTAATTGGCATCCCCTTCATTAATATGTATACCAACATCACCCTATCTTTAGTCACCTCCGATGTTTGTTTGCACGGTAGAAGGGTACTACAAATAATTTTTAGCCACACCCTCGCTTCCTGATTAAAATAAGCATAATGCAAGGTGGCATGTCGCCCAGTGTCCTTGCTCCTCTCCCAACGTGCTATCAAATTTATGCCACATAGTGTGTGATGTATGTCTCGGTATGGTGGAGCCTCTTTCATCTCCAAGTAAGGTGCGATATTGACATGTGGTGTTCCCAAAAACTCATTCAGGACCCGAGTGGTGAACCGGAGCATCTCTCCTCGAACTTCCACTCTGTGACTTTTACCTTCACTTGTTTCCCAATTTGCATAAAACTCCCGCACCATAGTGAGGTTGCACTCACCCTGATCTTGGAAGATGTATTGAATGTTGACACCCAATTTTGACCTCTCTATACCTTTCTTGGGCTGCTATTTTACTAGTTTTAAAGCTTAATTTTTCTCGCGTATTGCTTTTATTTACTAAATAAATCACGTATTTTATCGTTGTCTTGACACTTTTTAAATTCGTATATAATTTATAAATATATAATTTATTTCTTATTATTACTATTTTATCATAAATTTCGTATAATATTACATATCATTAATTTTACATACAATATATGTACGTAATTTATAATAATATTCTTTGTTTGATAATTATTTGATCTACTAAATTATATATATGTGGTATTTTATTAATCGTTATTTTATCTACCAATTATATAGTATGCTATTAATTAAATAGCAGTCCAATTTCAATTCCTTTCCTAATTTATTTAATAGCCCCCTTTCTACCCAATTTATTTCAATTCTAGCCCCTTTCTATCTAATTTCTTTCAATTCTAGCCTAAATTGAATCAATTTGGGCTTAATTTTAAACTCCAATTTCAATTTCAATTGACCCAATTCGGATAACCCATTTTGACCCATTCAACCCGACCCATCTCCATCTTTTAATCTCAGCCGTTCATGCTTTTGATCGAACGGTCCAGATTTATTCTACCAATTGTTTCCTTTTTATTATACAAACCCCCCAATTCATTCTTCTCTCCTCCACCTAGCCGACACACCACCCTCAACACACACCACCGTCGCCGCTCCACCATTGCCGGTGAAGTGGCCACCAACCACCACCGCCCTCTTCCACTGCCACTCCCTCCTCCGGCCGCCATCGCCACCCCCTTCTCCCTTCCCTCTTCCCCGCTCTTCACCGCCATCACTATCGCCGACCCTTCCCCTTTTCCTTGCTCTTCGTCTCCTTCCTCTCTTCACCCCATTATCAAAACCTCACCAACAGTGGCCAAAACCTAGCGCCGCAACACCATCACCTCCCCTCCGTCGCTGGCCACTTTTAAACGCTGACCTTTTCCTCTCTCCACTCTTCTCTCCTCGCCTCCACCCTTCACCACTGCTCTGACCAACACCTAACCCCACCAAATACCATCGAACAAGCTCCGTACTCTCTCTCTCTCTCTCTCTCTCTCTCTCTCTCTCTCTCTCTCTCTCTCTCTCTCTATTTTAACTTTATTGTATGTGTTGTTAATTTGTTCTATTATATTTGCCACCAAAATTAAGGTGGCATACGCGTTACTAACCATTTATTTTCTTTTGTGAGATTTTATAATTTATGCGGCCAATTAGAACACACTATGCGAAACAGAGAATAATCAAATGTAT
The DNA here is from genome assembly GCA_003996215.1 of Jaltomata sinuosa. NCBI lineage: Eukaryota > Viridiplantae > Streptophyta > Magnoliopsida > Solanales > Solanaceae > Jaltomata > Jaltomata sinuosa. The sequence continues at coordinate 120,201 of QJPP01007285.1, forward strand.
TCTTTATTAATTCAACGCCTCGCCAACAAGGTTAGTCTCTTGGCCTTTACAATCTTTATGTCCCTGAATACATAGTTGTGTGTGTAGATTAACTTTATTTTTATGATTATATTTTATGTCATTCGAGTGCTTTAAATAATTATTTGGAAGCAACCAGGTCAGTTCCTCTATCCTTTACTCTGTTGATTTTTATGTTCTAGTTTTTCTTACTTATGTGAGTAATTCGAATACTTTAAATCTTCTACTGGAAGCGACCATGTCAGTCTCTCTTTCTCTTGATTGATAATATGGCGCGTATTTTATTTTCTCTATTTGGTGGCCATGAGAGCATGCTTTGATTAACTGAATTCATGAATTTTGTGGTTTCACTAGTCTCATATGTGTTATTTGTCAAATTTTCGCATGTTTGACACTTAACTACTTAGATTTGCATTAATTAATTGAGTTATTTGTCTAATTATTTCCACTTATTTTAAATAATAAATAAGTTGCTAATGTTGAGTTATTTATCACGTGTTTTAGATTAATGAGTAAAATTAGTTTAATTTATATTCACTTGTCTTAAAATGAAGGTCTACTTGCTTTATCACTTAGTCATTTTTTTAGTTTATAATAAAATCAATCGATCTTTGTTTATCACGTAATTTTCCACATAAATAATGAATTCGGTAGGGACCCACATTTGTGGACCTCGAAATGTGCTTAACACCTTCCTTTCGAGGTAACTTGAACCCTTACGCGATTTCTGATTGCGCAGACTTAAAATAAGTTTAATTTCGTAGTTAGTTTAGAATGGTGCCCTAACGCGCCTTTAATTCATTAGGTGACGACTCTTCACCCTCTTTTTATCCTAAAGAGAGTTGCCACGTCGATGGCCTGCTTTTCGCGAGAAAAATGGGGCGCGACAGAATGAGGACTCTGCTGGGGATATTTAGGTTCTAACCATTACAAATTTTGTGTTTGTGTGAGATTTTGTGTTACCTTTTTTTTTTTTTCGTAATTAATTGTTTTTCCTTTTCTTTGTTATTTATTTATTTTTCAAATATATTATCTATTTTTCATGGTTAGCATGCTCTTTATTTTGTTTGTGTTTCTTCTGTTTAATCTTTCTTTCTATTTTTCATAAATGATTATTCTCATGCTAAGAGTCCTTTCTTTTATTTGTTTTTCTTAAATAGTATGCCTATTTTTTATGTTTAGAATATTGTATTTATTTGTTGTGACTAATAATATATCTAGTCGTATGTGTAGTATTTTTTGGATAAAATTATGTATTCTTTTTTGTGTAATTCTTTTTCTTTTTATCTTTGTAAAATATTATTTTCATGTTGAACTCCTTTTCTTTTCTTTTTTATCTGTCTTTTTAAAATAATTTTAGTATATTTTAATTATTATTTTTTAGAATTAAATTGGTGTATTTTGTCATGATCAATGTATTTTTTTTCCGTATTTTTATGATAATTTTTTTTCCTTGTCAATTTACATGGTTCCCTAAAAAAAGGTACACTTTCTTATATGTTTTCTTAAATTTGTTTGGCATGATTAATTTTCTCCTTCTATTTTTGTTCTCGGATTTTTATGCTAAATTCTCTTCCTCTTTTTCTCCTTATTTGTTCCCATAGATAATTTGCTTGTTTTATGTTTAGCATATTTTTTTTTATATGTTTTTTTATGTTTGATTCTTCCTCACCTGTTATATGTTTTTTGATTTTTCTATTAATTTAGTTTACTTATATTTTTTTTTACTGTTTTCCTTAACTGTTCAACGTGTTACTGTTTTTTCTATATGCTATATGTTATCGCTTTATATAATTGTCATTCCGCTCATACTTCTCCCACTTGGGAACTTCACACATTTCACACACTATACACGTGAGTTGTGTCTTTGCACTTCTCCAAAATTCTTTCAATACCCTATTTTAGAGAGTTGGCATAAACATGGGGTGAGCGGATAGTTTTTCTACCATGTGATCACGTCCTCCTCGCATAAGAAAATATTGAGTCCGTGTCTATCCAATTCTTAAAAAAATTAAGATAGTACTATATCTACCCCATGTATATAAGTCATGCATGCATTAAGTGGGGGCTTATGATCCCAAAAGAACGCATAATTTTACGTGCTATGTGTTAAAATATTACGTATGTGTTAATATTTTACCTACTTAGTTGTTCGCTTCCTATCGTAGCTATCGCTTACTTTTACGATTTTAACTTTAAATCAGTTATTTGCATTTAATGTAAATTATTTCATAGCGCCACTATGCCTTTATTTCTTAGACCCAAATCATACAATCCTAGGGTCTAGTTCAAACTCTCCTTCAATCTAATTTCATGGATTGATTTTTATCCTTTAAGGTATTCTTTAGCATATTAATCATACCTTGAAATGATTCATTCCTTGGTAGAAACCTCTAGACTCGTTGTCAATTCTTTAGGATAATTCCTTGCTTTTAGGAAATTCTCAATTCATTGTTTCTTATTAACACATTAGCTTTCTTCCCCACAATATCTTCGGTTCTATTCGAATTCCATTTTAAGTTTAACTCTCGTCAATTAGTCTTTGATATTCATGCAGTACTATTGCTTTTTCAACTCTTAAGCCATATATGGCTCTCATAACTTCAATTCTTTCTGAATAAGCATAACTCAGTATTCATTAGGATGCTCCGCTTTGTAATACTTTTTAATATAAGACGCTTGTCTCTTGTGCGTTTCCCCTTTACGGGTCGTAAGTCTTCTTCTTCTAAGTTTGACTAAAGTTGAACGTTAGAGCATATCAATATATGAACTACAATCGACCTGATTCTCTTATAAGAGGGATACATAGGCGCGTATTTAATGGGTTCGGTCTCATCATAATAAATTTTCTTTTCCTCTATTTTATATAGTTAATCTTTCAAAGTTGAATTTGAATTGATTGGCAAAATGATGTGGAGAAAGCTTCAGTGTTCAACAATAGTCGACCTTGTTCATCCTATGACTCCCTATTTCTTAATTTTGCATCCTAGTATCGTGCCGATCCTTTGAAATCATAGGTTTTTTTACTCTCATAAATTTCGTTCGAAACTCAAATCTCAGTGTTTAGATCACTCTTTAAGTCCTAATTTTTGTCCATTTTGAGCGCCCTTTATTTTATAATATTATTATCATTATTACTATTAATATTTCAAGCTTATGCGTGTTGTATGATAATTTTGTTTGTGTTTAACTTATTTATTTTTGCTCAAAGGTTGTCTAGCATTTGAACATTGGCTTGATTGAGAATCTGCAATATGACAAATATGCTCAATATCCAAAAGAAAGCTAGTCTTCTTCCTTCTCGCTCCATGCAAAATACTTTTTAGACTGTATCTCCTCTTTCTGTCCTCACTCATACACTCCCTCAACAATCATCTTCAGTATCCACCAATCGTGGTACTTTGCCAAGCTTGATGATATCCGAGGAAAGTGAGAAAAGCAATCTAGAGACGCTACGACGAGGGCTTGATAACTTGGAAAAGAGGGTGGATAAGAAATTATGATCCAACAATATTCAAGATTTGAGATATAAGAAGTTGTGTCTGCATCCAAGAGTTGAATTACCTTTAGGTTACAAAGTTCCAAAACTCAACGTGTTTGATTGGCATGGAGACCCAGTCACGCACCTTAAAGGTTATTGCAGCAGATTGGTTGGCCTAGGAAATAATGAAGATCTTCTAATGAGATTATTTATTCAAAGCTTGTCAGGAATAACACTCACTTGATACATCAAGCAAGATTTTTACAAATGGCATACGTGGGAAGATATGGCTCGTGATTTTGTAGAACAACATAAGTTTAATATCAAGGCCGATGTAACAATGTTGGATTTACTTGGAGTGCAAAAATTGAGTCACGAATCTTTTGAGAAATATGTAAAACGGTAGAGGTTAGAAGCTTCTAAAATACGCCCTCCAATACCTGAAGAAGAGCTGATACAAACTTTTATCAGATCATTAGATGGTATATACTACAAAATATTGTTCTTCACATGTATTCAAAGCTTTGAAAGTTTAATTCGAATTGGAAAAGAATTGGAGTATGGCATTCAGATAGGAAAAATCATTAATGTTTCCGCAATTCAAACCATCTTTCAAATGTCAAAGAATTCACAGGATGAAAAGGGGAAAAGAGTATCAACCCCTATACCTCATACATAATATCATCAAGATGAGGAGGTTCATGCTATCTTCGATTCCTACAGTGTGCGTTCTGGGTTGTATAATTCACAAGGTTCTCAACATGAAGTTTATCGGACATAATCCAGTTCTCACCATAAGGATTATCCAGTACAATCAAGCTATCATCAATCAAACAGAATAAGGCCTCGTACCTTTACACCTTTAACAGAATCTTTGACGGGTATATTTGAAAGATTGCGAGCCCAAGGTGTTGTGCAACCAAAAAGGGGATGGATCCCTAAGTACCCACCTCCTAATTTTGATCTATCTAAGAATTGTACTTATCACTCAAATATCCAAGGTCATGTACTGAGGAATGTCCTACACTAAGATACAAGATTCAAAATTTGATTGAAAAGGGAGAGATAAAAGTGCGACAAGAACCACTAAGCAACATCTATGATCCCACCACTGTGGGTGAAATCATTGTTCAAGGTGACCCGACAAAGGCAATACGAAGACATGGGAAAAAGAAGCGCAAAATGCACCAAAGGAATTGATAAAAACAAGATCAACACAAGTAAAGTACCATTGTCCTCTACTTGTTCGCGTTCTAGCTAATAAATTTTTCTGCTTTTATTCACTTTCCTTTGTACTTATGAACTACGATTGACCTGATTTCCATTTGGATACGTAGGCAACTCATTATTGAGTTCGGTCTTAATCTAGTAAATTTTTTCTTTTTTCCACCATATTCAATTCCAAATAGCTTTTGACTAGGCTCTTCGCCCAATAAATCCAAATCATTTTGGTCTGCCGCAGGATCAATAATATCAAAATGCAGATTCAAAATTAAGCCATTGATGTTCAAATATGAGACAATCATTTCTTTTATGCTAATATCTTTCTTTGAGTAAAGCAAAAATACATGCCTCCTTACATGAAAACAGAGTCTGAACTTTTGCCTAACAATCTTTCAATTTGCAAAGACATACAGAAAGCATTTTTATTCTAAACTGGGGGTGAAATTTTTGAGAACCTCAAAAATTTCACCAAGATAAAGTGCAACCTCGAATCTAGGAGATCAAAACAAGGACAAGTTGATAAGGTACGCGTCAAACTTGCCCTTTAAAACTTATAATTTTTCTTTGAGTGCAGGAACATGAAGTATAAAGTCCTGAAAGACTCTCGTAATCAATAGCAATCAATGCTTCGCTCTCTCGATTCTGACGCAAGGCTAAGTTACTCTACCCTTATCAGATCTTATTGAGTTATGCTACTTATTGAGCTACTGAAATTTATTTATGCTACTTTTGAGCTACTGAAACTTAATCACGCTACTTTTTGAGATATTGAAACCTATTCATGCTATATTTTATTAAGCTACTGTTGGGCTTCTCGACGAGCCTTAGAGTAAGCTATTGTTGGGCTTCCCAACGAGCCTTAAAATAAACTACTGTTGGACTTCTCAATGAGCCTTAAAATAAGCTATTGTTGGGATTCTTGATGAGCCTTAAAATAAGCTATTGTTGGGCTTCTCGACGAGCCTTAAAATAAGCTACTATTAGGCTTCTCGACAAGCCTTAGAATAAGCTACTATTGGGATTCTCGACGAGCCTTAAAATAAACTACTTTTGGGCTTTTCGATGAGCCTTAAAATAATCTACCATTGGGTTTCTCGACAAGCCTTAAAATAAGCTATTACTGAAATTCACGACAGTCCTTAAAATAAGCCACCGGTGAACTCTGTGATGAGTTTTAAGTTTTGCAAGTTTATCAACAAGTGATCATTCCTCTTAAAAGGTTTAAACTGGGGCAGACTCAAAAATACTGCAACAACGTCAAACAGATACGTTTTCTTACCTTTCTTGTCATTATTGTTTGTTAGAATTACTATTTTTAACGAACTATTTCATAATTTCCTATGTTTATTAGCTAATCATTTTATCTAGTTATGTCAGAACCTGCAGGTATCGAAACTCCGAAAATAAAATAAAAAGCGATTGATAGCAATGCCCATTCTCATTTTTCGAAACATACTTATTTATTATCCTTATATGTTGCGACTTGGTCAAAGTATATTCACGTTCCTATCCTACTCATACTCTAATTTTTTCAACTCGTGTTATCCTCATTCAAAACTCATATTTGTCGATTTTCTTTAGGAACCTCGTTCGTCCCTAAAAACTACACACGGCCTGATTCTCGTAAGACCCGAGATATGTAGGTGACTTGAAACATAAATCTCGGCCACATCATTTTCACAACCCTCTCTTGTTTCTTCTGATATCAAAAGAATCGTCCTCCGGGTCGGATAAAATTGGCTACTAGTCAACATTCCCTGCCCGCCAATTCATCCTTCATTACCGAGCAAGGAAGGGGCAGCTGTTGACACCCAATTTTGACCTCCCTATACCTTTTTTGGGCTGCTATTTTACTAGTTTTAAAGCTTAATTTTCCTCGCATATTGCTTTTATTTACTAAATAAATCACGTATTTTATCGTCGTCTTGATATTTTTTAAATTCGTATACAATAAATATATAATTTATTTCTTATTATTACTATTTTATCATAAATTTCGTATAATATTACATATCATCAATTTTACGTACAATATATGTACGTAATTTATAATAATATTCTTTGTTTGATAATTATTTGATCTACTAAATTATATATATGTAGTATTTTATTAATCGTTATTTTATCTACCAATTATATAGTATGCTATTAATTAAATAGCAGTCCAATTTCAATTCCATTTCTAATTTATTTAAATCCTAGCCCCCTTTCTACCCAATTTATTTTAATTCTAGCCCCTTTCTATCTAATTTCTTTCAATTCTAGTCTAAATTGAATCAATTTGGGCTTAATTTTAAACCCCAATTTCAATTTCAATTAACCCAATACAGATGACCTATTTTGACCCATTCAACCCGACCTATCTCCATCTTTTAATCTCAGCCGTCATGCTTTTGATCGAACGGTCCAGATTTATTCTAGCAATTGTTTCCTTTTTATTATACAAACCCCCCAATTCATTCTTCTCTCCTCCACCTAGCTGACACACCACCCTCAACTCACACCACCACTGCCATTCCACCATTGCCGGTGAAGCGGACACCAACCACCACCGCCCCCTTCCACTGCCACTCCCTCCTCCGGCCGCCATCGCCACCCCCTTCTCCCTTCTCTCTTCCCCGCTCTTCACTGCCATCACCATCACCGCTGGCAAGCAGCTAGCCGCGGCGGTCTAGCAAACCACCTTCCCCCTTCTCCTTGCTCTTCTTCTCCTTCCTCTCTTCACCCCATCATCAAAACCCCACCAACAGTGGCCAAAACCTGGCGCCGCAGCACCTTCACCTCCCCTCCGTCTCCATACAAACCCACCATTACCGTCCACCTTTAAACGCCGACCTCTTCCTCTCTCCACTCTTTTCTCCTCGCCTCCGCCCTTCACCACTGCTCTGACCAACACCTAACCCCACCAAATACCATTGAACAAGCTCCGTACTCTCTCTCTCTCTCTCGCACTCTCTATTTTAACTTTATTGTATGTGTTGTTAATTTGTTCTATTATATTTGTCACCAAATTAAGGTAGCATACGCGTTACTAATCATTTCTTTTTTTTTGCGAGATTTTATAATTTATGCGGCCAATTAGAACACACTATGCGAAATGGAGAATAATCAAAGGTATTCTTTATTAATTCAATGCCTCGCCAACAAGGTTAGTCTCTTGGTCTTCGCAATCTTTATGTCCCTGAATACGTAGTTGTGTGTGTAGATTAACTTTATTTTTATTATTATATTTTATATCATTCGAGTGCTTTAAATAATTATTTGGAAGCAACCAGGTCAGTTCCTCTATCCTTTACTCTGTTGATTTTTATGTTCTAGTTTTTCTTACTTATGTGAGTAATTCGAATACTTTAATCTTCTACTGGAAGCGACCAGGTCATTCTCTCTTTCTCTTGATTGATAATATGGCGCGTATTTTATTTTCTCTATTTGGTGGCCATAAGAGCATGCTTTGATTAACTTAATTCATAAATTTTGTGGTTTCACTAGTCTCATGTGTGTTATTTGTCAAATTTTTGCATATTTGACCTTAGTTACTTAGATTTGCATTAATTAATCGAGTTACTTGTCTAATTATGCCCACTTATTTTAAATAATAAATAAGTTGCTAATGTTGAGTTATTTATCACGTGTTTTAGATTAATGAGTAAAATTAGCTTAATCTATATTCACTTGTCTTAAAATGAAGGTCTACTTGCTTTATCACTTAGTCGTTTTTTTAGTTTATAATAAAATCAATCGACATTTGTTTATCATGTAATTTCCCACATAAATAATGAATCCGGCAGGGACCCACATTTGTGGACCTCGAAAGGTGTTTAACACCTTCCTTTCGAGGTAACTTACCCTTACTTGATTTCTGATTGCGCAGACTTAAAATAAGTTTAATTTCGTAGTTAGTTTAGAATGGTGCCCTAACGCGCCTTTAATTCGTTAGGTGGCGACTCTTCACCCTCTTTTTATCCTAAAGAGAGTTGTCACATCGAATCCCGCTTTTCGTGAGAAAAATGGGGTGCGATATTGAAATCCCAATTGGTAAACCATCTCATGAATTCAGGGAAACTCTACCTGCAATCGTGCTTCATCCACATATTCATCACCAAGGTACTTGGCTTCTTTTTGGGACTCAAACCAATCATGCCCAATAGGCCATACCGATTGCCTGCCAAACTTTCTAGGGGGTTCCCGCAGGGCTGCCGGAGCTGTTGACCCAGACGCTTCCCCTTTTTGAGACCGCTTGCTTCCCGCACTCGCTGTATCAGCTTTCTTTCCTATTGGTGGCATTGTCCCTATAAGCATACAATTCAGACAAATCATCCCAATACAATCAAAACTGCGAACTTAGTGTTTTGATATAGGGTCATAATAACCCCACACTTAATTTGCTAGCATGGTGTCTATAGGTTATTGACGTGAGGTACTTAGACTTTCCTTCTTTAACAAAATTTTATTTCCATCACTCTATGATACCATATCAACCAACCAAGTCCCACAATTATTTACCAAACAATTCTCATGTAGTCACTATCCCTTTTTCAAGATTACACAATATTCATGGCCACATTACTTCACCCAATGTAGTACACTTTCACTATTTTTCTTTAAAATTTTAGAGTGACTCATCTTCTCCTACTTACTTACTTGCTTTTCACAAATCAAGACCCATAAACAAAAGAAGACAAAAAAATATTAAAATCCACCATTACTAGTGCATACACGAAAATAATCTTCTTTGTAGATGTTTTTTCGAATTTCAAGCTTTCATCCATGGTGGAAAATTTTTAGTTCTTCCAACAAGGTGAAACTAGTTCATACATGCAAGTCTTGATAATGGAAAACAAAAGCAAGAAGTAGGGAGTGCTAGAAAGTAATAGAAGATCTTACCTTGAGAGATGATGGAGGATGTACAAGCTTGAAGGGAGCAACAATGGAGGAACAAGAAAAATTTTGAGAGAAAAGGGAAGGGGGGTGGCGCTCCAAAGGAATGAGTGGAGAGGAAATAGGGGAATTAAGGGATTTTAAAGAGTGGGGTTAGAGAATTTAGGTCTTGGGTCGATTGACCCTTGACCCGCCTCATTTTTCAGTTTGTGGGATGCCTGGGAATGAGCTTGGGGAGGCGCGCCCTTATAACGCCAACTTGGGCACTCAAAAGTTTTCCCCTTGGGGAAGCGCGCTAAGAACGCGCGAAATTAAGCCTGCAAAAGTTTGTCCATTGGGGCACCGCGCCACTAAGGCACCTGCCTGTGTTTTAGCTTAGGGTAGCATGCCAAGGACGAGCCCGATACGCCCCTCGGAAGTTTTCATCATGGGGCAGCATGCCAATATCGCGCCAAGCATGCCTCTCGAAAGTTTTTGCCATGGGGCAGCGTGCTAAGAGGGCACCAGACCTCTACGGATGCGTTTTTCATTACTTACCTTACCCAAATGTCACCCTTGACCTGTATTAACCCTTTATTTCCCTGCAAAACAACAAACCATTAGAAAATGGTGGGTTGCCTCCCACCTAGCGCCTTAGTTTTGGTCGTGGCATGACACATCTTTTTGTATTTTTGTTATTTTTGTCCTAAACTATTACAATACATTCGTGGGTTGCCTTTCAAGCAACGCCTGATTCAACATCACGGTACGACGCATCTCAACAATTACTCATCCGACAGGGTGATTGAGGTTTTCTCCCTATCCATATGCTCAACCCAATAGTTCTTCACTCTTTAATCGTTAACCAAGAACGTACCCATTTTATCGTCCCTCCAAAGCTCAACTGCGCCATGCGGCGTCATCCTTACCACCTCAAATGGTCCAGACCACTTGGACTTAATCTTCCCAGGGAAAAGCTTCAGTCTCGAATTGAATAGGAGGACTCTTTGACCAGGTTCAAACGAGAAAGGAAGGATGTGTTTATCGTGCCACCTATTGGTCTTCTCCTTGTAGAGCTTGACATTCTCATGCGCTTGCAACTTAAACTCATCAAGTTCATTAAGTTGCAACTGTCTCTTCTGTTCAGCCAGTTCTTCATCAAGATTCAAATTCTTTATAGCCCAATAGGCTTTGTGTTCCAACTCTACCGACAAATGACAAGCCTTACCATATACGAGCTGATAAGGAGAAGCTCCAATGGGTATTTTGTATACAGTTTGATATGACCATAACGCATCATCAAACTTCTCAGCCCAATCCTTCCTTTGCACATTTATTGTCTTCTCAAGGATTTGCTTCACTTCCTCTAGTTTGGGGATGATACGCAATAGCTACTTTGTGACGCACCCCATACTTAGCGAATAATTTTATGAACCAGTTACTAGTGAAGTGAGTTCCACCATCACTGATCATCGCTTGTGGAGAACCGAATCATGTGAATATATGCTTCGTGACAAACTTCACCACCACTTTTGCATCGTTGGTAGGAAGAGCTATAGCCTCTACCCATTAAGACACATAATCAATCGCAACAAGTATATACTTATTACCAAAAGAAGGTGGAAAGGGTCCCATAAAGTCAATTCCCCATACGTCAAAGATTTCCACCTCAAGGATGTTCTGCAAAGGCATCTCATGTCATCTAAATAGCTCCAGTCCTCTGGCACTGATCACACCCTTTGATAAAAGTTATCGCATACTTAAACAATGTAGGCCAATAGAAGCCTAACTGTAACACCTTCTGTGTTGTGCGCTCTCTTCCATGATGTCCCTCATAAGGGGAGGAATGACAACTCTTTAAGATCTCCCTTACTTGATTTTCCAGAATGCATCTTCTAATGATTTGATCCGGCCCTTGTTTGAACAAGTAGGGCTCTTCCCATATATAAAATCGAGTGTCATGATATATCTTCTTCTGCTGAGTGTTAGCTTCTGAGGGGTACACACCACTTACCACTAGGTTGACAATATCTTCATACCATGGTAGCTCAGCAACACTCAAGGCTAGGAGTTGTTCATCTGGAAACTCCTCCATAATCTGTCCTTTATTAGGACTATGAGACCAATCCTCAAGTATGGACAAGTGATCCGCTACTTGGTTCTCTGTGCCTTTTTGATCTCTGATCTCCAAATCAAACTCTTGAAGCAGCAAAATCCACCGAATAAGTCTTGGCTTCGCATCCTTCTTGCTGAATAAGTAACGGATCACAGTATGATCCGTATACACAATCACTTCCATTCTCACAAGATAGGAGCAAAATTTGTCAAAAGCAAAAACCAGGGCCAACATTTCTTTTTCAGTGACTGTGTAGTTTGTGTGAGCCGCATCAAGCATCTTACTTGCATAGTAGATAGAATGAAATACCTTTTCGGCTCTTTGAACCAACACAGCTCCTACCGCAACATCACTGGCATCACACATAAGCTCGAATGGCAGCTCCCAATTTGGTGCAATCAAAATAGGAGTTTCAATTAAGTGCTTCTTCAAATATTCGAACGCCTTCACACAGTCTGTTGACACCCAATTTTTACCCGCCACATTACGAATTAATCTTGAGCCTTTTTGAATTTTAAACAATTTTTGAAATAATTGTTTTGTAAAAAAGGGATAAAATATTTTTCAAATGAGTTTTATAATAGTTCTGAGTAAAAATTTATATCTTTCATGTTTAATTACGTGGAATTTATATAAGTTTACTTAAAGAACTATTTTAGAATTTAATTTCATAAGAAAATCCTTTTAGGAGATTAAAACGGTTGATTTTCCTTCAAATTAATTAAAACATGAGATTAATTGAATAAATTAATTTCATAATTATTAAAAGAGGTAATTCTATGTTAAAGAATAATTCATTCTTATTTCAATTCTAGCCTATTTCTTTAAAATTCTTTAAATCCTAGCCGAATTTCATCTAATTCCTCTCAATTTGGCTATTCTCTATACTTTAATGGCCACATTTGGCAAATGTGTCCATATCCTCAATAACCCCTCGTCAAACCCTTTGTATTTCAGCCAAGTGGGTTCCAATTCGCCCAGCCCACTTCCTCAATTCCCTTTACCCGCCTGACCCAGTCCAGGCCCAACCCAACACACCCTTATTCTCTTCTTTCTTTTCTCGCACAACAACAACACACCAAATAACCCTTTGTCCCTTTCTTCTTTGTACAAACACGAACAAAAGAAACCCTAATAACCATTGTTTTCTATTCAATCGAAATTTCATAAGAGAAGAAAGCTTTTAACGTGGGTCGGCGGTCAACAACAACGTTCCCAGCTCCAGCAACGCAACAATAGTTATAACCACGTCAGTTTTTCCAAAAGCCATCCAATTCTCCATCAAGATGACGAGATGGCAACCTCGAAGTTTCTAAAAATGGACCTATGTGGCAATTCCTCTGCAAATAAGTGAAAATTCGTACAACTCGTACCATTTGCTTGCTGGGTAACATTATCTAGCCAAGGATTTCAAAAATTCTTCAAGAAAAATTCCCAAAAATATCCTCCGTTTTCCCCCTTTTTTCACCCTAAAATTCCCCTATAAATACATGTTGTTGTAAAAGGATAAGGGGCTGGCTTTTGATTTCTTAGGTTTTTCTTTGGAGAACCACTCTCTAAATCCCATCAAAAGAAGTCAGAAATTTCAGAGGAAAAACCTTAAAAGTTCATGTTCTTCCGGCTAAAACAAGCCAAGTTCCGACGGTCAAAGGTTGTCCCCGACAGAAGCTCGTTTGTTCCTAGGTTGCTGCCCAGAAATAGGTAACTTCTCCATTCAATTCTTTTTCTTTCGCTTTATATTATTTTGGAAATTTAGGGTGGTTTCCGACTGGTCTTGTTTTGATACTATGAAATTGTGAATGAATGCATAAATACGTTTATTTTGAGTATGTTATCTAGTCATTTGATGCCCAAAAAATTTAGTTTTTGCTTGTTGTTTTTCTCTGTTCTTTTCGTCGTAAGCAATTGCTTCATATGATTGTTGATATGTTTGTTTGTGTAGTAAGAATGCACTTGAGGAACCTCCTTAGCTTATAATACTAAATGAGATTCGTCAAGAGGGGCTGATTTGATCTTTGGAATTTCTTTTTAGCTCTTACCAAAGGCAAAAGAATATTGGGATGAAATCAAACTACACCATAGTTCGAATTCCATTCCAACATGCCTTTTGAGTCTATAAAACATGATGTAGGCTTCATAGTTCCTTGTTTCGATCGTATGATCTGTTGTGTGAAGGTGTAAAGGTTTGAGTTTTGGTATCTTTTGACCATGTTGCTTGCTGTTCAACCCATGTATTTTCATGCCTCCTAACAGACCTTTATATTATGAGCTATCTTGTGTCCTCACTTCCCCATTTGTCAAACAGAGGAGTCTCTTTTAAAGTTGCCTTATAAAAATGAAATAGTCATTTTTTATGCCTCTTGTTATGTGCAAGAAAATGTGTTCTTGAAGCCTCTTTTTCATTTTACTGGCAGAAATACGTGTAAAGTATATCGGAGGGTTGTTTATGTTCTCCCTGCAAAATTGAATTATCATGTTGATAGTTGTCTTCTCATTGTGTTGATTACTGCCGATGTTAGCATGTGTTCTTGGCTTCTCCGTTATACCAAGATTTCAAATCAGTGGTTTAGATAAAGTAAACATTTTCAAATCTGTTTGGAGCCTACTCGAATCAATTTTCCCTTTCTTCTTCAAGATCATGTTTTGTTATTGATGTCTAGGGTAGATTTGTTTGCTTAGCAAGACTCATCTTGGGTTTCATTTCTAAACTAGTAGTACTCTTACCATCTGAGTATGATTTTCTTCCCTTATGTATTTTCGTTAAATTTAAGATTGGTTGGGGTAAGCCTCGTAAACAGGTAGCTTTATTATTCAACACAAGGAAATGTGAAAGAGTTATTCCATGGTACATTTAGTCGAAACATAGGTCGACCCATGATTAATAAAAACAAAGTCCAACTGTTTTCATATGTTTACCGTTGAAGGATGTGTGTTTTGCTTTCTAGATAACATCGTGACTCGATTTTTATTTTATGTTTTTCACTGGTATAAGCATGAGTTGATCGAGAGTATCTCAAATTGTGCCAGCATGAATATTGATCTCATTTCTAGTTTGTGAATTCTGTTTATTAGTTGCTGCCCCTTCAAGCAAGTTGATATTAACATGTTGATTATGCAAAGTGTACATGAGTAAATGTTTAGTTTTACGTATGATTTCCTTAAAAACCTCTCTGATTATCAGAATTCTGAACCATGATATTTGTAAATCGTTAAAGGACATTTCTTGTTAGACCATGTACTGGGGGTAAAAATGATAAGCGCTTTTGCTCTTCCTTCTCATGTGATGTCTTTAATTATTCATTTTCATTTTCTTTGCATGGCACAATCTACATCGGGTCCAATTGACCCACATCCTTGCATCTCCGTTGGGCTGGCCCATCTCACACTAATTTCAGCCTTAATTCAAGTTCGACAAGATTGATATACAGCAGTATACGTTGGAAGTATGGAATATGGAAGAAGATATACAAGTTTTGGAGCTGATATACTTAGGTATACAGTCTATGTATAGGCTGGTATACAAGCATAGGAAATGGGCCAAAGCCCATGATGAAACAACAATAGCAGCAGTAACAGTCCAAATAGACCAGCCCTGATGATGTTGTACTAAAAGTCCAAAGTCTTGCAGTAGTGGGCCTCAAAGCCCACAAATTAGATTTTTTAGGGACATGTCTTGAGTTTGGGCTGAAAGCCTAAATTAATTAGGCCAAAAGGCTTAATTACCTCTCTTACTCCTTTAAACTCTTTACTTTGTGTTAATTAGAATTATCTTGTATAATTTGGACTAACATTTAGCCGAGTTAGATTTTTCCCCGAAGAAGAAACTTTTCTGGTTCTTTTATTTACATTTTCACGTGAAGATATTTACCCCAACATGTTTCTTTGCTAGAATATTTTCTTTATATGTGTTTTCAAAAGTTTTGTTTCCTTTAGCTATCTTAAAAAAAACAGTGTATTTTTCTTTAAGTCAAACAAGCTTTAAAATTTGGTTACGTATCTTGGACCGAGATTGTCTTACTGTTAATGATTCTCATGTTTTCAAAACAATCAAACCAAGTTCTTTTCAAAAAGTTAGTCAAAATAAGTTATTTTCAAACAAGTTCGGATAACCGCAAGTTAGCAGATATCTCGAGTGCCTTAACACCCTTCTTGGGATATTAATAGGAACCTCTTACCCTTAATCTCTTAATTTTTTAAAGTTATATCTATTTTGACTTTAAAAGATTTCTTATAAGTTTTTTCTTGGTTTTTACTTTTATAAAAACTAAGTGGCAACTCTTGCTCTTCTTTAAAATTGAAAATGTTTTGAAACTTCAAGTAGATTTTCGAAATGATTTTCAAACATAAGTCATTTTTCTCGAAAACACAGTCATCACTGAATTCATACTTTACCTCTTTCTCAAGCAACTTGCACATTGATCTGGATATCTTAGAGAAATCTTTAATGAAGCATCTGTAGAACCCTGCATGTCCAAGAAAACTACGTACACCTCCCTGTGAGACTAGAGATGGTAATTTCTGAATAACCTCTATCTTTGCTCGATTTACTTGCAGCCCCATTTTTTACACCTTATGGCCAAGGACAATGCCTTTCGTGACCAAAAAGTGACACGTCTCCCAGTTAAGCGCCAGATTTGTCTCCTAGCATCTTGCTAATACTCTATCCAGATTCTAAAGACAAGTATCAAACTAATTCCTAAACACTGAGAAGTTGTCCATGAACACTTCTACAATCTCTTCTACCATGTCGAAGAAGATAGCCATCATACACCTCTAAAATGTAGTCAGCGCATTACATATTCCAAAGGAAATATGCTTGAAAGCATATGTGCCATAAGAATAAGTAAACATCATTTTCTCTTGATCCTCAAGTGCTATAGCTATTTGATTATATCTAGAATACCCATCCAAGAAGCAGAAATACTCCTGTCCAGCTAACATGTCCAACATCTGATCAATAAATGGAATGGGATAATGATCTTTCCGGGTGGCTTCATTTAACTTCCTGTAATCCATGCAAATTCTCTACCCAGTGTCACGCCCCGAGGCTACCCCCTGGACGTAACATAGGACCCGGGACCACGAGTGGCCTGAGCTAACCCTTGGTCATAGCATAACTCAGGTATATTAATTTAACATAGCGGAAGCATAATAAGAGAATTTGGAAACATAAGCATATATATAGTCAAGTCGAATGGGAAGTACAATCTAAAGAGGAGACTCAAACATTGTCTATGTTTGAAAAGCCTCTAAACCAACATATAAAGTCATTTGGACAAGACCCCAACTGACTCAATAATCTGAAGAAAAGATAGACAACACAACTAGCATGGAAACCGGCCCACGAACCATGACGACTCACCAATACTGACTGGATATCCGACTTTATCTAGCCACGAGCCTGATGGGAAACACCTGAATCTGCATCATCAAGAGGATGCAGTACAAAATATACGTCAGTACTATAGGATGTACCGAGTATGTGAGATATGCATGATCATGATAAAAACATACTTAAAACATGCTTAAGGTGAACTTATTCATAAAGAAATGGCATAAGAGAATTATCAAGATATAAGACATAAAACATGAAGCAAGGTTATTTGAAGTATAATGTCATATAACTTCATAGCTTGAAAATAGTCATGTGGGAGTTTCTCTTAATCGACAAAAACCATGCTGAGCTATATGGAGTCCAGTGTCATGCACCCACACTGAAAAAAGTTGTCCTAACCGACCAAAGTTAGAACCATGTTCATAAGGATCCTGTCATGGGCCACAGAGGGCAACCTACGGTGGCAACGTAGTTCTGGATTTGGGTCATCTAGAACCCTCATCGCTCGGTGCTAAATACTACTCTCAAAACTTATAACATGAGGCTCACATATATGTGACATATCTAGATGTCAAGATTGTACATAAACATATTCATAACCCAGATCTTCATACTACTCACGAATCTTGGTTTTAGGAAAAATGATTCATGAGCATTGATGGCACATCGGGTATCTTGTCTTGCATAATAGTTCATAACTTAGAGATTTGCATGGCACTAGTTCAATTTCATAATAACATAAATTTTCATAGAACATAGGAACTAGGCATGCACTTGCTTAAAAAATTCATGAGAATACATGTTATCAATTTTCCAATTTTTCTTAAATCAAACCATGCATGTAGGATTTACCATAATTAGCCTTCAATTCGAAATAGGAGTTCATATGTAAAAACTCATGCAAAATCATGCAATTTAGTATTAATTTCATAATGAAATCATGAGAAGGCAATTTATAACAAAACCCATAAGAATTGGGTAAGAACCCTAATTTGAAAGTTCATGAAATAAAAATAAAAATTAGGGGTTTGGGGAACAAGAGTGAAAGGAACCATTGTTGAATACTCACATACCTTGATTGAAGTTAATCCACTTGGAGCTTGAGACCTTGAGCTTGAGAGAGTTCTTTCTCATTTTGGGAGATGAATGAGGTAATGAGAAGGGACTTAGGCTAATAGGTTTAGAAATCATGCTATAAATGGTCAAAACAACCTCACTTAGGAGTTAAAAATGGTGAGAAATGACTAACATACCCCTGAGACGTAATTTGGAAAAAGCTGGAAAAAATTGACTTCCAGGGACCACAAATGGTTTCCACGAACCGTAGATCAAACCACGGCTCGTGGTTTCCACCCGTCATTCCTGGCCAAAAAGATAGGCTACAGAAACCAATCTACGGGTCAACAGGATGGACCCGTAGAATGAATCATGGGTCATAGACCCAAACCGTCATCTCTGGGAACTGGTCTGGTATCTGATCAATTTCTATGACTTGACAGGACGGTCCGTCATTTAAATGATGGGCCGTAGAACCCAGTCGTGAAACCTGGGGAACTTGTCAACCCTCTTGATCTGATTCCATGAGTTGACAGGATGGGTCGTAGTCTGAACCACAGTCCATAGGACCAACTCATACCAGAGACTAAACCAACTGAAGGGAACCACAGTTCTATTTCACGACTCATGGTTTAAACCACGGTCCGTGGTTTGAACCCGTATTTCCTAGAAACATGATTTTTTTCCAGAGTTTCAAACTTAGAAAGTTGGTTTGATTTCTTGGGTGTTACAGTATCTCCCCCTTGGGATCATTCGTCCTCAAATGAAGACTAAGCAAGGAAAACTGGAGAGGAAACAGCCCAACCAAACAATAACAAAACAGGAAAATTGAAGAGTAAACATGAAGCTGGACTTTTCAACTTAAAACATGATTTCATCAACTTCGAAAACATGAATGCATGCTAGGATCATGAGAGGATTTGATGGAGTAGAGTCGGAGGAACATACTAAGGAGAAAACTATTACCTCAAGCTGAAACGGAATCGAAAGGAAAGAGATGAGTGTACTTGGCTTTCATGGTTGATTCTGCTTCCCTAGTATCTCCCTCAACTAGCTGATTCCTCCAAAGGACTTTCACCGAAGCGACTTCTTTGTTTCTCAACCTCCGAATCTGATGATCAAGGATTTCTACGGGAACCTCCTCATAGGTGAGACTATACTTCACACCTACATCCTCCAAAGTAACAATCAAGTTTGGATCACCAACACACTTCTTCAACAAGGAAACATGGAAAACTGGATGGACCACTTCTAATTCCGATGGCAAATCCAACTCATAAGCAACCTTACCAACTCTTCTCAGAATTTGATAAGGACCTACAAAGCGGGGACTAATCTTTCCTTTCTTGCCAAATCTCATCACACTGTTCATGGGGGATACCTTCAGAAAAATCCAATCATCAACTTCAAACTCTAACTCCCTTCTCCTCACATCCGCGTATGATTTCTGTCAACTCTGAGCGGTCTTCAACCTTTCCCTAATAAGCTGAACCTTCTCCTTGGTCTCATGAACCGAGTCTGGTCCAATCAAAGCTGCCTCACCCACCTCAAACCAACCAATAGGAGATCTACACCTCCAACCATAAAGTGCCTCATACGGAGCCATCTGGATGCTAGAGTGAAAGTTGTTGTTGTAGGCAAACTCGATAAGAGGCAAGTGATCATTCCAATTACCTTTGAAATCAATCACACAAGCTCTCAACATATCCTCCAAAGTCTGAATAGTACGCTCTGCCTGGCCATCTGTCTGGGGGTGAAAAGTTGTGCTAAGCTTCACCTGAGTACCAAGACCTCTCTGAAATGATCTTCAAAACTGAGAAGTAAACTGAGTACTCCTATCTGAAATGATGGACTAAGGAATACCATGCAATCAAACTATCTCTCGGATGTAGAGTCTAGCATAATCGTCTGTTGAATCCGTAGTCTTAACAGCCAAGAAGTTGGATGATTTAGTCATCTGGTCGACAATCACCCAAATCAAATCATGTTGCCTTCGAGTACGAGGCAAACCTGTAATAAAGTCCATATTGATCGCTTCCCACTTCCACGTAGGAAGGTCAATATCCTGAATCATGCCACTCGGTCGCTGATGCTCTACCTTCACTTGCTGACAGTTGGGACACTTAGCCACAAAATCGGCTATGTCCCTCTTCATACCATTCCACCAATAGACTTCCCGTAGATCACGAGACATCTTGGTGGCACCGGGGTGAATGGAATATCTAGAACTATGAGCCTCAATAAAAATCTGTTGTCGCAACCCATCTACATCTGGCACACATAGTCGACCCTGATAATGAAGCACACCATCTCCCCCTTGGGAGAAAACCTCAACTCTTTGCTGATGGACTGCACCCTTAAGCTGAAGCAAAATAGGATCACTATCTTGCTTTGCCACCACTTCGGCTACCAAGGATGATTCAGAACCATTCTGAACAATAACACCACCTTCTGTCGAGTCTATAAGGCGAACTCCCAATCGAGCTAGCCTATGAACCTCTTTAACCAATTCCTTCTTCCCTTCTTTGACTGAAGACACACTACCCATCGGCAATCTACTAAGTGCATTCGCCACAATATTGGCCTTACCCGGATGGTAAAGCACACTCGTATCGTAATCCTTAAGAAGCTCAAGCCATCTTCTTTGTCGCAAATTCAATTCCTTCTGGGTGAACACATACTGAAGACTCTTATGATCAGTGAATACATCCACGTGCACTCCATACAAGTAATGTCTCCAAATTTCAAAGCAAAGACCACGGCTGCTAACTCAAGATCATGAGTAGGGTAGTTCTTCTTATGAGTCTTAAGTTGTCTCGAAGCATAATTAATCACTTTACCATGTTGCATCAAAATACAACCCAAACCAATCCTTGAAGCATCACAATACACAACAAAATCATCTAGGTCCTCGGGCAGAGCCAACACTGGAGATGTGGTCAATCTAGTCTTCAATTTTTGAAAGTTCTTCTCACACAAATCAGACCACTGAAACTTTACCTTCTTCTGAGTCAATAGAGTCAAAGGGGAAGGAATGGAAGAAAATCCTTCCACAAACCTCCGGTAGTAACCAGCCAACCCAAAAAGCTTCTAATATCAGACGGGGAAGTGGGTCTAGGCCAGGTCTTTACTGCCTCAATCTTTTGAGAATCAACCCGAATACCATCTTTAGTCACAATATGACCCAGAAAAGCAACCAACTGCATCCAGAACTCACACTTTCTAAACGTAGCAAATAACTATCGGTCCTTGAGAGTTTGCAACACAAATCTCAAATGCTCCGCATGCTCCTCCTCACTTCGAGAGTAGATAAGGATATCATCAATGAAAATAATCACAAACATATCCAGATACTGCTTGAACACGTGATTCATCCATAAAAGTTGTAGGAGCATTCATTAGACCGAAAGATATAACAACAAATTCATAATGAACATACCGAGTCCTGAAGGCTATCTTCAGAATATCACATTCTCTAACCTAAAGCTGGTGATAACCGAATCTAAGGTCGATCTTGGAAAAGAAACTAGCACCCTGAAGCTGATCGAATAAGTCATCAATCCTAGGAATGGGATACTTATTCTTGATTGTGACCTTGTTCAACTGATGGTAGTCAATGCACATTCTAAGGGAACTATCTTTATTTTGCACGAATAAGACTGGAGCACCCCATGGGGAACACCCCATGGGGAAATGCTAGGCCTGATAAAACCCTTATCAAGAAGATCCTTCAACTGATCCTTGAACTCCTTAAGTTCAGCGGGAGCCATCCTATAGGGAGGAATAGAGACAGGATTTGTATCTAGAAGAAGATCTATCCCAAAGTCGATTACCCACTCGGGAGGGACTCGGGGAAAATCCTTGAGAAACCCTTCTGGGAACTCATTCACAACAGGAACACATTGAAGGGATGGGGTTCCAGACTTCGTGTCCACAACTCAAACTATATGATAAACACAACCCTTAGAAATTATCTTCCTGGCCTTAAGGTAAGATATGAAACGGCCTTTCGAGGATGGGGGACTACCTTGCCATTCTAAGATGGGTTCATTTGGAAACTTGAAACTGACAACCCGAGTACAAAAATCAACCAAAGCATAACAAGCATGTAACCAATCCATACAAAGAATGACATCAAAATCAGTTATCTCCAACTCTACTAAATCCACTAAAGTGACTCTACGAAGGACTTTTGAATTTGCATGCCACATAAGGGGTCACAAAAGATAGAGAGGCTCTGGGGTCCAACAAAGCATACACATCTAGAGAGAAGACTTTCAACATACCAGTAACAACATCTGGGGAACCTTCCTGGTCCTGACGAGATGACATAGCAAAAGACGATTCTGGCACTGACCACCAGAACTAGAAGCTATACCCTGCTGGGCTGGTCGACCTCCTAGGGCTGCTGGAGTAGACTGAGCCCTACTACCTCTCTGCCCCTTCTTAGATGAAGGGCAGTCTCTGATCATGTGACCAACCTATCCACATCCAAAGCATGCACATGCGCCCAAATGACACTCTCCAGGGTGATTCTTTCTACACTTGCTGCAAATAAGGTGGGAAGATCCCTTAGCAACACTCCCCTGAGACTATGAATAGGAACCAGATCCTCTACCAGTCTGCTCATGATGAGGCTTCTGGGCCTGGGTAGGAGCACTAGCAGAAGAATGAAAGGTTCCTGATGAATTCTTCTGGAATAAGAAGCGATGACCACCACCGGACCTCTGATGGCCAAAACCTGCACCTTCGGATCTAGCCCTCTTGTTCTCCCTAGCCATCTCCCTAAGTCTGTCTCTCTCGATCTGGTGAGCATAGGTCATGAGTCTGGAAATGTTCATATCACTCAACAACATAGCATACCTACACTCCTTCTTCACCAAATCTGAAACCCCGTAGATAAACTTGCTCATCTAATCGTGTGGGTTCTCTACCATAGAAAGGGCATACCTAGACAACTGAGTGAACTTCAAACTGTACTCCTGAATAGTCATAGCACCATGTCTCAAGTTCACAAACTCTTCGGCCTTCGCTTGCCTCAACTCTCAGGGAAAGAACTGGTCGAGAAAAGCTCTCTTGAAACACTCCCATGTCATAGGGACCTCATCCCTAGCTCCAGTTTCCTTCCATTGCGTGAACCAGATATGAGCCACATCCTTGAGTTGATAGGACGCGAGCTCTACACAATCAACACCAACTACTTGCATCACATCAAAGATTTTCTTCACTTTATCAATAAAATTTAGCGTATCCTCATTCACTTTCGAACCCCAAAACTCCGGCGGGTCTATACGGATAAAATCATTAACTCGGGCCGCTACCCCATCTTAAGGATGGACGGGGATAGGAGTCGATTGGTTGGCCTGAGCAGCCAAGGTCTAGGCTAGCAAATAGATGGCATTCCTAAACTCCTCATTCATGACCTCGAGGGCCGGAACTGGAGGAGCAACATTCCGAGTGGCTCGATGAGACATAGCACGTCAAGGCATGATATGAAATGTACAAGTTAAGGATTAGAGGAACATTAGAGTTAAGCTCTATCGCACGATATGGTCATGAAAGAAGTGAAGTTTTCTAAGACACCGCAAAGCTTCCCTCTCATATGTGTGGCGCATTTTACACACATGAAAGAGACTCTACTCGATGTGGCTTTCAGACATCCTAGGACTCTTGAACCTGAGGCTCTGATACCAAGTTTTTCATGCCCTGAGGCTACCCCTTGGATGTAACACATGACCCAGGACCACGAGTGCCCCGAGCTAACCCTTGGTCATAGAATAACTCAGGTATATTAATTTAACATAGGGGAAGCATAATAAGAGAATTTGGAAACATAAGCATATATATAGTCAAGTCGAATGGGAAGTACAATCCAAAGATGAGACTCGAACACTGTCTATGTTTGAAAGGCCTATAAACCAACATATAGAGTCGATGGGACAAGACTTCAACTGACTCAATAATCTGAAAGAAAGATAGACAACACACAACTAGCATGGAAACCGACCCTCGAACCATGAGGACTCACCAATACTGTCTGGATATCCGGCTTTGTCTAGCCATGAGCCTGATAGGAAACACCTGAATTTGCATCATCAAGAGGATGCAGCGCAAAATATACGTCAGTACTATAAGATGTACCGAGTATGTGAGATATGCATGATCATGATAAAAACATACTTAAAACATTCTTAAGGTGAACTTATTCATAAATAAATGGCATAAGAGAATTATCAAGATATAAGACATAAAACATGAAGCAAGGTTAAAATTTGAAGTATGACATCATATAACTTCATAGCTTGAAAATAGTCATGTGGGAGTTTCTCTTAACCAAAATAAACCATTATGAGCTACATGGAGTCTAGTGTCATGCACCCACACTGAAAAAGATTGTCCTAACCGGCCAAAGTTAGAACCATGTTCATAAGGATCCTGTCATAGGCCACAGAGGGCAACCTACGGTGGCAACGCAGTTCTGGATTTGGGTCATCTAGAACCCTCATCGCTCGGTGCTAAATACTACTCCCAAAACATATAACATGAGGCTCACATATATGTGACATATCTAGATGTCAAGCTTATTCATAAACATGTTCATAACCCGGATCTTCATACTACTCACGAATCTTGGTTTTAGGAAAAATGATTCATGAGCATTGATGGCACATCGGGTGTCTTGTATTGCATAATAGTTCATAACTTAGAGATTTGCATGGCACTAGTTCAATCTCATAATAACATAGATTTTCATAGAACATAGGAACTAGGCATGCACTTGCTTGAAAAAATTATGAGAATACATGTTATCAATTTTCTATTTTTTCTTAAATCAAACCATACATGTAGGATTTACCATAATTAGCCTTCAAGTCAAGATAGGAGTTCATATGTAAAAACCCATGCAAAATCATGCAATTTAGTAGTAATTTCATAATAAAATCATGATAAGACAATTTATAACAAAACCCATAAGAATTGGGTAAGAACCCTAATTTGAAAGTTCATGAAATTAAAATAAAAATTAGGGCTTTTGGGCACAAGGGTGAAAAGAACCCATTATTGAATATCCACATACCTTGATTGAAGTTAACCCACTTGAAATTAACAAGATTAGGAGACTTGGACTTGGAGCTTGAGACCTTGAGCTTGAGAGAGTTCTTTCCCTTTTTGGGAGATGAATGAGGTAATAAGAAGGGACTTAGGCTAATATGTTTAGAAATCATGCTATAAAGGGTCAAAACGACCTCACTTAGGAGTTAAAAAGGGTGAGAAATAACTAACATACCCCTGGGACATAATTAGGAAAAAGCTGGAAAAAATTGACTTCCAGGGACCACGGATGGTTTCCACGAACCGTATATCAAACCACGACTCATGGTTTCCACCCGTTCTTCCTGGCCAAAAAGATAGGATACAGAAACCAATCTATGGGTCAACAAGATAGACCCGTAGAATGAATCACGAGTCGTAGACCCAAGCCATCATCTTTGGGAACTGGTCTGGTCTCTGATCAATTTCTATGACTTGACAGGACAGTCCGTCATTTAAACGACGGGCCGTAGAACCCAGTCGTGAAACCTAAGGAACTTGTCAACCCTCTGATCTGATTTCACGAGTTGAAGGATGGTCCATAGTCTGAACCACGGTCTGTAGGACCAACTCGTGGTTCTCAAACCATAGACTGAACTAACAAAAGGGAACCACGGTTCCATTTCATGACCCGTGGTTTACACCATGGTCCGTGGTTTGAACCCATAATTCCTGGGAACATAATTTTTTTTCCAGAGTTTCAAACTTAGAAAGCTGGTTCGATTTCTGGGGTGTTACACCCAGTGACTGTACATGTAGGAATCAGCCCGTTCTTCTCATTGGTTATCACTGTCATCCCTCCTTTCTTGGGGACACATTGAATAGGACTGACCTACTTGCTATCTGAAATGGGGAACACAATACCTGAATCTAGCCATTTGGTCACCTCATTCTGCACCAAATCTTTCATGACAGGGTTCAATCTCCTCTGATGCTGTGCCATGGGCTTGTACCATTCCTCTATGTAAATCTTGTGCATGCAAAAAGCCAGATTGATCCCATGAATGTCATACATCTGCCACCCAATTGCTTTCTTCCTCTTATGCAATATTGCTAGAGCTTCTTTCACCTGTGCTTTATTTAACCCGGCGGTGAGAATTACCGGCAGTGTATCATCTTCTCCCAAATATGCATATTTCAAATGGGGTGGGAGTGGTTTCATCTCTAACTTTGGGGCCTCTTTAATAGATGGTTTGGGCGGGGGTCCCAGAAGTCTATTAAAAGGATCGAACTCAGTCATACTAGACAATACCTATGTTGCTTCCAAACATTGAACCATTTCATATGCCGCTCCATATCCATATAAGTCTATCCCTGTGAGGGCTCTTTCCAATGGATCCTTGGGTGTTATGAGTGGTATCCCTGATTCTATGTCGACCATAGTAATAGCCTACAAATCCTCATATATTGCAGGCAACTTCATTGCCTTATAAACATTGAAGACTTCCACCTTATCATGTGCTCTCATGGTGAGTTGCCCTGCTGCTACATCTATCAATGCTCTGTCGGTAGCCAATAATGGACATCCCAAAATAAATAGAACTTCTAGGCTTGGTTCAAAATCTAAGATCACAAAATCCACTGGAAAGATCAAAGATCCAATCTGCACCAATACATCTTCAATAATGCCCTCAGGTCTAGCCAAAGATTTGTGTGCCAGTTGCAGAACAATTGTAGTGGGGCAAGGACTACCCAATCCCATCTTTTTGAAGACCGAAGATGGCATTAGGTTTATACTTTCCCCAAGATCACATAGTGCTCGTGCTATAACCTTATGCCCAATGGTGATCTCAATCGTAAAACTTCTCGGATCTTTCAGTTTGGTTGGCATCCTATTCTAAATTCTAGAAGTGCATACCTTTGTAAGGGCGACTGTGGCATATTCAGTCCATCAGTTCTTGTTTGCCACAATATCCTTGATGTACTTCACATATTTCAGGACTCTTTGAAGAATATCTATGAGGGGGAGATTAAGGTGCACCTGCCTCAAGAGGTCAAGAAATTTCTTAAAGCCAGCTTCCTCTTTCTGCTTGATCAACTTGTGAGGGAATGGTGGAGGAGGATTAACAATAATTTCAGCTTATTTAACCTTTGTCTCGGCATTAGCTCTTGTCTTTTCTATTGCAACTTTCACTACCTTGGGCTCTGCTTTCTTTGGCGCAAGTTCTTCCAACTCTCTACCGCTTTGCATCGTGATTGCATTCACCTGCTTAGGATTTGGATCACTATCTCCCAGAAGGCTACCCTGAGGCCTCATATTTTATGATCTAGCTAGCTGACCCATTTGCTTTTCTAAGTTCTGAATAGCAGTTCTCTGATCTTTCATCTCTGCTAGCTTGGCTTTCTATGATCGTCTTCAGCATATCTTTTATGTTGTTGGGTAGGGCCGCAGGCTTATTGTTATTTGCAAACTGTTGATTCTGCCCTTGATTTCTGAATTGATTCTAACCTTGGTTGTTGCCATATGACAAAATATTTCTCAAGTTTACATTGTATGCATTGCGATAATTCTAGTTTCCACCTCTTTGAGCATACCATACAAAGTTTACAGAATTCGAATTTGATGCACAATCTTCTGAAAGATGGTCCCCTCCACAAGTCTCGTAAAACTGAAGAGCTGCAGGATGCAATGCATTCACTTGTGCCTGGTGTCTGCGTTCTATTCTGGATTACTCTGCGCCATCCTTTGTAGAAGAGTGTACAACTGGTCATAGCTCTTCTCTAATGCTTGTCCGTCTGCTGCACAGTCTAACAGTATCTTAGAATGAGAATCAAGTCCTTTAATGAATGTGTGGACCAGCACTTCATTTGTCTGTTGATGATGAAGACAGTCCATAAGAAGGGACTTAAATCTCTCCCACGCTTGATAGAGATTCTCACTATCTTTTTGCCTGAAACTCAATATTTTTCTCCTCGGCTTGGTTGTCTTTCCAGAAGAAAAGAAGCGTATCAAGAATTTCTTGGCCAAATCATTCCAAGAAGTGATGGAGTTTGGCAGCTCAGCTTTCAACCACCTTTTCGCTTCCCTAAGGACGAAAAACAAAAACAATGTCAGCCTCACATAATCCTCTGAGAGTCCAGCCAGTATAAAAGTATCACTGATTTCCAGAAAATTCTGGATATGTTGCTACGGGTCCTCATACGGTAAGCCTATAAACTGACCATTTGTGTGCAAGAGTTGCACCAGATTCTGCTTGAGTTCAAAGTGACCACCTGTTGCGGGTTTATGAATACTGTTGGTGACATTAGTCATAAGTGGGATTGCCACATCTCACACTGGCCTTGGTGCTGCCATTTCTATGAGGGAAACTTCAAGTTGTTCAACTAACTGGGTCGGATTATCAACCACCTCCTAAAACTTGATAGGATAAAGTGTTGCTTCCCTTCTCCTTTGGTGAAATAATCTTTCAAGTTTAGGGTGTGGTTCCACTAAGTCTTTCGTCCTTGCCAGTGTGTCGACAATTCAAAGTATATACCTGCAGATTTTCAAAAAGCTAAGATCAAGTTGTCAATACTTGAATAATAAAGTTGTATAAGAAAATTTAGAAATTTGCTAATTTCTAAGTCCATGGGAACGACACTAAAAACTTGTTAGGGACTTCCCACTCACACGCAAGTGTATGTGATCGTCCAAGTAATATAGATTGGTTAGTCTGGATATTGTACCCAAGAGACTTATGACTTAACAAACGTTCTAAATATTTCGTATACCGCTAGAATAAACAAGTATGAAAGTAACTGAAGTATGAGTTTGTATTAACTAAAAATCTAAAACAAAACGAGAGAACTAAAAGCAAGTAAATAATGATCGTTGTTCCAAGTTTAGAGAGAATTCCAGGGTTACAGCTTTATTGTGCAATCATAAGTAGTATTCACTTGAATTGATTTGTTCGTCTAACTAGTTGTTGATTTTAGGGTTGATTTTACAATTATGGTCTTCCGAGCCTCTAATTGCCTATCCAGAATATCATCACAACTACATCGTTGAGCAGAGATGTGATATCTTATTCCAAACACTTTTATATATCTTTTCGTATAAAAAACAAGGCTTTCTAGGTATATTCCTATCCTAGTCGTGAACCTACCCTTTACGTTACAAAAGAGAGGCCTTTCTCCTTATATTTCTCGGTTTATCTTGTTGATTCTTCTCCCGAGTTCACAATAAAATTATAGACTTATCTTAATGGCGGCCAAACTTCAAAATACTAAACACAGGAATATAAGAAAAACTAGTAATGGCAAATGAACGAATCAATTCAAATTTATACTACTAATCATGCATTTATAACCGTAACCCCAGAACAAGAGTTCTTAGCCACTCATGCTAATCAAAAAACACAAATAATGTTGTTTTCATCCAAAGTAATGGCTAAGAAAAGGAAGAAGAAAAGAAACCTATTGGTGAATTCTATTCTCTGCCTTGTGCTTTGAAAATATAACGGAATCCTTACAAAAGAAGCACAATGTTCTATTTATAGGGCTTGGAAAATAACCCCTTTTCCTTTTTGGTGTCGGAATAGGAGAAAGCTAGAAATTCCCATCGGGTAGGGGGCTGGCGCGCCGCGCCATAAAGGTGCCAAACTTGGTCCTCTGGAGTTTTGGCCATGGGGCAGCGCCCCACCATTGCGCGAAGGGGAGCCTGCGGAGTTTTGTCCATGGGGCATCACCCCACCAAGGTGTCAGTGCCCATTTTCTCTATTTGTTTGCTCCCGAGCATTCCACTAAGTTACTTCCATGCTTTACTCTTCCGTTTCATCATCCAATGGTTAGTTTCCCGCATCACATTACCTTAAATCATCTAATCATGTGTCTTAGTACATCATATAGTAATTCAACTCAAAATACACAATATATAGCAAGAAATATTCTTAAAACATAAGGTAAACATGGGTAAAATATGATAAACGGGCATAAAATTATGCCCAAGATCATGCCACTAAGTCTGAACATCTCCAAGAGCAATAGAGCGTAGCGTCGGGAGATGAGTTGTCTCTCTTTTTATTATTTGAGACTATGGAATCTTTAGTGGGGACACCTTTATGTTTTTCCCAATGATTTGGGTTTCTTGCATTCAAGTATATCCCAAGGGTGTAAGAAACATTATCTTTGAATTTTTCCTCACAGATAATTAGTCTAAACGATGAGCATTAACACAGGTAATCTTATTAGAGCAGCATAGAGGTGCCATTTTCGTTTAAGGTTGAGTCTCGAGTTCGAAGTCTTATAGCCTTTTTATGACCTATCTAGCAGTCCCTAGTACTATTTTTTATCACGAGAAGCTTTTTAGGTGTTGTCTTTACCCTAGACAATCAAGGTTGATTTCGGGAGGCCAAGTCATTGGGATCGAGGGTCCTTACTGTAGTGTCGTATCCCCTATAAATGCTTGAGAGTGACCTTATTTTGGAAGGCTGCATCATTGGGATCAAGAGTCTCTAGCATAGTGTCATGCCCCTCTGTCCGTGGATTCCGAGGAACGTGGCCATAGTCTTTTTGAATGAAGAGTCAATGTTTTCAAAAATTCTCTTTATTCACGATTTTCATACTTGTGAGACCATTAGGTCAGATACAAGATTCATATCTCATTATTTATCCTATTTTCCTCTCGGAATCCCCACTGCTACCTCACTAAAAACCTTGCAAGCAAAAAACCCTTTTCGAGAATAAAAAGCTTGGTCAAAGGGAAAAAAGGTATAGCTTGTCCTTTAGAGTCTTCGAGCTTGATTTTTCAGCTAATGGATTTTCCTTTCGTTGGGCACCCTTGAGGGGTCTTCGTTCCCCAGGATATTGGCATCCGGCCCAGACTCCGCTAAGAGATTGTTCCTCCCTCTGAGGGTAAGAGAGTCATTATTGTGGACCTACCAAATCAAAAAAGGAAAATAGATAGCCGAAAATGAAATGAGTAAGAGAGAGAACGTACCTGGCCCTTTGTTCGAGACTTCTTAATTATTATTTTCTGGGGAACTCCCTGGTTGACCGGTTGGTTATTCACTTCACCGCCTTTTCCATAATTAGCTTTGGCGCGATTGCTTAGGAATTCCCCGTGGTGACCGTACTTGAGTAGTTCAGCGACTTACTCTCTCAGATGGTGACAATACCCAATATTGTACCTATGTGAACCGTGAAATTTGCAACATGCGCTTCTATTTTGAGGATCGAGGCCGGTGCGAATGGGATTTTAAAACTTGGTCCCTTTGATAGCATGAATGGTCTCGACTAGTTCCCCTGGGTCGATGGTGAAGCAGTATTATAAAAGATAGGGAGCATTGTCAATGGCATATACCATGAGTTTCTGAACTTCCCTATCCTGGAAGCCCCTCTATTGAAAATTCTTTCTCTCAGGTTGAGGAGAACTAAGGAGTGAGGGCCGGCATATTGGCACAAAAACGATTTTGAGTCCGCAGTGTATGGCATGTATCTCTCTTGTGATGAACCTTTTGAGCTATTCCATCGAAGAGTGTTCCGAGATTACCTTTCCCCTCGATACCAGGGGTTCTTTTTAGTTTTTGCTTCATTCCATACCCGGGGACGTTGCTTCCGACTCGTCGGTAATACTCTTCAATTGAAATCTTAGACTCATATCGACTATACTCTTCGCCCATGTCGTCACCTCAAACTCTGTCAGGCTATCTTTTAGCTTGAACAAAGCAAGCGAGCTCTCAAGATTCAGTCCCTATGTGAAAGCTTTTGCAACTCACTCGTCCGGCATTATCGGTAGCTTTATACGCTCCTTCTGGAACCTATTGAAGAACTCTCAGAAGAGTTTCATGTCTCTTTGCTCTATCTTGAAGATGTCCCCTCTATAGGGACGCACTTTCATCGATCTAGTATAGGCTCTAAGAAATCTATCCACTAACATGTTAAAAGATTCAATAGAATTTTGGGTAAGAGAGAATATCATATCAAATCTACGTTCGAGAGGGTTTCGCCAAACTTTTTGATCATTACCGACTCGACTTCCTCGATCGTCAAATTATTGCCATTTACTGCTATCATGAAGAACAACAGATGTTTTTGAGTATTAGTAGTCCCATCATATTTGACAATATCGAGCATTTTGAACCTTTTTGAGATAGGACGGGTCACCGTGCTAGCCTTGTAGGACACCTTCGCGTAACTCTTAGAATCTGACCCTTTGGCTATGGGGGGAATTTTGAAATCCAGTTCATGCGAGTGTGGAGCTTTGTGTTCTGCGCTTTAATCTTCTCCCTTAACATCTCTACTATGGAAGCTAGTGTAAGGGTTAAGGTTTCAGGTTCACCTCCTAATTTTCTAACTTCGCATCCTCCAGATCTGTCTTCGAACTCTTCTTCCTCATCATCCTCTTCATTCCCCTTGGAGGAGTTTGGAGTTCCTTGGGTTGGAGCACTCCGAAACAATTTCATTCGTTTGACTTAGGCTTCCACTCTTTCCATCAACTTCAATTGCCCTTCAGCAAAACTTTTGAGGATATGTTGGAGGTCTTTCAGGTCAGCCGCTTTTTCACCAGCTTCGTTATCCTCGTCGTTGAGGTTGCAGCCCCTTTTTTGAGTGTCCACTTTCGTGAGTTCCACGTCGATATGTGGGCTCTCTTCATCTGAATGGGTCGTTTGACCGCTCGAGTTGGTAGGTCTTGGGGGATGAGTCTTGGCTGCATCAGGAGCAGTTTGGTCCCCCTCCATCCGTTCTCCATCGGTTGCCATTACCCTAATACAAATCTGCAGGGACACAAAATGAACAAACTAACAAAGAAACAAGCAAGACTAAACTCACACAACTGTTCTGGCCCCACAGTGGACACCAAACTGTTTACCCTCGATTTGGTACAATTAAATTTGTAGGTGAGTTAAAAGCATGTGTTATGATTCAACCTCGCTTGTGTTATCAATTTGTTAGCAGTTAGTGCATTCAATGATTAAAGAACGATGATAATAATAAAGAGACAATCGAAAGCAAGTAAAGTGCACGAATTAAGCTGACCTTGATCGTTCTCAAGAGCCACCGAGAGCAGAATCGAGCCTTCGATGGGTCTTAAAAAGGAAACTAAGTAGTAGATAGTAATGGACAGTAATGAACAATAGTGAAAGCTTAAGGACCAAGCAACTAGTATTGTATTGATATTGACTATAAGAGGAGAGGGCGGAATCTGAATCCCTTTATAAGTAAGTTAGGGTCATTATTTATAGTATACATGCTAAGACATTAGGCTAACTATGTCCCAAGAGTTCCACCAATGTGAGAATACCACCAGTCCGGTTCGTTAATGGGATCATGTGGCTCTACTCTGCAGGTTCTCGTTCGCGTTCCTGACACTCTTGTCTCTTGCTTGTCATTTTGTACCATGTCATCGATGACGATGGGGGGATACTTCTTTTGCCTTCGAGGTGATGCTCTCGCTGTGATGACCACGTACCTGAAGTATTCGCTCGACTAATGATGCATGTCTTCATACCGATTTTACTCCATATAGTTTTAACTAAAAAGAATCAAATCGAACCAACCCGATATTACATGTATATAATTTTTAAAAATATACTATACATAAAAATATTTACTGTGATGTAATTTATAAATATTTCTTCAACTTTTTCATAGTTTTTTATCTTTCAACATATTATTTAAAATTTAAACTTAAAATTTTTGAATGGTCCAATAAGTTTTATAGCCCATAGATATTAGTAACTCAAAATAAGCCCAAATCAATACTAATGCTAATAAAAAAATGAGAAAATCATCATACATATCAATTTAAGATTCTTTATTACACCAAATACATTAGCTTTTTCCTAATTATTAAATTGTCATTTTAATTACAAGTCATACCAGATTCTATAATTACCAAAATTTTGGAGAGAGATAATTATGTGAGCTAAATTTATGAAACCCATTAATGAGCATGATTTTTCCTCTCTCTTCAATTATATTCAATTTTTAAAAAGGAAAATAAATATCAATTATTCAATTCAACACTAGGAATGACAATCATGTTAGATATTTATTCTTTAATTTTGCATAAATACATAAACTAATTTTATTTTTTTGTTTAATATTTAGTCATGTAATTAATACTTATTAGACTTATTTTAGCATGTCTTAATACTTTTAAATTATGATTATTTTTATTATCACTTATTAATATGCAATATTTATTTTATGCGATTTTATTATTTTCTTGGTTGAATATTTTATTGTCATAACTCATTTCATATTTTGTGTTATTTTTAAAAAAAAAGTACCTTAGATAGTTGTATCTTGCTAGGACTAAAGACATATTTGAAGCACAAGTTAATTATATATTTGTATGAAGACTTTACCCAAAAAAATCCAAAAAATTCGAGAAAATTGAAAACTCCAAAAAAATCCCGAGGTTGAAAAACTCGATTTTTATTAGTTTAATTTTATTTATAAATTTAAAAATCCAACATTAATAATTTGATTTGGTATTTATAAAAGGGATAATTTCATAAAAGTGCATATAGCAAACTTACATTGCAAACAAGTAACCAAAAACTTACATTACAATTTCATAGCCCAAAATTGACTTGGCTCATAAGTGAAACCTAACATTTTCCGGTAGTTTCTCCTCATCCTCCTTCTTCTCAATTCTACTAATGTCTCAATAAAATTAACAATTACATTACAACTCTTGCTGCTACTTTCCTAACTTATCTGGACAAACAATTTCATGGCAACTCTTGTTGTTGTTGTTTTGAATTTTTTGAATATTCAGTCATTATTGAAGCTCAAAAGTTTCAAAATTAAAAATTAAATTTTCGTAAATAAGCTCTGTTTTGAGTGGGCATGGTTACAAAAGATCGATTATGTATTGAGAAGTTCAAATCTGAAATTTTGAATAATTTGGTGTAGTTTTGAGGTGTTTTTAGATGAATTTGATGCTTAGATTCGAGGAAGAAGATAAAGTCCGGTTTTTTGTATATCTTTGTATACTGTATTGTATATTGTTGTATATACAATACAATCTTTTTATTTTGGTGATTTTCTTCTCTCTCTTCATTTTATACACACTTATACAATGTAGATACATCATTTAAACATTATATATACATATGTATACATTTGTATAATTATGTATATCATTATATAATTATATATGTACACTCAATGCAAAATTATAAGAGGTGTATGATACACTCATATACAATATTATAAAATTTTGTAGACTATTATACAAATAATCGATTTCGTCTTTTTCCTTGATTCCAGGCATTAGATTCATTCAAAAGCACCTCAAAAATTGCAACAAATCGCCCAAAAAAACTATTGCATATACAATAATATACAATACAGTATACAAATATATACATTGTTATACAAAATAATGAACTTCATCTTCTTCCTCAAACCCAAGAACCAAATTCATCCAAAAATACCTCAAAACTACGCCAAATCATCCAAAATTTCAGATTTGGGCTCCTCAATATATAACTGATCTTTTGTAACCATACCCACTCGAAACAGAGCTTACTTATGAAAAATTGATTTTCAAATTTGAAACTTCGAGCTTCAAATTTGGCTGAAAATTCAAAAAAAATTGTGCTACAACTATTTCAATCCTTTATTCCTCACTAATATTAAAAATATTGAAAAATTTCTCATACCTATGCACCCAAAAATTTTAAATTTGTAACATCAAAAATTTCAAACTCAAATCCAACAATCTCCAATTGAAAGAGTGGTCAAGTGAATAGTAGAGTGGGATGAAGGGAAGGACCTAATTTGAGGCAAATAGATAAGTGAAAGAGATGAGTTTCTCTTTTCCTTTACTTAATTTTTTATTTTTTTTGAAAAATGCTGATGAAAGAAAGAAGAAAGAAGATGAAGATGAAAAATGAAATGAGTTGCAGAATAGAGAGAGAGAGACTTGGATCATTTTTTGTAAAAACTTAAAAAATGGGCTATATTTTGCAATGTAACTTTGTTAGATGCACTTTTATATAATTTTTCCTTTAAAAAATCTAAACCAACCCAATACATATACAACCCACTCTCAATTGATAGATTTTCTTTTCAAAGTCTTTTTTAGCGTACATCTCCAGCAACCCACCCAGCACTAACTCATAAGAGAATTGATAATAGTTGTTGACTGAGACTCTTAAGAGAATCAATACTTGTTGACTATTTTTCTATTCTGATCTTCACACTTAACTCTCAATTTAATGATTAAAAATAGAAGATTTCTACGGCACTAAGGTGACCTTATTGTTTCAATCCTAATAATTACATAAAATGTGAATGATACTTCCTTCGTTTCAATTTATTTATGTAGCTTTTATTTGGCACGAACTTATAAAAGTTAAAAAAAAAATGAATCTTATAGTCTTTAACTAATTATGTTAAATTTATCAAAATATTTTTTAATTATGTTACGTAAAAAATTAAAATGAAAGAATTGTCAAAAAATTAAATTTTTTTTAATGGACTAAAAAAAACTAAGACAAAAAAAATGAAAACAAAGAAAGTATATTCCACTTTATTAGTATTTGAAATAAAAAATTTTAATATTGTTATACTTTTTAGGATTAACAATTTCTCATATGAGGTACTAAGGGTATGCGTTCGGTGTTTCGATTCGATTATTTAAAATTTTGATTTGATTTTTTTGATTTTTAATTATGAAAAAAGCATACCAAAAATTGAA
Source organism: Jaltomata sinuosa (assembly GCA_003996215.1). NCBI lineage: Eukaryota > Viridiplantae > Streptophyta > Magnoliopsida > Solanales > Solanaceae > Jaltomata > Jaltomata sinuosa. The sequence goes on from QJPP01007285.1 coordinate 157,015, forward strand.
TCGAATTTAATTCAATTCGGTTTAATTTTTCCAAATTCAATTCGATTCGGATTCAATTTATCATATTCGATTATTTTTAAACTGGCCTAATCTACTGTTGAACACAATAAACGGCTAAATGCAACCTAACTTGGATAAAGCAATCAACAACAAAATAAAAAGTAGCATCAGTAGGTGAGTCCACTATTATGAGTCCATATATATATATATATATATATATATATATTTCATGACATATCATTGTGACTTGAGCATATTTTTCTTAGAAAATTAGGATTTTTAATCTCATATTTTCAATAATTAGGGTTTTTAAACTCACATCCTCGATAGTCAATATCATCAGGGAAAAGGGGAGAAGAAGAAAAGCGTACCTGAGAGGCCAAGATGGAATTGACGGTTGAGGGTATTATGGAATTTGGGTTTGGGCTTAAATCATTTAGGTAAAGAGTTGGGGCTGGGCTTCGGGTTTGGGCTTACAGAAAATTACCAAAATAGCTATTTCAAAGTTATGTCATAGAATAGCCACTCGCTCAAAATATTTTCAATTTGTAGCCTTTGGGTATAGATGTGTATAGAAACTGTATAATTATTGTATAGAATATGTATATGTATAATATTTCTATAAAAACTGTATAGGATGTGTATCAAAATTGTATAATTATTGTATAGAATATGTATCGGTATAAAATTTCTGTAGAAATTGTATAATTATTGTATATAATGTGTATTTTGTATATGTATAGGAATTATATATGTATCATTATTGTATAAATGTGTATAGAAATTGTATAATTGTTGTATAGAATATGTATCTATATAAGATGTGTATAGAAACTGTATCATTGTTGTATAAAATATATATATTTTATTTTATTATTGTATAAAATATATTATTTTTATATAACAAATAAAAATACACTCCTTTTGTATTTGATTGATTAAAAAATGAGTAGTGATTATAATATTACAAATTTGTATTTAATTGTTAAAAGGAAAAAAGAAAAACTAGAAAATTTTATGTGATTGTTTGTTGGGTAATTTACATAAAACACACATCTTTGGGAGCTAATTACTCTTTTTCCCACCTCACTTCGCTCGGATACATCGCCCCAAGGCGTGATACATCGCCTCACCTCTGGATAATTACCTTTGATACATCGGGGCGATGTATCACGACCTGGAGCGATGAATCAGAGTGTTTACATGTTGTATATTAAGGAATTAAAATAAAGTAGTGGGAGAGTTAGTAAATATGGTAAGGAGGTATGTCTCTTTTGGTAGTTTAACCTTGTTGTTTGGTAGATTTTTTATTTTTTTTTAAAAAAAGAAGGAGAACAGTTTCTTTTTTAAACCAAAGCAGCTAAAAAGAAAAAAAAACACCGCCTCAAAAATAGAAATGATAACAAAACAGGGAAAGAAAAAGGGGTCCCGCCGCCAACGAAATGACTAGAAATAGGAATTTTAATTCCTTGGTCATTGCATGGTATTATTTTCGAGCGACATGCTATTTTTGTCTTTATCCCAAATTATAAAGGACATAATTTTGGTGTACATGCTATAAGTAATTCGGTTTAACCGAAAAATCAAATAACTTGGACTCCAAAATCAAACACCAAACCAAATATCGAATTATTAAAAAAAAAATGAATCATAATCGAATCGAAAAATTAAAAAATTAAATTAATTTAATTTGATTCAATTTAATTTTTTAATTTTTTATGCCCATCCTATGAAGTACTACTAAATTCAATCATTTACGGTTACTTTTCAATTTTTTGTTGAGATTTTCCGTGTAGTTTTACTCAAATTGAATTAATCATCGGTTTTTAGGTTTTGTCTTTATCTTAATTAATTACATCTGATACTGATTACATAAATCAATGATTTAAATCACACGTAAAAGGTAGAGCATTTCTTGACTGATCACGGATTCTACTCTATCAAATCAAATAAACTTTTTTTGGTAAATCAAATCAATTAATTTATTCTTAACAATCATAAATTAAAGTGATAATGTGAATCAACTATCACATGTTTCAGTATTGTTAGATTGCTTTTCCATTCTGCTTTAATATTATCATACTTTCTAATGTCCTCTATCAAATGACCCCTAAATGTTTAAAACTTTTTTAGCCATTATAATCTTCTTTTTTATTTGAAAATATTTTTAATTTATTTTACTTATGAGAATTTCTATCAATTTTTTTTATTAATCAAAGCTCATTCTAATTTTTGTTGAGACTACTAATAGGGGGTGTTTGACCATAAATTGTTTTCATATTTTTTTGGAATTGAACTCCAAAAAACACGTTTGACCATAAAATGTTAAAAAATTCTATTTTCACTTTATTCACTTTTTCTTAAGAATTTTTAAAAATTTCAAAAACAACAAAAAATTATTTTCACTCTAAATTACTCACAAAAATTCAAAAACAGCTATAATTTATTTCATGACCAAACACAACTCAAATTTCAAAATATCATTTTTCACTTTGAAAATAACACATGGTGAAACGCCTACTATTACTTATCATCTACATATAATGAAATTCGTCGTTTATTAACAAACTTTTTTTAGATTTTTCTTTCTTATAATTAAAAGAAAAATAACTATTCTTAAGAAAAAATAATTACAACCTGGTGCAACTTAGTTCGAGCATATAATATTCAAACAGAAATTCCAATTTCAAATATTAAAAAAGGGCAAAAACAAAAATTCCAAGTTCCTACACTTGCAAAGAAGCAAAATTCCGTCACATTTCCTCAACGCCTCCTTCGACCATCGGAGTATTGTGAAAGTGGGACCACCTCCGACAATGGCGTCGACAGCGGCGTCGGCAACGGTGAGTTCCTGCAGACCGGGCACGAAGCATTCAGCTTCAGCCACGCATCTATACACATCACATGAAAATAATGCTTACAGTCTGGTAACATCCTTAACATCTCCGCATCCTTGTAATCACACAAACAAATAGAACATACGATGTCGTTTTCGTTTCCCCAATTTCCGTTTCTCTTGGAGTAAACCAGTTTCGGGTACGAGTTGATCACGGCTTGATCGAGTCCCACGGCGGTATTTTCATCGTTTTGTTCGTCCTCAGCGACGAAGAATACTTGAGGAATGTAAATTCCGTTGTTTTCGGTGTTCGGGTTTCGGGTTTGGGCTTGGGCTTGGGCTTGACGGCGGCGAGCGGCGGCGGAGCGGCAGCAGAGGTAAGAGGAAAGGAGGAAAGTGGATAGGAGGAAGAGGAAGCCAAGGGCAATTGCAATAGCGTAGCCAAGGCCGATTTTGTCAAGGCTCTGGATGAGAGTGTTAGTGGTGGTGGTGGTTGGAGGAGGAGGAGGTGGTGGTGGGCCGCCGTAGACGGAGGAGGGAATGGTGGACATTGGGAGAAGGTCACTAAGAGAAAGTCCATTAGATTGAAAGCAAATGAAGGGAAAGAGAAAGGAAGAAGAAAAGTGGGTGGGTGGCATAGATGCTTGCATTAAATAGTGTGGTTTGAATAGGGAAAAAAGTCATTAAATGGCCAGCTTGGAAGAACAGATGATAGTGATGGCTTTTCTCCATATTTGATAATTTGGACAGGACATTCCTTTAACTTGGTCTTTAGTCTATAATGGTCAACCCAAAGCCAAGAAAGTTGGTTCCTCTGTTTACATTTTGAGAAAGAGTTCAATTCATTTGGAAGAAACAAGAAGTTTTAAGGGTCTGTTTGGTAGGAAGAACATATTTTTCGGGAAAATTAACGGGTTTTCACCTATTTTTTTGGTTTGATAAATAAAGTAGAAATTATTATCTCAAAGCATTTGTATATAATCTATTCAAAAAATATGGGACGAGGGATAGGGATAGGGATAAGGGTAGGGGGAGGGTGTGGGGGTGGTGGGATGGGTACTATGGAAGGTGGAGGGAGGGGGGATGGAGTGTGTTGGAGGACAAGAAAGAGATAATTAGTTGAAATGATACTCATGAAACTTGTTTTCTTTATTTTCTCTATCCTAGATCAAATAAAGCTGAAGTAGATCGATGACAAACCGAAATAATTTGTAATAACCGTATCAAAAGTCTCAACCTCTAGTCTACCTGAAAAAGCATAGCAATGGGCACCTCCTCTAGCTGTAGCTTGTATGGGCTTCACCTTTAGCAACCTAGGAACCACCTCGTCCGCCTCCTCTAGCTGGTGGTATCGGTGCCATATAGGCCTGAATCTGAGAACCTTGTTGTGTCCTACCTTGTCTGCACTTAGGATACTCTCTAGCAAAATGATCCAACTCTTCACAATTAAAATATCTTCTGTCAGTAGCAGACTAATGAGATGATCCAGATGAATTAGAGTATTTATTGCGATCGAAGATCCTGGAATGAGTATCCCGATAGACCTGCCCTGTACTCTGACTTCACAGACTTTTGTACTTAGAATAATCATTGTCTGAAGTCTGTAATGCTTCATGAACATGTTAGCTAGACATGAATGGCGACCTCTACTTGAATAATCTCGGTCCCGCGATAAAGTACCACTAAACCTGTCGTATCTATGGAGCCTCTTGTCTACGCCTCTATAATCCTGATGACGTATCATTTCAAATATTGAGTATATCATGTATCTAAGAAATCCAAGTCTTGCACTCACTTTGCACTATTCTCGCAACATAGGGAAAAACTCCTAATTTTTTTCTCCAAGAACACACTTTTGAAAATCAACATGTGAGACTTGTCATATAATTTTTCAATCACTCCATTGTTAAAGTAATGTCAGCAGGCACCAATGATATCTTCCTCCATTTCCTTTTTACCCTATTTCTTTAAAAGTTCTTTTACACAGAGGGGAAAAAAGGGGAAATAGACACACAAGATGTAAGACGATTTTCTCTATTTAAAGTCATCATATATGTCAATAACCTTTAGAGATGTATCATAATGGAAAATGATAGTTAGTAAACTATTCCTTTTATGACTGATTAGTTAATGAACTTCTCTTGTGTTAAGTTTTGACAATTTGGCTATTAATATAGAGTATATCATGCACCAGAGAAACTCAAGTATTGCACACATTCTGCACAATTAGAAATATAGAAAAAAAATTCTAGCTTTTTTTCCTCCTAAAACACACTTTTAAAAATCAACATGTGAGACTTGCATAAATTTTAATAATCCAAACCAAGATAGATATATCTTGACCAAATAATTATTATGATCAGACTTTCTCCTTAAGTATTTCCGTAATACCGCAGGTATGATCTTGAAAAATCAATCACTCCTTTGTTAAAATTATGTTCACACACACTAATGATATCTTCATCCATTTTTTTCTTATCATATTTCTTTAAAATTTCATTTACATGGTTAGAGAAAGGGAATGGAGGAATAGAGGAAAGAGCAAAAACAGATATACAAGATGTAAAAAGAATTTTTCTTTTAAAAGCCATCATACCTGACAATAACCTTTAGAGATGTATCATAATGAAAAAAGATAGTTAATAAACTATCCCTTTAACAATTAATTAGTTAATGAACTTCTTTTGCGTCAAAGTTTCGTCAATTTGGCTACTAATATTGAATATATCATGCATCAGAGAAACTCAAGTATTGCACGCACTCGCAGGATTTTCATCAGTAATGGAGAAAAGAACTCCTAGCTTTTTTCTCTTAATTAAAACACACTTTTAAAAATCAGCATGTGAGACTAGTCTATACTTTATCAATCACTCTTTTGTTAAAGTTCTTGTCACACACGCTAATGATATCTTTCTCTATCTTTTTTTTATCATGTTTCTTTAAAAATTTAGCCACGAATAGAGGGAGAAAACGGAGAAATAGAGAAAATAATCACACAAGATATAAAACGACTTTCTCTATTTAAAGCCACTATACATGACAACGACCTTTAGAGACGTATCACGATGGTAAATAATAGTAAATAAAATTTACCTTTTATGATTAATTAGTTAATGAACATCTTTTGTATTGAGTTTCGATAATCTGACTGTTAATATCAAGTATATCATGAACCAGAGAAAAATTCAAGTTTACACGCACTCTGCACGATTCTCATCATTAACATAAGAAACAATTCTAGCTTTTTTCTCCTAGAACACACCTCTAAAAACTAAAATGTGAGATTTGCAAATACCCTTTCAATAACTCCTTTATTAAAGATATCTCCACACGCACCAATGATATCTTCCTCCATTTTTTTCTTACCCGGTTTCTTTAAAAGTTTTTTTACATAGAGGAAAGAGGAAAAACAAAAACAAAAGATGTAAGATAACTTTCTTTATTTAAAGCCACCATATACCAAAACAACCTTAGATATGTATCACAATGGAATATGATAATAAGTGAATAGTTTTTTTATGACTAATTAGTTAATGAAGTTCTCTTGCATCGACTTTTTAAAATCTGGCTATAAAAATCAAGCATATATAACTAGAGAAATTCAAGTATTGCACACTTTCAACACGATTCATATTAGCATCATAGGAAAAAAACTAAAAAGCTCTAGTTTTTTTTTCTCTTAGAACACACTTTTAAAAATCAACATGTGAGACTTGTATATATTTTTCAATCACTCCTTTGTTAGAGTTATGTCAGCACACATCAATGATATCTTCCTCCATTTCTTACTTACCCTGTTTCTTTTAAAATTTTTTTTGCGTGGATACAAAGCAAAGACGGAGAAATAGAGGAAAGAGGGAAAATAAACACACAAGATGTAGGAGGCTTACTCTATTTAAATTCATCATACCCAAACAATCTTTAGAGATGTATCACAATGAAAAATTATAGTTTGTGAACTATTTTTTTTTATGATTAATTAGTTAATGAACTTATTTTGCGTCAAGTTTTGATAATTTGGATACTAGTATTGAGTATATCATGCACCAGATCAACTCAGGTATTACACACACTTTGCACAATTTTCATCAGCAACATAGAAATTTTTTTTAACTTCTTTCTCGTACAACACACTTTTAAAAATTAACATGTGACTTGCATATACTTTTTCAATCACTCTTTTTTTTTAAAATTATGTTTACACGCACCAATAATATCTTCCTTCATTTTTTTCTTAACCATTTTTTAAAAATTTCTTTTACATGGATAGATGAAGGGGACAAAGGAATAGAGGAAGGATAGAAAATAGACACACAAGATGTAAAATGACTTTCTCTATTTAAAACCATCATACCTGATAAATAGCTTTATCGATGTCTCACAATGAAAAATGATAGTTTGTGAACTATTCTTTTATGATTAATTAGTTAATATACTTCTATTGCATCGAGTTTCGACAATCTAGCTACTAATATCGAGTATATCGAGTACCGAAAATTAAAGTATTGCTCGCACTATGCACGATTCTCATCAGAAATAAAAAAAAAAGCTCTTATTTTTTTTCCAAGAACATACTTTTGAAAATCAACATGCGAGACTTGCATATATTTTTCCAATACTCCTCTGTTAAAGTTATTTCAGCATACACCAATGATATTTTTCTTCATTTCTTTCTTATCCTGTTTCTTTAAAAGTTCTTTTACACAAATAGAGAGAAGGGACAGAGAAATAGAGAAGAGAGGAAAAATAGACACACATAATATAAAATGACTTTCTCGATTTAAAGTCACCATACATAACAACAACATTTAGAGATGTATCACAATGAAAAATGATAGTGAACTATTCCTTTTATGATTAATTAGTTAATGAACTTCTCTTGCATTGCGTTTTAACAATTTAGCTACTAATATCAAGTATATTATGAACCAAAAAAATGCAAGTATTACATGCACTCTGCACGATTCTCAATAACAACATAGAAATAAATTATAATTTTATTCTCTTAGAACACACTTTGAAAAAATAATATGTGAGACTTTCATATACTTTCTCAAGCAGTCATTTGTTAAAGTTATGTTCACACGCATCAATGATATCTTCCTTCATTTCTTTCTTACCTATTTCTTTAACAGTTCTTTTACACGAATAGGGAGGGGATGGAGGAAATAGAGAAAGAGTGGAAATAGAAGCATAAGATATAAGATAATTTTTTTTCTATTAAAAATCACCATACCTGACAAAAAACTTTAGAGATGTATCATAATAAAAAAAATAATAGTTAATAATTATTTTTTTTGATTAATTAGTTAATGAACTTCTTTTGCATTGAGTTTTGATAATTTGTGTATTAATATCGAGTATATCATGCATATAAGAAATTCAAGTATTGCACACACTTTGCATGCTAATCAGCAACACAGAAAAAACTCCTAGCTTCTTTTCTCCAAGAATTTAGAACACACTTTTAAAAATCAACATGTGAGAGTTGCATATACTTTATCAATTACTTCTTTGTTAAAGTTGTTTAACACACACCAATAATATCTTTCTTTATTTCTTTCTTATCCTATTTCTTTAATAGGTTTTTTACACGAATAAAGAAAGGGAACAAAGAAATAGAGAAAAGAGGAAAATACTCACACAAGATGTAAAATGACTTTCTCTATTTAAAGCCACGGATGTGATAGTATAAGTTATATATTTTTGCTATCATTTGTCTCACATTTGGTACTTTAAAGTGTTGGTTTGAGCCTAAATAGTATAAACTACACTTATATTGATTGTCTTTGGTGTATAGGATGAAAATAAAGGAGTTCGAGTATAAATTTAACGCATATGAGCTTTGATGTCTAAGTAGGAGACAAAGTCGTTGATTCAAAACAAGTCTGAAAGTACAAGACGAAGACTAAAGGTTTAAAGAGGAGAAAACGTGATAGAGACGCAAAATTATACTATAGAAACGCCTGGGGCATAGCCCAGGCTATCACGATAGTGCAAAGAAGGATCTCCCACGTGAGAAAACTTTATCACTATTAGAATGGCTTGGGGAGGTGCCCAGGATGTCGCCTCAGTGTATTTTTTGGCCAAGTTTTCTTGTCCAGATTTTTAAGGGCTATTTCAGTCTAATACTTTTAGAAATTTTATAAATACATTTCAAACACGTTTTTATAAATCATTCAAGCCTAGAAAGGCAGAGAGATATTTAAGAACACATTCTTGTAGGTTTTACTTTACTTTTCCTTTTGTTAATATTTAAACACATATTATTCATAATTGTTTTTCTTGTAATCAAATCATGAGTAGCTAAACTCTTAATATCTAGGTTGTAGTATGAACATGAAGGTTTTGACGTTTGATAATCATATATTTAGTTTGATTTTCAATATTGAGTTATTTATCTTTTCTTGTGCTTAATTATGATTACTTGATCACCTTTCAAACAATAGTTGCTGTGTGTTGATTGAACTAGGAATAGGAAACTTACGTACGTAATAAGAAAATGTATGGATTAATTGTGAACCTTATAAGAAAAGGGAACGATTCACTAGCGTGAATAGGAATATATACTGTTAGCCTTGCCTAGTTGACACAAATAGTATATCACATGCACTTCACTATCGACCAATGACCATATGAATATAGGCGTTAGAAATAGTCGAGTAGGCTTAGAGTTATTGACAAAATGCTCAATAGAGCAAATATTAACCTGCAACTAGTGAATCAGAAAATTAGTTAAAGGTACGATTGGGTAACTCAACAGGATTGTCAAATTACCATGACCTTGGACTCTCTCTCTCTCATTTGAATTACAAAACCCCCCAACCTCGGCTTGTCCTACATTTTCCATTAATTTACGGTAAAAGTAGCATAGTGAAAATAAAATTTTCACGATTATTGGTTACCCGCTAAATAGTTGAAATTGGAATTCAATTTAGATAATCAATTTGTTAAATCTTTGTGGGATCGATTACTGGACTTAACCTCCTAAATTACTTGTATGACTGCATGCACTTGCATGTTTGTTTGGACACATCAAGTTTTTGACGTCGTTATCGGGGATTTGATTAAAGTTGATATACTATTTTGAATTACTAATGTGCTATTCAGATTTTACTTATTTTTGTGCATCACAGGTTACAAGTTAGCGTATGCCCAACATCAAGAGTTAAGGCAGTCCCTTAATTTCTATTGATTTGGAACTTGAACGAACTTTTTGAGAGTTGAGAGCTATGGGTGATGTGAAACTAAACCCAAACCCAGCTAACGACAACTGTCGCCAGCTGCTACAACACAAGAACACATTTATATGTTGAACTTTAATTTTCAAGGACGAATCATGAAAATTCCTTCAAGGCGATATTCAAGCCAACCATCATAGAAAACTTCAAGCTAAAAGAAGGTACATGTGCGGATGGTGCAGAATACTTGCCAGTTTTAGGATAAATTACATGAAGACTCACATAAGAACCTGACTAAATTCGTCATCCTGAGTGACAATTTTCATTATCAGAATGTGTCTGATGAATATGTCAAACTAACATTCCTTTCCTTCTCACTAATTGGGAAGCCAAATAATGGTTATATAACGAGCCTGCAGGGTCAATCATAACTTGGGATGCATTATCAGAAAATTTCCTCAACAAGTTCTTTTCATCTAGGAGAACAGGAGAGCTAAGAGGCAGAATATCTGATTTTGTGCAAAAAGATAAGGAGTCACTTCTACAGACTTAGAAAAGGTACAAAAGATATTTACGAGATTGTCCATATCACCAGAAACCCAAGGAGATTATTGGATACAATTTCATAGAGGAGTTGAGGCCGGATTCAAAATCACTGTTAGATACTACAACTCAAGGAAAAATCTTATCTAAGAATTACACTGAGACTAAAGCCTTGCTCAACATTAGTCCGCAGAAGGTAGAGATTACCAAGAGCCTAGCAGGGTGTTCTTCTCCTTTCAAAGAAAATGTCAAGAATGTTAAAGTTAGATGATGCGTCAACTATAAAATTTGACATTGATCAGATTTGCACCTAGGTGAAATAGTGTTTGACATTTCCAATAAGAGCCAGGTTCAGCAAGCACAATAGGTTCAACATGCTCCCTTGTCATATGAGAAGTGTAGAGAAAATCATGCATATTCAAGATGTCCTCTGAATCCTGAACTCATTTACTATGTGGAGAACAAAATCGTGGTTAAGAAAATCAAGGGAACAATTATGATTCAAACTATAGAAACCACCCAAATTTCTCTTGGAGTGGGAACCAAAATACCCAGAGGCAGTAGTACATGCAAGAATCCCCACATGTGACTAGTTCTCTAGAAGAGACATTGAAGTAGTTCATTGCCCAGTAGCAGCAACAACAACAACCTTAGTTATAGATAAATAATGAAATCAAAAAGGCTATAACTGACCTGCAACATCATATGAGGTAATTTGTCACTGCACATTATGTAAGACCTTCGGGTGCATTATAAAGTGATATAGAGAATCCTAAATAGGTAATGGCAATCACATTGAAGAACAAAAGAGAGTTTCCTGAAGAAGAACCTGCAAACAAAAGGTAATTTCTTAGGATCACAAACTTCCACCTCTTTTTTCACAAAGATTGATATCAATACCATAGCCAAGGTCCGTGTCGAAACATGTACAAGAGGAGAAAATAGTGAAAGAGGTTATTGAGCAGCCTAAGCTTGTGGTTAAAAGACCTCCACCACCATTTTCACAGAGATTTTAAAAGAGCAAGGATGATGCTAATTTTAGAAAGTTACTTGATATTTTCAAGAAACTTCACATAAATATCCCACTGATGATCATGGCCTAAGAGATATGCCAAAATATGCAAAGTATTTGAGAGAAGTGGTGCCATACAAAAAATGCTTGGTAGAATTTGAGATACAAGCACTTAATGAGGAGTGCAATTTGCGGGTCTTGAGCAAGATCCCTCAAAAGCTCAAGGATTTGTATAACACTAGCACAACAATGAGACCTTTTGATTTAGATAGTGATTTTTATCTCTTTCTTATCTGTTACATAATACATATAGGGGGTCATCTCTTTAACTAATTATAGTGAATTAACCCCTCAATAAAGCATGATAAATGGTTAACTAAATAAAATTAATAAATAAGAATTAACGCCCAACGTTATTCATAGGTCGGTTATAGAATGACTGTTAACAGCTAGTGAAGGCTCATTGACCCTTACTCTAGATTGTCTCACCTTTCTGATCTGGTGTGACATTCTTCTTGATATAACTGGTACCCGACATATGTCTATGCTTTGGCTACCTCAGCCAATTGACGTATGACCTATCATCCAATTTTATCTAGTGGTTAATAAAGTTATACCTTCCTGTCATGATCCAACCCACCGGGCTGTGCGGGCACCTACTCTATGCACCTAGGTAGACGAACCTTACCATCCGTCCAACAGGTAAATGCGGAAAAGAGAAAACAAATCATGAAATAACCTTTTTAATATACGAAAAACCTATACAATATCCTTTTTATGGAGATTACAACCAACAGTTTTACAATTAAATTACCCTCCCTAGGACCTAGTCTAAACAAGTATAAGAGCTACTACAGGATTTATATAGAGAAAAGTAAATGAGACACAACTTCTGTCATGGAGGAAGGACAGAAGCTGCTACAGATCACCATCATCATATACCTATGAAACATCACCAACCCTGCAACCAGACTATACCCAAAAGGGTATAGCAAGAGTAGAGTCAGTATAACCATACGTACTGGTAGGCATCATAGGTCGACCCGAATCCACACGTACTATCATAAAGGAAAACTAATAAAACATGAAAATAAACAATATAGCTCCCTCCTCCACCGTTCACCCTTACCAAACCCAATCTCAAACGATCATCTACTCACCCCCTTACCTCAATCCTTTCTATTCTTTCCGCTACCAACTCCCTCTCCCTTAGGTATTTCGAGTCACGCTATGCTTAGTTTTCCCAAGTCACACTAACCTTAGACTTCCCAAGTCACACTAATCTTAGACTTCACAAGTCACACAACCTTAGACTTCCCAAGTCACACAACCTAAGACTTCCCAAGTCACACTAACCTTAGACTTTCCAAGTCACACAACCTTAGACTTCCCAAGTCACACTAACCTTAGACTTCCCAAGTCACACAACCTTAGACTTCCCAAATCACACAACCTTAGCCCAACCACTAAATCCAACTCTGACTACCTCGCTATTTTCCTAGTCAACCCCGATGACTATGCATCCAGAAAAGACCCAGTCCCTGTCGTTCAAGACCCACTACACCCAGGGCACTACACATAATTACTCGGACCCGTCCCGGATCCCTAGATAATTCTTCCCAAGATATCACCCGCTAGTCAAACAATGTCAGATTCCCAGCCATGCCCCTAATTTATCAACCACATGTAAACCACTCCATAACCATGATCAGCAATCCATAATAAATAGCCATTATACCTCATTACATATCCCGGACCCACCCTGGATCCCCTCTAGACAATACCTAAGTGTCAGACATACAACCTGGTCTACCAAGACCAAAACTCGTAGAGCCATTCAAATAATCCCGGTCTCTCAAGGACCAATATACACAACCACATTTCAAGTTCACAACCCGATCCACTCATGGAACCAATACCAACTACAATAATGTAAACAATATCAATGCAACAATGCAGTAAATAAACTCGTACCAGGCGTGGTACCCGAGCTAACCGTTAGTATATCCTATACCAGGCATGATACTCGAGCCAACCGTTAGTATATTTCGTACCAGGCATGGTACCCGAGCCAACCAAATGTTAAACAATCCACAGTCTCAACAATGAACAATCAACTTGTAAACCAACAAACAAAATACACAGTTCAATTTACCAGACTGTTAAACAGGACTATCAGACATTCCTAATCAACCCCTAAGTAATGTATCTCATACAATTACTTAGATAATAGTACACAACCACACAAAGCATACAGAATCAAGCCATCACCTACCCTCTTTACTATGTATATAACTTAGCCTCGACCTCTATCCAATGATTAAACACACTCACCCTTTATTTACATATAATGAATGGTTTCCCTTTTTAGCATAATTTAACAACCACATTGATTTGGAGACTTACATAGATAATAAAAATACAAAATTACCACCCTTTATCCCTTATCAAAACCAACGACTACTCATCATGCCCTCCGCATTCCTGACACACCTCACCTAGGAGTTTTCCATTTTCATACCCATTTAGTTATCCTTGCAATTCCCGGTTCCCCGAACCTTCCCGACATCCTAAACCCTGAGTACTATCATTTTAGCATACCAAGACAACATAAACAACCCAAAATAAATACCATCAACTCATAATTCAATCCAACCAATCCCTAGCTCACTCATAACCAATACCGAATCCACCAGACTCCACGCCCGAAAGGCTAATCATGGATTCTCCTTTCCTACTATACAATAAGTACAAAATATAAGCAGGTCTATCTACTCAAATGAAAATCTAGCCTACCTGGGCGCCAAACAGCTGCAAGGATAAGTTTCTGGCTCCATGAAGGCGTTCCCGGCTGGGTAATGATCATGGAATCCGTTGTTCTGCATCCCTCAAGCCATAGTCCCTCCTTCTCATGGTTTTCTAGTCTTGGAGAAGCATATGATGATTTTTGGAGAAACCCTCGTATGTTTCCCAACTGAGGAGGAGAAGTCTTTTTATTAAATCACATTCTGAGGCTACTGCCTCCCGACAGTATGCTATAGTGGATGGACTTCTGCCATAGCAGTTCCGCTATAGTGGATAAAATACCGCTATAGTGGAGTGACGTTATCCCAGATGATTTCCAAAAATCTGAACTTTTCCATCACGTCACTCACTTAAAACAAAAAAAATGATATTTTAGGTTGTTCTCAAAATTTCAAAATATCGCGGTTCCTGAAATAACGACGGACCCAGTTGTTACAAACGACACCAATTTACCCATCGTTCATCCCCGAACGATTCTAACATCAAGAAAATGAAAAAAAAAAAAACTAGCCCGAGACCCTCACTATCCCAATTGACCACGTAACTTACGAACCTATGCGAAAACTGGCCCTGTCTAGACTAGTCGCACCGATTTGAAGGATATTAGATGATCTTTCTCCCTTGGAGAATTCAAATTACCCATGAAAATTTATACGTGACCCTCTGAGTACCCTAGAAATCTGGGGTCTCGGACAATGTCGGAGCAAAAGAATTTGAAATTACCCGGGAGAACTCTTCCATTTTATAAAAAAAACCAACTGACCTCCGCTATAGTGGATAATGCTCCACTATGGTGGTCCCGCTATAGCAGAACACCGACCGCTATAACGGTTAACTACATATCAAAATAAGGGAGAAATAGATTTCTTTCCCCATTCTCCCCATATTTCTTCTAAAGAAAATACCACATTCTTTCCCGATCACCTCGCTCCTGACGTTAAAATTTCCAGGTAAGACTCATTTCTACTCATTTCCTTACTTCTTTGCATGAATTTAGACATGATTTTGGTAGAAAATGAGGGCTTGGGATATATATTGTATTGGGTTTTGAAATTGAACCTTAGGTTGGATTTTTGTTGGATTCCTAAAGCATGGATGCTTCCCTTACGTTTACAATGCCTCTAAGGCGTTATGGGCGTAAGGATTACACTAGTTTTGGCCAAAAAAGGGGCCAAAAATGGGGTGGGAAGTGAAGGTTTGCTCTTGAACAAAAGTTGTGATTTGGACGGAATTTAGGGGATATAATGCCCAAATGTTTGTAGAAAACAGTAATGGAATGCTTTAGGAGCACTGATCTAAACTTGGATTGTCAAAAATGGAGTTTCGGGTAAAGGGGCGCCATTGTTGCACCCCTTGAAGTTTCGAGGACGATGAATACCGCTATAGCGGTTGGGCTCCGCTATAGTGGTTCCGCTACAACGGATATTTTTCCGCTATGGAGATTCCGCTATGGTGGACGATCATCCGGTATAGAAGAAGGTCGTGAACCAGTAGCTTCCCAAGCTGACACATAGAAAAAAATTCCCCCCTTTTCTAAACCCTTAGACCTTATTGAGTTCTAATCCGATTTTCTTGCCATATTACAGGTTATACTTCCAATGGCTGGAGGACAATAATTTCCCGTGTATTCCTACGAGCGTTAACCTAATGAAGCTAGTCGAGAGAGGTCCTTGGATTATCAGAGACTGGGCATTTGTTACGAGAGAGGGTGCAAGCTGACAGGGGTGGACGTAAAAGCAGCCGCCTTCCACCGCAAGATTAGAGAGTTGGGTTGGGATTCCTTGTTGGTAGCTCCTCCTCCCACACAAATAGGCTAGGTGTGGGAATTCTATGCCATTCTTCCTACAGTCCGTTGGGATGAGCCCAACCCCACCATCCGTATCCAAGGAGTGGACATCCCCGTGGATGCTCAGACTATCAATGAGGTGCTTGGAGTGCCTCACGTCTCCAATGAGGCCTACGAGGCTAAGTTTCGGCTCTGAGACATGACTTGGTTGAGGGACACTCTGGTGGATGAGTCATGCAGGGATAAGGTCTACTGGGTCAGCCCCGAGGGCGTCACTAGTACTTACTTTTCTGCGGAGGCTAGGATGTGGATCAACTTGGTGTCTGAGAGGATCCGCCCATTGGGTAAAAAGACTGACATGACCTATGCCCGGGACCTGGTGATTGTTTGCGCCATGCAAGGCATTATTATGAATGTGGGGGAGTAAATCATCTCTGAGTGGAAAGAATTTTACTGGGGTCACAGGAAGGGACCCTATATTTTGGGCTTGATATCTGAGTTGTGCAGGAGGGTTGGGGTGCCTGAGGACCATACTGACTTGGAGGTGGATATGGACGACCCCTTCGACCCTGTCCGGGTAAAGGTAGTCTCCAAGAAGAAGAGAAAGGTGGACAAAGCAGGAAGCAGCCAGCCAGTTGAGGACACCGACTATGATGATGATGATGACACTCCTGCCCCTCCCCAGCCTCAGCCCCCGATTACTAGCGCCTAGCTAGGGAAGACCTTGGCCATGGTCTAGAGGTTCACGGAGGGAAACACTGCTGGAGGTATAACCCCCCTCCCTACTGCTTAGGACTTTGCTACACTCCAAAGGGATTTAGAGGAGGAGAAGAAGAAAAGGCGCTCCCGTGACTGTATGTTTGCCCGGATGTGGAAGACCATCAAGGTCATGTTCTCTTGTGTTGCCGGGCCAAGAGCTTCCCACTCTGGAGCCCGAGGACAGGCAGGCGTTTCCTTTCCTGGGCGATGATGAGGCTTAGGACCTCCCCCCCTTTTTACCATTGAACAATTTATAGCTTTTTGGTTGCCCCTGTTTGGGGCTTGTATTAGACAATATTTCCCTTTACTTTTCCTTCTTTTTATTAACCCACATGGATGCTTGTTTTAGACAATTTCCCTTATATGCCCACTATGATAGTTAAATCATTGATTTCTTGTTTTACCTAGAAATTCGAAGCTTAATTCCTACTTTTAAATCATCTCGGGAATGAATGAAAAAAGGGGAAAACAAGGTGAGGTTCCTGCCTCACGCCCTTCCGCTATGGCGATTGACACTCCGCTATAGCGGTACCATTGTAGTGATAAAAATTCCACTATAGTGGGATTGCCGTAGTTGTACAGTTCTGCTATGGCAGTCCCGACGGTGACAACCCAAAAAAATGAATTTTCCAGCAAGTGTACCCTTCCCCTTTCCCGGTTATAATCTTCTAACCCCGTCGATCCCGCCATGGTCTTAGACTACCCCCAAGACCATTCCTGGCAATGCACATATCAAAACTCAGCACCAATCACAAAAATTACCAATCACAACAGATTTTAAAAGGACAATTGTTCCCAGCAATACCTTCCTGCTATTACACACGAATAACTCCCTTGTTCCCATAGTTCCCAACCAAGTCTCGACCGTCCTGAAACCAAAGTTTCCCTACAGTCACAATTTCCATTCCCTTCTCATCTTAACCAATGATAAGTACCTTTCAGGACATGATACAATTTCAGTTACTACAATTAACAGCTATGCACAGACCCAAGACACACTACCTCCAACTTATGACCCTCTGCAGACTCATCATTCATTTCAAGGCAACCAAGTTCACACAATTCAAATAGGTCTTACAAACACAGTAATACACAATATTTTCACTTCAGGCCACAACAAAAATTAAGTTACATAAATTCACCTTCTATTCATATTCATGGATGACCATTAGCCGGTTATCCATGTATTACTACAGCCTCTCAGGCTAGATACCAATTGGAACCTTCCCGGTTTTAATTTTCCTCGCTTGTCTTATTATAACCGGAGTACAATCGCCCCCATTTACTTTGTTGAGATACCAATTGGACTCAACCCATACAATCAAGTGAATGAACCGCACGAAAAGGAATGAAGGAAGAGAGATGTTTCCTACAATGCTTCATAGCCTCCCGAAGATTAGATGTGGACGTCAACACATCAATCCGTAGGACTCTATTCGACATTTTTCTCTTGTACTCGGAGACTGGTAACCTAGAATCTGATACCATCTGTCATGACCCAACCCACCGGGCCGTGCGGGCACCTACTCTATGCACCTAGATCGACGAACCCTTACCACCCATCTAACAGGTAAATGCGGGAAAGAGAAAACAAATCATGAAATAACCTTTTTGATATACGAAAAACCTTTGGAACATCCTTTGTATGGAGATTACAACCAATAATTTTACAATTTAAATTACCCTCTCTAGGACCTAGTCTAAACAGGTACAAGAGCTACTACAGGATTTATATAGAGAAAAGTAAATGAGACACAACTTTTGTCATACAGGAAGGACAGAAGCTGCTACAGATCACCATCGTCATGTACCTATGAAACATCACCAACCCTGCAACTAGACTATACCCAAAAGGGTATAGCAAGAGTAGAGTCAGTACAACCACACGTACTGGTAGGCATCATCGGTCGACCTGAATCCACACGTACCATCATATAGGAAAACCAAGAAAACATGAAAATAAACAATATAGCTCCCTCCTTCACAATTCACCCTTACCAGACCCGATCTCAAACGATCGTCTACTCACTCCCTTACCTCAATCCTTTCTATTCTTTCTGCTACTAACTCCCTCTCCCTCAGGTCTTCCGAGTCACGCTATGCTTAGATTTCTCAAGTCACACTATGTCACGACCCAACCTACCAGGCCGTGTGGGCGCCTACTCTAACCACCTAGATAGACGAACCCTTACCCCTTTTCCGACAGGTAACTTGCAGAAATTAAAACAAACCATTAATCTAGGCCACTTTTATACATAATGAAATCCTTTCTTTACAAAATCCTGCTCAGAAATAGACTACATAAGTGATTATGGAAAACCTTTACAACATATTTTTTAAAAATACACTCCCCTAGGATCTAGTTTAAATAGTTACAAGAGCTACTACAAGGTGACACAAGGAGACAAAAGACCCAACTTCCGCCATAGGAATCAAAGACAGAAGTTGCTGAAGACCTCATCGCCACGAACCTATGAAACATCAGCAACCTGCAACCAGACTATACCAAAAAGGTATAGCAAGAGTAGAGTCAGTACAAACACACGTACTGGTAGGCATCATCGGTCGACCCGAATCCATTCCTACCATCATATAAGAAAAGCAGGAAAATACATGACTGAATTTAAATACTTAGTCCCCATCCACCAACATCCTTCCGCTGCCAACTCCCTCATTCTCAAGGATTCCATGTCACGTTAACCTTTGACTTCCTAAGCCTTATCTTATCCCAGACTTCCCAAGTCACCTTCGCCCCTACCTGGATCACCCTTCCCTTACCTAAGTCAACTGTTCTAACTATCATTCTGACCTAGCCCGGCTATCCGCCCAACTCAGCCATTTATACTCGTAACCTTGCTCACTTGGGTCCAACCCTCCACGGATCTTTAGTAAACCTCCTAATAAATATGCAATAGTCAGGACCACAACCCCAGACTCTCAGTCTATTCACCAAAATGCAATTCGCCCAGCAACCCTTGCTACATTTAAGTAAAACCCTAGAGTTATATCTAATCCCCTTACTGCACATGACCCGGACCCTCCAAGGATGCCCTTAACCATACCCAAGTGTCCAACCTGCTACCCTGGTCTATACCGAGACCGACCCTTAGTCATTAATCCCAATTAATCCCCGACCACCTAGGCACACTCAAGGTGACAATATAAATATAAATCCCTGCACTTACCCATCCTCTTTTACATAGTCCGGACCCACCCCGGGATTCCTTATAAACAACACCTAAGTGTTCATGACCAACCCAGCCTAACCCATAACCAAATACAAATACCAAGAAATAACCCGGCCTAAACTAAGACCAATCGCAGAAGTTATATAGCAGTTCCCGGCCACTCAATGACCATCAATAATAACACCTTTAACTAGACAACCCGGTCCACTCACAGAACCATTACCAAGTATTACATCCAGTAAAATAACCCGGTCCACTCACGGAACCAATATCAAATATCACATTCAGTAAGACAACCTGGTCCACTCACGGAACCAATATCAACCAATGCAATACAATAGTCAATGAAACAATGCAAGATGCAATAAAGTGAACTCGTACCAGGCGTGGTACCCGTGCCAACCGAATGTGTTATACCCATACCAGGAGTGGTACCGTGCCAACCGAATGTTATACCCGTACCAGGCGTGATACCCGATCCAACCGAATGTCAACAACAACAGTCAATAAAATGAATGCACACTCCTTGTTAAGCCAACAAGTAAAAACCATTCAAACATAGACTGTAAATCGAACTTAGACATTCCACACAAATACCCTAAGCAATGTAATGCACACAATTACTTAGACAACGAGTACAATGGATATACACATTCGCAGAAATACGAAAGCCATCACCTACCCCTTTTTGGGTACAAATACGAACCACCCATTCTCATCCAAAGACTATATTCCCGGTTCATTCTTTTGATTTTTAATCGTACAACTAGTGATTCCCCTTTTTATTTTAATAAACCTACATGCATGCTACGCGAATTTCCCTCCTAACCTTAGCAAGACCACCGCTAAGCCTCAAACCATAACCATTCCTGAAACCCCACCTAGGAGTTTCCTATTCCCGTTCCTGCATGCTTCCCAAGCACTTTTCCGGTTCCCCGAACCATCATTACATACTAGTCCCGCGACCTAGCACTTGGTCACAACAATATGAATTAACTAACCACACGGTACAAACCACACAAGACCAGCCATTTCATACATCCTAGAAACAAAACAACCAACCCGAATCCGCCAGACTCCGTGCTCGGAGGCCTAAAACATGGATTCTCCGTTTCTATCATATATCAAGTACATAAAGTAGACAGGTCTAACTACTCATGAAAACCTAGCCTACCTGGGCACCAGTAGCTGCAATGATGCGTTTCTGGCTCTGTGGTTGCGTTCTCGGCTGAACCGTGATCCTAGAATTCATTGTTTCGTGTTCCTTCAGCCATGACCTCTTCTCCTCATGATTTTCCAGCCTTGGAGCAGCATGGGAGGGTTTTTGGAGGAACCCTCATATGTTGCCCAACTGAGGAGAAGAGACTTTTTAATAAAATCCCATCACAGGTTCTGTCTCCCGTAACCCCGCGACAGCAGTGCCGCTATAACGAAACAATTACCGCTATTGCAGTGTGACATCATCCCGAATTCTTTCCAGAAATCCGAAATTTCCCATGACGTCATCCCACTTATTCGGAATGTATTTTTAACCATTTTCCCCAAATTCATAAAATCAGGAAAAGTCAACGTTTGAGGCCTTGTCATAAGTCGAGTGGTATTGGTTATGCTGGTGAGCATTGGTCAGCTTTGCTTTTCTCGGGTGATTGAATCGACCTTCCTTAGTTGTTTAGTTTGCTAAGTTGTAGGTATGGGTTGGTTTCGTGTTTTCCTTCTGTTCTAAGTCTGGTTGAGTTGCTTTTTTGCTCTCCCCAGTTCCAGTTGAAAGAAAGCAACCCATACCTAAAACTTACCAAACTAAACAACATAGGAAGGTCGATTCAATCACCCGAGAAAAGCAAAGCTGACCAATGCTCACCAGCATAACCAATACCACTCGACTTAAGATAAGGCCTCAAACGTTGACTTTTCCTGATTTCATGAATTTGGGGAAAATGGTTAAAAATACATTCCGAATAAGTGGGATGACGTCATGGGAAATTTCGAATTTTCGAAATGAATCCAGGATGATATCACACCGTTATAGCAGTAATTGTTCCGCTATAGCGGTACCGCTATCGCGGTAAGGCGGACCGCTATAGCGGGGTTATGGGAGACAGAACCTGTGACAGGATTTTATTAAAAAGTCTCTTCTCCTCAGTTAGGAAACATATGAGGGTTCCTATTAAAACCTTCCCATGCTGCTCCAAGGCTGGGAAATCATGAGTAGAAGAGGTCATGGCTGAAGGGACACGGAACAATAAATTCTGGGATCACGGTTCAGCCGGGAATGCAACCACGGAGCCAAAAACGCATTATTGCAGCTGCTGGCGCCCAGGTAGGCTAGGTTTTCATGAGTACTTAGACCTGTCTACTTTATGTACTTGATATATGATAGAAACGAAGAATCCATGTTTTAGGCCTCCGAGCACGGAGTCTGGCGGATTCGGGTTGGTTGTTTTATTTCTAGGATGTACGAAATGGCTGGTCTTATGGTTTGTACCGTGTGGTTAGTTAATTCATATTGTTGTGACCAAGTGCTAGGTCGCGGGACTAGTATGTAATGATGGTTCGGGGAACCAGAAAAGTG
Organism: Jaltomata sinuosa; assembly: GCA_003996215.1. Lineage (NCBI taxonomy): Eukaryota > Viridiplantae > Streptophyta > Magnoliopsida > Solanales > Solanaceae > Jaltomata > Jaltomata sinuosa. The sequence goes on from QJPP01007285.1 coordinate 179,694, forward strand.
CTTGGGAAGCATGCAGGAATGAGAATAGGAAACTCCTAGGTGGGGTTTCAGGAATGGTTATGGTTTGAGGCTTAGCGGTGGTCTTGCTAAGGTTAGGAGGGAAATTCGCGTAGCATGTGTGTAGGTTTATTAAAATAAAAAGGGGAATCACTAGTTGTACGATTAAAAATCAAAAGGGCAAACCGAGAATATATTTTTCGAACGGGAATGGGTGGTTCATATTTATACCCGAAAAGGGGTAGGTGATGGCTTTCGTATTTTTGTGAATGTGTATAATCATTGTACTAGTTGTATAAGTAATTGTGTGCATTACATTGCTTAGGGGATTTGTGTGGAATGTCTAAGTTCGGTTTACAGTCTATGTTTGAATGGTTTTTACTTGTTGGCTTTACAGGGGGTGTGCATTCATTCTATTGACTGTTGTTGTTGACATTCGGTTGGCTCAGGTACCACGCCTGGTACGGGTATAACATTTGGTTGACTTGAGTACCACGCCTGGTATGGGTATAACACATTTGGTTGGCACGGGTACCACGCCTGGTACGGGTTCACTTTATTGCATCTTGCATTGTTTCATTGACTATTATATTGCATTGGTTGATATTGGTTCCGTGAGTGGACCGGTTGTCTTACTGAATGTGATATCTGATATTGGTTTCATGAGTGGACCGGGTTGTTTTACTGGATGTAATACTTGGTAATGGTTCTGTGAGTGGACCGGGTTGTCTAGTTAAAGGTGCTATTGTTGATGGTTATTGAGTGGCTAGGAACTACTATATAACTGATGCGATTGGTCTTAGTTTAGGTTGGGTTGTTCCTTGGTATTTGTGTTTGGTCATGGGTTAGGCTGGGTTGGTCATGGACACTTAGGTGTTGTTTATAAGGGATCCTGGGGTGGGTCCGGACTATGTAAAAGAGGACGGGTAAGTGTAGGGATTTATATTTATATTGGCACCTTGTGTGTGCCTAGGTTGTCGGGGATTAATTATGATTAATGACTAAGGGTCGGTCTTAGTATAGACCAGGGTAGCAGGTTGGACACTTAGGTATGGTTAAGGGGATCCTTGGAGGGTCCGGGTCATGTGCAGTAAGGGGATTAGATTTAACTCTAGGGTTGTCCTTAAATGTAGCAAAGGTTGCTGGGAAAATCGCATTGTGGTGAATAGACTGAGAGTCTGGGGTTGTGGTCCTGACTATTGCATAATTATTAGAAGGTTTACTAGAGATCCGTGGAGGTTTGGACCCTGGTGATCAAGGTTACGAGTATAAACGGCCGAGTTGGGGGAATAGCCGGGCTAGGTTGGAATGATAGTTAGAACAGTTGACTTAGGTAAGGGAAGGGTGATCCAGGTAGGGGCGAAGGTGACTTGGGAAGTCTGGGATAAGGTAAGGCTTAGAAAGTCAAAGGTTAACATGACATGGAAGCCTTGAGAATGAGGGAGTTGGCAGCAGAAGGATGTTGGTGGATGGGGACTAAGTATTTAAATTCAGTCATGTATTTTCCTGCTTTTCTTATATGATGGTAGGAATGGATTCGGGTCGACCGATGATGCCTACCAGTACGTGTGTTTGTACTGACTCTACTCTTGCTATACCTTTTTGGTATAGTCTGGTTGCAGGTTGCTGATGTTTCATAGGTTCGTGGCAATGAGGTCTTCAACAACTTCTGTCTTTGATTCCTATGGCAGAAGTTGGGTCTTTTCTCTCCTTGTGTTACCTTGTAGTAGCTCTTGTACCTGTTTAACCTAGATCCTAGGGGAGTGTGTTTTTAAAAATATGTTGTAAAGGTTTTCCGCAATCACTTATGTAGTCTATTTCTGAGCTGGATTTTGTAAAGAAAGGATTTCATTATGTATAAAAGTGGCCTAGATTAATGGTTTGTTTTAATTTCCGCAAGTTACCTGTCAGACAGGGGGTAAGGGTTCGTCTATCTAGGTGGTTATAGTAGGCGCCCGCACGGCCCAGTAGGTTGGGTCGTGACACACTAACCTTAGACTTCCCGAGTCACACTAACCTTTGACTTCCCAAGTCACACAACCTTAGACTTCCCAAGTCACACTAACCTTAGAATTTCCAAGTCACACAACCTTAGACTTCCCAAGTCACACTAACCTTAGACTTCCCAAGTCACGCAACCTTAGACTTCCCAAGTCACACAACCTTAGCCCAACCACTAAATCCAACTCTAACTGCCTCGCCATTTTCCTAGACAACCCTCATGACTATGCATCCAGAAAAGACCCAGTCCCTGTCGTTCCAGACCCTCTACACCCAGGGCCCTACGCACAATTATTCGGACCCAGACCGGATCCCTAGACAATTCTTCCCAAGATATCACCCGCTAGTCAAACAATGTCAGACTCCCAGCCATGCCCCTAATTTATCAACCACATGTAAACCACTCCATAACCATGATCAGCAATCCATAATAAACAGCCATTATACCCCATTACATATCCCAGACCCACCCTGGATCCCCTCTAGACAATACCTAAGTGTCAGACATACAACCCGGTCTACCAAGACCAAAACTCGTAGAGCAATTCAAATAATCCTGGCCTCTCAAGGACCAATATACACAATCACATTTCAAGTTCACAACCCGATCCACTCATGGAACCAATACCAACTACAATAATGAAAACAATATCAATGCAACAATGCAGTAAATAAACCCGTACCAGGCATGGTACCCGAGCCAACCATTAGTATATCTCGTACCAAGCGTGGTACCCGAGCCAACCATTAGTATATTTCATACCAGTCATGGTACCCGAGCCAACCAAATGTCAAACAATCCACAGTATCAACAATGAACAATCAACTTGTAAACCAACAAGCAAAATACACAGTTCAATTTACCAGACTATTAAACAGGACTATCAGACATTCCTAATCAACCCCTAAGAAATGTATCTCATGCAATTACTTAGATAACAGTACACAACCACACAAAGCATATGGAATCAAGCCATCACCTACCCTCTTTCTCGGGTATATAACTTAGCCTCGACCTCCGTCCGAAGACTAAACACACTCACCCTTTATGTACATATAATGAACGGTTTCCCTTTTTAGCATAATTTAACAACCACATTGATTTTGGGACTTACATAGATAATAAAAATAAGAAATTACCACCCCTTAGCCCTTAGCAAAACCAACAACTACTCATCATGCCCTCAGCATTCCCAAAACCTCACCTAGGAGTTTTCCATTTTCATACCCATTTAGTTATCCTTGCAATTCCCGGTTCCCCAAAATTTCTCGAAATCCCAAACCCTGAGTCCTATTATTTTAGCATACCAAGACAACATAAATAGCCCAAAATAAATACCATCAACTCACAATTTAATCCAACCAATTACTAGCTCACTCATAACCAATACCGAATCCACAAGACTCCATGCCCGAAAGCCTAATCATGGATTCTCCTTTACCACTATACAATAAGTACATAATGTAAGCAAGTCCATCTACTCAAATGAAAATCTAGCCTACCTGCGTACCAAGCAGCTGCAAGGATATGTTTTTGGCTCCATTAAGGCGTTCTCGACTGGGTAATGATCTTGGAATCTGCTGTTTCATGTCCCTCCAGCCATAGTCCCTCTTCCTCATGGTTTTCTAGTCTTGGAGCATCATGGGAGGTTTTTTGGAGAAACCGTCGTATGTTTCCCAACTGAGGAGGAAAAATCTTTTTATTAAATCTCGTTCTGAGGCTACTGCCTCACGACAGTCCGCTATAGCTGATAGCCTTCTGTCATAGCGGTTTTGCTATAGCGGATAAAATACCGCTATAGCAGAGTGATGTCAGCCTAGATGATTTCCAAAAATCTGAACTTTTCCATCACGTCACCCACTTAAAACAAAAAATATATTTTAGTTCGTTCTCAAATTTTCGAAATGTCGTGGTTCCTGAAATAATGACGGACCCGGTCGTTACACTTCCATTCTTCCATGTGCACGATTAAATTCATCCAGGTGGCCAGGATATTTTTGCTCTATACAATATTAAGTATATCATGACTTTATAAATTCAAGTATTGCACGCAGTGTTGATAAGTCAGTAATCTACCAACTTATTGAGCCTTTATCCATGAATTATTAATATGTTTTGAATAGATTTAGAGGTTCTTATGGCCTTTATTAATGTCTATGTAGGTACTTGTGATAAAAGATGCAAAACAAGGAAATTGACCCAAAAAGAGCTTAAAAAGAGTGAAATGTGAAGTGATCGGAAAATAAGGAGATTCTGACCCGAGATGCGGTGCCCGTACAATACGCACAAGATGTGGTATGGAATTCACCTACACCACATGGAACCATAAAATTCACTGAAGAATCTGCTAAGGGGTGAGATGGTTGTGCGATGCGCACAACTCATGGTGCGGACTGCACCTCCTTCGCATGAGGCCTCCAAACTTGATGAAGTCACTGGTCCAACTGAAGATGGTGTGCAATGCGCATATCATGATGTGTGAACCACATGTCGCATCGCACACCACTCGAAGGGCAATTTTTTCCAGAAAATTAGTGACGTTTTGGGAAATTATAAAAATCCAATTTAGGCACAATTGTAAAGATATCTTTTTAGCTCTGGATATTTTCTAAGTAATTTAGCTTTGAGAACAAGTTTTTCTCTCCAAGAAGAAGAGGGTTTCCATCCATTATCTCTTCCAAATCTTGGTTAACCATTTGTGTACAAAAATAGAGCTTAGAACTTGAGATTACACTTGAATGAAGAGGAATTTACTTACCCAATTGGTATATCTCTTTCTCTTAGTATGAGTGGCTAATTTCATTTGTCTAGGGATGTGTTGATAATAGGTGCTTGACAAATGGGTGTGGGTGTTGCTAATTCTTGCTTATAATTATTTATTTTATATGGGTCTAGTAGTTTCACTAAGTTTTAATCCTAAAATTGGTGGTTGCAAACATTGATTTTCCTTACTTGGCTATGTTGTTGCTTGAGAGAGAATTTCATAGTTTCAGATGTGAAATTACTAGTGGGATCTTGTTCTTCCACCTAGATTGAGGCTAGAGATAGCTCATATCGAAGGAATCACCCATTTAAAGGTCTAAGCTAGAGATAGTATGACCTCCCTAAGCTTGATCTTGGTTGTTTGTTGTTAAACCGATAGTGATCTAACAGAGATTGTCGGATATATGGTTGTTGATCGAGAGATAAACAATCCATACCCATGCCTAAGGCTACTTATGTCAATAATCTAGAATAAGAAATTACCCTATCCCATATTAGAGCCCCATTGGATGCACATCCCTAGTCATCTACTCAACTTTGTACACCCGTTTTACTTTCTTGCTTTGTTACGAATTGAGATTATTGTGATAGAATCCTAATTCTACCAATCCTTTATTTTCCTGTTTTTGAGCATTTACTCTCTTAGTGAAGTCGTTTCAATACAATCATTAATGTGCTATTGCCAAGTCTCTGTGGATACGACCTTGACACCTGTTGGGTACTTATAAATGTGTTTTGCTTGACGATCACTGATACCTCTATATTTGGAGAGTACATTTGAGCGTTATAAAAAATGGCACCATTGTCGGGGACTTGATTTGATACCTATTTTTGATTGTAGATTTGAAATCACTTAGAAAGTGCTTGTTTCTTTTACTTTTGTTTGTTGTTTGTGTTGTAATTGATCAGGCTAGCCTATGAGCGAGGCAGATGATAATGAGAGCATTGACGGCTTCATGGAGGCCGACGAGGCTGAGCCTATGATACACGGGGGTGTGGGTGCAATCCGCCTATCCCCCACGGTGAGAAATGTTGTCTTTCATGTTACTAGCACCATGCTCCACTTGATCCAAATGAAGGGCATGTTTAGTGGAGAAGTACATGAAGACAACAACTGACATATTTGAAATTTTGTGAAGATTTGCCAACCGTTTATGTTTCAAAATATCTCCCAAGAATCCATCCGACTATGCCTATTCCCCTTTTTATTGACGAGGGAATCCACGACATGGTTAGAAGAATTGCCGGACAAATCTATCACATTTTAGGCCGAATTGATTGAGGCATTTACATCGAGATTCTTTCCTCCATCTCGAATGATGCAACTAAGAGACGAGATCACCAATTTTAGGCAACTCCTAGATGAGCCTTTATATATGACTGGCAACGGAACCGGTACCGGGACTTCCGGACCGGTATTAACCAGAACTGGACCGGTATCGGAGTCAATTTCTGCCTGTTGGCTGGGAATCGGGGTGGTACCGGTACCGGTATCGGTAGTACCGAGAAATTATCCCTTTTTGTCCCGGACCGGTACCTACCGGGATCGGACCGGACCGAACAACCGGGTCCCGCCCTTTTTTTTTAAATTTTAATTAAACTAAAATGTTATTATTTATAATTGAAAAAATTTCAAAATATATAAGTTATTTTTTATTTCTTTTAAAAGTATAACTTAATAAATTAGACTTTTTTTAGAGTTTAAATTTTAAACTCTAAAAGTTTAAATTTCAAATTTTAAACTCTTAAAAACTTTTCAAACTCTTAAGTCTTAAGTCTTAAAAGTTTAAATTTAAATTTTCAAACTATAACTAACTTAATAACTTACTTACTTAAGTTTGAAACTTTTTAAACTATATCAAACTTTCATTTTTAAACTTTTTAAATTTCAAATTGTAACTTAAGTTTGAAACATTTAATAATTGAAATATATAAAAAAGACTTGTATTAAATTGAAGACAATAATTAAAAAAAATTAAGGCGAATAGCCTATAATTTTATTCATAAAAATTAAATAATACAATTTGTATTACAAATATTAGAAGAGGACCTAATCTACGCAACCACCTTCTAGGAAAGGTTCTGTTTGAATCAGGCCTCGAATTATCATACTAATATTTGTAGCTTTGAAAATAGTCTTGATGTAGAGTTTCTAACATTTCTCTGGTAACATTTTCTGGAAGTGGTTGTTGTGCTTGATCCTCCAATGCATCCATGCCGTCTTCACTAGAATTTACCAACATATTATCAATATCATATTCAAATTGGGCAGGTAAACTAGGACGCCTATAATTCATTCACTCGGCATTGATCCAATATCTAAACAATACCGATATCTCTAAGTTGTCTGATTCTAATGAATACCTATGCTCCCCAATTTGATATCTTGTTGCACTAAAAGCGCCCTCCGATGCTACTGAAGATGCTTGAATAGCTAGCGAATCTCGAACCACCGGTTGAAGTTTTGGAAATGACTTGCCGCGAGTCCTCCACCATTCCAAAAGTTGAGGTTTGCCTTGTGCATCCTTAATGCTTTCCATTCCCTGATTAAGATATTCATCAAAATTATTCCTTTCATTAGAGGTAAGACCAAGATAATTTTCCATCATATCATCAATATCATCTTCATTTGAATATCTACGCCTAGAACTTGTAGGTTCTTCATTACGTACTACATCATTTATTCTACTAGAATTATACAAGTCATACAATTTTCTAGCTTCAATTCTTATGCTATCTTTAACATCGGACAAACTAGGTATTTTTTCAGCTTCGTCACCTTGGTTATTTTGCTCATATATAATATCTAAAATATCTAACTTTGAATATATTCTTTCAACCATTCGTGCTGCACCTATATCTTTGTAAGTTGGGTTTAATAAACAAGCAGTTAAATAAATTTGAGGAATATGAATAAAATATTTTCTAAATTTTTTAATCATTGCATTAATAGAATCTTTAAACCGTGAAATATTTTTGTATTGAAATTTTTATCATATATTTGTTAAAACTGAACAAATAGTTGGATAATAAAGACCAGATATTTGTTTTGTAGCTAAATAAAAAACTTTTTTTTTTTTAAGTTCATATACTTCATTCCAATCAGTGTCAGTAATTCTATAATCATTATCTGAATTGTGAGCATTCCAAACCATTTGTAAAGGCTTTCTATATTCATAAGCAACTTTAAGCATTTCATATAAAGAATTCTATCTAGTAGACACTGTTTTTGGAATTTTTCTAGGGGGGAGTTCTAATTCACGACACCGATTTTCAAACTCTACACGTCTAGACTTTACTTGACATTTAAAAATAAAATGACATGCAACTTCACATTTTATACAACCATTATTATACATTGCTATACAATCTTTAACAATTAAATTATATATGTGTGCAACACACCTAATATGAAAATCGTCATTATAAATAGGGCAAATTGTCGGTTTTAGTTTATCAACAATATTTGTATTATTAGAAGCATTATCAAGGGTGACACTAATTACTTTATTACAAATTCCATAAAATTGTAAAACATCTATAATAGTTTGAGCTATGTAACTACTGGTCTTCAGCATTTCACAATATTTATAACCTAAAATTCTTTTTTGCATCTTCCAATTTTCATCAATCGAATGACCAGTAATAGTGAAATAATTGTTACCATTAGGACTACAACCCATATCAGAAGTGATACCATTCTACAAGTATTATAGTTAAATAAACAACGAAGATATTGTACATGTTGTCCTTGATAATCAAAAATAGCTTTTTTAATAGTATTTCTTGAAAAACCTGTGAAAGAAGGATTATACACTATTTGAATATAATGAACAAAACAGGAATTTTCAGCAAAACTAAAAGGCAAGCCACAAAGAACAATCATTTTAGCTAATTCTTCAAGATCTCTTTCTCTATTATAACTGCGATGTGTACTAGGGCCAGAAATATTAGAAGGGTTTAACTGTGTTTGGATCATGTTAGAGGCTCCTACTCCTACAGATGCACCGGGAAGGGGGGTACCATATTTTATTGCATCGGCTATAGCCTGAGCTTCCAAAAATTCATTTTTACAACATCCCAACAAATGATTTCTTAAATGTCCCGTCCCACCCGAATTTCCCGTAGTTTTATGATTCAAAATATATTTACATTATTTACAAATAGCTTTAGTTTTATCCTCATATTGAGTCATAAATTTCCACACAACAGATTTTTTAGGACGTTTAGCCTTTGGCTTAGCCCTAGTAGGATGTACAGGGGGAGTGGGAGCGGGAGCGGGAGCAGGAGTGGGACTAGTAGCCGTAGGCGGCTCTGTTTCATCATCATCATAAGTATCATTACCATCATATTCATTATCATATTCTACTTCTTCATCTAGTTCTTCATTAAAATTACCAAACCTTGTCTGTAAAGATTCATGATCTAATTGAGTATTGCTATCAATATTAAAAGGAGTTTCATCAACATGTGTAAAATCATCCGTATTTATTCTTAATTGAGGCTGTTGTCTAGTTTTAGATTTGGATTTAGAAGAACTACCGACTTTAGTTTTTCCGATTATTGCATTAGTCAACTTACCAAAAAGTATTTTTTTACCTTGGCCGATATTTTTATCACCGAATTTCATATTAAAATATTAAAAGTAAGCAAATAAATAAATACAAAAATTAAATGCAAAAAAATAAATAAGTAAAGAGATGAAAGTTGGAACGAATGTACCAAACGTCTGCGTAAAAATAGACGTGTATAACCAAAAGCCGAAATTGATAGATGAAACTTGAAGCTTGAAAATTGCTCCAAAATAATCCAACAAATAAAATTAACAATTTAATAGAGACTATTAGAGAATAGAGAGTAGAAGAGTAGAAGATTGAGAGTTGAGAGAGTAGATGAAGAAGAAGAAATTTTGTGTAGTAAATAATGAAGGGGTAGGGGGTTTTTATAGTTAAAATTTAGGACTAAAATATATTTTTAAAAACTTTGAGGTATTAAAAAATGTTTGGGGGGTAGGGGGTATTTTGGGGGCTATTTTGGCACAAATAGCCATTGGGTGGGGCCCACTGTCCGTTGCCAACAACTACTTATTAAAAAAAAATGAAAATTGGTTTCCCACCCGAATTGGAGCGAATCGGTACCGGGACGGACCAGACCGGGAAGATCCGATAATTTTACCCTTTCCGTCCCGTTACCCCTACCGGCCAGCCCCTACACTGGACGGAACCGGAGTCCACCGGACGGAACCGGAGTCCACCGGACGGAATCGGAGTCCACCGGACCGGAACTAGACTGGTAACGGACCGGGATGGACCCAAACCAGAACCAACACCTCCCAGTTCCGTCGCCAGACTTACCTCTATATGGGTTTGGTTAAGGTTCAAAAAGAAGCTTGTCTTGTGTCCGAACCATGAGTTATTGGATAACGTATTGCTCCAAAGTTTTTATCGATCGTTGAATTCTATGAATAAGTCGGTGTCTAACAACCTTGAAGGTGGCACCTTCATGGACTTGAAATTTCCCATTGCCTCAACTTTGTTAGAGCAAATGAAAAAGACCAACCAAGCTTGGCATACGAGAGAAGTAGATGTGCCAACTTGGGGAACACCCTCATCCATCTTGACCAATGAAATGAGAAAAAGGGATGAGGAGTGGGATGAGTCAATGTCCAAGATGATGACTCAAATTGACTTGATGCCAAGCATGTAATGGGAGGAGGTGGTGTGAAAGCTCTGAATGCTGTGAGTACACCAGAAATTAAAGCAAGTGATGATGAGTTGATGACAGTTGTCGATGGTAAACTGTGTTTTGTGTTGGCGGGTTCTCACCCACGGTATTTTCTCCCGAGGGAGGAGAACCAAGGTTGGATAAAAGATAAGAAAAGGGACGGAAATTGGAGGGATAGAGACAAGGATGGTGATCACTTCAATCACCGAAGCTCAAATCCCTATGTACCTCCTAACAAAGAAGACTCTTTCTACCAACCGGGTACAAGCAACCTCGATCATTCCAAGCTAGAGGACATGTTGTCCTTGGTTCTCAATAGAGCTGTCAAAATGGGCTGGCCCAACCCAACCCAATCCAGCCCCAGCGGGCCAGAGAGTTAAATAGGCTGGGACGGGCTGGCCCTTTTAACTAAAGGGCCCTTAAAATAGAAACCCAACCCAACCCTAAGCGGGCCGCAGGCTAGGACAGGTTGACCCTTCAATAAAAATTAAAAGTGACCCGTAACATGATAAACGAGGAAAAATATAATTACTAGAAAATCACCAATCATAATAAGTCTTCATTTTAACAACAAGTGTATACGATAATAATTAATATCAATCAAATGAAGAGAAAAAATAACTAGCTAGTTGAAAAGATTGTCAACATACTTTTGCACATCTGAATTATAATAATCTAAAAATTTACAAATCTTTTATACACAAAAGTTTTGCCCAGTTACAAAATTACAAAATTAAAATTTTAATGTGTTAAAAATAACATAATCCATAAATTAGAGCTTAATAACTTCACTTTAATTGGACGGAGATTTACTGAAGAAAGACTTGAACTAAGACAAAGATCTGGACAAAAAAATAAGAAAAACTGCGCACAAAAGAAAGAGAAATGACTTTTAAAAGCCCTAATTTTTCTTATTGCTTATGAGCAAAGAGAAGTCGAAAGACCAAAGGGCAAAAAATATGTATATATGAATATGATATATCATATATAATATAATATATTGATGCAATATATTATATTACTAATGGCTATTGATTAAATGAGTAATTACTATTGTCTATTTGTAATGTACTTTGTACTTCTTTCAGTTTTTGTTTTACCTTGTTTAATTATTTTAATTTTTTATTTAATAAATAAATACTATTAATTATTTTTTAACTTAGCGGGCTGGCCTTAGAGGCCACGGGTTATGCCTCTGAGGCTGATGGCCAAGTGAGGCTGGGCTTATAAGCCTCACTTCTAAATGGACTGCAAAAACTTAACCTAACCCCACTTAATTAATGGGATGGGTTGGATCAGCCTCACGGGCCAAGCCCATTTTGACAGCTCTAGTTCTCAAGAAGGTAGATACGACAAATACTGGGGTGAGTGAGCTAAAGAGTGAAGTTTCAACACTTCATCAAACTGTGAACTCTCACTTAGCCTCGATCAAGCATCTTGAGGCTGAAATGAACCACCTCTCGACCCAAATGAACCCGAGGATGAAAGGGACGTTTCCCAGTGATACCATCATCAATCCAAAGAATGACTAAGGTTGAGGTAATTTCATCGTGCTGTGACGTTAAATCAAGTTCTACTTGGGAGGCAACCCATGTTTCTTTCCTTTGTTTTTGGTTATATGTTGTTGTTTTTGGTGTGTGTTTAGAGAATGCGTGGAGCAGAGAATGGACAAGTAAAAATGGGGCAAAAATGGGCTGTGCAGAAGACTGTGAAAATTGCACAAGCAATTATGCATGTCACACAGCTCACCGCACGCTAAAATAAAGTGCCTGGAAGGAAGTTGAAAAATTTAAGGTATCATTCGCTGGGCCGTGTGGTCTGTACGAGCCCAAGTATGCGTCGCACCTTCATCGCATGGCAAACCAGAAGCCTGGGCAAACCCAGAGGAGAAAATGGTGATGTGCAAAATAACATGCGGTATGTACCAAGGCTAGTGCGAATCGCACATTGTGGTGCACCAAAGGTAAATTTGAATTTTATTGACCTAACCCGTTGATTGACCCGGCCCAGAGATGACTCGGTTCAGCTTTTCTTTTTCTTTTCTCTTTATATTCTGCCTCTTCCACCACCTTCACCATATTCCCTCTCCAACTCTCAAAATTCTCTCCCAAAACCTTCCACATATCTTCCTACTTCTCCGAAAAATCTCCTTCTTCTCTCTCACAATCACCACCACCGTTCCTCCGCACCGCCGCTATCGCTTCTCTGGGCAAGTCGATTGGGTCACCATTGTTACTTCTTAAAAGCTCCAATTTTTACTTCTCTCCATCAAATCTTCACTTGTGGTAAGTTCTCCGATGTTAAATACTTGTTTTCATAAAGGTTGGGAACTCATATTGTGAAGCATGCTTAGTAGAATTGCCATGTTGATTTTGGGTGAGATCCAAAAATTTTGGGTCCCCAATTTTGAATTGTGTTGAGAATTATGCTTAGTATCAACTTGGTGAATTTTGGTAATGCATGTTGATTGATAGTGATATTTAGCCTTGAAATCTGAGTTAGGGTGAAGTCTGAGTAACCCACTTATGATTGATGCATGGTTTGGCCCTATGATAGAATGAGTGACATCTTTCTTAAGGGCAAATCGTCGTTTTTCATGAGGTTTGGTCGAAAATTATCGTTAGGGCTGAATTTCGCTAGTTGTATGCCTATGATTCATTGTTGAAATTATCTTTGGGTGTATGATCTTGTGTGGGGAGGGGTTAATTGTGCTAAATTTGTTAGTGCCCATTGGTGCAAGTAAGGACTTGATGTTCCTGATGATAGACAGGGTAACGTCCATCTTAAGGGAAGTCGTTGAATTCTTTTCTTACTTGTTGATTTTGTCAATAGAAATCCGGGGAAGTTTGAGTACTCGAGTGTTTATGGTCAAGTAACCCTTTACCCTTTGTTTAAATTAATGTTTTGCCGAGTGGTGCCAAGTGCCTAAGCACATCTTACTCTATGTACCATATACGTAATTCACAAGAACATAAGGAACTAAAAATTCCAATTGTACTTCTATGCGTTCCGCATGTGATGCATAGATCTTGTAACGACCAAATCCGTCGTTATTTCAGGAACCACGACATCATGAAATTTTGAAAATGAATCAAAATATTTTTTGGTATTAAGCGGGGTGACACGACGGAAAATTTTACAACAACAACAACAACAACATACCCAGTATGGCTGAAACAACAACAATTATCTGGGCTGATGTCACTCTGCTATAGCAGTATTTTATCTGCTATAGAGGAACCGCTATGGCGGAAGGCCATCTGCTATAGCGGAATAACGGGAGACAGTAGCCTCAGAACAAGTTTTTATTAAAAGATTTCTCCTACTCAGTTGAGAAACATACGAAGGTTTCTCCAAAATCCCTTTTATGCTGCTCCAGGACTTGGGAACCATAGGGAGGAAGGATTATGGCTGAAGGGATGCGGAAAAGCGGATTTCAAAACTATCGTTCAGCCAGAAATGCCTTCACCGAGCCAGAAACGCATCCTTGTAGCTGCTTGGTATCCATTTAGGTTAGGTTTTCACTAAAGTAGATAGACATGTTTACATTCGTACTATTGCATGATTGAAAGGGAGAATCCATGATTACGCCTCCCGGCACGAAGTCTGGCAGATTCGGTATTGGTTATGTGTGAACTAGGAGTTGTTTGTGTTAAATTATGAGTTGCTAATATGTAATTGTTGGCTGTACATATTGTCTTGATATGGGAAAATGATAGGATTTCAGGGACTGGGATGTCGGAAAGGTTCGGGGAACAGGGAAATGCTTGGGGTAACTAAATGGGTAATGAAAGTAGAGAAATTCCTAGATAAGATTTAGGGCGTATGAATAGAATAATAAGGATTGGATAAATCACCAAGTCTAAGGGGTGGTTTTCTCATGTTGTAACTAAGGTTCAGAATTAATGTAGTTATTAAGATGTGTTATAAAAAGGGGAAATGAGATTTAGTCTTCGGACGGGTTAAGAATTGAGTTATGTACCCAGGAAAAAGGGTAGGTGATTGTTATTGATTCATGTATGCATTGTATGTTTGTGTACTCAGGTCTAAGTATTTGTATGGTTTGCATTGCTTAGGGAATGATTTAGGAATGTCCAAAAGTCCTGTTTTTCAGTCTTGTGAAATGAACTAAGTGTTATTGCTTGTTGGTTTACAAGTGTTGATTGTTCATTGTTTGTGATTGTGGATTTATGTGACATTTGATTGGCTCGGGTACTATGCCTGGTACGGGAATTACTAACGGTTGGCTCGGGTACCACACCTGGTACAGGATATACTAATGGTTGGCTCGGGTACCATGCTTGGTACGGGATAACACTAATGGTTGGCTCGGGTACCACACCTGGTACAGGTTTACTTTATTGTATTGATTGAATCTTTATTAATGGTTCTCTAAGTGGACCGAGTTGTGTTTATGAATTATGGTTGTGTATTTTTGGTCCTTGAGAGGCTGGGCTATTACATTGCTTTATGAGTTTGGTCTCGGTGTAGACCGGGTTGTATGTTTGAAACTTAGGTGTTGTCTAGAGGGGATTCAGGGTGGGTCTGGGATATGTAACATGGTATAATTGTAGGGTATTGTGGATTGTCGATCATAGTGGTGAAAGAGGATTGCAT
The DNA here is from genome assembly GCA_003996215.1 of Jaltomata sinuosa. Lineage (NCBI taxonomy): Eukaryota > Viridiplantae > Streptophyta > Magnoliopsida > Solanales > Solanaceae > Jaltomata > Jaltomata sinuosa. The sequence goes on from QJPP01007285.1 coordinate 194,797, forward strand.
GTGGTTGATAAACTAGGGTAATGACTAAGAGTCTGACATTATGTGACTAGCTGGTGTTATCCTGTGGAGAGTTGTTTAGGGATCTGTGAGGGGTCTAGATACTTGTGAGTAATGCCATGAGGGTAGTGGGTCTAGATTGACAAGGACTGGGTCATTTTTGGATGCATAATAATGGGGGATTAACTAGAGAAATGGAGAGGTAGTCAAGGATGGATTTAGAGGTTGGGCTAAGGTTAGTGTGACTTAGGAAGGTTAAGGTTAGTGTGACTTGGGAAGGCTAAGATTAGTGTGACTTGTGAAGTCTAAGGTTAGTGTGACTTGGGAAGTCTAAGACTAGTGTGACTTGGGAAGTCTAGCTTAGCGTGACTCAGAAGACTTGAGAGTGAGGGAGTTGACAGCAGAGAGGATAGAAAAGAATGAGGTAAGGGGTGCGAATAGGCGATCGGTTGAGATCGGTTATGGTAAAGGTAATTGGTAGGGGATGATGCTATATTGGTTATTTTCATGTTTTTCCCTTTTTTCCTATATGATGGTACGTGTGAATTTGGTTCGACCGATCATGCCTACCAGTACGTGTGGTTGTACTGACTCTACTCTTGCTATACCTTTTTGGTATAGTCTGGTTGCAGGTTGCTGATGTTTCATAGGTACATGACGATGGTGATCTGCAGCAGCTTCTGTCCTTCGAATCTATGATGAAAGTTGTGTCTCACTTACATCTCTCTATATAAATCTTGTAGTAGCTCTTGTACTTGTTTATACTAGGTCCTAGGGAGGGTGTTTTAAAGTTGTAAAACATTTTCATTGCTTTCGTCATAAAGAAGTTATTCCTGAATAAAAGAATTGTAAATTTTTCATGTATTAAAATGATGGTTTATGGTTACACTTGAGTTTTTTACGGTTTCCTATTGGATGGGTGGTAAGGGTTCGTCTATCTAGGTGTATAGAGTAGGCGTTCACATAGCCCGGTAGGTTGGGTCGTGACAGATCTTGATGTGTGAGTCGCACAAGGTATTGCACCATGTCAAAAAAGAAAGCTAGTCACTGCTCCGAGGGGCGAAGCGTGGTGCGATGCGCACTTTGATTGGTGTGGATCGCACCAGCTTCGTATCTCAATGAAATATCCCTACAGGATTTCGCTAGCTGTGCAACAGCACATGCGACGCACATTCCTTTTAGTGCGCTTCGCATGTGGTCCGCACAAGCCATCAGTCGCCTACTTCATTTTTCTAGTCTTTTGCATTCGAACCTTTTTAGTTTGTCAACTTCTTTTAGGTTTGTTTTTATTTTTGGCTCACAATCCTTGTATGTAGAACATGTCTTCTAGCAGGGGTAATGCATAAAGGAGTTCACGAAGGACAATATCTCTCTCCTCCTCCAATCCAGCCTCAAAAAGAAAGAAAAAAGCCTCATGTTCCTGTCCTCAAGTTTCCAAGGAGGAGAGAGTTTGGTTCGAAATAGAAGGGATGAGGGTCATTTATGATCATGATATGGGTAGATCCTTCAACACAGAGAAAAGCTTTAAACTATGGGGGATAACCTACCTAACATCCCAACTTAGTTTGCCAACCATCAGCGGCAGCCATTCTAAGAAGTGCCTGGGAACTACTACAAGGTGTTAGTCCGGGAGTTCTTTGCCTCTTATCAGGCCACACAAGATGTTAAGGGTTACAAAAGGGGTTGTGAAATATTCTCCGCATTGGAGTCAGTCATGGTTCGAGACAAGGAAATCAGGATCACTCCGGCTGCTATTAATGTTATCTATTGGAGCACTCCCATTGAACCAGCCCCTAAGCTCATGGCTAAGCTAATTCTCAAGCGCAAACCTCTTGAATGGGCTGCTCCTATCATTGCTCCTGATGAACCTCTCTGGGCTACTATAGAGGGTGAGATACCATGTCGGTCTTTGTACTTCAAGGAGCGCCTTTGGTATGATTTTGTTCGCTACCACTTTATGCCTTCTCAGAATGACCAAAAGGTCACGCATGATGGGGACATTTTGGTGGCTGCAATCATGGTGGAGGATCAAATCAACTTTGGTGAAGTCATCGCCTTAGGGATCAAAAGGAAGGCTCGTAGAGGTGGTGACGCATTCCCCTTTCCAGTGCTAATCAGTAAACTTTGTGCACAAGCCGGCATCCCTTACTTTGACTGTGATGCTCCTACTCCGGCCATTGGTGTGTTGGATCTTGATAAGAAAATTGACCGGGATGCTCCTCGCTTCAAAAGGCGTAGGGTAGAGACATCGGTGAAAGTTGAGGATTATGAATTTGATGCTGCTCTCCTTCTCATCCTGCTTCTGAAGCATACACCCCCACTACTAGTACACCTAGAGGGCTATTATCTAAAAGTGGTCTTTAATACATGATGGACAAAACATACAACCACGAGAGGTAATTGAGGGACTTATCAAATAATCTACCAGGATTGATTGATAGAGAAGTGAAGAGGGCCATTAAGGGAGTTGTGGAGAGCGTGTCCACTCTTTGTAGAAGGGTGGATATCTATGAGAAATCTATCAAGACACTCGGAAGGACCTTGACAAGGCAAATGGAAAAACTGCAGTGGAAGAGGCAGATTTGAACACCCTACCCCAGCCTCGCACCATTCCTGGTCCCCTGAACAACTTGTTGGCATCGCTTGCATAGGGGTGTACAAAACTAAACCGCAAACCGAATCAAACCGTAAACTGAACCAAACCGCAAAAAAACCCGACTAATGGTTTGGTTTGACTTGGTTTGGTATTGGAAAAAAACCTGACTATAATTGGTTTGGTTTGGTTTTAACTAAAAAAGTCAAACCGAACCGAACCAACCCGATATTACGTTTATATTATTTTTAAAAATATTTTATACATAAAAATATTTATTGTGATGTAATTTATAAATATTTCTTAAACTTTTTCATAGTTTTTATCTTTCAACATACTGTTTCAAGTTTAAACTTAGAATTTTAAATGGTCCAATAAGTTTTTATAACCCATAGATATTAGTAACTCAAATAAAGCTCAAATCAATACTAACGCTAACAAAAAATTATTCAATTCAACACTAGGAATGACAATTATGTTTGATATATATTCTTTAATTTTGATAAATACATAAACTAATTTTATTTCTCTATTTAATATTTAGTCATGTAGTTAATACTTATTAAACTTATTTTAGCATGACTTAATACTATTAAACTATGATTATTTTTATTATGACTTATTAATATGCAATATTTATTCTATGCGATTTTATTATTGTTTTGGTTGAATATTTTACTATCATCACTCATTTATATTTTGTGTTATTTTTTTAAGAAATACCTTAGATAGTTGTATCTTGCTAGGACTAAAGAAATATTTGAAGCACAAGTTAATTATATGTTTGTATGAAGACTTTACCAAAAAAAAACCAAAAAACCCGAGGTTGGAAAATCCGACTTTTATTGGTTTGGTTTGGTTTTTAAATTTAAAAACTCGACACGAATGGTTTGGTTTGATTTTTAAAAAATCCTAACTAACCCGGTCCATGTACACCCTGACCCTTGCTGATGATGATGAGGAGCTACCTTGTAATGTGTATGTGGAGCTAGATGATGAGGCAGCATCTACAGATGATGATGATGAGGCATAGGCCTCCAGGGAGTTTCACCTTCCTTCCCTTGAGCTATAGCATTGAGGGCAATGCTTCTTTTATAGGGAGGAGGTGGCTTTACTTGCTTTTTGTTGGTTGCCCTTGATTGGGCTTGAGATATTATTTTTATTGCCCTTGTCGGGCCTTGTTGATATTTTTAGTTTTGCTGGATTTGATTTGTCCCTTGTCGGGCATATTTTGGATGATTGTGATGCTTATTTCCCTTACCGGTCCTTTTTCTTATTTAATTTTGTTTTGAGCTTAATTGTGCCCTTGTCGGGCTTGATTTTTAATTGTATCGCCGGGTTGGTCTTACTTGCCCCATTGTTTCACTACCCGTGCTTTGTAAATGCACTAAGGGCCTATGCCAAGGATTGTTTTTAAATGAATAGTGAGTGCAAAATTTGGATATCGCCTTGTAAATAGTAGTTTAGCAATAAACTCCGAGGGTTTTCCTGCGATTCTTTCCCAAGAAGCAAAATTTTATTTATCTTTCTTTTTATTTTGTTTTGTGTAGAACAGGGTTGTTGTTTTCCTATGATAGATTGAGAGGTGATTTTCTTAAGAGAAAATGCCATGTTTTAATTTAAAATTGAGTCTGTAGTTGCTTGACTCAAAATGGACCCATCGAAAAAAAAATCTTGGAAAGTTGTTTTTTGAAAATAAAAGGAAGAAGGGAAATACAATTTTGAGGAAAAGCATTCTCTTGTCATGACTTGCACACTCTTGCTTTAGCTTGATTGACTCATGAACGAGTGTGTAATGAACTCGAAATAGCTTGTCAAAAGTCATTTGTCCCAATTGATTTTGAGACTAATTAGAGAAGTCTTGTGGCATGATGCCTCGTGTGGTGAGGCTTTACCTTGATTCTTATGCATGTGTATCGTCTAGAACTTTCCCAGGCAAAATTCTAGGTGTAATCGAGCTTGGAAGATGACCTTAGGCCCTTTTTGATAGCCACTTCACACAAATGACTTCCCTCAACATCAATCCTAGTGAACCTCATTGAGCTTGTAGCCGTTCTTCGGCACCTTGTTAACACCTTGACCTTCTTGGAACCTCTATCTTAGCACCCTTCCTCCCTAATTACTTGAAAGTAAAATATAGGCTAAAAGCCTAAGTTTGGGGGGGAGGATGAAAAGACAATATAGGCAAATGCCTAAGTTTGGGGTTGCATGTAATCAAATGAGGAGAAGAAAAGGAATGCACTTCAAGTGCAAGGTAGCACCTTAGGTTTGAATTGCAAATTGCTCCAAAAGTCAATCTAATAAGCGAAAAATGAAAAGCAAAAATTAGGTGCTACTAAATGAAGGCGATACAAGGAGTTGAATGATCATGATTGAAAAGGAGAAGCTTGGGTTGTGTGGGGGAGAAATAAGTGAAGTCGAAATCTGAAAATGTGAGCGGCATTTGAAAGGATGACAAAGAGAATTATAGAGGTGTAGTCACTTGAACCAAATGAAATCCTCACCTTATCCCTAGCACAAGTCTTTGGTGATTTCGACTTGGCTACCCTACGTTAGTAGTGATTTACATGAAGAGCAAGCCTATGGTTCAACATGTGTGCATTTGAACTTCCTTGAGAGAGTGAGATTCTTCTTGGTTATCCTATAATCCCATTGTTTTGTAAATTGCATGATTGTGAGTGGGATTATCTCTTGTGGTGAGTGGCATCATGCAATTGAATTGAAACATGAAGTATCTATTTTAATTGAGAGGAATGAATGAGAAACGTTATGTGGAGAATCTCGAGGCAACCCTTGATGGTCCATGTCAATGAATCGAGCCAACCCTTGACGGTCATTCCCTTGATTTTGAATGAGAGATGAAGTATTTTTGGAAAAGGTTTTGAAGTGACCAGTTGCCTTGATAGTGTGGTAGTTCAAATTGAGATGAGCATTATAGTTGAGTCCTTTGCTTGAGTTTTTTTGTTTATTCTTTTTCTTAATTTTTTACTATAGTTTAATCCTTTATGCCTTGATTAGGTCTAGAGCATAATTCATTCCTTGCCTTGTGAGTATCTTGCTTGAGGACAAGCAATAGTTCAAGTTTGGGGTTTTGATAAGTCGGTAATCTACCAACTTATTGAGCCTTTATCCATGAATTTTTTCTATGTTTTGAATAGATTTAGAGGTTCTTATGGCCTTTATTGATGTCTATGCATGTACTTGTGATCAAAGATAGAACATAAGGAAATGGACCCAAAAAGAGCTTAAAAGGAGTGAAGTGTGAAGTGATCGGAAAAGATGGAGATTCTGACCCGAGATGCGATGCACGTGTGACACGCACAAGCTATGGTGTAGGACTCACCTATACCGCATGGAACCATAAAATTGACTGAAAAATCTACTAAGGCGTGTTGTGGTCGCTGTGCGACGCGCATAACACATGGTGTGGACTGCACCTCATTTGCATGAGGCCTCAAAACTTTCTGAAGTCAGTGGTCCAACTGAAGACATTGTGCGATGCGGACATCACAATATGCAAACCATACATCGTGTCACACACCACCCAAAGGAAAATTTTGTCCAAAAAATTAGTAACATTTTTGGAAATTATAAAAAGCCAATTTAGGCACAATTGTAAAGAGATCTTTTCAGCTCTGAATATTTTTCAAGTAATTTAGCTTTGAGAATAAGTTTTCCTCTCCAATAAGAAGAGAGTTTCAATCCATTCTCTCTTCCAAATCTTGGTTAACCATTTGTGTACAAAAACTGAGCTTAGAACTTGAGATTGCACTTAAATGAAGAGGAATTTGACTTACCCAATTGGTATATCTCTTTTTCTTAGTATGAGTGGCTAATTTCATTTGTCTAGAGATGTATTGATAATGGGTGCTTGACAAACGGGTGTGGGTGTTGCTAATTCTTGCTTATAATTGCTTATTTGACATGGGTCTAGTAGTTTCACTAAGTTTTAATCCTAAAATTGGTAGTTGCAAACATTGATTTTCCTTACTAGGCTATGCTGTTGATTGAGAGAGAATTTCATAGTTTCAATGTGAAATTACTAGTGGGAACTTGGGCTTTCACCTAGATTGAGACTAGAGATAACTCATATCGAAGGAATCACCCATGGATTACAGGTTGGCCCCACAGTTAGCTCAACTTGGGGTATGTCGATTAATCGTACCTCCCACATTCAGATTCATGCTGCATTGACCTTGTATCCAGTTATTCAGTTCAGCATGCTATATACTCATGATAGTAGCTTGGTCATTGCATTCAGCTTATCTATCAATTTATGTTTCAGTATGTATTTTCATGTTCAGTCTTATGTTATTTAGCTTAGCATACATCTCGAATACTCAGTACATTCAAAGTACTGACACATATTTTTTTGCTACATCATTTTATGATGTAGGTTCAGGCGCTCAACATACAGACCGCGTTTAGCTCGATTTCCAGTCCTTACTCAGCAGCTTCAGTGGTGAGTCCTCATAGCCCAATGACGCTAGAATAAGCTTTTATCTTTCAGTCTTTACATCTCAATTTTAGTATATTAGAGTTAACTGGGGGCATATCCTAATAACTCATATCAGTTAGAGGCTTTTAGATGTACTCTAGATTCAGCTATTGAGTTGTTAGTGTTGTTTTTCAGACTTTATTATACTCCTATATATATTTCATATTCAGACATGTTTTGGATTCTTTCTCACTTTAGATATTAAATTATTTTCAGTTTTTGCACAGTGTATGTTTTATTAGAAATTATCTAGTCATGCTAGACCATGGGTTAGCTTGGGGTCACTTGTGATACTAAGCACCGTGTTACATCTAGGGGGTAGCCTCAGAGCGTGACAAACTTTGTATCAGAGCATCAGGTTCAAGTGTCCTAGGGTGTCTGAAAGCCCTATCGAGTAGAGTCTTCTTCATGGGTGTGAAGTGCGCCACACCTATGAGGGAGAAGCTATGAGATGTCATTAGGAAAAAATTCCCTTCTTCCTTTCCAATTCGTGTTATAGAGTATGAACTCTATTTAATCTCCTCCTAACTCATGTTCTTCATATTTCAGAAAATGTGTCACGCTCCGAGGTTACCCCTAGACGTAAAATGGGACTTGGGACCACAAGTGCCCCAAGCTAACCCTTGGTCATAGCATTCTCAAGCATAACAAATGATAAGACATAGCGGAAACATCGTAAGAGAATCCAAATAGGAAACATAATCATATAAAAGAGAGTCAAATAAGAAGTAAAACTCAACAGTCATCCCATAGCATCTATGTCTGAAAGCCTCTAACACTATCATAGAGAGTTGATGGGACAACACCCCAACTAACTCGAAAATCTAATACATAAAGGAAGCATAAAACTGAAATACGGTCTAGTCTTCGAACTATGAGGGCTCACCAAAGCTGACTGAGAGAGTGGCCTGGAACTCTAGTAACGAAGCTGTGAAGAAATACTTGAATCTGCATCATCAAAGGATGCAACAGAATATGCGTTAGTACTATGGAATTTACTAAGTATGTGAGCAATGCATGAACATGATGAAAACATGCTAAGTGTACATAAATAACTGAAATCATGCTTTTAAAGATAACTAAATGCATTGACTCACTATAGCATAAGCTATAACATAAACATAAGAATAAGTCTGAAAACTGCATAAAAGTCAAATGCAACGTAAATCATAAACTGTTTCTGTGGGAGGTTCTATAATCGACATAGACCATGTGAGCTACATGGAATTCGATGTATACGCCCCATCGAGAGGACCCAATGTACCTTGAAAGGGTACAAAGGAATGACTGTAACGTGATCACCTGAAACTGATGCCCAGCACGGGACTTGGAACCTATGGGGGCAACGTAGTTCTGGGACATATGGGTACTCTCACCCATCCAACTTGGTGCTAATACTACTCCCAAAACATACATATAGCTCATATAATACCAATGACATATATGATGCCAAAGATGATTCATAACTGATAACGCCCAAACTACACCTCCAATTAGGAAGCGTAAGCGGTCGTAGTCAAATATAGAACCCAACTAGGTTGGGGTCGAATCCCACAGAGAATACGGTGCAAATTCAAGTCGTTAGTGAAGTATGTGACTAATAGTCGATAGTTTCCGGTAAATAAAAGGGGGGGATTTGTGCGAATAATATGTAAACAAAACAAACAATTAATGTATGAGAATTAATCAATAGGAGGACGAACTAGGGAAGTGTTTACCATGGCGTTGGTAACAATATCGATTCTAGGCTTAGTCGGGTTCTTTCTATATGTGTGTCACGATGTGATTGAATTAATGGTATCGTCTAAACGTTTCTCAACCAAATAGATGAATTTCCTTTTCTCTTCTCTCGATCTCAAAAAGTTGTGCTTTTTAGATTTCAATCCTAAACATCAAGTAGATTAATCTAGTTACAGCATCAATCTTTAGACGAGAGTTAGTAGTCTCGAATCCTTGTTGTTAATCAAGTTTCCCGGTTTTAATCTCTTTACTCAAGCAAATTTAAACCTAGGCATGTTCTAATGTTTGCAACCACTAGAAAACGTGACATAATGAATGAATTAACAACGTGACAACATACATATTTAACCCGTCGCTACCCGAATCTATATTGCTACTTTAGCCATGGCTCCCACAACCCTAGTTGTGGGAGGTTTAGTTACTCATGCTTGTAGAAGAATAAAAGAAAGTCATATTCATAATAAAGAAAAGAAATCCTTACAATGTATTGAAAACAATCTTTAATTACTCCAAGAACAAGAACAACAAGATCCCGAGAATGATTCAAGAACACGAATTCAAGAAGAGAAAAACGAGTTTCTTGCTCTCAAAGTTTCGCTCAAATCTCTCCTAAAATTATTGTAAAAACGTGATTTGCATCATAATAAAATAAACCTAACATAGGGTATTTATAGGAGTCCAAGAAACACAATCCCAAACGCATTAGGAATCTAAGAAACCAAATCCCAAACACGGTAGGAATCCTAATCGCGGGCTGCCTTGGTGCGTCCAAGAAACACAATCCCAAACGCATTAGGAATCCAAGAAACCAAATCCCAAACACGGTAGGAATCCTAATCGCGGGCTGCCTTGGTGCGTCCAAGAAACACAATCCCAAACGCATTAGGAATCCAAGAAACCAAATCCCAAACACGGTAGGAATCCTAATCGCGGGCTGCCTTGGTGCGCTACTGCTTTGACGTGACGGTTTGGGTGACGGACCGTCACCACCTTGACGGCCCGTCACGGTGGACGTCACCACTAGGCAGTGGTGCTGCCCCATCTTGACGGCTTGGGCTTGACGGTCCGTCACTCGCTTGACGGTCCGTCACTCGGACCGTCACTCTTATCCAGAACGTCTTTTTGCTCGTATTTCCTTCTGTTTCCATGTTTGTTCCTATTTCCTGAAAATACACCATAAACACATCAAAAACGACGACGGTTGCTTGAAAACGTACGATTGTTCTTAGTTAAAAGGAGTCGAAAGTGCCGTAAAATGGCGGCACATCAACACCCTCAACTTAAAACGTTCGCTTGTCCTCAAGCAACATGACATAAAAAAAACAATACGATGACTCAACTAAAAAAACAAACTCGTGTCTATAGCAACTCATGGTCATTCAAACTCATCTTCAATTTTAAATCAAGCTCCTTTATAGCACATAAATGTATGAAACGCTAACTTGCAAGGATCCAAACATGTCATTCCGATATAATAGAACATTCTACATACACACGCGCAACTATCCTAACAATCAATATACAATACAGAAATCTTGGTGCCCTCATCACAAAGAAATCCCACACACAAGATTTGGGACTAGGTAAGCGCTCACACTCACAAACGATTTCAAACAATGCACATGCGATACCATAGGCTTGCCCTTACTATTCTATTTCAGTTCTTCAGAAAGCCGCTCAGGATCACTACAGGACTTGTTTAGGCTTGTAATGAGGCTTCGGGTGCAGGTAGGATACATTTAGGGGTTAGTGACTAAGCCCTCCTTGGAACCATTGACGTCTTATTACCACATAACTTACTTTGTCCATCCTTATTCACCTTTATATTTCCTTCTTTCTAGCTACAGGTGCGGCCTCTTTATTTTGACAATTCTTTTTATTTCTTTTTCGATCTTTTTCATCTATTTTTTTTCTTTCTTTTTTTCTTAGGCACACACCCGACTTTTCATTCTATTCACAACCAATCTTCACTATCCTCTTTTTCTTATCATTCACCTCTCTAGTAGCCACCCTCAACTTAGGCTGATTGCCTGCGTTGAGGTGCACAATCTCCAAGGGAGGACCAGGGCCAAAACAGGGTTTACCTCTATAGTAGCCACCCTCAACTTAGGCTGATTGCCTGAGTTGAGGTGCACGATGTCCAAGGAAGGACCAGGGCCAAAATAGGGATTCAAAGTTAAACAAGAATGGTGACAGGTTATTGAAAGAACAAGGTCAATTATGGCTCAAACAGGGATCAAAGGGGTTATTTATATTTGGACGGTCTTTTAGGTTAAGTGGACTGCACACAAAAAGGGCCAGTGATCCTTTCCTAAGCAACCAAACTTCGAACTTAACAAAATAGACCGGGCAAGTTCTAGATGCATGCACAGAGTAAGAATTTATAACAATAATCTCACACACACTTGGCACCAAGAAACTATATCACTACCAACTATCAAACAACCGCTCGGCTTAAGCATACTCATTCTAATCATAATCACACAATGACATTCAAGGATCCAGACAGTCAATCATTTCAACATAAGTATAAAACCAGAAAATTTTTAAAGGGGCCTCGTTTTTAGTCAAGAAAAATGCCATGCTCATCACTATAGACACTAAAAAAAATTTAAAATAACAACCTAAACATGCCGGTTCTACTAGATAGCACACCGGAGGGAAAAGAAACACGGCAACAAAAACCCTCGGTGGTGACTCACAGGGTTCCCCACGAATTAATTAGACTATAATACAACAACAATTTATGGGTTGCCTCCCATACAGCGCCTGATTTAACGTCGCGGCACGACGCGGGTGTCTTGATTACTCAGACTTCATCAAGACACCCCAGACTTAATAAACAACCGTATGCACAACTATATACCCTATAATAAACAAAAACTACAAATAAAAGTAAAAGCAGGAACGTATGACTAAGAGTCAAATAAACACACCAGACTTAATTAACAACCGTATTCCCCGGCAACGGCGCCACTTTTTGATAACGCCCAAACTACACCTCCAATTAGGAAGCGTAAGCGGTCGTAGTCAAATATAGAACCCAACAAAGGTTGGGGTCGATCCCACAGGGAATAAGGTGAGAATTAAGTCATTAGTGAAGTAGATGACTAATAGTCAATAGTTTCCGGTAAATAAAAGGGGGGTTTTGTGCGAATAATATGTAAACAAAACAAACAATTAATGTATGAGAAATAATCAATAGGAGGATGAACTAGGGAAGTGTTTACCATGGCGTTGGTAACAATGTCGATTCTAGGCTTAACCGGGTTCTTTTTATATGTGTGTCACGATGTGATTGAATTAATGGTATCGTCTAAACGTCTCTCGACCAAGTAGACAAATTTACTTTTCAATTCTCTCGAACTTGAAAAGGTGTGCTTTTAGATTTCAACCCTAAACATCAAGTAGATTAATCTAGTTACAGCATCAATCATTAGACGAGAGTTAGTAGTCTCGAATCCTTGTTGTTAATCAAGTTTCCCGGTTTTAATCTCTTTACTCAAGCAAATTTAAACCTAGGCATGTTCTAATGTTTGCAACCACTAGAAAACGTGACATAATGAATGATTAACAACGTGACAACATACATATTTAACCCGTCGCTACCCGGAATCTATATTGCTACTTTAGCCATAGCTCCCACAACCCTAGTTGTGGGAGGTTTAGTTACTCATGCTTGTAGAAGAATAAAAGAAAGTCATATTCATAATAAAGAAAAGAAATCCTTACAATGTATTGAAAACAATCTTTAATTACTCCAAGAACAAGAACAACAAGATCCCGAGAACGATTCAAGAACACGAATTCAAGAAGAGAAAAACGAGTTTCTTGCTCTCAAAGTTTCGCTCAAATCTCTCCTAAAATTATTGTAAAAACGTGATTTGCATCATAATAAAATAAACCTAACATAGGGTATTTATAGGAGTCCAAGAAACACAATCCCAAACGCATTAGGAATCCAAGAAACCAAATCCCACACACGGTAGGAATCCTAATCGCGGGCTGCCTTGGTGCGTCCAAGAAACACAATCCCAAACGCATTAGGAATCCAAGAAACCAAATCCCAAACACGGTAGGAATCCTAATCGCGGGATGCCTTGGTGCGTCCAAGAAACACAATCCCAAACGCATTAGGAATCCAAGAAACCAAATCCCAAACACGGTAGGAATCCTAATCGCGGGCTGCCTTGGTGTGCTACTGCTTTGACGTGACGGTTTGGGTGATGGACCATCACCACCTTGACGGCCCGTCACGGTGGACGTCACCACTAGGCAGTGGTGCTGCCCCATCTTGATGGCTTGGGCTTGACGGTCCGTCACTCGCTTGACGGTCCGTCACTCGGACCGTCACTCTTATCCAGAACGTCTTTTTGCTCGTATTTCCTTCCGTTTCCATGTTTGTTCCTATTTCCTGAAAATACACCATAAACACATCAAAAACGACGACGGTTGCTTGAAAACGTACGATTGTTCTTAGTTAAAAGGAGTCGAAAGTGTCGTAAAATGGCGGCACATCAATAACCAATGACATATCTGAAGTCAAAGCTAGTTCATAACTTGGTGACATATCTAATGTCAAAACTGTTTAAAAACCCAATGACATATCTAATGCCAAAGCTAAGTAAAACCAATGACATATATAATGCCAAAGCTATTTTGAAAAGCAAAAGACATATTGGATGCTATGCAATTCAAAGTCATAATCTGAAGGCTTAGATTAGCCATAGTTTAAAATATGCTTTTCGTTCCAACTTCATGCTTGAAGAATCATATATGCAATTTCATAAGTTCGCAAATGCCATGATATCTAATCATTCTATCTTTCTCTTGAAAACATGTAAATTCATGGAATCATGCTAGAAATTAACTTTCATGCTTGGGCTTTCAAAGCCAAAAAGGAAATCATAATCAAATCATGAGAAATCAATAAGAAACCATGAATTTAAACATAGGAACTGATTTCATAAACTTTCCCCAAATTTTGGTTTAAAACCCTAATTTCATAGCTTCATGATCTCAAAATAAGACTTGGGGATTTTGGGCACAAGGGTGGAAGAAACCCATTGCTAAAGACCCACATACCTTGGTGGAAGATTACCCACTTGATTGGAAAAGAATAAGGAGACTTGACTAGGAGCTTGGAGACTTGAGTTTGAGAGCAACTTTCCTTTTTGAGTGAAGAATGATGAACTTAAGAGGGACTTAGGGTAATATGGGTGAAAAACCCTTCTAAAAGTAGTCAAAATGACTTCACTTAATACCTAATAGGGTGGTAAATGACCAAAATGCCCCTGGGAATTAAATAAGAAAAGGCTGGAAAATAATCAACCTTCAGTGACCACGATTTGGTCGATGTTCCATACTTTGGGAAGACGGACCGTCCTGCGAGCCATTATTTTTGGGTACTAAAAGAAAGAGTTGCTGGATCTTAGGGATAACGGGAGGAACGACGGACCCGTCGTCCATAAGGACGGATCGTCCTTCAACCCATCGATCCTGGGTATTGGAAGAGGGACTTTTGAACTTTGAAGGATGGGCATCAGGGTAGTTGGGAACGATGGTCCATCATCCAGAAGGACGGACTGTTCCTCGACCCATCATTTCTGGGACCAACTTAGGGATCCTCTAAGACTTAGATGATATGCGCACAGGACGGATCGTGGTTCCAAACCACGAACCATCGTCTGAGCCATCATCCCTGGAAACATGGAAATTTTCTGAGATTTTAACTTAGATAGTTGGATACGTGCACGGAGTGTTACAAAATGCCTCCAAGAAGAGGCAACACCAGGAATCAGCCAGCACCAGTAGCTCAAAAAGACCCTCTGAATGAACAAGTCATTCATGCTGAATTCAGGGCTGCTTTTCATGTGCTTGCTCAGGCCATGACCGCTCAGGTCAATCAGCAGGTTGTGGCCCCAGCTCCACCCCGGACTAACACTGATGCAGCTAGAGTCCGGGACTTTACTCGGATGAACCCTCCGAAATTTTATGGGTCTAAATCAGAAGAGGATCCACAAGAGTTTCTTGATGAAATTCAGAAGGTAACATATATATGGGTGTCACTTCAGTTGAGAGTGCAGATTTAGCTGCCTATAAGCTGGAGGGAGTGGCTTATACTTGGTATCAGCAGTGGAAGGAGTCCCGTTATGCTAATGCAGGTCTAGTGGATTGGAACCACTCTAAGGATGCATTTCTAGACAGGTTCTTCCCACTTGAGCTCAGGGAATCCAAGGTCCAAGAGTTCATCAACTTGAAGCAAAATGATATGAGTGTGAAGGAGTACGCACTCAAGTTTACTCAGTTGCCTAAGTATGCTCCAGCCATAGTAACTGACTCTAGGGACCGTATGAGTAAGTTTGTATCTGGTGTGTCTGATAATATGGTCAAAGAGTGCAAGACTACTATGATGGTTAAGGAGATGGATTTTTCCAGGTTGGTTAACTATGCTCAGTAAATCGAGGAGGAGAAAATCAAAGAGAGGAGAGGAGACAGTAAGAGAGCTAGAACAGGTGACTTCAACTACTCTCAGCAAAGGTCAGTGGGTGGAAATCACTCTCAGTTCCATCAAAAATCTTCAGCTCCAGCTTTATCTTCTTCTAGTGCCCCAGTGCCTAAGTTCATATAGGACCGACAGGATAGAGCGCCAGGCTCTAAGTCCCAGGGTACAGTTACTAGCAGGCGCACTCATTCAGTTTGTAGAAAGTGTGGTAGAAACCACCAGGGTGAGTGTATGGCAGGTAATGGAAATTTCATTGGATGTGGAAAGCCAGGCCGCAAGATGAGGGATTGTCTAGCAGCTTCTCAGAAGAGCAGGGATGTTCACCCACAGAATCAGCCCAGTTCTATGGCATCTCTAGCAGATCGCCTCACTCAGTAGGGTGGATCATTTGGTACAGGTGGTGGTCAGCATCAAAATAGGTTATATGCTCTTCAGACTCGACAGGACCATGAGGATTCTCTCGATATGGTCACGGGTAGATTACAAGTCTTCCATTTAGATGTTTATGCATTGTTAGACCCAAGAGCTACACTTTCCTTTGTAACTCCTTATATAGCAGTAAATTTCGGTGTCAGTCCAAAAATCCTCTCAGAACCCATCTCAGTCTCTACTCCAGTTGGTGATCCAGTTATAGCTAGACGGGTATACAGAAATTACCCTGTTATAGTTTCCCAAAAAGTCACCTAAGCTAATCTTGTAGAGTTAGAAATAACTGACTTTGATATTATTCTGGGCATGGATTGGTTACATTCTTGTTATGCCTCAGTTAATTGTAGAACTAGGATCGTTCGATTTCAATTTTCATATGAGCCAGTCTTAGAATGGAAAGGTAGTACCTCAGTTCCTGTAGGTCGATTTATCTCTTACCTTAAGGCCAGAAAAATAATTTCCAAAGGATATATCTATCATTTTGTTCAGGTTAAGAATTCCAAATTTGAAACCCCAACTCTCGAGTTAGTACCAATGGTGAATGAATTCATAGAAGTGTTTCTAGAAGATCTTCCCGGAGTTCCTCCCGAAAGGGAAATCGACTTCAGAATAGATCTCCTTCCAGATACCTAGCCTATTTTGATTCCCCCTTACAGGATGGCTCCAGTTGAGCTTAAGGAATTGAAAGAATAGTTGAAAGACCTTTTAGATGAGAGCTTCATCAGACCCAGCATCTCTCCTTGGGATACTCTAGTTCTCTTCGTGCATAATAAAGACGGCTCTCTCAGGATGTGAATCAACTACCGTCAGTTAAACAAAGTCACAATTAAGAATAAGTATCCCATCCCCAGGATTAATGACTTGTTCGGCCATCTTCAGGGTGCTAGTTGCTTCTCTAAGATAGACCTCAGATCTGGCTATCATCAGCTCAGAGTCAGAAATTGTGATATTTCGAAGACAGCCTTCAGGACTCGGTATGGTTACTATGAATTTGTAGTTATGTCTTTTGGACTAACTAATGCTCCTGTAGCTTTCATGGATTTAATGAACAGAGTGTTCAAGCAGTATATATACTTGTTCATTATTATCTTCATCGATAATATACTTATATATTCTCGGAGCGAGGACGAGCATGCAGACCATTTGAGAATGGTGTTGCAGACTCTCAAGGATCGCCAGTTATTCGCTAAGTTTAGTAAGTGTGAGTTCTGGTTGAAATCAGTTGCTTTCCTTGGTCATATGGTGTCTAGTGAGGGAATCCAAGTCGATTCACAAAAGATTGAGGCAGTGAAGAACTAGCCTAGACCCACCTCTCCGACTGACATCAGGAGTTTCTTGGGTTTGACTGGTAACTATCAGAGATTTGTTGAAGGATTTTTGACTAAAGCTGCCCTACTGACCAAGTTGACTCAGAATAAGGTCAACTTTTAGTGGTCATATGAGTGTGAGAAGAGTTTTCTAGAGTTAAAAACTAGGTTGACTACAACTCCCATTTTGACTCTACCAGAGGGTTCAGATGGCTTCGTGATTTATCGTGATACATCTAGAGTCGACTTGGGTTGTGTTTTTTTGCAGCAGGGTAAGGTCATAGCATATGCTTCTAGACAGCTTAAGATTCATGAGAAGAAGTACCCCACATATGACCATGAGCTTGAAGCTGTTGTGTTTGCCTTAAAGATTTAGAGACACTACTTGTATGATGTTCATGTTGATGTGTTCACAGATCATAAGAACCTCCAGTACGTGTTCACCTAGAAAGAGTTGAATCTTCGTCATAGAAGGTGGCTAGAGTTCCTCAAAGACTATGATATGAATGTGTTTTACCATCCAAGTAAGTCCAATGTAGTAGTTGATGCCCTCAGCAGACTGTACATGGATAGTATGTCACATGTTGAGGAAGAGAGGAAAGAATTAGCTAGGTATGTTCATAGGCTTGCTCGCTTAGGGGTTTGCCTCATGGACACGACAGATGGTGGTGTGATAGTCCAGAATAGATCAAAATCTTCATTGATAGTAGAGGTTAAAGAGAAACAGGACAGTGATCCCATATTGCTTCAGTTGAAAGGTGCAATTCATCAGCAGAGAGTAGAGGTTTTCTCCCAAGGGGAGATGGTGTGCTTCACTACCAGGGTCATTTATTTGTACCTAATGTGAGTGAGTTAAGGAAGAAGATCCTTACAGAAGCCCATAATTCTAGATACTCTATTCATCCTGGTGCCACTAAGATGTACCGTGATCTACGAAAAGTTTATTGGTGGAACGGCATGAAGAAGGACATTACAAATTTTGTGGCTAAGTGTACCAACTATCAGCAGGTAAAAGTAGAACATAATAAACTAGGAGGTGTGACTCAGGATATTAGCATTCCTACTTGAAAGTGGGAGGTGATTAACATGGACTTCATTACGGGTTTACCTCATACTCGCAGACAGCACGACTTCATTTCGGTGATAGTGGACAGAGGTACTAAGTCGTCTCACTTCTTGGCTGTCAAGACTACAGATTCGGCAGAGGACTCTGCCAAACTCTACATCAGCGAGATAGTCAGGTTGCATGGGGTTCCCTTGTCTATTATCTCAGATAGGGGTCCTCAGTTTACATCTTATTTCTGGAGATCATTTAAAAAAGGTCTTGGTACTCAAGTGAATCTCAGTACAACATTTCATCCGCAGACGGATGGTCAAGCAGAGCGTACCATTCAGACCTTAGAGGATATGTTGAGAGCTTGTGTGATCGATTTCAAAGGCAGTTGGGATGATCAACTACCTCTCATAGAGTTCGCATATAATTACAGTTTCTATTCCAGTATTCAGATGGCCCCATATGAGGCATTTTATAGGCATAGATGTAGGTAACTGGTCGGTTGGTTCAAAGTAGGTAAAGAAGCCTTGGTTGGGCCAGATTTGGTTCATGAAGCTATGGAGAAAGTTTAGTTCATCAGAGATAGACTAAAGATAGCCCAGCGTCATTAGAAGTCCTATGCAAATGTGACGAGAAGGGAATTAGAGTTTGAAATCGATGATTGGGTCTTCCTAAAAGTGTCACCCATGAACGGGGTGATGAGGTTTGGCAAGAAAGGGAATCTCAGTCCCAGATATATAGGTCCTTACAGAATCTTGAAAAGGATTGGTAATGTGGCTTACGAGTTAGAGTTACCAGTAGAACTAGCAATGGTTCATCCAGTCTTTTACACTTCTCTATTGAAGAAGTGTGTGGGTGATCCAGCATCGATAGTGCCTTTAGAGAGTGTGGCTGTGAAGGATAGCCTCACCTATGAAGAGTTTCCACTCAAGATTCTTGACCGCCAGGTACGTAGGTTGAGAAATAAGGAAGTCGCTTCAGTAAAGGTTTTGTAGAGAAATCAGTCTGTAGAGGGAGCTACTTGGGAAGAATAAGCAGCCATGATGGCCAAGTACCCTCACATCTTCCCTTCTGATTCAATTTCAACTTAAGGTAATAGTTCCTCTCCACTTTCTGAGTTTACTCTTGCGAAATTCAGTCTCAGTATCATGCTCCCTCAGTTATCCTTGCATTCTAGCATGTTTGTATATCTATGGAACTAAGTTCAGTTACATATCAGTTTCTAGTACTTAATTGGTAAGGATTGCAGCTCTTTCCCTCCAAACTTAGCTTGTTTAGTCTTCATTCGAGGACGAATGATCCCAAGGGAGAGATATTATAACACTCTAGAACTTCCAAACCTAGAATCAGAATAGAAAACCAGAAAGAATTAACAAATTCAACTGTCAGCCGATTCACGGGTCAGATCCACGAGTTGTGAAAGTGTCCACGGGTCATGGACTGTGCCTGTGGAATCAGATCAGAGAACTAACAATTCCTCTGAGCAACATGAACTGGTTCTACAGACTGTGGAACGATCCATGAGTCATGAATCAGGTTCGTGGAACTCAGACCTGAGGCCTGACATTTCCTTTGAGAACCACGAACTGGTTCACGACCCGTGTAATAGTCCATGAGTTATGGAATGGTCTCGTAGAACCAGACTTATGAGTCAACAGCCAACCAAGATCCACGAGTGAGATCCATGACCCGTGGAAGTTTCCACGAGTTGTGGACCATACTCATAGAACCCAACTCCAGTAGCTCAGGATTTCCTTCTCAGGAACCACGATAGGGTTTCATGAGCCGTGGAAGTTTTCACGAGTCGTGGTTCTCATCTGTGGAACCTGAGTTGCGAATTTTAACAATTTCTTTTAATTAATTTAGGAACATTCCAGTCTTTTCCCTACCCTTTTGATTCCTAACCTTAGACATTTAGGGGGTAATTAAAGGGATTTTCACTTTTATTTTCTCATTCTCCCTAAACTAATCAAACTTAGAAAGAAAAGAAGAAAATAGGCGATAGTTTTGCTCAAGAACAAGCAGAGGGTTCCTTCAAGCTCAGCCCCAAAATCCACGTGATTTCTCCATAGATTCTTCTCTAGGTATCTGGAATTTCACTAGTGGGTTCCTTTCACTCATTAGGTCCCTAGATTTCAATCAGTTCTTCAGTTCCCCATGAAATATTCAGACCTAGAGTTCCTAAATCTTAGGGATTCATTGTAATTCAGATGCTACTGCTTATATGATATTTAATTCCTATTTTCTTGGAGAATTAGTATAGTCATATGTACAGGACTCAGAAACCCTAGCTTGTGTTAATTTCAGTAGTCATAAATTATACTTGCTAGGCAGATAATTCAGACAATCATGCTTCAGAATTTCAGTAGTCATAAATTATACTTGCTAGGAAGATAATTCAGACAATCATGCTTCAGAATTTGAATGCCATATCCTTCGGTATATGTATGTTGCATTCTCAGATGATTATCAGTATTTGAGCTATCCATTACTTCAGTTTACATTTTCTTGCTTATTTTCCATTGGGAGTAGACTTAGTTCCGAGCGGATGACGGAATAAAGGATTAGCTGTTAGATTAGGCTAAGATCTTTAGCAGCAGTCCCTCTATCTCAGAACTACGGTGCCACCGTAGGTGTAAAGAAAGGTCAGCTATCAGATTAGGTTGCAAACCTCTGTCCCTTGGGGACATCAGTTTAGTGGATCCACGTCAGACTTGTTTGTACCCTTGGCAAGGTATGAACACCCTTCCATCCAGGGTTACAGGTTGTCCTCACAGTTAGCTCAGCTTGGGGTATGTCGGTTAATAGTACCTTTCACATTCAGACTCATGTCGCATTGACCTTGTATCCAGTTATTCAGTTCAGCATGCTATATACTCATGATAGTTACTTGGTCATTGCATTCAGCTTATCTATCAGTTTATGTTTCAGTATGTATTTTCATGTTCAATCTTATGTTGTTTAGCTTATCATACATCCCGCATTCTCAGTACATTCAAAGTACTGACGCATACTTTTGTGCTACATCGTTGTATGATGTAGGTTCAGGCGCTCAGCATTCAAACTGCGTTTAGCTCAATTTCCAGTCCTTACTCAGCAGCTTCAGTGGTGAGTCCTCATAGACCGAGGACGCTAAAATATGCTTTTATATTTCAGTCTTTACATCTCAGTTTCAGACTATTAGAGTTAGATGGGGGCATGTCCCAGTAACTCATATCAGTTAGAGGCTTTCAGACATAGACTAGATTCAGCTATTGAGTTGTTAGTGTTGTTTTTTAGACTTCATTATACTCCTATATACATTTTATATTCAGACATGTTTTGAGTTCTTTCCCACTTCAGATATTAAATTATTTTCAGTTTCCATACAGTGTATATTTTATTAGAAATTGTCTAGTCATGCCAGACTATGGGTTAGCTTGGGGTCACTTGTGACACTAAGCACCGTGTTACGTCTAGGGGGTAGCCTCGGGGCATGATAATACATGACATAATCCTTTAAAGACATATCACAATGGTAAATGATAGTCAACGAACGTTTTCTTTTATGATTAATAAGTTAATGAACTCTTCTTGCGTCAAGTTTTGACAATCTGAATACTAATATCGAGTATATCATGCATCTGAAAAACTCAAGTATTGCACATACTTTGCACGATTCTCATCCAAAATATTGAAAAAACTCCAAGTTTTTTTTTCTAAAACACACTTTTAAAAATCAACATGTGTGACTTGCATATACTTTTTTCAGTTACTCCTTTGTTAAAGTTATGTTCGCACACTCCAATGATATTTTCCTCCATTTAATTCTTATCATTTTTCTATAAAAATTCTTTTACATGAATAGAGAGAGGTGATGGAGGACTAGGGGAAAGAGGGGAAATAGACATACAAGATGTAAAATGTCTTTGTCTATTTAAAGTCACCATAGAATACAACAGCCTTTAGAGATGTACCACAATGAAAAATGATAGTTAGTGAACTATTCCTTTTCAGATGAATTTAGTTAATGCACTTCTGTTGCATTAAGTTTTGACAATCTGGCTACTATTATCGAGTATATCATGCACTAGAGAAATTTAAGTATTGCACGCACTCTGCACGATTCTCATTAGCAATATAGAAAAAAACTCCTAGCTTTTTTTCTCCTAAAATACACTTTTAAAAAATAACATGTGTGACTTGCATATACTTTTTCAATCACTCATTTGTCAAAGTTATGTTCACAAGTACCAATATATCTTCCTCATTTTTTCTTATGATGTTTCTTTAAAAGTTCTTTTACACAAATAGAGACAATGAATAAAGAAATAGAGGAAAGATGGGAAATAGACACACAAGAGGTAAGACAACTTTCTCTATGTAAAACCATCATACATGACAATAACCTTTAGAGTTGTCTCACAAGACAAAATGATAGTTAATGAACTATTTTGTTTATGATTAATTAGTTAATGAGCTGCTCTTGTGTCGAGTTTTGACAATCTGACTACTAATATTCAGTATATCATGCCCCAGAGAAATTCAATATTGATTACACACTGCACGATTCTCATCAGCAGCATAGAGAAAAACTCCTAGCTCTTTTTTCCTAGAACACACTTTTAAAAATTAACATGTGAGACTTTGTCACGATCTAAAGTTGAAGTCATGATGGCACCTACCCTAATCACTCCTGGTAAATGAGAAACCCCTTTTACACAAATAGAAACCTAGACGAATGTAGGAAATAGGATAATTAACAACACGACTAACCAAAATAACATTTGATTTCATAATATAAAATAAGTATATATTGCATAACCATTCTATAACTCAGTATCATGTGTACAAGAGCAATCTACTAACAAGAAATGCTAAAATCGATACACAAAGTTTTCTTAGAA
Organism: Jaltomata sinuosa; assembly: GCA_003996215.1. Classification (NCBI taxonomy): domain Eukaryota; kingdom Viridiplantae; phylum Streptophyta; class Magnoliopsida; order Solanales; family Solanaceae; genus Jaltomata; species Jaltomata sinuosa. The sequence goes on from QJPP01007285.1 coordinate 217,806, forward strand.
GTACTAAAGACAAAAAAATAAAGATAAAAAAATTAGGTCAAGTCTGCAAACTCAAGGAGCTCACCGCAACTTCGATTCAGGTACCACTCCACAAGATTAGGAACCATGCTGTGACTGGTACTGGGATCTGCATTAGAAAAGATGCAAAAAGAGTAGGATGAGTACAAATCACTAGTACTCAGTAGACATTATATGTCAACCGAGTTTAAGTAGTTACCATATTGCATAAAGAATGTTAAAGTAGCCCTGCATGGTGACAAGTTCCAGCAGTTCAATTTAATAAAATAATAAAGAGAATCAAACGATAATAAAATATAATAGGTGATGCAATGCAATGTAGTGGCCAATGATCCTATCGATAGACACCCCCTCTACAGTGGCATGATGTGAGGTGGGATCCATGAAGGACTCGCGAGGTCCATATACTCCGCCTAGATTGAAACCGAGATCTTCATATATCTTGCTTGGACTTGAACCAAGACTTATGGTATATATGGCCCCGAACTCTAATCGGGACTAAAAGCAACACATTTTGTCTGTACTCAAATCGGAACTTAAATTAATAGTTTTTTCATAATCGTTTTTTCCACAATATAGCTTTCGCGATTTATTAAATGAATGAACATGTATGATCACAATAATAAATTAAACTCGAATGTAATAGATATATGTACAATGCACTTATCGGCTCATAAGCACAGACTACAAGCCTCAAAGTCAATGAATTTTTCAGCCTTGCCTATAGGACATACTTTTTCCATTAAACACATTTACCTTCTATATCATTCCCATAATGGAAAATAATCCCTCATATAGATAACGATGTTTGAACGACAAATAACATAATGTACGACGCAGTCCTTTCAAGTCTCAAGCCATTTATCAGTAAAAATTCTATTTCGAGTATCATAGTATCAAAATCATCACAATAATTACTCCAACACAATATTTCATCCAACCTATAACATATTTTACACAATATGTTCCCACCCAAGCTAGGTCTGAGAAATAGTAAGTCATAACCTACCTCGAAACTGAACTGCAAGCCACCAACAATCACACCATGACCTTCTCCTTCTGAATGACCTCGAAATTCTCTCAATCTATCAAAAATACTTTCTATACGTGAATACGAGTACATTGATATCCATATCTCAATATAAAAGTTGTCCAATTTGGATCGTAAAACAAGCTATCTGACGAGAAACAAATTGTGTTGCTTTTATCTAAGCTGAAAGTAAGGATTATGCAATAGAAAACTACAAATCAACAGACCAAAATCAGCACGAGGGAGGGTCAACACCCTCTGATTCGACAAAAAAATTGAAGTTTTCTTTTGAAATCATCGTACCTATAAACTAAGAAATGTAAATATAAAAATTTATCGAAAACGGAATATAGATTGACCCTCAATTCATCGAAAATCGATTGAAAAACTTTGGGGTGAAAACCTCCAAATTAAAATACCCAAATATTGGTTCAAGCCCAAAATCCAAGATAAAATAATGGAGAATCATCAAATTAGAGATTAGAAACTTATCCCCTTTCAACAATGAAAAAATACACCAAAAGTAGTCCAAAATTGAGCTCTAGAAGTCCAAAAATAGTGGAACAAAGTGGAAGATCGCTAAAAAATACAATTTAAGTTGCTATAACATGTTTGGCACTATCACGCTCCTTTAGCGCAATTGCGCTAAATGCGAAAACACTTGCCCTGTGATCGCACCAAGGTAGTGTGAACACCCCGCCTTCTCCGTGATTGTGCTGCCTCAACAGCCTCTTTCCTGCACAATCACTCTCCCACAACATCGAAAGCGTTGACCACAAAGATCCCTATTATGCAGTTGCGCTTTAATGGCGCGATTTATGCTCGCACCAAGTATCAGAAATTTCAACTATGTTAAAAACTTGGCTTCAACATTCAATATTCGTTCTAGACCCCCTAGACGTAAATCAGTAGTGCAAATCGATCATAAAAATATTTTGGACCTATTGAAATCGTCAAATCACCATTCCAGAGTCGTCTTGACCAAATATTTACCGTGGTCAACTCTAAACTTTAAAACCTCAAGATTTTCAACCAAGAGTCCAAATCACACTTGAGTACCTCGGGACCCTTGTAAACCATCCAACAAACTCACAAAATACCCTCCGGACTTAGTGGAGTAATTAGAACCCAAAAAAACAACCTTCTTAACTCCAAATGTTGACTTTGGTCAACAATCTTAAGTTTCAAAACTCAAAACCTTTTCTAAAATACATTCGACCCAAGTCGCAAACAGCATTCCAAAGCTATGGGAGGGTCAAACAAGAGAAAAAAAATGAAAATCACAAAACGACCTTGAGGGTCATTATAGACTTTCACATATTTTTTCAATTACTCCTTTGTTAAAAGTTATGTCCACATGCACTGATGATTTCTTCTTCTATTTCTTTAAAAGTTCTTTTACACTGATAGAGAGAGGGGCAGAGTAATAAGGGAATGAGGGGAAATAGACATGCAAGATGTAAGACGACTTCTCTATACATGCAAGATGTAAGACGACTTCTCTATTTAAAGCCACCATACATGACAACAACATTAAGAGATGTATTACAATAAAAATAATAATTAATGAACTATTACTTTTTTGATTAATTATTTAATGAACTTCTCTTGCATCAATTTTTGACAACTCGGCTACTAATATCGAGTATATCATACATCAGATGCCATAAAGAATTTTATGAATCAAGTTTGAGATAAAATTTGAGACAAATTAATTATTTAAACTAATTAAATTAATTAATCACGTTTCTTGACTTTAAGAAAAAAACTATTATTTACAAACATATACTAATTGTACTAATTAAACCATGACTGACTAGATTTAACAGTTAAAGAACAAATACTTGATTCAAAATACTTGTTTTGACATAAATCAATTTTCCAGTTAATAGATATGCTTAAAAATGATATATAATTAATTTATATGGACATAATTAGTGTTAAAAAATATGTATAAAAATATACACAATATGTATTAGGCTATTTTGCCAAATGCAAAGGCAAAATACTACCAATATAATTTAGAATAATATTATGAACTTTTCAAAATAACTATTTTACTCCCTTAATAATTCAAGAAGCTAAGCTTGACCAGTTGATTAAAATTGCGAGAGACCAAAATTCGGTGTCAATATGCGAATTGTGTCCATGACAGTAGCATCAATACAATGCTTTATATAAAGAGATGATAGTCGAGATACTCTTGTCTTCTTGCTCCATAACCCATTGAAAGTGGTCAAGAAATCCAATTTCAATTAGACTTGATTTCCTTATTTGTTTCGACCTTTACATGGTTTTTTCTAATTCTGAAACTCTTTCCTTTTGTGTAAATAAAATAATGTTTCAGTGTTGAGTTTTTGTTCCTTAATCCACGTGTTTATGCCATAAATCAAATTTCTCAAGGAATTCTTCTTGCACTTGGAATCTACTTCTTATCCACTGATCAGCAATCATCTCCAGTCATCAGCTGAGAAGAACCTTGTTCATTCACTTTGTTCCTAGAACTTTTGCAATCCAGTTTCTACCGTAGACATGATAAGGGCCTAGTTCTTCTGTAGTTATTTATCAATCATAAGCACTACAAGTTTTTTATTTGAGATATGATAAGAATCTGATTCTTGTATAATATTTGTAAATTATCCAAACTTCAAATTCAACATAGCACAACAAGCAAGACTTCAACAATCACTTCAAACATAGATAACCACAGTCAGAAAATTGGAGCAAAAGCCAGAATCGAGGCCTACACATCTATGTGCTACTAAACAGGTTATTTTATGCAATATCTCCAATGAAAACGGATACAATCATTCAAAAGGCATTTGTTTATTGTGATACTGACAAAGAGCAAGTTCCCTTACTCTTTTACCTCATGCCGGACTGGGGGTTACCCGCGATTGGTAATGGCACAACCAAAGAAAAGGAGCAGGGGAGACATGGTTAGGCGTTGGGTAATGCAACACATTTGTTTTGGGTACAAAGGCGATGAAGGGTGCTAACCCGGCTACCCAACCCACTAGGTCAGAGGAAGGCTGATCATAGATTCGAATCCTTTTACCTTTCTTGCGAATCATCCTATGGTTACGGATGATGGAATAACAAAATAGAGATTTGAAACTTGTGAAATACAATTCTCCCAAGAAACAACATGTAAGAGAGATTTAGAGAACCTAGCTAATCTATGAGTTGAAATCTTGAAGTTGAAGTCAAGAAGGTTGTAAACATAAAGAAACATATGATCCTTCAAATAGTATACAATAACATACGCAGTGTGATCTCACAAAGTAGGGTTTGGTCTTCATAATAAATTATACTCCCTTCATCTCAAATTGATTGACATGTTTTGATTGGCATGGAGTTTAAGAAAATAAAAAAGACTTTTGAATCTTGTGGTCTTAAATTAAAGATATGTCAAATGTACTAAAATTCTCTTTGATTTTGTGGTTTTAAACATGTCATGTGGAAAGTTTGAATTAAAGAATTGCTAAAAAGGGAAAAGATCATTCTTTTTTAAACGGACTAAAAAAGAAAGTAGGTCAAATTAATTAAAACAGAGAGAGTACTATTATCCTTCAAATAGTATAATTTGATGTTTTCATGATAAAGAAGAAAGATCAATCCCTCTACTTGTACTATACTAACATTCTTGCCAAAAAGAAAGTAAAAGGAAAAATATCAAATATACTGTGGCAAAAGAATAAACACTCATAATGCCACAATATATACAACACAGCAACTTTCTTACTACTTAATTATCTTTCAAGACTCATAATGACAACAACACACGCAGTGTATTCCAACAAAGTGGGGTTTGGGAGGGTAAAGTGTACACAAACCTTACCATTACATCAAATGACACGATACGTACAATAAAGTTTGTTATTTCTCCTTCTCTTCTTTCTTTTCCTTCTCTTCTTTTTCTAATTCTTTCTTCACTTTCTCTGCTAACTTTTCTTTCTCTTCTTCTCCTTCGTCACCTCGCCATAAATCGGACAAGGTAGGAAGCTTGTATTGGCCACTATAAGTGAGGGGAATGGTGAAGTTGCCAAAGACAGGAAGGTCAATAATGAAACCCAACTCAAGTGTATAATCGATGTCCCAATCTGCTGCAATGTCCCTCACTAAGCTCAATATCGCGCTATGTGGAACCTTCGCTGGTACGTCTACCATGGTTGTGCTTTTCGCCTTAAGTGACCCGGGGTCTGGAATTGTACCTGTAGCTGCTATCCTAGAATTCAATTGAAAGTAAAGCAATCAATCAGAGCGCGAGACACTTGACAAACGTCCTCAGGCACACATGAAAATGAAAGTGACTTTTAAGTTGATGACTTTTATGTAACAAAAAATAGAAAAGTGAATTTTGTATGATAAAATCAAAGTTGGATGACTATTAGTGAAATTTACTCTAAACTCCCTCAGGCACACATGAAAATGAACTCAGAAACATTTTTTTTTAGAATTTTGTTTTTCTATTATGTTTTCAGTTATTCAGAAATATGTATAGTCAGTTACGTATATATTATGGTTATGTTATTAGAACGCATCTACATTATTTTAAGGTCTTAGTAATTTTTTTGCAAAGTTTGAATGATAAGCTTATTTTGAGTAGCAATCAAATTGTAAGAGAAAAAGTCCAAAATATGTTAAGGTTTGCCTGAATTTTCTACTTTATTTGAATTATATCATAATTGTGTTTTACTTCAAAAAGATTTTCTTGGTGGAAAAGGTTTTCTCGTAGGAAAAGAACTCTTCCATATTTAGTTAAAAAAAATTTTTTTTGGAGGAGAAGTTTTTGATTTCTATGAATAGAAGATCTTTACTTCTCATACACAGCACAACTGCATTAACAATGTAGTCCTTTAGGATTTGAAAGTTTTGTTTATGGGGAGATTTTCTCTCTATAGTCTTAATATTTTCTTTTATATTAGTTTTTATAATATGTAGGTCACTTGACCGAATATTATCAATAATATGTTTTTTTAGTATAGTTTTTGTTTCATCTGATTCATCGCCTTGATGATTTGCAATTAATAATTTTCGCATGACGCCTTCTCGATTTTGATCCCAACAAAATAGTCCCTTGAGTTTGATCATAGACTCAAAATCAATAATAACACATATCTAGTGTAATCCTACAAGTATTTGGGTATCATGAGGATGGTGTGTATGCAAACCTTACCCCTATCTTGTGAAGATAGAAAGATTTGTTTCGATAGACACCCGGTTGGGCGTAGACTCAAAATCATCCTCTAAATATAAGTTGGAGCTCTAATCGGCCTTGTAGTGTTCAAAAGTGTTCTGGCGTATATTTGAAGGAATGATTTTGAGTCTAAGCACAAACTTAAGCTTTTTTTTTTTTTTTTTTTGTGGGTGGGGGGCTGAAATCGTAACATAACTAATCTCCAAAACAAATTATCCCAAAACTGAAACCAAACCAACTTTTTTGGAATAACCACTTTTCCAAATCTAAATGACACATGAATGAATACTAGAGATTGTGTTTTGGTACCTCAAATATGATGGAAGGATATGTAGGATGTAGGATGTAGAGGATCATACTACTATAGAATATACTAACTTACATTTGATTGCGTTTAATCTTTACGTTCTTACCATTGAATCCATCTCACTTTAGCGATTATGGATTAATTAAAAACAAATTCTTTTTAAAAAAAATTAATATTGTTTTTGCATATATTTATGTCTTATGTCGAAATAATATTGGGTTTAGTTAAACTCACTAAATAAGGGCCCCATTCATCTCTTGACGATAAGTAGGGTTGTTCAGGAAAACCCAAATAACCAATCAAAGCTAATCTTTTGTTCATTTCCGTTTTAATTTTTAATTTTAAAACTCGATAAGATTTGATTTTATAAGTTTGGTTTGAAGCAAAGAGTGATCGAAAAATTCTAACCAAACTGACTATATCAAATGTCATCACAAATATTTGAAGATAAATTTTCAAAATGTAATCCCAAAATTTATGATCAAAACGCTATGAGATGGAAAGTAGGAATTAACCTGCCGCCACATTTGACAACGTAAGCGATCTCCATTATAGGAATCGGAACTTGGTAGGGATTGGTAATGGAGACCTTAGCATGATATGAAATGCTATCAAAGCTAATCTTCTTCACATCCACATTCATTACCGTTGCTTCTGGCTTCTCCATTTCCGCCACTTTCTCCGCCACCTTCTCCGACACATAATTCTTCGCCTTGTCTACTAGATCCATATCGTTCTTCTCTTTCTTCGTATCTTCTCTTGAACAATAATGGAAACAATGAGATTGTCAATATAAATGATAATTAGATAGACTTGAATTCCTGTCAATCGATATTCTATATGATGTGATCAAAATTTAGATTGGATTTCTTGTTAAGGTAAGATGGATTGACTTAATCCGCGGCCGGCTATCCATCTGTTGTTGGTGTACATATGTATGTTGGTTTCCGTAATATGAGTAGATATTGTTATTAACGTAATAGGAATTTAAGCTTTTAGTTCATGAAATATCCATGTCTTTTGATTTTGGTCATTTTGTTTTTTGATTAAACACATTTAATTTTAAATTAATTGAACGACACAGTTTTGATTCCTCATCTTGTGAATCTTTACGAATTTCAAAAATGTTGGTTGAGTTCTTTAATTACTCAAGTGTTATGATAAATTTGTATTCTTACTTTGTATTTTAAGGTAATATATTTTTAATATAATTGAGGTATACTATATTTCATATGCAAAGGGAGTAAAAACACATATTTTAATTAATTTACAGTTAAATATACTTCACTAGATATTATAAGAATCAAAAGCAAAATTACTAACAATTATATTATTAAAAAAATGTGATTAACCCTTGGCTTAATAGACCAATCATATAAGCAAATGAGTGTAACATTTTGTGTGCAATCGAATATATAACAATCACTTACACCTTACACTTCAGCTGAGTCTAACGAGGCTCAGGTGCGGAGCCTTCCACTGTGGACCGAGACTACGCAAAGGTAGAACACCATGGAAACTTCGCTGACTTTATCATCAACCTTGATTTCGCTACGCTCAATAAGAATTCGAAATAGCGGAAATAGGTTCGTGTTCCTCTCGCAGGCTCCCGAAGAGAGAAGCCCAACGAATGTCAGATGCAAAGCCCCGCACCTCATTAAGATCATACTGGCATACTCTCCCAAAAAAGAAAGAGCAGACCCCATTGAAGACGAGAGTGAGGTACAACAAGGTTATTTCTGTCCACCGCCCTTCTCACGGAGCCGTACGTGGACGTTACCGCTCATACAACACTACTTCCCTCATTGAGATTGGTCAAGCTCCTTCACTTATTGCTCGATCCGATCCGGAACCTATTGGGATAGCACCCTTTCCTCCTATTAGTAGGTCTTCTTGCCCATTCAGTTCCTCTACTGGTAGTCTAGTTGTAGTTTTGACAAGAAGACTACAACCGATAGTAGATCACCCTTTTTTTAAGCATCCTTTATAATAGTATTTTCATTGCAGCAACAAGTCTTATTTTCTTTATATTTTGATCTCAAACAAATTATTTGGATCGAAATTTAAACTTGATTTCGGGAAAATTAGATTGGATTTCTCATTGAGGCAAGACATATTAACTTAATCCGTGGTTGGCTATCCATCTCTTGTGGGTGTACATACTATTATATGGTGCTTTCCATAATATAAGTAGATATTATTATTAGCGTAAAAGAAATTTGCGCTTTTAGTTCATGAAATATCAAAGATTTCTGATTTTGGTCATTATATTTTTTAGTTAAATATATATTAATCTTCACTACTAAAAAAAGGCTAAAAAGAGACGGCCAAAAGGGACGCTGGCCGTCGCTTTTTTGGCCAAAAGCGACGGAAAAGCGACAGCGTCACTTCCGTGGGAAAATGGCATGTCGCTTTGCCAAAATCGATGGACAGTGTCGCTTTAAAAGCGACGGACTGCATCGCAAATAAAAAAGCGACGCAATTTTATTTTTTTTCATTTTTTCCAAAAAAGCGATGCAGTCCGTCGCTTTGTTCTTGAACTTGAAGAACAAAGCGACGGACAACGTTGCTTTTCCTGTTAATTTTTTTTAGAAAAGCGACGTTGTCCGTCGCTTTTTCGAGGTATTTTTTAAAAAAAATTCAGAAAAGCGACGGACAGCGAAAATTCCCAGAAAAAGCGATGGACAAGAAAGACTGTAACGACTGGGTCCATCGTTACGGGTAGTCCAATCGTGCCAAGTTTTAGAGTTAGAAAACTTCAGGTTTGGGAGTTTGAAATTTGGGGCTAGGCTAGCCTCGACCGGTTTTGGAGCAAGGTGGAGTCTAGGGAAATCCGGGTAAGGATTGGGTTAGGAGTCTTGTTTTGAGCTAGTTTTCCACGTAGCCAAGATATAAAGGAGTCCGGGGGACTTTTCAGAATTGAATTCGGGTAAGTGAAACTCTCAAAATCGAGGTTGACGTGAAGAGGTTATTTCGGAACATCAAGAAAATAAGTGTGTTGTAAACTAGACTAGTTTTGGAGATTTTATGACTTTCTGTCCCATGTCAACCGCTATAGCGGTTGACAATCCGCCATAGAGACCTCTGTTGTAGCAGAGAAATTACCGCTACAGCGGAAGTCAACGTCGGTCAGCCTCCGCCATAGCGGACGACTCCGCTATGGCGGTACCTCTATAGCGGAGTGGACAGCTATAGCGGAGCGCAATGAGATTTAATGCAAAAACATTCCCCAAAACATTCAGTTTTCATAATTTTGTTTTGGGATGAAGTGGTAGATTATGTGAAGAAGTTGAAAGGGGTCAAACAAGCGGGGCAGGCTAAGGCTTTAGCCAAGAAGCCCCGACATGAGGGAAATTTTGGTAGTTCATACTCCAGGGGCCAGAATCAGCAGGCATACCCAGCCCATCCTATTCAGTCAGCTCTGCCAGCTGCTACAAGTGGTCGTCAGGGAGCTCATAATCAGTCTTCAGCTCCTAGAGGCTAGGGAGCGTCTTATACATTAGCTAGCAGGCCTACACTTGACCATGGTTGCTTTCATTGTGGTGATCTGGGCCACTTTAAGAGGGAGTGCCCACTCAGGCAGACAGGTAATCAGGGTCAGCAGCAGTCTAGAGCGGTGGTCCCGGCAGGTAGAGGCGGTAATGCTAGAGGTCGTCCACAGGGTGGGCGAGGTAACTTTCAGGGAGGCCGGGGCGACAGAGGGAACAACAGCACGGTCAGGGGTGCAGCGCAGCCGGCCCGGGAAGTTGCCTAGATTGATGATCAGGCTCATTGCTATGCATTTCCAGGGAGAACTGAGGCGGAAGCATCAGATGCGGTGATCACAAGTACCATTCTTGTCTGCGATAAAATGGCTTCGGTATTATTTGACCCAGGGTCTATATATTCTTATGTATCTGTGAATTTTGTGTTAGGTCTGGAATTGATTTATGATATCCTTGATTCCCCTATCCATGTTTCTACCCCGTTGGAGAGTCTGTGATTTTTGTGGGGTTGCATACTTGGGTAGACTTGGTAATCCTGGATATGGCTGATTTTGATATTATCTTGGACATGACCTGGCTGTCCCCTTATCATGCTATGTTGAACTGTAACACCAAGATTGTGGCTCTAGAGATTTCGGGTAAGGATAGACTAGAGTGGGAAGGTGTGTACAGGCCTAAGCTAGTTAAGGTCATATCATTCGTTCGGACTAGGAAGCTAGTGGGAAAGAGGTGTCTAGCCTTCTTGGATCATCTCCGGGATGATAGTGTGGAGTCCCCATCTATTGAGTCAGTTCCAATTGTTTCTGAGTTTCGAGAGGTGTTTCCAGCGGATTTGCCTGGTATGCCTCCGAACAGGGATATAGACTTTTGTATTGAATTGGAGCCAGGAACTCGTCCTATTTCCATTCCTCTGTATCGTATTTCTCAGGCAAAGTTAAGGGAACTTAAGACTCAGCTGCAGGAACTCCTAGATAAGGGATTTATCCGTCCCAGTGCGTCGCCTTGGGGTTCTCCTATTTTGTTTGTAAAGAAAAAGGATGGTAGTATGCGGATGTGCATAGATTATAGGCAGTTGAACAAGGTGACCATCCGGAATAAGTACCCCCCTACCCCGCATTGATGATTTTTTTGACCAGCTTTAAGGTGCATCGGTGTTTTTGAAAATTGACTTGAGGTCGGGGTACCATCAGTTGAGGATTAGGCCTGAGGACATTCCTAAGACTGCCTTTCAGACTCGGTATGGCATTACGAGTTTCTAGTAATGTCGTTTGGTTTGACCAATGCGCCGGCAGCATTTATGAGTTTGATGAATGGGGTATTTAAGTCGTATTTATATTCCTTCATGATTGTGTTTATCGATGATATTTTGATCTACTCCAAGAGTAGGGAGGAGCATGCTAATCATCTTCATATTGTGTTGGACATCTTGAGACGCCAGAAGCTTTATGCGAACTTCACTAACTATGAGTTTTGGTTGACCTCAGTTGCATTCTTGGGGCATGTAGTGTCAGAACATGGGGTGATGGTGGATCCCCAGAAGATTGAGGCAGTCAAGAGTTGGGCCCAGCCTAGCTCTGTGACAGCGGTGAGGAGTTTTGTTGGGCTAGCAGGGTACTACCGGAGGTTCATTAAGGATTTTGCGTCTATTTCTACTCACCTAACCAGGCTGACACAGAAAGATGTACCATTCGCGTGGTCCGATAAGTGCGAGGAGAGCTTCCAAAAGCTTAAGACACTTCTGACCACGGCTCCTATATTATCCTTGCCGGTTGAAGGTAAAGACTTTATTATTTACTGTGATGCTTCACATTCTGTTTTAGGTGTTGTGTTGATGTAGGATAGGAATGTGATAGCCTATGCATCTAGGCAATTGAAGGTGCATGAGAGGAACTACCTGACTCACGACTTAGAGTTGGCAGCAGTGGTCTTTGCACTCAAGATTTGGAGACACTATCTCTATAGTGTCAAGTGTGAGGTGTTCACCGATCATCGCAGTCTACAGTATGTGTTCACTCAGAAGGATTTGAATTTGAGGCAGAGAAGGTGGATGGAGTTATTGAAGAAATATGATGTGACTATTCAATATCATCCGGGTAAGGCTAATGTGGTGGCAGACGCATTGAGCCGAAAGACATTTAGCATGGGTAGTTTGGCTTGTTTGGGGGTGTCCAAATGACCACTAGCAAGGGAAATTTGGGCTTTAGAGGCCAAGTTCATGCACTTGGGTGTGTCAGAACAGGGTGGATTGTTGGCTAGCATTGAGGTCAAAGCCACCTTCATAGAGGAAATAAAGGCCAAGCAGTTTCAGGATCTGAAACTGAGTAAGCTTCAAGGTAAGGTAATATCCGGGGAATCCAGGGACGTCATGTTAGACTTCGGTGGAGTGCTACATTTCAGAGAAAGGATTTGTGTTCCTCAGGTTAATGATATAATTCAGAAAATCTTGGCAGAAGCTCATGGTTCACGGTACTCAATTCATCAGGGTGTGACTAAAATGTACAGGAACTTGAGGCAGGGTTACTGGTGGCCCGGGATGAAAAGAGACATAGTCGACTTTGTGTCCAAATGTCAGAACTGTTAGCAGGTAAAGTATGAACATCAGAGACCTGCAGGACTACTTCAGAGAATGCCAATTCCAGAGTGGAAGTGGGAAAGGATAGCCATGGACTTTGTGGTGGGTCTTCCCAGGACATTGGGGAAGTACGACTCAATTTGGGTCATTGTTGACACGCTGACCAAGTCCGCTCACTTTATTCCGGTCAGGATAGATTACAATTCGCAGCAATTGGCAAAGATCTACGTGAAGGAGATTATGAGATTGCATGGGGTGCCACTGTCCATCATTTCAGACAGGGGTACGCAGTTCACCTCTAAATTTTGGGGCAAGCTACATGAAGAGTTGGGTACACAACTCACTTTTAGCACGGCCTTCCATCCTCAGACTGATGTTCAGTCGGAGAGGATGATCCAGGTATTGGAGGACATGCTGAGAGCATGTGTGATAGACTTCGGGGGCCATTGGGACCAGTTTCTACCATTGTGCGAATTCTTGTACAACAATAGCTACCACTCCAGTATTGATATGGCACCATTCGAGGCGTTGTATAGGAGGAGCTGCAGATCATCGGTTGGGTGGTTTGAGGAAGGCGATGTAAAGCCTTTGGGAGTGGAATTGGTAAGGGAAGCGCAAGAAAAGGTAAGGGGCATTCAGGCCAAATTGCTTTCTGCCCAAAGCAAGCAGAAGGAGTATGCAGATCGCAAGGTCCAGGACATGGAATTTCAGGTTGGTGAATAGGTATTGTTGAAAGTATCACCAATGAAGGGAGTTATGCGGTTTGGTAAGAAGATTAAGCTTAGACCTCGGTTCATCGATCCGTTTGAGATTCTTGAGATTGTGGGGCCAGTGGCTTACAAGTTAGCACTTCCGCCCAGTTTGTCGGGCATCCATTCGGTATTCCATGTATCCATGCTTAAGTGATACCATAGGGATGGGAACTACATCATCAAGTGGGATGAGGTGCTTTTCTATAAGAATCTTTGTTATGAAGAGGAACCAGTCTTGATTCTTGCTCGGGATGTCCGGAGGTTGAGGAAAAAGGTGATTTATATGGTAAACATTCAGTGGAAGCATCGTCCGGTTGAGGAAGACACTTGGGAAACTGAGAAGGACATGCTGGACAAGTACCCTAATTTGTTTGAGGATCAGGTACTACACTTTCTTTCCTTTATTTCTGTAATTTCGGGTTTGATCGTTCGGGGATGAATGATGGGTAAATTGGTATCTATTGTAATGACTGGGTCCGTCGTTACGGATAGTTCAGTCGTGTCAAGTTTTAGAGTTAGAAAACTCTGGGTTTGGGAGTTTGAAATTTGAGGCTAGGCTAGCCTCGGCCGGTTTTAGAGAGAGGTGGAGTCTAGGAAAATTCGGGTAAGGATTGGATTAGGAGTCTTGTTTTGAGATAGTTTTCCACGTAGCCAAGACATAAAGGAGTCCAGGGGATTTTTTGGAATCAAATTCGGGTAAGTGGAACTCTCAGAATCGAGGTTGATGTGAAGAGGTTGTTTCGAAACGTCGGGAAAATAAGTGTGTTGTAAAATAGACTAGTTTTGAAGATTATACGACTTTCTGTCCCGTGTCAACCGCTATAGCGGTTGACACTCCGCCATAGCGACCTCCGCTGTAGCAGAGAAATTATCGCTACAGCGGAAGTCAACGTCAGTCAGCCTCCGCCATAGTGGATGACTCTTCTACGGTGGTACCGCTATAGCGGAGCAGACCGCTATAGTAGAGAGCGACGGGATTTAATGCAGAAATATTCCCCAAAATATTCAGTTTCACAATTTCATTTTGGGAGAAGGGCAAGGCGATTCCAGGCAATTTTCCTCCATTTTCCATTATTTTTCCTCCCTAAGGTAAGGTTTCGACTCCCCAAACTTTGTACTACTTTTCCTACGCGGTAGAATTGTTAGGAGAGACCTTGGGGAAAGGTTGGAATAACCTAGGGATGCTAGAATCCGAGGAAGAAGGGGGATTCTAGGCATGAAAGTTCTTGGGTATTGTTAAAAATAAGGTATTATAATCGTATGTTATTAAATTCTCTATTTTTATCCGTAAAAATGATAAAATTAGGGGAATTAATGGTGAGAAACCGGGAAAAAAGGGTAGAATGATCATGGTTGGTCTAGGATTTGGAATTTGGTGTAATCCGGGTAATACGCAGGCCTTGTTTGTTAATTCAAGTACTTGTATGTTGTTTTAGACCAAGAACGAGAAAGGAATTCGGAACACGGGAAAGCTCAGGTTGAGTAGAGCTTGGATTATTTTGAGGTAGGTGATGGCTTAGGATTCCTGTGAATGTTGTATATTTTTGTACTCTTATCTAAGTGTTTGTATGAATTACATGGCTTAGAGGAATTGTTTAGAATGTCTAAGGGTCTTGTTTTATAGTCTGTGGATTGAACGGTGTGTTGCTTGTTGGTTTTACAAGTTGTTTGTTCATTATTTGACTGTGGATTAACTGATATTCGGTTGGCTCTGGTACCACGCCTGGTACGGGTATAATACTAATGGTTGGCTCGGGTACCATGTCTGGTACGAGTATAACAAATGGTTGGCTCGGGTACCACGCCTGGTACGAGTATAACAAATGGTTAGCTCGAGTACCACGCCTGGTAAGGAATACTAACGATTGGATGGGGTACTATGCTTGGTACGAATTTATTTTACTGCATTATTACATTAATATTATTGTATTGCATTGACTGTTATTGGTTCCGTGAGTGAATTGGCTGTTTATTTGAAATATGATATTTGTTGGTGGTTCTCGAGTGACCGAAAATCCTGTTATATATATTGAGTTGGTCTTGGATTAGGCCGGATTGTCTGTTTAACACTTAGGTGTTGTTTAGAGGGGATCCTAGGGTGGGTCTGGGCTAGACAAAAAGGGATGGTTAATTGGTTATATGACTTGTTGCATGTCTTTCGTACTTATACTTGATTTGTTGTGCTGAATATACACTATTTTTATTTGAAACTGGCTGATGATCCTACCAATACACGTAATTATGTACTGATACTGCACTTGCTTGTCTTTTTTGTGAGTACATGAAATCTTCGGGCGGTTGATGCACGACCTCACTTGTAGGCCGGACTATTCTAGATATCAAGGTTGAGTTATTCGACCAAGCCACCTTGGTGTTTATCTTTGAGTTGTAGCCCATTTATTTTGGGCTTAGACTATCTTGTTATTGTTTTAAGTTTTGGGGTTGCATCCCCGTACTTTAGTATTGGTAGTGTTTGGTACGATGACTTTCAGATTCTAGGGAAATTTTCGCAGGCTTGATTCAATGATATGGTTTTTCTTAGTTTCTTTGTTTTCTTTGAATTGCTAGTTTATTTTCTGTTTGTTGGTTTTAGGCTGTTAGTCTAGGCTAAGGGTTGAACTCTACTGGTTCTCTCATCCGGGAATTGGGTGGGTGTCACTCATGGCGGTCTGGGTCGTGACAGAGACGCTGTCCGTCACTTTTCTGCATTTTTTTCAGCTGCAAAAATCTGCATTTTCAATATGCACCACCTGCCATTTACAAAACTAATTCAATTACAGCCGAAATCAGCACTAATTGCTGTCACAACATTCATAAAGCGACTACAACATCAACAAGAAACTAAATATAAAGTAAAACATTCATTAAATACATAAAAGATCCACCAAAAGGATCTACAAAGTGTTTCAAAATATATAAGAAGTACAAAATTATAAATAAAGTGTCAAAAAACTAATGCAAACTAAAAGAAAGTCAATCTAAGAGGCTCGACGGTCTAGCATATATCTTTATCTTTCTCCTTCCATTGTCTCTGAGAATCTGTCAAGGCATAAGTTGTGCAATCTGTCATTACCCGATGACTTCTGTATACAAATTTACATTAAAATATATATAAAAAAATTATAAGTATTAAAGAAAACCATAATGATAAGTATTAAAGAAATTAAAATCATAATCATAAGTATAAAGAAACTTACATACTAGTCTATAAGCATTAAAGAAAATCATAACCACAAGTATTAAAGAAATTAAAATCATAATCATAAGTATAAAGAAATTTACATACTAGTCTATATTCTTCCAATCTTCGTCCTCACTTGATTCATTTTCATCACTCTCCCATTCTTCCTCATCACTTGTTTCATATGCATCGTCTCATTCTTTCTCAGTTATTTATCCCTCAAGATTTGCGATGGAAATCAACTCATCATCAGAAACTTCTTATAATATGTGTTGAGGATGTTCTAGATTGTTTTCCAACTCAGCATCCACTGCTTGATGAAAAACTGCGACATCATTCTGGTGCGCCACATCTAACACATTCTCAATCTCAATCCTACCCACAGGCTTAGTTTTTATGACCACCCACCAATCAACCTTATCTCTGCACAATGGATATAGAGCGTAATACACCTGCTTAACATTTTGTATAATGATAAAAGGATCATAGCGACCATATTGTCTCGTATGCTTTACTTCAATTATATTATGTTGTTGATTCACCTTAGTACCTCTATGTGAAGGATCAAACCACTTGCACTGAAATAGCACTATCTTTTTTTTGGTCAACCAGGATATCTAACTTCAATAATCTCTTGTATGACACCATAATATTCAACAGTTTGGCCATTACCGTCGACATCACCTTGAATGCACACTCCGCTATTATTAGTTTTCTTATACTTAGAAACTTCTTCAGTTTGAAACTTGAATCCATTCACACAATACTTAGTCATCGTCTGAATTTGACTTTCAGGCCCAAGTGCAGCATCTCTCACCAATTGTGGATGTTCGACAGTATTATGTTCATAAAAAGCCTACAAATTAAATTTTAGTAAATGAGTATATTATATATGTTGATTCAATATTAAGTGTAAATGAGTAAATGAGCTTTTACACACATACATATTTTTTCAGCCAATCAGAAAAGTTTGTATATATGGCATCATTACCCCATATGCTTATGAATTTACTGTTAAGAGAACATTGAGATATTTTGTTAGTTTAATTACTTAGTATTTAAATTTATGTAATTCGATAACACAATTCAACAAGACTTACTTAAGATATGGTTGAATTTCGAGATAATTGAGCAAAATATGTGTCACAGCTGATTGCTTTTCAATACTAGTGAAAACTCGCTTTTGATATTTTTTAGAGCCTCTCCCAGATTGATTAAAAATTAAAATCGGTTCAAACATAGGATCACCATCACCGTCATCATTCCGATTGACTCTATTTTTCTTACATAGCACTTTATTTTCGAAGTAGTAAGAACAAAAATGAACAGTTTCTCTTGCAAGATAAGCTTCACAGATTGATCCTTCGATATTTTCCCTTTGCTTAATAGTTTGTTTGCACTTGTCAATTGTCCTATATAATTGCATGTTAGCTAATTAATATAATATGTTTAAAAAAGAATAACAAAAGCAATAAAGAGTCATTACCTCTCGAATGGATACATTCACCTTGTTTGAACTGGGCGCCCAAGGCGTGCCTCTTCTATAAGGTGAATTGGAAGATGCTCCATCACATCAAAAAAACCACATGGAAAGATCTTCTCCAACTTAGTGGTGATAACAGGAATATTTTGCTGCATCCTTTCCAAGCGACTCTCCAACAAAGTGTTAGAACATAAATCTTTGAAGAATGGACTTATTTCTGTGATTGGTTTCTATATCTTGTCGGGTAGGTGGCTAACTGCTATAGGAATCAGAGTTTCCATGAAATATGGCAATCATGACTTTTCATACCAATCAATTTTACTTTATTCATATCTGCCCTCTTTCCCAAATTCGAAGCATAGCCCTCGGGCATTCTCAAATTCTTCACCCACTCACAAATTTTTCATTTCTCATCCAATGTGAATGAAAAACTTGCCTTGGGCTTAACCACTTTACCATTTCTCATTTCCTACCACCACAACTCCTTTCTCCTACAATATTCCTTTAAGTCCATTCTAGCTTTTGGATTGTCTTTTGTCTTGCCCTTAACATCCATTACTGTGTTGAACAAATTATCAAAATATTTTTTTTCAATGTGCATCACATCAATATTATGTCGTAGAAGATTATCCTTCCAATATGGTAACTCCCAAAATATGCTTTGTTTGGTCCAATTATGTTCAACACCATATCCAGGAAGTCTAGAACTCTCTCCTAAATCTACAATTTTAGGCAACTGACTAACTCTCTCCCAAATCTGATGTCCTGAAAGTGATGGAGGTGGTGGATCATTTTCAACCTTATTCTTTCTTAATGCCTTTTTTATATTTCTAAACTCGTGACCCATTGGCAAGAACTGACGGCGACAATCAAACCAGTAATTTTTTCGGCCATGCTTTAAAGTGAATGCTTTAGAATTTTCCATGCAATGCGGGCAAGCTAACTTTTCAGTAGTCATCCAACTCGACAACATCCCATATGCAAGAAAATCATTAATAGTCCATATTAAATAAGCACGCATAGTAAAATTTTGCTTACTTGATATATTATATGTCACTACACCATCAAACTATAATTATTTTAGCTCATCTATCAATAACTGCAGATAGACATCAATCAATTTTTTTGGATTACGGGGACCCGAGATAATACAATTTAGAAATATGTAGGGACTTGTCATACAGATTTCAGGCGAGAGATTATACGGAGTAAGAAATACAGGTCAGCAAGAATAAGGTGCAACATTATTAGAGAATGGTGTGAAACCATCTGCACACAATTCCAATCTAACATTTCTTGGTTCTCTAGCAAAATCAGGATATGTTCTATCAAAATGCTTCCAAGCTTCTCCATCTGATGGATGAGACAAGACACCCGGTGGCCTTCTATTTTTATGGTGCCATCTCATATGCGGGGCAGAACTCATTGAAACGTACAACCTCTTTAACCTAGGTATAAGAGGTAGATAGTGCATTACCTTAATTGAAACCATCTTTCCACCGGGAGTCCGCTTATACCGAGCATGTCCACAAAATTTACAATTGTCAAGATGATCATCATACTTATAGAACAACATGCAACCATTTACACAACAACTAATTCTATCATATGACAATCCTAACTTGGAAATCAATTTCTTTGCTTCATAAAAATTCTTAGGTATATTCAACTCTGGATTATTAGCTACTTCCCCCACAAGATCAACTATAGAGTCCATAAGAGTTTGAGGATCACTCCAATCTGATTTGATACTCAATAGTCTAACTGCAATTGACAAAGCAGAATGCCAATTCCCTTCACATAATGAACGATTACCCTCTTGTAATTGTTTATAGAAGCGTTTTGCTTCTTCATTAGGAGCTTCTTCTTCTAAATATTGTTCGGGTTCTATCCCATCTTGAACCCCGAAAGCATCATTAACCATTTCATGCATCCTATCGTGTTCAACCCTATCATCTTGAGACCTATCATGTTCAACACTATTATATTTATTCATAGGCAACAAATTATAAAATATATCATTCAACCCATCTTTCTCACCATGATCAACCCACATAAAATATCTACTCTTAAATCCACTATGATAGAGATGAACCATAACTATATCTGGATTAAAAAACTTCAGGCACCGGCATTTACTACAAGGACACCTAATCACACCATGACTTTGACAGTTGTCTAGTGACAGTGCATGCTCGATAAAACCTCTAACTCCTTCAAAAAATTCAGGTTTAATAGGACCATCATTTTCATAATACATATCATACATCCATAAGCGATGATCCATCTATAAAAATATAATAATTTAATTATAAATTAGACTCATTGACATTCATAACATAAACTAAAGTTGAAAACTAATTCAAGATTATAACCCAACAATATAAACTAATTTAAAATTTTCAACTTCACTATCAAATTCAAGAACCTAATTCAACAACCTAAAGTTGAAAACTAATTCAAGATTATAACCCAATAATATATATAAACTAATTCTAAATTTCTAACTTCACTATCAAATTAAAGAACCTAATTCAACAACCTAAAGTTGAAAACTAATTCAAGATTATAACCCAACAATATAAACTAATTTAAAATTTTCAAATTCACTATCAAATTCAAGAACCTAATTCAATAACCTAAGTTGAAAACTAATTCAAGATTATAACCCAACAATATAAACTATTTCCAACTTCACTATCAAATTCAAGAACCTAATTCAACAACCTAAGTTGAAAACTAATTCAAGATTATAACCCAACAATATAAACTAATTCAAATTTTTCAACTTCACTATCAAATTCAAGAACCTAATTCAACAACCTAAGTTGAAAACTAATTCAAGATTATAACCCAATAATATAAACTAATTCAAAATTTTCAACTTGACTATCAAATTCAAGAACCTAATTCAACAACCTAAGTTGAAAACTAATTCAAGATTATAACCCAACAATATAAACTAATTCAAAATTTTCAACTTCACTATCAAATTCAAGAACCTAATTCAACAACCTAAAGTTGAAAACTAATTCAAGATTATAACCCAACAATATAAACTAATTCAAAATTTTCAACTTCACTATCAAATTCAACAACCCAATTCAACAACCTAAGTTGAAAACTAATTCAAGATTATAACCCAACAAGATAAACTAATTCAAAATTTTCAACTTCACTATCAAATTCAAGAACCTAATTCAACAACCTAGCTAAAGTTGAAAACTAATTTAAGATTATAACCCAACAATATAAACTAATTCAAAAGTTCCAACTTCACTATCAAATTCAAGAACCTAATTCAACAACCTAAAGTTGAAAACTAATTCAAGAACTTAATTCAAGAACCTAATTCAAACTTAAAATCAAGAGCCTAAGATATTTACTATGCTCACAAATTCTAAAATCAAATTCAAGTTCACAAATTCAATTATATGAATTATAAATGTTCATAACATTATTCAAGATTCACAACCAGCAATGTTCATAATCTAACACTAACTTAAAATAAATGACAAAAAAAAATTTAATGATTCGAAACTAACAAACTTGCTAATAATAACAAAAAATATCAAATAAACCCTAACTTGAAATTTTAAATACTACTAATTCAAGTTCTAATCTACATAATAACTAACAATATTCTTAATCTAACATTAACCTAAAATAAATGCAATGTAATTGAAAAAAGTAAAAAAAAAGATTTAACCTTGAATTTTAAATTAGCCCTAACCCGAAAATTAATGATGAAGGAGGAAAGAGGCGGGAGGTGGGAGGCGGGAGGCGGCAGCGGCAGAAACAGCAGCGGTGGCAGCGGCGACAATGATGGCTTGAAGGTGTGGAGGTGTGTAGAGGTGTGGAGGTTTGTGGAGAGAAGAGAAGAGAGAAGATGAAAATGAAGAGTGACCCGATCTGGGTCACTTTATTTTTTTTTAAAAGCGACGGACAGTGTCGCTTTTGTCCTTGCTTTTTTAAATGAGTTGACTGCGGATTGACCAAAAAGCGATGGACAAAAGTGATGATGTCCATCGCTTTTCTATTTTTTTAATATAAATTAAATTTTAAAGAAAGCGACGGACAGCGTCGCTTTCTTTAAAATTATTTTTTAATTTATTTTAATAATTACGACGCTGTCCGTCGCTTATAATAAAAAATAAAAAATAATTATTTGTAAATAATTTTGGCGCAAAAATCCACCAAAAAAAGCGACGGACAAAGAGACACTGTCCGTCGCTTTTGTAAAATATTAATAGAAAAGCGACGGACAACGTCGCTTTTCAGGAGCGACGGACAACGTCGCTTTTCAGGAGCGACGTTGTCCGTCACTTTTCTATCCGTTCCTTTTTGAGCTATTTTTAGTAGTGTTTTATCTAATTGAAATGTGCATTTTTAATGCTCATACTTATGAATATTTGAGCATTTGTGTTGAGAATTTGGATTTGTTACATTGGTGCTTTCATTGTTCTTACTCTCATGGCAGCAATGACACTCGATCGATTCAGCAGCGACAATCCAGCGGACTGGATTTTTTGGGCAGAACGATATTTACTTACCTTGGGTTCCTTGAGAAGGATTGGTTGTCTCTTCCTTTCTTATATCTAAATGGTGAGGCACTCGACTGGTTCCGTTGGATGTATCGCAACAAACAATTTTAATGTAACAAATCCAAATTCTCAACACAAATGCTCAAATATTATTTAATCATTGATAGCCAAATTACAAGCGCAACACTCAAAGTACTGAATTACAATGAAAGATATCGGAATAACAAATAACTAAGATAGAGATAGAATGGAGATGAGAAACTTAGACTCTAGAAAGAAGATAGAGGAAAGGAGATAGAGGAACAAGACGTTTTATTCTTCAGGATAAGCGTAACATCCCTTTCTAACTCCTAGTCCTTTTAACTACTTTCTAAATGGGCCTGGATTCCAAATCAGCCTTTGTGAAAGCCTTTTGACCCTATTTCCTCTTCTCGGCCGAATAGTTGTTAGTGTGGGTTGGGAATGATTCATAACAATACTTCCGTCCTCAATAAGAACCTTGTCCTCAAGGTTCGAGTCAAGAATAGAGATATTAGTGAGCTCCCAACCAAGTATCTCAATACCAAGGCAGTGACTCCGGTAAGTCAACACAGTGCACTAAGTGTTGGTCAGTATTCGTCGCTTCTCCACCTTAGGGAACATCTGAGATATCTTTATAGCATTTTCCGAAATAGAAGTTATGGTTTGTGAATTATAACCTACATCTGCAAGACTCACCTTAGAAGCACTGTCCATAAACCAACCCAAACTAAACATTCCACCATTATTTGTTGATAATAAAAGAGGTAAGTCATCAATGTATATTCCCAAAGCAGGGAGCTGGACAAATATCGCAACACCAACCCCCTCATTGATCTCATTCAAGCGACTTAGGATAGAGTGATAACATGTAACAACTGGAAAACAGCTTACGTCATGGCTAAAATCTGTCAATCCAATGGTATGATATAGTAAACAAGCAGTTCCAGTATCATTAGTATTCAGACCTCCCCTAATGCAAATAATAGGCATGTTTTCAAAATGGGAATCGGTAATGGAAGAATATGTCAGTATCAGGGCTCTTCCGATTGAAGTTGCACCAATGAAGTGATCATCTCTAACTGTAGGATTGTTTGGTTCAGTGTCAATGACTGGTTGTTCCAATAAGCAAGGACTTAATTCCAAAAGCTTCATAAACATTGAATGTCAAATTCATTATATGCTCAAGTGCTCTTGTAAATGTAATAAGGTCCTTCCAATTACCTAAACGCACACAAGTTAAATTCTGGGCACCATTGGAGTAAGACATCCACTGAAGTGAAGAAAATTTCAGCATCATGCTCTTGGAAGCTGCTTTTCCAAGCATAGTTTCGGTATAATCAATATTCATGTTAACCTTCAGTTTTACCATGTCAATAAACAATTGCACCACTAGATGTTTCTGGACATAACAATTGGGCATAACATAGAAAGAAACAATGTAATTCGCATCGGGATCAAACGGGAATTAATTCAAAATACATTGATCATTAGACATGAAATTTATATGGTATGCTACTATCCTAATGATCTCCTTGAAATCACCCACAATCATGATTGAACAATATTTTGCAGAGCCAAGAAATGTGGTAAGCATACTAGAACCAGGATCAAACGGAAAGTCTATTTCGAAGTGATCAAGTGAAAATTGATACAAGGGTACTAAAATTTCAGCACGATAAAGGTCACTTAAGGAAGCAAATATACCTCTGCCAGTAAGTTGGTTGTGACTGCAAGCTGAAAGCGAACAAAGAAGTGCAAGAAACATATCGTCAAACTGGACAAGGTTACTGGAATCACTCTTAATCGTGGAAATTGTGGGAAACATTTCGTCAAACACTTGGATTTCACGATTTACTAAATCATTCTTCACTGAATCAATAACTTCCCTGTCAATTTCCTTATCAGATATTTCAGCGAACACCTTGCAGACGTAGATTCCTGAGACCTCCTCGAAGGTTTCACCATTCAAATCATATAAGAGGGGAGATAAAAGAACTGGTATATGAGATTGGTAATCACATGCCTGAAGCGAAGGTTGAACGTATTCATCTCCAAAGACAAGAGCAAATTCGTCCAAAGGCATTGCTTGAGTGACCCGGTTCACATCGCTTAAAGCATCAAACATCTGAAGATATACCTCGGAATTATCCGCAGTACTTGAGTTACTATAGGCCAAATCAGAAGAAATCTCTCCGCTAACCACTGTAGAAGCACTGTACGTTGCATCTTCTATGTTAACCTCTTGCAGTATTAATGTTGGTGGCGAGCCCGTGAGGT
This sequence comes from Jaltomata sinuosa, assembly GCA_003996215.1. NCBI lineage: Eukaryota > Viridiplantae > Streptophyta > Magnoliopsida > Solanales > Solanaceae > Jaltomata > Jaltomata sinuosa. Next base: position 242,676 of record QJPP01007285.1, read on the forward strand.
TGGATATACTGGAAGTTGAAATCTGGACTTTGTCAAATTTCTGAAACATGACTGAAACAGTTTCTTGCATCTTTTGTAGCAAGTATGAATGCTGGTAATGTGAGTTTGCACCACTGGAGACTCAACGGGGGTTCGTTTTTGAAAATGCAGTGCTAACTTCTCAGTGAAATGGTTCCAATCCCAAAATTGTTTGTTGCGATACATTCAACGGAACCAGTCGAGAGCCTCACCATCGAGATATAAGAAAGGAAGAGACAACCAATCCTTCTCAAGGAACCCAAGGTAAGCAAAGTATGGTTCTGCCCAAAAAATTCAGTCCTCTGGATTGTCGCCGCTGAATCGATCGAGTGTCATTGCCATGAGAGTAAGAACAATGAAAGCACCAATGTTACAAACCCAAATTCTCAACACAAATGCTCAAATATTATATAATTATTGATAGCCAAATTACAAACGCAACACTCAAAGTACTGAATTACAATGAAAGATATAGGAATAACAAGTAACTAAGATAGAGATAGAATGGAGATGAGAAACTTAGACTCTAGAAATGAGATGGAGGAACAAGACGTTTTCTTCTTCAGGATAAGCGTAACCTCTCTTTCTAACTCCTAGTCCTTTTAACTACTTGCTAAATGGGTCTGGATCCTAAATCAGCCTTTGTGAAAGTCTTTTGATCCTATTGCCTCTTCTCGGCCCAATAGTTATTAGTGTGGGTTGGGAATGATTCATAACAATCTTCATAAATTCAAGAATTATTAGCTATTAAACTATTTAATTACTTATGCCTTATGTTAATTTTCTTATTGTTATTCCATAATTTAATATAAAATATATTTTTGAAAGTATTTCATATGTAAATGGACCAAAACACATAAATAAATATAGCAAACAAATAAAAAAGATCCTTACATAATATCGAATTTTGTGAGAAGAAAACCCGGATTCAATTTTCTAGGGCAGCAAAACCATTTTTCTTTTGTCTCTTTTTTTATTTTTATTTCCCTTTTTTTTAATAAGCCATCTTTAAAGAAGACGCTTTTTCCCATACATTCTTAGAAGAGCTTTTATTTTTTTTTTATTTTTTTGGTTGGTTTTCAATTTCATAGGCCATCTTGAAAGAATAATTATTAGCGGTTTGGCCATGAAAATCAAAAAAATATTCACTTTATTTGAAATTTTCAAAGTTGGAGTTAGGGTTGAAATTTTGTTTGGCTATAGGCTTTGCAGTTAATATTTAGAATTTAAATGTATTTTTTAAAAAATATAAAAAATATTATTTAAACATGAAATATAATTTGAATGAGATTTTTTATGAAAATAAAAAATTTAGACTTTTTAAAAAAAATCAAAAATCAAAAAGTGAAAAAAATATATTTGAAAACAAGGTTTTGGTTGTTTTTCAAATTTCAAGTTGTATTTGAAATTTTCATGGCCGAACACTATTTTTCAAATAAAATGAAATAATATTTCAAAAAAAAAAGTGAATGATATTCATAGCCAAAAAGGGATGCCTTTCCCATCCATTATGAATAGTTATTTGCCTTTAAAATTGTCAGTAATTTCTCTCTCTAGTGTAACGTACTCTCCTAAACCCATTTAATCCCTTCATTTACCTTACCAAATGCTCCTTCAATCTTTAGTCCATTTCACATCTATTTAAAAATTTAATAAATAAAATGTATAATTTACAAAATTATATTTGTTTAATAAAATAAAATTAATTTTTCCCTCTTGAATATCATGTATCGTATTAATTATTTTCAACATTGGAAAATATTCTTCACAAATTCCACCAATATCAGATTACTATGTGGCTTTTAAATCATCACTTTGATATGCTAGGAATTCCGGATTATACAATAATAATACTTTATTTCAATCATTATTATTTGATATTTCACTACAGTTTGCAGCAGAACAACGAATGATAGATCTTCTTGTCTCCACATGTTCCCCTTCTTGTGATCCCAGGAGTCGTTTGGTGTGAGATATAAGGTATAATAATTTCAGGATAAAGTTTAGGATTATTTTATCTTGCGTTTGGTTGAAAGTATTAATTAGTTTCGAGATTATTTATATCATAGTGATGGGCTATGTTATTCCATATACATGATAGGGTAACTTATCCCGAAATAGTTAATTTTGAGATAATTACTCTCAAGATAACTTGTTCCCAACCAAACGACCCCTTGATGTCATATGTGAGGATATGGTAATGTTGTTAGATCTAATCTCTACTCTCTTGTATGAATACAAATCTTTGATTAATGAAGGGATTTGCATGTTGTGACCCCTACAATAGAGGAAAAATGATTAATATTCACATGGAAGTTGCTCCTTGTTTTCATGTTTTTCTTTTATCCTTCTTTCCTTTTTCAATTTCACCGTTTCTAGAATTTGAAGTTTATAAGTTTGAAATTCCAACTCTTTCAAGTTACTGAATTTTAAATTAATAATTTATGTATATTTAATAAAAAATTTAAAACAAATATATTACTTAGAGTAAATACATTGTTTAAAACCAAAGTCTACTCGATTCGGCTGAATTCTATTAAGTTTTTAGCATTAGTTATTTTTACGGACCAAAATTGCACATTTGGATTAATAGGGGGCGAATGTCCATGGTCAAATCAAAATCGGAATAAGGCAATAAGTCAAGGACCATCTCTTTTTCCCCTTCTATTTTTTTCTTCAAATGCAGAAATCAGGAAAATTTTACAAGGAAATAGATTAAATTTGAATTCATACCGAAAACTCTCATATTTGGGGTACACATTTTATAATAAGCATTCTCATATTAAGAATTTAAATTTGAAATCTTTAGTTAAAAATTAAAAAAAAAATACTTATCACGCTATCACAATTTGTTAGAGCAGTAATTTACTGCGTACCCATATGCAGAACATGAATATGTTTGTTCTCCAATTGTTAGACAGTTTTTTAATTTTGGAACAGTCGTTGTGCTCGAGATATTCTCTCTTGGAAATGGAATCATTATTTAAGCCTAGCTATATGCCACTCATTTGGTTCACCTTATTGAGGCAGATTCAATGTAGTTCTAATCAAATCAACTATACTCGATATTTTTTTAGCAAAATATAAATATATAAATGAGAAATAAATATTGACGAATGCCAATTTTTAAACCCCATAACTGCAAAAAATACAATAAATTTGGTGATTAAAATTATAAATATTAAGTCCATCAAATTTAAATTTCAAACCAGCTTCTGAATTCAAGAGACATGTCTAGAATAGCGAAATGTTACTGTAAGGCGCTATTATTAAGAGGTAGGAATGTTCACGGTTTGGGTAAAAATTAATTCAAATCAAAAAATTAAACCAAACTAATCAAATAAATCGATTTTTATTTGATTTGGTTTGATTTTTTATATTTTTAAAAATCGATAATATTTAGTTTGATTTTTATTTTGTTCAAAAAATCCAAAAAAATAATTGAACTGAACCAACAAATTATATGCTTATTCTTTTATAATTTATATATACATAACATATGAATAATTTTAAATATCATATATATATATTCATCAAAACCTATTTAAATATCTTGTATTAGATGTACGTCATGTTACTGTTTATGTGGTAATCTCAGGATTTATATTTTTTTTGAATGAATTATTGTTATTTTTTCTGTTTGAATGAATCATTTTTTTTATTTTCGTGTATGATAAATAATCGAATAATCAAACCAAATCGATAACAACCAAACTGATAAATGTATAATATTATATTTGATTTTGTTTGATTTTAATAATTTAAAACCGATCATATTAGTTTGATATGATTTTAACTAATAACTGATTCAAACTGACCCGTTAACCCCTATTAAGAGGTATCTTATACACTTCGAAGAATAAAACAGGCACTTGAAATAAACTGATAAGTAAATTTCCCAAGATTCCTTTTTGGCCTACTCGAAATCTCCCCAAAAAATTACTCCTTCCTTTCCTTTTTAGTTGGCATGTTAAGACTTTGTACCTCTATTAAGAAAAATTAATTAGAAGTATAATTTGACTCATATACCCCTTCTTAGTCTTTGTCTATTTATGTGTCTCATAGTTCTAGAATAATTAATGTTAAGGGTAAAGTTGGAGGAAATTATTTAATTCTCTTTTGAATCTTTAAATTGACAAGTATTTTGAAATAACTATTTTTAATATATATGACAACTAAAAAAGAACGGGAGGGAGTGGTAAGACAAGCACTCGAGAATACACACATGAACTAACGACTACAAAAATATGCAAAGTTAATAAAGAAACTAATCATTGGTAATGATTATAACAAAACAATCCCTCTTTTACAGTGACGGTAAATCACTAATGATTACAACTTATGTCCCCTAGAAATAACTAATGTTCAATTAAGGTAAATAATATGATTGCACATGAATATCTACTTTTTATAACCTAAATTATTTATGAAAAATGCAAGTCAATGAAGCACAAGTTGGGAGCTCCACCATCAAACACATGTACTGAATGCAGAGTAGGAGGAGCTTAGAATGAAGCTTTTCGGAAAAACTAAAATTTTGAAAGTAACTTCAATGAACCTTAGCGTAACTAATAAAGTTATTGTTATGTGATCAGGAGGTTATGAATTCAAGCCGTGAAAACAGTTTTTTGCGGGAATGCAGAATAAGACTGTGGACAAATAGATCCTTGTGATCTGGCTCTTTCCCGAACCTCGCACATAGCAAAAGCCTTGGTATACCAAATTGTTAAAGAATGAAAAAAAATCTCACGTTGATGGTTAATGAAATGGGTGGTCTCCTTATAAAACTCGGACAATCCTCCTCCGTTTGAGCTAGCTTTTGAGGTGTGAGTTAGACTCAAGACGTAATTTTACGCAAACTGCCATTTTTTCCCCTCAATATTTGCATCTAAGGCTATTTAGGTAGACAATTTAGAAATTATTTTTACTAAGATTATCTCGGACTATAGTACTAATAACTTTGTAGACAATTTCAAACTACATGGAATAACTATGCCCACCATAAAATAATTTTTATTGATATTATATAATGCTACATCCCGTTAACCAAAATGAGATTATAACAAAATTAACATCAACACTAATGAAATTTATACCCATATATTTATATACCCCTATCATTCTAAATAGAAAACTTTAAAAAAAATAAAAAAAAATTGAATCAAACACTTTCTTTCCTTTTCTCTACATGCCTATCTCTGTCTCTATGATGATGAGGGGAATGGAATTATACGTTACACTTACAAAATCAATAAAGAAGACATTTGTGATTTCAAGATTCTCTTTCTTTTCTATCTCTAACGGACAAAAAAAAAGATACCGGCGAACTAAAAAAAGAAAAAGTCAGTGAAAAGAAAAGCATCATTTCTCCTGATCATAATATATAAACGTGTTCTTTAATTTGGTGATAACTTGTATTTATGCTTATTAACTTTGAATTTGCATAACTAAACACTTAAACTTGTCTAAAATTGAACAAGTAGACACACTCTTTCTACGTGACATAATACACATAGAACGCCACGTAGAAAACATATATCTATTTATTCAATTTTATATAAATTTAAGTATTTATTTATACATTCAAAATTGAAAGGCATAAGTGTTAGCTGAAATCAAGTTAAAGAGCATGTTTATGTTTCGTGCCTTTCTTGAACTTTTCTACCACATGTCCTTTTCCGGCAGGTCAACGACCGCCGGCCGCCGTGGTTGCAGCATTATTCGCCAGCCAAGGAAACTGCAAAGACCCCGGAAATTTCTCCGGCAAGCTATCTCCGGTGGCCGGAATTTCAAGCTCATCCAAACCATCAAAAAAATCATCGTCCGGTTCCATTTTATCCAACCCAACATCGGACACACCGAATTCATCATCGTCATCTTCAAAAATATCCTCTTTTTCCTCCCTGCTGCTTTCTTGATTTTCCGGCGCCGGAGAGTTGGTCGCCGGCGAAGATACCGGCGATGAGCTGGTGGGTTTGTTGGAATTCGCCGTTTTGTGGCGGCTGATTCCGGCTAAGGAATTTCTATGCGTAGGCATTGGATGGTTGTGCTCAGCTGTATAGGTGACAATGAACATATTCGGGTCGGATCTATTTCGCTCCACTTGTTTTCGGGCCAAACAACCCTTTGAAGTGCTACATTTGTAATATCCCCTGTTTAATCCAAAGAAATGTTAATAAAAAAATCGACTAACAATTCACACAAAACAAGAACAACAACAACATATTCAATATATTTCTACACAATAAGGTCTGAGAGGGTAAAGTATACACAGTTCATACCGTTACCTCAGAAGAGAGGTAGAGAGATTGTTTCAATAATTCACACAAAACACATCTAAAAAGGGATTTCACAAATTATCAGCGTACAATACGCTCTACGCTCTTATGGTCTCATCTTTTTTCGAATTTCAGTCCTAGCAAAAGCTTAGACCTTTTTTATTTGTCGAAATGAAATCATTTTCTGTTGAAAAAGAAAAGAAATTTTTTCCTTAGATTGAGTTTTGAGTCTGTTCTGTTTCTTCTTTGCTTTGAATTTCTAAAAACATGAAAGTACTTGTTGAAAGCAACCTAAATTGTAGTAAAAGAAACCAATAATACCTTGGGTATGGGGAACCTTTAATGGGTTTTTGACCATATTTTCTCCAAGACCACATATCAGAAGATAAACCATCAGCAGCTACTTGGCATACCTTCTTTAATTGGTTCTTCCTGAAAAAACAAAAGAAAAAGAAAATCCTACATATGAAAAAGAGTTGAAATAATAACATGGATGTTTAAAAAAAAATGGAAAATGTCTAATATCTCCATAGTAAAACTTCAATCTTTCATCCTCAACCAAGCAAATTAAAATCGACTATATGAATTATGAATTATATAATCAGTTAGCTCCAAAAAAACTTCAAACTTCCAAGAAGAATAATAACAATAGTTAATGGCTCAATTTCAAACGAGTTAGATCTGTCTATATGAATTTCACCATGTAAATCCAAAAAAACTTCAATCTTTCAATTAAAAAAGATGAAAAAGAATTACTTTCTCTGTCCCAAAATTGTTTAACACAAGTCAAATATATCAAGAGAATATGAATCCTTAAATTTATATATTTAAAAACTATTTAACAAGTTAAAAAAAGTTGATAATTCAAAATATTTATAAAGCATATGAAAAACTTATTTGATTGTCGAAATAAAAAGGTACCACACAAATCGGGACATAATAATAAAAGGAGTAGTACATAAATGGAGACGAAAAAGTCAATTTACCTTCTTTTTGTTCTTGGACTTTGAGCATGTGATGTACAAGTTGTTGAACCATTTATAGAGAGAGGTCTCTTAGGCTGAATTAATTTCGTATTAGTGAGCTGATGATGACGGTGCTGTTGTTGTTGCTGTGATGGTGGTAGATCTTGTAATCTTCCAAGAACAGAGATGGGTGAAATAGGCAATAATAATCTCTGTGGTGATGATAAAATGGACGAATTTTCTGATGATTCAGTAAAGAAAGGCTTGCACAAATCATGCAACTCTTGGAAATCAGTACAAGTTCTGGTCAGTAATATTCTTGGATCTTGAAAGCAAAATAAAGAGTTGTTGTTGTTGTTGTTGTTAATATCATCTTGTCTTGGTTGGAAGTTACTACAAGTAGTGGTGGCGCTGCCGCTGGAACTGCTGGTGGTGGTGGCGGTGCAGCTTCTGACGACGGCGTGTAGATCCCAATCGTCTTCCATATTTCTCTTCTCTTCTTGCTCTCTGTTTTATCCTTGACTTTGTTTTTTTTTTTTTTTTTTTTTGTATAGAGAGAAGAAATGGTGTGAGAGAGAAGAAGACAAAACAAGGCGCTGACTTTTTGAGTTGGGAGGGTGTAAATGAGTGGGATACAATTATTATTTTTATTTATAGAGAGAAAGGAAAATGAGAGAGAATGTGTTGTATGCGTGTCTCTTTTAGCTGGATTTTAAAGACCTTCTCCCTCATTCTCAAATTTACCCACCTCTTAAAAGAAAATATTAATAATAAAAATATTTGATTATTTTATTTTTATTTATATAATAATACTTCTCCCGTCCTATTTTATCTGGCAGACTTTTCTTTTTATTCCGTCCCAAAAAAATCACCTTTCTATAATTAGAAACAATTTTAACTTTGAAATTTCTCTTTTACCCTTATGAAATGATTTACAACCACCCAAATATTTAACGATTATTTTAGATAACAAATTTTAAAAGTCTTCTTTTTTCTTCTTAAACACTGTGCCAAATTAAAGGGTGTCATATAAAATGAGACAGAGAAAATAATATATTTAGTTTAATCCTATAAATAAGGTTTAGAGAGAATAATGTGTATGCAGATTTTATCTTTACAAGGTGGAGAGGTTGTCTTGATAGATCCTCGACTCAACTCTCAAGTAAAAATAATATAAAACAGTTTGAAAATAAAAATAAAAATGAAGAAGTCGAGACAAAATGTCAAAAAATGCATGACAAATCATACTAAAAATGAAATAGTCACTACACAAAATATATAATATGATAATTGAAGTGCTAAAATATTATCTTTCTGTATTAGAAAACAGTAAACTTTTTCTAATAGAGGAAGTAGGAAAAAAAATCGAGCCCACAATTTATTTGTATATTCTTAAAAAATTTAATTTTCTCATTATTATTCAAAGTTAATGAATAAAAATCTATTTTATAAAAGCAGTACTTCAATTTACAGAACCTCAAGGAGCATAAATGGTGAAGCAAATCACCATTGTATAGTGCTTACGTTTTTGCTTTTAGAAAATGATACAAAATGCAGTGAAGAGAGGAGAGAGTTTTTGATCAAAAAAATTCACTCTTTAAAATTGAGGCATAGCCTCGTATTTTATAGCCAACGTCTTGAGATCAACAGGTGCAAAAATACCTATTTAAAAAAATGTGTTTTCTTTTTAGATACAGACACTGAATATTTTTTTTGGTGAGATTTTAAATTAATAACGCATGAAAAAATATCAAAAATTGAAAAATAATAATAAAGAAATGGAATTTATCAAACAATTAAATCATTTGACTAAATTCAAATACAAATCTGAAGCTGAAGTTGTTTTCCCCGAAAAAGGTACAATTAAATTTGTTAGCGAGATTTATAAGATAAGAGGCCCTGATTTGATCGGATGTAATAAAAACTAAGATATGATGCTGCAAAGTAAAATTAAAGCATGGTAAGTCGTGGATGGAGCGAGGACCGATAAAGTTAAAGCTAGTGGAGATCATATGGGGTCGTGAGTGGCCTGATGAGAGCCTAGTCTGAAGCTGCTATGCTTGAACAGATAAATGATAATAAGAGGAATGAAATCATAATAAGACTGAAAATTGATTGACTCATATTGAAACAGTAATGATTGTATTATTATGCATCTTTTTTCTTTGTTTCTCTGTGTGTCCTTGTGTCTATGATTACATGATCTTTATATAGGAGTTTAGCTCTAGCGATTGAATTCTATACATTAAATCTTAACAAATATTTAATTAGATATCATTAAATGATAAAGAAATAAGCTTAGCATTGTTCAGGTGTCAGTTATGTAATGACCGACAACGGCTAGTGTGAGAAGGTTGACTTTACTTTGGATCAAGATATTTTGCGATGCAGTGTTTGGATCTGCGCAACGTATGTTTCTTTGTGTTGCCCAGTTTATGACTCGGTTCTAATTGTCATGGTCTGTATGATCGCTACCTGTCATTAGATTTTGTCCAATTAATAATACGTGACACATTTTTGATCTGTTCACGTGTTAAGGCTGTTTTTGCGTTGTACATAAGTCGAGCCAAGCAACGATGACGTCTTGAGGGAGACTTTCTTCTCGAATTTTTGTGAGCTAGAAGATATGCTTTTATGTATAAGCACAAGAGTTCTCCTCTTCTTATCTAATGAGGAAGAAATGAACTTTGTTCAAATTTTATTTCTCTCCATTTCCCAATTCATACCTTTTGACTTGAAAATCCAACACTAGAAACAATAAATAGTAACAAAAATGAAATAACATGAAATTCTCAGAGTAGTACTACGACTACTAGTATGAAAATTTAAGTCAGACAACTCTCAACTAGCTAACTGATCCTCTACCCTAATCTGTATCTTCCATAATCTTCTTTTTAAGGTAATGCCCTCAATAAAGTGAAGCTGTGTCATGTCCTATTTATCCTTATTTATATTTTAAGGTAATGCCCTCAGTAAAGTAACTGCAAAAACTTTTATAATAATATTTTCAGTATACGCTTACAAGCGAAATTTGAGGAGAGTGGTATGCATGTATGCAATCTTACTCTTACCTTGTGAAAGTAAAGACGTTGTTTCCGATGAATCCTCGGCTCAAATAAAACATACTATTTTGTTCTTTAATTTTATTATTACTTATTGTGTTCTTTATTTCGGTAGCAATATTAGTATATAATGCGATAACCAAAATAAAGAAAACAATAAGTATTACTAATAAAATTGAAGAACAAGATAGTATGAAAGTAATAATAACATTACTGATAAGGAAGAGTAGACAATACTCGATTACGTGTTAATCTTCTATCTTAATTCTCAATTTTTATATTCTCCTATCTAGGCTCATTTCCTCGTTAAGCTGCATAAATGTCATGTCCCGTCTAATACCTCTCTTCATTTCTGCCATAATTAACCTCTCACCTGCTCGATCACTCTGATATTTGTGCATCTCCTTTTTATATGCATGTACTATCTCCTCTTATAGAGCCGGGGGTCTATTGGAAATAGTCTCTACCTAACATCTGAGGTAGAAGTACGAACTGCGTACACTCTACCCTCTCCAGACTCCACGTTATAAAAATACACTGAGTATGTTATTGTTGTTATAGTACTATCTCCTCTTATACTATTTGTATGTAAAAATTAGAACTCATAATAATAATATTAATAATAAATTAGCAGTCTTGTAAGGTGTTTATTTTTGGTTGGACTTACAAATCGTTTGATCATGTTTTTGAAAAGTCAAAAAACTGTTTATTCTTGAAAATATGCTTATTCTATATAGTTGAAATGTTTGAACAAGTTTTAAGATAAAAATCATTACTTTTTAATGGTAGCAAAAGTTCCTTTTTTCGTTTGGCCATAAAAATCAAATATAAATTGAAGTTGAAGTTGAAATTAGAGTTGGAGTTGGAGTTGTGTTTGGCCATGAATATAAATTGAAGTTGTTTTTTATTTTTTGTGAGAGAAGTGGGAGTGAAAAAAGTGAAAACAAGTTTTTCTTATTTTTCAAACTCCGAAATTCAACTATTTCTTGTTGTGTTTTTTTGGAGATTTTGGAGAGAGATGCAAACAATAAAATAGAAAATATGAATGAAAACTTTCTCATATTAATTTCATTAATAATAAGCCTTTATATAGGCACATAAACAAAGTAGTAGACTCCTCCTATATCTAAAGTACTAAACTCTTATTAAAACTAATAAACTGAATATTCAACTAAATCAATAATTAGACTCCTCAAATAACTAAACAACTAATTATTCTAGAAACTATGTAGCAGTAACAGATGCAATATCCAACACTCCTCCTTGCTTCTGTTGCTGCAATCTAGTAAAGTTCGTCCTCCTGAGTTTCTTCTTCCATTAGTAGTGCTTGTGAGTTGTTTTGATCTTTGAACTTGCACACTTTTGTAACATGACCTGTTTGTTTGCAATTTCCACATATTGCGTCAGATCTCCACCAACAAAATTTTTCTAAGTGTGTTTTCTTCTTGCAATATTTGCAAGGAGGATAATCAATTTTTTCTTTTTGGTGTTTTACATAACATCTTCTGGTTTTCTCTTCTGAAAGAGTTTTGATTTGGGCAGAAGTAGAATTTTCAGGGAGTGGTTGTAAAGGTGATCCTTCCGTTACAACTTCCCACAAATCATAAGCTTCAAGATAAGACTTCATCTTCACTGCCCAAATTTGATAATTTTCACCAGTGAAAATTTGTGGAGCAGTCAAAGAAAGACCATTGCTTGCCATGGTTGATGAAAAATAGGTTAAAAGTGGTATGGATTAAAATTTGTTAAAATTGATATTGGTTGAAAATAGCCCTGAGCGTTAAAAGTAAGCACGGGTTAAAATAAGTTGAAAATGAGTATGGATTAAAAATAGTTGAAAGTTTTTTTTTTTTTCTCAACAAAGGCACAAGATCATGAAGGCTCTGATACCACTGTTGTGTTTTTTTGGAGATTTTGGAGAGAGATGCAAACAATAAAATAGAAAATATGAATGAAAACTTTCTCATATTAATTTCATTAATAATAAGCCTTTATATAGGCACATAAACAAAGTAGTAGACTCCTCCTATATCTAAAGTACTAAACTCTTATTAAAACTAATAAACTGAATATTCAACTAAATCAATAATTAGACTCCTCAAATAACTAAACAACTAATTATTCTAGAAACTATGTAGCAGTAACAGATGCAATATTCAACATTTCTTTGGTCAAACACCATTTCCGAAATTCAACTCCGTAAAAAAGTAAAAAAAATTCATGATCAAACACTCATTAAAAGTTAAAAACGTTTTTTTCGAAAGCACATTCTAAAATCTTGATTAAGCACAAATGTTATTACAATATTACACAAAAAATATTTTTTAAATTGATTAATCAATTATAAATTATAGAATTTGATTAAAAAATAAAACAACTACTACAAATTACAACTTTTCAAAGTATATTTTTTTGCAAACTACTTTTTAAAAAGTACATTTTTAAATAGTGCAAATTTTAAAAAATTAATCGAATATATTATTAAACTCCAAATAGAAGTACAATATTGGCTTTTAGCCCGGGTGGGGGAGGGTTTGACTAAAGATTATTGTCAAATGCGTGGGGTTGGTGTGTGTGATGCGGTGCCACCACGAGGCCCTTGTTTTACACCCACTCTCTCTCGCATCGGCACTCGTGAGTGAGTTATAACTTATACTTTGGGGGGCTCGATAGTGTGATTTACCGAAGAAAAGACAAAATTCAAAAAAGGAACACAAAATTATAAAAGGAAAACTAGGGGCAATTCATGTGGACACTTCCAAAAGTTGATGGCTAAGAAGAATATATTGAACTCTCCTTTCCTGCGCGTGCACTGCTCTAATATTCCTATGAGTAGCAATCCAGTTAAACATATGATCTATTGGTCTTGGGTTTAAATAAAAAAAAAATATTGTATTGGGTAAGGATTCTCAAAGGATGCACAGAGATGGAATCTCTCACGAAAGGGTTCCGAATTGAGGGAAGACGTTTTTACCAAATTAGCTCGAAGGAAGCCTCATACGATGGCACCTCCTCACTCCGATGGAACCAAGCGACGAGGAAGAGAAAGACAGGGGACAAAAGCGTCATACCTGTCAGGTGCGCGGACGCGTAACATACCTGACTGACCTAGGCTAAAAATTACAGGCTGACACCTTCAAACAGATAGGACACCCGACACTATCTCATTGGTTATGGTACTATTATGGTTTCAGGGGATAAACCACTCTGATTGGCCATAGGCCACCAATTGTAGCCTATAAATAAGGATTCTCATTCATTTACGAATAATATATAATCTCTTACTTGCAATACAACACACTTTCACTTGCTCTCCGACCTTTAGCTTTATATTTCTTTTCTGCTTGTTTTGGACCCTCGGTCGAAGGATTCTGACTCTCGAGGAGCGTCACCAAGGGCTTCGGTCCATAGACCCCTCACTGTTTATTACTCTTCCTTACTTTACTTTCATTTATGTTCATTACTTTATTGCCTAGATAATTGATCTGCTGGTAGCGGGTTCTACACATAGTTAAATCTAACACGCGTGCTCTTGACCTCATCTACAAATTCAATTATATCATTTTTAGGGTAAATAATTTGGTGCCCACCTGTCACGACCCAACCTACCGGGCCGTGCGGGGGCCTACTCTAACCATCTAGATAGACGAACCCTCACCACCCGTCCAACAGGTAACATGCGTAAAAATAGAAAGTAGCAAAATAAACTTTTTCTTCTCAAAAGAAACCTTTTTATTACAACACCGAAAAGTAGAAGAACAGTTTTACACTTGAAAACACCCCTCCCTAGGACCTAGTCTAAACAGGTACAAGAGCTACTACAAGATGATACAAAAGAAAGAAAGAGACACAACTTCCGCCATGGAATCGAAGGATAGAAGCTGCTGGAGATCCTCATCACCATGTACCTACGAAACATCACCAATCCTGCAACCAGACTATACCCAAAAAGGTATAGCAAGAGTAGAATCAATACAACCACACGTACTGGTAGGCATCATCGGTCGACCCAAATCCACTCATACCATCATATAAGAAATCAAGGGAATGCAGAATTAATTACAATACTCAACCCTTCAACATTCACCTTACCAAAATCCAATGTCAACCCAATCCTTCCTATCCCTTAGACTTCTCAAGTCACCTTGACACCTAGACTTTCCAAGTCACCTTGACACCTAGACTTTCTAAGTCACCTCGACATTGCCACATCTATGTCCATACCCGGACTATCATTTCCTTACCTAAGTCAACCACTATGACTCAACAACCCGGAGTAAACCCCACTACCTAGTGACGTAGACCACATACGTCGTACCGCCACCTACTGGTACAAAACTGTTCCCATGACCCCCATGGCCATACTCAACAAATGACCACATGCTACACTATAACCAGACCACCAAGTCTCCTCTTTAGCTTATTAACCGCACGTAACAAGTCTAACCGACTTTGACAATTCTTAGTGACAACCAATATACATCCTTTTTACATAACTCGAACCCAACCAGGATCCCTAGTACATCATCTATGCCCATAACATACAACCTGGTTCACAGAAGAACCTTCTTGTCACTTAAGCACACTAACCCGGCCTTTTAAGGACTAACTATACTACAATAATAATAAATCCCGGCCCTCTCAGAAACCCAACATATAAAGAACAGTAAGTACACCCGCATTGAGTAAAGCAGTGCCACATATAATAACCAACTAGTAGTACAACTCCAGACTCTCAGTCTACCTTTTTACTTATCAACCACAGAGAACAGGTTCAACAGTCATTCAACAATAATAACAAACATGACATATACCCTTTTTCATTACCCGGACTAATCAAGGATCCCTAGACCAACACCTAAGTGTTTAAATGCGATGCCCGGTCTACCCCAAGACCATCTCCACATTTAAGTATTACAACCTGGCCTCTCAAGGACCAATGTAATCAATCAAAGATAACCCAGTTCACTCATGGAACCAACATGTAAAGAATACAACCAAGCAAGTAAAGCAAAACCCATACCAGACATGGTACTCAAGCCAATCGTTATTAATTCATGTACCAGGCGTGGTACCCGAGCCAACCAAATAGTATCCTGTACCAAGAATGGTACCCGAGCCAACGAATAAGTAACTTGTACCAGGCATGGTACCCGAGCCAACCAATAAGTAACCTGTACCAGGCGTGGTACCCGAGCCAATCGAATGTCACACAAAATCCACAAACAATGAACAATCAACACTTGTAAACCAACAAGCAATAACACCTAGTTCATTTTGCAAGACTGAAAACAGGACTTTTGGACATCCTTAAATCATTCCCTAGCAATGCAAACCATACAAATATTTAGTCAACAGTACAAAACACTTACAATGCATACATGAATCAATAACCATCACCTAAGTGTTCAATATGTCATCTCGGTCCACACTAAGACCAATCCCACACTTAAGTTCAACTAGACGGCCTCTCACAGGCTAATATGCAATAGAAACAGTTTCAAAAATTCAACCAGGTCCACTCATGGGGCCATCATCAAATACAATTGTAACGTATAATTAAACCCACCCGAGGACTAATCCCCGATTTACCCCTTTTTAGCATATATTCACAGATACATCAATTTCGGACCCTTTTCTTAAGACAAATACAACATGGGAGAGACATCCCCCAACATTGGTACTTTAACCGTTCTAGTTTACTCTACTTCCTTTATACTAGAATCATCCCCGAAACTCCCTTAAAACTAGTCATTTAATTAACCATAGCCTTTTTGATTTCCCAAACCTTACCAACAATCTAGTTGTCTGAACCCAATTTTGACATGTATAAAAAACCTGGGATGAAGCACATCACCCCGACATTAATAATCCCTAATCAGTAAACCAACCAAGCCATACAATGTTCCTCTAGAATCCGTGCCCGAAGGCCTAAACATGATTTCTCCTTTCCTTTTATATCAATAATATGAAATAAAAATAGGTCTAAGTCTACTCAAAGAAAGAACCTAGCCTACCTGGATGTCGAGCAGCTGTTCCATGCCCTTTCTGGCTCCGTAAAGGCGTTCCCTCTCAATTCTATAGGCTTGAATCCATGGTTTCGCGTCCCTTTAGCCGGAATCCCTCCTCCCCATGGCTTTCAAGCTTTGGAGTATCCTAGAAGGGTTTTTGGAGAAACCCTCGTCTATTTTTGACTAAAGAAGAGAGAATGGGATTATAAAACCCGTTTCTGGTTCCGTTATCCCACTATAGAGGACGGCCAACCGCTACGGCGGTTCCGCTATAGCGACCTAAATTCCGCTATAACGGACCATATTTTTTAGCATGGACAGTCTTCAATAAAACAGTCATAACTTTTTACTCGGGAAGCGGATTGATGAACGATCGGCGGCGTTGGAAAGAGGACTCTGAGATCTTTAATTTGGTAGGTATTGGGACCCCTAACTCTTTATATTATAGGAGGAATACTCCTTTGAAGTTGACCCTAGTTTGAACTTAACCCAAAACTAAATCGGTAAGAAAACTTTCAACTTAACTTTGTGCTAGGAGTATTGTAAGACCTTAGTACATACCAAATGTACTCTCATACTAAAGAATTAATCCTAACTCTTATTACAAATTGAGATGCACCTACCTTGATCACAGATATTTTTAGTAACGACGGAATAGGTCGTTACAACAGATACCAATTTACCCATCGTTCATCCCCGAACGATCCCTAAGGCAGAAGGAAAAGAATAAACCAGCCCCTAGAACCTTAACACTCTACCATTAAAGTGTAGAAATAGCCTTACACGAACCACCAAACTCTCAAATCCCCCGGGTGTACCCAAGCTCAACCGAAATTTAATTTGATTCTGCTCTGTCAAGGAATATTCTTCCTTTGAGCTGTACGAGAACAGTTAGATTACTCCTCCCCGAGTGCCCAAGAAATCCGAGGCCTCGTTGAAATACCAGAGCAAAAGAATTCCAAACATAACCGACCAAAACTTCATTTCCACTCTATGAGGAACCAAAACTCGCTGTGGCGACCCAGTCCGCTATAGCCGTCAGCACTCCTCTATAGCGGTAATTTTTATGCTATAGCGGAGGTCGCAATAGAGATGTGTCAACTACTATGACGGTTGACACGGGACATAAAGTCATAAAACTCTTCAAAAATGCCCATTTTACAACACACTTAATTTCCTGACATTCCAGAACAACTTCTTCACGTCAACCTTCATACCGAGAGTTCTATTTACCCGAATTCAATTCCGAAAAGTCCCCCGGACTCCTTTATGTCTTAGCTAAAATAAAAACTAGGTCAATATAAGACACATTACCCAATCCTCACTCGGATTGACCTAGACCATACCTTGCTCAGAAATCGTTCGAGACTAGCCTAGCATTAAAATTCTAACTCCTAACCCGAGAAAAATTTTAACCTTGGCAATTACACCCTAAACAATTATATACCAAACATATGTTACCAAACACTACACTGTGTTTTCCCTTTAGGACTTCTACCTTATGACCCTTTTCACCTTTTCATGACCAACACATAAGAATAGACCATCTAGAGTATAACTAATAACCAATACACCACTATAGGTTTCATTTACGCCTAGATTTTCCATCATCTCTTACATTAGTCTATTTAACCCTCATCAATCCATCATTTATCACTAACCAAC
This sequence comes from Jaltomata sinuosa, assembly GCA_003996215.1. Lineage (NCBI taxonomy): Eukaryota > Viridiplantae > Streptophyta > Magnoliopsida > Solanales > Solanaceae > Jaltomata > Jaltomata sinuosa. Next base: position 260,675 of record QJPP01007285.1, read on the forward strand.
TTTTTAGTTATCACCCGAGGTCAAGCTATGCTTATTTAGCCTTGCAACTAGCTTATAACTAGTCAAATTACCGACTCAACATGTCTCAATCACTCAAGAAAATAACAAACAAGTAATACCATATCCACCCATTTCCTTTTATCGCACATGGATACTAATCCTTAAAACTCATGTACTAGCTCACAACTCAATTAGCGATTTAAAACAATCAGGGAATGAAAACAAAACAGGGGAACATAGAACAAGGATTGTCCCTTGCCTATCCCGCTATAGCGACTTGCACATCGCTACGGCATCCCCCAACAGTAGTAGCCCAGAAAATTTTTTATTTCTGCAAAATTCCCTCATTCCTCTTTCCAGGATTTCAACATTAACACATGAAATCGCATTGTGGTCATAAAATATAACCTCAAGACCAACCTCAACTATGCATAGTTGAGAATTTAACACCACATTTTCATAAAATCAGTTACTAAACACACAAAATTGCGTACAGTAACACATTCTCGCTATCGTACACTACCAACTCCCCCTTTTTCCTTTCTATGGTTCCCAACCAATCCTGACTGTCCCAAAACCGGAGCTTCCCCACAGTCATCCATCCCCTTTTTATCCCCTTACCATCTATATCAACGGTAAGTCTATACCCGAATGTAATGCAAATCATTCCAATTAAGGCATACCACAATTTATCACTAAAGCAAATCACAAACTTTAAAGCCAGAATAAATTTTCTTAAGTCACAATCATGAGTTACCAAAAGAAAAATTTTCTTACTGCAATTCCCGCTATCAAACAATAATAACCCTTTTCCCCATGGTTCCTAACCAATCCCGACTGTCCTGAAACCGGAGTTTCCCTACAGCCATAAGCCTTGTTCCCTTACCATTTTTACCAATGACAAGTCCATTTCTAAATTGTAATACCACTTTACTAATCCATTCAAGTACATATAGAAAGTCATTACCAACCCAAGCACACAAATTCAAGTTATGACTCCTTCCGGACCAAAATATTCATCACAAGGCAAGTAATTTCACCCCACACGACTGCAGTCATACAAGTAGTACTGTTGACACCCAATTTTGACCTCCCTATACCTCTCTCGGACTGTTATTTTACTAATCTTTACTATTTTTAAAACTTAATTTTCCTTGCGCATCACTTTTATTTACTAAATAAATCGCGTCTTTTATCATCGTCTTGACAATTTTCAAATTCATATACAATTTATAAATACATAATTTATTTCTTATTATTACTATTTTATCATAAATTTCATATAGTATTACACGTCATTATTTTATCATAATTTATTTATAATTTTTAGAAAATAATATATAGTTTTGATAAGTATCATTATTTATTTATATCTACTAAATTATATATATGTAGTATTTTACGTACTAATTTTCGTTAATTATTATTTTATTTATCAAATTATATATGGTTTTATTAATCAAATAGCAACCCAATTACATTTGGTCTTCCCAATTTATTTAAATCATAGCCCCTTTCTATCTAATTTCTTTCAAATCTAGCCTAAATTGAGTCATTTGGGCCAAATTCTAAATCTCAATTTTAATTCCAATTGTCCAAATTATTGACCCTGACTTGTTTTGACCCGTTTGACCCGACCCAAAACCCTTTGTTTGATCTCAGTTGTTGATCTATTCCAATCCAACGGCTGAGATTAAAACCTTTATTCTTTCCTTTTTAATACACCCCCCCTGACTCAAACCCTAACCCTCATTTCCCCTTAGCACTCAGCCGCCACCACCTCCCCAAGCTCCCTTCTCTCTCGCCCTCTTCACCAGTGACCGGCGTAACCCCGATGCCGGCACCACCGAGCTGCCATATTTCACCCCAACACTCCCATCCCCATCATCCCTCTTCCCTCACCACCATACGCCGCTCCTCCTCTTTGCTTCACCACCGGCGAAACTCGTACGAAGCATCGCTGCTCCACCATCGTAGGTGAAGCTGACCGGCCACCGGTTCTCCTCTCTTCTTTTCTCACTGATGAGCGGTGGCCCACTGTCGCCGCCTCGTTTCTCCGGCCAACCCCACCATCGGCAAAACCTAGATTAACCCAACAGCCGCCACCCCTTCACTTCTCTCCCTCTTCTCCTTCCTTCTCCTCACCTCACCCAAAGTCCTCACCATTGGAGAACCCTGCACCGCTCGTTCCAGTGAGGGTCCAGCCGCGCCTCCCATCTTCGGTGGGCTCCGATAAAGATTTAAATGATGGACTATTACAAGTCTGGCTCGGTTTTGATTTAAATGACGGATTGTTACAAGTCTGGCTCAGTTTTGTTGTGGATTTAATTATGAGCTTCTTCTACACCATTTCATCCTCTTCGTTTACAGGTTTTGTGATTCAAAACTCATTTATAAGGGCTTATCATGGTCGTTTAATTTCTCCAATTCGTGTTTGGCTGTCTACGATAGTTTGGTGAAAACCACCAATTTTTATGAATTTTACTTTTAGCCTAATTCTGAAAATTTGATTATGTGTTTATTTTGTTGGTAAAGTTGATGTATAAGCATGCCGGATTTCTGTTGTTGTTCTAAGTTTGAAACTGATGAGTTGTCTTTGTTTGGTTGCTGTCCTTTGTTGCCCTAATGTATTATACATGTTAATCCATAGCTTGGTTACTAGTTGTTGGAATACAGTGTTGTGACTTGAAAAATTATGCTTAGTTCTAAGATAGTCTTATATGGCCTGTTTGTGAGTATGAGAGTAGAATAATTGCCATGATTCCAATGCTTGACTGATTCTGTGATCCTTTATGCTCACTGACAGTCGTAATTGGCTCATTCCAAGCATAAATTGATATTTCTTAGATAACTTTGATACTTGGCCTTCTGTGGTGAAATTGTTTACTATGGAATTTCTTTTAACTAATTGCCTTAGCTTTAGCACTTATCTAATCTTGATAATATTGGAATTACTCCCCTTTAATTGATTCTCCGGATATTTTCTCCCTCTCCCTTCATGGAATTAGAATTTGGACAGATTTGAGACCCCATGCATTTCGTAAATTTGGATATTACTGATTAATTTCAGCATCTTGACTCCCTAATTAATCTCGTTTCCTTAGCTGGATTGAAAAAATTATGGTACTTGGTTATTCTTGGTAAACTTGGATATGTAATTGATCAAATCAGCATGTCTGCATCCCTTTGATTGATTTTCCTTTCTTTTATGGACATCTTAGTACTTGGATAATTATGGTAAAATGCTGACCGATTTATTTCATAATTGATTCGACTATCAAATTTTGGAAAAAAGATTTTTGTGTTGACAACTTTGTTACTTGGTTATTTATTGTAAAGTCGAACCTGCCTCATATGCTAATTAATTATCTATGTTAATTAAGGAAAAGGCTCCCTTGATTTATTATTCTGATTATTTTCTTTCCATTAAAAAGCCCCTATTTTTCAACTATATAAATGACCCCCCATCTTCAGTAGTTTCTCAGACCTGACATCTCTTACTCTCATATTTTAAAGTTTCTCTTCTGGGCTGACAATTGCTAAGTGTTGGAATTCAAATATTTTCTTGTTGTTACGACTAACTAGTTAGTTTCTATCGAAGTAAATTTCAATTCGAATGCATGCTTTCTTGTAGTTTAGAATATCCACTCTAGTTCATCTATGTTTATTCATGACTACTTTTAGTGTGCGTGAATTCACAGAAAATCTGCCTGTAGTATCTGTACCTAAAATCTGTTTCTTGTTGACTTTTCCTTGTTTGCATGTTGGTAGTTTGTTGGTTTATTAGATTATATTCGGCTCTGTTTTGTCTTGTTTTTGTGGTATTTGAAGGAATACGGAGGCCCTAATGTACCCCTATTCCTTGACATAAGAACTGCCTAGGGTCCTTGAGATCCTGAGGAACTCTGACATGTCAAGAGGTGGTCCTATGGGGTGTATTAAGGATTCTCCGTATCCTATGTTCTACATTTGACAGGTTTCGATTAGAAGATGGGTCTTACCGTGAAGAGTTGCCCGGGATTGGAAGATCTTGATAGACTTTTAGATTGTATTAATTATGTTTTTTTATTATTATTCGTTTATTTGGTCTGTAATAATTTGTTGTATAAACTCTGACAATGTAATAAAATACTTTAGGGGCTGCTATGGGGGAGAGGCAAACAACGTGCTACCTGTCAAATCTATCTAACAAAAATAGAAAGCATGCGTACATGACTTAAATTAGTTTCAATGTTTTAAACTAAAAATCTTTCCTATAGGTTTAAATTCGTTTCAGCTTAAATTAATTACCATGCTATAGTACTTAAAACCAATTTTCAGTATGTTTCAGTGTTTAAAATAACTAGTTACCATGACATTAGGACTCAATTAATTAATTAGTCTTTAAATAATAGGCAGTATGTGCAGTATTTGTAACTACTCATTCTTTATTTTAACCAGTCCGATGCATGCCTAGATTAATAAAATTAGTTTTCAGTATTTTTACACAGTTAGTGACCATGCCTATATGATTCAGAAATCTGTCATGCACACAATATTTAGATACCATGCCAATAGGATTTAAAGTTGTTTAAGCGTATCAATTCATTTAGATACCATGCTTATAGGATGTAAATTTGTTTAAGCATATCAATTCATTTAGACACCATGCCTATAGGATTTGAATTTTAGCATATTAATTCATTTAGTTACCATGGTCATAGGATTTAAACCTATTTCAATAGTCATGTAATAAGTTGTCGTGTCTAATAATAATTTGTGTCAGCATGCTTAAAATCAGTTTTAGCGTATTAAAATAAACAGTTAGGTTCTTTACAGATCTAGATTTAGTTTCAGCATGCAAATAATTAGAAGCTCTGTTCATAGGAATTGATAATAATTTTCTGGGTGTTTTATCATTGGACAACCTGTTCATAGGACCAAATCAGATTTTTTTAGAATGTTAAATCAGTTAGTTATCATGCCTATAAGTTTAAATTAGTTTCAGCTTTTAAATTAGGAATCACGTAAGCAAAAAATCAGTTTCAGCAGTTTAATTGGCTATCAGTTTCAGCACGTTAAGTAGTTGCAGCATGTTAACATACTTATCTGTTCAGAGGATTAAATTCGTTTCCATCATGTTTAAATAACTAGATATTATGCTTATAGGGTTTGATTGATAGATTTGTTTTGCATGTCTCAATCATTATGACTTATGTTTATAGTTTAATAAAAGTGTTATTTTCTCAAAGCATGTTTAATCATTTAGTTATCCTTTTAAATTTAGAGGCTTACATGAAACTATTTTGTGCTACTTGTTTTTCAAGTCCATGTATATTTTTGTTTAACGCTAAATCCCGAGTCTAATTAATAACTTTAGGATAGACCCATATCCAAATAGTAAGTCCAATGCCTTTTGGACATTAAGTTGGGACGGGTAGGCATATTAAGGTACGTTAGACTTTTTCATTTCTTTAGTACGCGCTTAGGTAATAACAACCTTAATAACCAACCTAGGTGGGTAGTCGGAGATGATAGTCTGTGCTCGCTGATTAATACGAGCAATTCTTAATTGGATTGTGAAGTATTAATTTATGTTGCACGGGGTGATCCTTTAGGCTAAAACCCCCCTCCTCCCAACTTGTTTCCTCCTACGTCGGGAGTGATCTACATGATACATTTATAGCTTCATAGTCATTGCACTATGACTAAGAGGTCTCCTACGACTTCGCACGAGGTTGAGCGATTACTCCCCGACGTATGAATTTTTGTAGTTATAGTAATTCCTTATGTTATAAAGTGTCTGGGTAGTTAATTAAATCACTTAGTAATTAGGTTATCTTCTTTATATCATTGTGTCAATTCTGTTTTCTCGCTTATCTCTCTTCTTATTTACTTGTTCATTTATTTTAATTGTAATTTGTGCCTATTTCTTTCTCACTTAGATTTATTAATAATTTAATTAGCCTAATTTACTGTTTCTTTTAAAATAAGATTTTTACTTGAATTTATTAATCGACCTTTGTTTATCACATACTCCCCACATAAATAATGAATCCGACAGGGACCCACATTTGTGGACCTCGAAGGGTGCTTAACACCTTCCTATCTAGGTAATTTGAATCCTTATCCAATTTCTGGTGACGTAGACTTTAGACATTAATTTAATCATAGTTGGTAGTTAGAATGGTGCCCTAACGCACCTTTAATTCGTTAGGTGGCGACTCTTCACTCCTCTTTTTCATCCTAAAAAAGAGTTATCACGTCGATGGCCCGCTTTTCGCGAGAAAAATGGGGCGCGACAGAATGGCAACTCCGTTGGAGATACTTATGTTCTAACCATTATGAATTGTGTGTTTATGTGGGATTTTGTGTTATCTTATTTATTTAATGATTGTTTTTTTTCATAATTAACTGTTTTTCCTTTTCTCTATTTTTCAAATAATTTTCTATTCTTTATATTTAACATACTGCTTAATCTGTTTGTGTTTTTCCTATTTAATCTTTCTTTTTATTTTCATAAATGATTATTTCTATGCTAAAGGTCCTTCCTTTTATATATTTTCTTAAATAATATGCCTATTTTTCATGTTTAGAATGTTTTAATTTATTTGTGTCTGTAAATAATATATCTAGTCATATGTGTAGTATTTTTTTGGATAAAATTATGTAAAATTATGTATTTTTTTTGTAATTCTCTCTTTTTATCTTTGTAAAAGATTATTTTCATGTTGAACTCCCTTTCCTTTTCTCCCTTTATCTGTCTTTTAAAATATTTTTAGTATGTTTTAATTTTGTGTATTTTGGCATGACCAATATGTTTTTTTTGTGTTTTTATTTAACATGATTAGTTTTCTTCGTTTGTCTTCATGCTAACTGCGTGTCCCCTTCTTTCCTTTATTCATTTCCTTAGATAGTTTCCTTGTTTTATGTTTAACATATTTTCCTTTTGATATGTGTTTTTATGCTTGATTCCTCCTCACTTGTTATATGTTTTGATTGATTTACTTATTTATTCTTTTTATCGCTTTCCTTAACTGTTCAATGTGTTACTGCTTTTTCTATATGCTACATGTTACCGCTTTTCATAACTATCATTTCGCTCATACTTCCCCCACTTGGGAACTTCACACTTTCACACACTATACACGTGAGTTGTGCCTTTTCACTTCTCCAAAAAAAATTTAAATATCCATTTTAGAGAGTTGACATAGACGTGGGGTGAGCGGATAGTTTTGCTACCGTGAGACCACGTGCCTCCTCATATAAGAAAACCTTGAGTTCGTGTCTATCCAAATCTTAGAAACTTAGGATAGTTCTGTATCCACCCCATTACGTAAGTCATGCATGCATCAACCGTAGGTGGTTTGGTCCTAGGGGTCAACCCACGAAGTTAATAGCCTCCCTTTTGTCAAAGGGTTCCCATCAACCCAAAGACAAATTATTATATTATGTGCTAAATGATCATGACAATTTAAGTCCAAGCCAATTTTCAATAAAAGGAGTTTAGAAAATTTGTTTTTTTTCTCAGGTGGTAGAATGGAAGGCACACCGGTATTACCAAACTCTAGGATGGTTGTGGGTGTCCCTCACAAATTAAGGAGATGGTGGGAAAATATGAAGAAGGAACATGGTAGAGAGATTCGTCGGTCCTTGGGTTTCCTAACCTCTCTGATTTACGTAGAGCCAGATCATTATTTGATCAAGGCTTTGTTGCAATTCTGGGACCCTGAGAGGGTAGTTTTCAAATTCAGCAATTTTGAATTAACACCGACTATGGAAGAGATTGGAGGGTTCACTGAGTTGAGGTACCGAAATAGAGGGTTGATCTTGCCTCGCAAACAATCTGGGGAAAAATTTCTGCATCATCTCGAATTGAAAAATAATCTCAAACTAGCTTGTTTGGACTTTGACTGGATTTCTTTGGATTTCTTGTATGAGCCTTTTGGCCGCAAGGATGGTCATAAGGTTTTTCAGAAAGAGTTCTCTTGTTCTGCTGAGAAATGGGAAAAGAAGTGATTGAATGCTTTTTCCATAGCCTTGCTAGGTACTCTAGTGTTCCCAAGGGAGAATGGTAAGATTGATACTTACCTCAGTTCGGTGGTTCAAGCTTTATGGCGCGATATTGATTATCTGGAAGTCACCTTGGTACCCATGATTCTTGTTGAGATATTTAGGGCACTGTCCAAATGCTCTAGGGGCAAGATGTTCTTCGAAGGGTGTAACCTTCTTCTTCAGCTATAGGCCGTTGAGCACTTTTACAAACGGCCCAACTTGATAGACATTTTGATGGGAATGGGAAACAAGATTGACACCCATGCTCAAAGGATGGTCAGGTTCAATTCTCCTGTGGGTACTGAAGATTGGTTTGCTTATATGAAAGCACGTTCAGGGTATCAGATTCAGTGGAAGTATTCATGGCTATCCGCCCGCACAGCCATTATAAGAAGCAACGAGCTTTACTACATTGAGCTCATTGGTCTAAAGGGCCTTCAGCCATACGCTCCAGTTCGAGTACTTTGCCAGTTAGGACGAACTCAAGTCATACCTCTAAGAGCTCACATGGGAGGTTCTGAGCTTGAGTTTGGCTCGAAATATGAAATTCCTAGGGACAAAGAATTACTTCAACAATAGGGAGGGTTGATGACTATAAATGTGGTTACCGAGCAGGCTTATTGTGCACCCGAATACTATGTGTGGCTTTTGGAGGATGCTGAAGACGTGCGGCTTAGCAAATTGGGACAACCTTATGGATTTGAAGATGTAAAAGAGACCACTTGGGCACGAAAGCTGTTAAATCGTCACTATGATATCTTTCCAGCAATGTGGGATCAAGTTGATCCAAGAGCTCTGAACCAGTACAATGGAGGCTTTTGAATTTAGGATTATCCCTTGTCACCTTATTTTCCCTAGTTCTATTTTGTTGATTTTCTTTTCTTTTCATTCCCGCAAAAGATTGTAGTAGATTAAAGTTTGATTCAATAAAATAGTTTGTTTCGTTTATTATCTAACTCTAAACTCCAATCGACATTAAATTTTGACTTGGATTAAATTATCATGAATCATATATGTGTCGTCTTAGGCCTACCTCTGGCTCAACGAGGCTCCTTGCATTTAGGATGCTTATTTTTCGCAAACAATGTGTTTTTTTCTTATAATATATATCATGCTACTAACTTGGTTTCTGTTGATTTTGTCTTATTTTTTTACTCCCTTTCCCAAAGGTTGATTTCTGCATGCTGGGGTATCACATTAGATTAAAAGGGACTCCTCCTCCTCCTCTGCCAAGTCCAAATCATGAAGGAAAGGATAAAATGGGTCACAGTAGTGCTAGTAAAAGGGCTGATACGAGTAAGGAAATCTCAGAAAGTGTTAGAGAAGAGCATAATGAACTAATCTTACGAATGGAGCAACGAATTCTTGACTTACAAGATGAACTGGCGCAAGCCCGTAATCTGGCCAAGTTGTCCTTTACCTTGAACAGTCCGCAAGACCCGTTGGTTGATGTCAACACCTTCACAAGACCTCAAGCCATACCCGCATCACAACCCCTAAATAACCTACAGTATACCCCACCAAGAGCTAGCCAATGTCCTCCACCACTACAATACCCTACACACTCGGCTCCACAAAATTCCCAAGCCCCTCCAAATGTAACCTATACCCACGTCCCAGGTAATCATAACCTGAATCCTATATACATGGAAATCGATCCTTTCGTCCAGTACCAGTTTGAGCCTGAGCTTTCTGAAAAGGACCGATTAATACAGAACATGGCTGAAAAGTTAGAGCGGGTCACCAACAGACTGCAGCATATGGAGGGCATTAGAGAGGTGAAGGGTCTGGGTTATGAAGATCTATATATTCACCCAGACATTGAATTGCCGGAGGGGTACAAGCCTCCCAAGTTTGAATTATTCAACGGGATCGGGGATCCCAAAGCACACTTAAGAATGTACTATGATAAGCTAGTGGGAGTAGGAAGAGATGAGAAAATATGGATGAAGTTGTTCATGAGAAGCCTTACTGGTGAGGCTTTAACCTGGTATATTGAGCAGGATTCCAGAAAGTGGTCCAGATGGATAGACATGGCCTCCAATTTTGTAGAAAGATTTGGGTTCAACGTCGACAACTCCCCTAATTGGTTCTACATTCAAAACTTGAAGAAGAAGCCTAATGAATTATTTTGGGAATATACTTTAAGATGGAGAGCTGAAGCGGCTAGAGCCCGACCTCCAACGGATGAGGCTCAGATGAAAGATTATTTTATTCGAGCTCAAGAACCACAGTACTATGAAAAGATTATGCTCATCATAGAGAAGAGTTTTGCCAAAATCATCCAGGTCGGGGAAAGACTAGAGGAAGGCATCAAAAGTGGTAGCATTATCAATCTGGAGGCTCTACAGGCTACCAATAAGTCCCTGCAATCTGGCAAAATTGCTGAATATTGAAAGAAGAAGGAGGTGGGAACTGTAATGATGGCGCAGGACTTCAAAACCCCACCTATTCCCTAAACGCCTATACCACACCCTCCGCAATACCAACAACCTACTGGATCATGCCCAATGCCTATTTATCAAACTCCGTATCCAATGCCTACATACTAAGCACCTTTTCTACCACCATACCAAATTCCATCCTACCCCATTTATAATTCTCAGCCTTTCCAATTCCAATCGCCACCACCAAATCCAAATTACAGACAACGAGCCAACTCTGAGAAAAGGCCAGTCAAGAAGTATACTCCTTTGGCAGAACAAATTGCCCAGTTGTATGAAAGATTGAAGGTGGCTGGTCTTATCGCTCCCATTCTTGCTTTAGTTGTGGATACTTAGGCAAAATGGTATGACCCTAACAAAGTATGTGCATACCACTCAGGGATGAAAGGTTCACATACCACTAAAGTATGCCTCTCGCTGAAGGACTGAATTCAGAAGCTGATTGATACAAAGGTTATTCAGTTGAAGGACCCAGCTCCAAACGTCACCAACAATCCACTTCCAAATCATTAAGTAAATATGCTAGAGGTCGGAGAGGTAGTGGATTTAAAGGGTTCTATTTGGGTTGTTAATCAAGAAGGGGATATCGTAATGTGTCACAAAGCCAGGTATCGTTTGAAGTAGAGGTGGTTGCATCTAAACCCACATTCACTGTCTATCGAGCCACTCCAGTTGTTTATGATCCCCATGTTGTCCCATGGAGTTATGAGCAAGAAATTTTGGGGAAAGCAAAAGTAGCAGAGGCAGAGGTCGCTCAGGGTATGACTCGATCTGGCAGAATCTACGCACCTGAAAATCTGGCTTAGGAAAGTTCTAGCAAAGGAAAGCAACCAGTTGTAGAGGTGGAGGAGAATGGCATTTGAAAGAAGGTACAAGCAAAGGAATATTCTATGGTAGATCAGCTGAGCAAAACTTTAGCTCAAATATCCATTTTGTCACTTTTGCAGAATTCTGAGCTCCATCAGAAGGCTTTAATGAGGGTTCTTAGCGAGGCTTATGTACCGACTAATATCACCGGTGGAGAGGTAGCCCATATGGTCGGGCAGGTATTTGAGGCTCACAAAATATCCTTTCACGAGGATGAGTTTCCACCTCAATAGAGGGCGCACAATGATGTTGTGTACATCACCATGCAGTATGAAGATAGGGTGATAACGAAGGTATTGATCGATCCAGGCTCTGGTTTAAACATATGCCCCCTCACAACACTGACAAGACTAGAAGTTGACCCTTCTAGGATCCAGACTTGGATGATGAACATGAAGGCTTTCGACGGCTCTCAAAGAGACACCATTGGGGAAATTACCCTCGGTACAGTGATTGGTCCTGCGACCTTCCCCATTGTGTTTCAAGTAATGGATATCCCAGCTTCCTACAATATGTTACTTGGTCGTCCATGGCTTCATATGGTAGGAGAAGTGTCCTCTACTCTGCATCAATGCCTCAAGTTTGAGTGAGACTATCAAGAGGTGGTGGTCCATGGTGAGAAAGGACATTCTATATACGCGGTGGAAGGAAAGAAAAGACTAGACGGAGAGATGTTTCACACATTGGAAATGGTGGGATTTGTTGGAGAAGGACCGTGGTGGAACAACACAATCATGAATATGTTTCTCCGCTCAGGGTTCGTACCTAATGGTGGCTTGGGAGAAAATTTACAAGGCATAACAGAACCAATACAGATACAGTCATGGGAGACTACGTTCGGGTTGGGTTATCTTGGCACTGCATAAGAGTACAAAGATTGGAAGTCACCTGTGGGCGGATTCTATTATCCTTCGCTAGGACTGATACCGTCACTGCATCATACTTTTGTCTCTGCGAGATTTCTTGATGATGGTGAAGATGATGTGCTAGAAAGCTTAAGAGGTCTATTCCTGACAGAGATTGATGAAGAAAGCTACAACGTCATCATCGATAAGGAGAAAATTTGCAAGGCATAACAGAACCAATACAGATACAGTCACAGGAAACGTACGTCAGTGTTTACTTATCTGAGGATGAAAAAGAGGACTATGTCTGGATTTTGAAAAAAACACAAATACGTCTTTGCTTGGTCCTATGCAGATATGACAGGGTTGAGCACTTCGATTGTATCCCATAGGTTGCCCACTGATCCATCTTGTCCTCCTGTCAAGCAGAAGCTTAGGAAGTATAAACCCGATCTGAGCTTGAAGATTAAAGAAGAGGTGGCAAAGCAAGTTGAGGCCGGAATCATGCGAGTGACTAAATATCCTACTTGGCTGGCCAATATCGTGCCTGTTCCCAAGAAAGATGGTAAGGTCAGAGACTGTGTCGACTACAGGGATCTTAACAGGGCCAGCCCTAAGGATAACTTTCCACTCCCTAACATACACATCTTCATCGATAATTGTGCCAAGCATGAAACATAATTATTTATGGATTGCTTTGCCGGCTATCATCAGATTAAGATGTATGAGGATGATGATGAGAAGATTGCTTTCATTACACCTTGGGGGGTCTACTGTTACAAGTTCATGCCTTTCGGATTGAAAAATACTGGTGCTACATACATGAGGGCCATGACTACCATTTTTTATGACATGATCCACAAAGAAATTAAAGTTTATATGGACGATGTTATCATCAAATCCAAAAAGGGTTCGAATCATTTGGATGATCTCAAGAAGTTCTTTAATAGATTACAAAAGTAGAATTTAAAGTTAAAACCCGGTGAAGTGTGCCTTCGGAGTCCCCACGGGAAAGCTGTTGGGTTTCATCGTCAGTCGTCGAGGCATCGAGTTGGATCCGACCAAAATTAAAGCCATCAAGGAGTGTCCACCGCTGAAAAATAAAAAGGAAGTAATGAGTTTCTTGGGCCGTCTCAACTATATCAGTCGCTTCATAGCCCAATCCACTGTCATCTGTGAGCCGATTTTCAAGTTGCTAAAAAATGATGCTTCCACAAAATGGATGCCAGAGTGTCAGCAGGCGTTTGGCAAGATCAAGGATTACCTATCTAATCCTCCTATATTGGTCCCTCCTGAGCCAGGTAGGCCACTACTGCTGTATTTATCCGTGATAGATAATGCCTTCGATTGTATTTTGGGAAAGTATGATGAAACGGGGAAGAAGGAGCAGACAATCTATTACATGAGTAAGAAGTTCACATCATAAGAGGCTCGTTACTCTTTGCTGGAACGCACGTGTTGTGTATTGACTTGGGCAGCCCAGAAGTTGAGACATTACCTCTTAGCATACACTACTTACTTGATCTCGAGAATGGATTCACTGAAGTACATCTTCCAGAAGCCTATGCCTACCGGGAAGTTGGCTAAATGGCAGATTTTGTTGAGTGAATTCGACATAGTTTATGTCACTCAGAAGGCCATGAAAGCACATACGTTGGCAGACCACCTGGCTGAGAACCCCGTAGATGACAGATATGAACCCTTAAATACTTATTTTCCTGATGAAGAAGTGGCATTTGTGGGAGAAGACATATCTGAAATATATGATGGATGGAGGATATTCTTTGATGGAGTCGTGAACTTCAAAGGGGTAGGTATTGGAGCTATTTTAATCTTAAAAACTGGCCAGCATTATTCGGTATCAGCCAAACTTGGGTTTTCTTGCACCAACAATATGGCTGAATATGAAGCTTGCATTTTGGGGCTTCGATGGGCCATTGACTTGAATGTCCAAAAGGTATTGGTATTTGGGGACTCAGACCTGTTGACTCATCAAGTACAAGGGGAATGGGCTGCCAAGAACTGGAAACTCCTACCATACATAGATTGCATACAGAAGTTGTGCAAGAGGTTTTTCAAGATAAAATTCAAACATGTTTTGTGGATCCAGAATGAGTTTGCAGACGCTTTGGCTACCCTGTCTTCTATGATTCAGCATCCGGACAAGAATTATATTAACCCCATTCCTATCCATACTCATGAGCAGCCTGCATATTGTTTCTATGTCGAAGAAGAGTTAGATGGCAAGCCAGGTATGTCGATATCCAGGAATACTTGAAGAATGGAGATTACCCAGAGAATGCCACAAGTATTCAAAAAAAACACCATTCGGAGGTTAGCAAATAAGTTCTTCTTAAGTGGAGAAATCGTGTACAAGAGGACTCCTGATTTAGGGTTGCTGAGGTGCGTTGATGCTAGAGAAGCTTCTAATTTGATTGATGAGGTTCATGCTGGAACTTGCGGCCCTCACATGAACAGATTTACCTTGGCCAAAAAATCCTTAGATCCGGGTACTTTTGGTTGACTATGGAGACAGATTACATTCGTTATGTGAAAAAGTGTCATCAATTCCAGACTCATGCCGACATGATTCCAGTTCCTCCCAACGAACTCTATGTCACGAGCTCCCCTTGGCCATTTACAGCTTGGGGTATGGACGTCATTGGTCCTATTGAACCTGCCGCATCCAACGAGCATAAGTTCATCCTTGTTGCTATTGATTATTTCACTAAGTGGGTCGAGGATACCTCGCATAAGTCTATCACAAAGAAGGTTGTAGCTGATTTTGTCTGAGATCATATTATCTGTCAATTTGGGGTTCCTGAGACAATTATCACAGATAATGGCGCCAATCTTAATAGTGATCTGATGAAAGCAACGTGTGAGCAGTTTAAGATCAACCATCAAAACTCTACAACATATAGGTCACAAATGAACGGAGCAGTTGAGGCTGCAAACAAGAACATCAAGAGGATATTGCATAAGATGATCGACAATTACAGGCAATGGAATGAGAAGTTACCTTTCGCATTGCTGGGATATCGCACTACAGTAAGGACCTCTACAGGAGCCACCCCTTATCTCTTGGTTTATGGTACTGAAGCTGTGATATCAGCCGAGGTAGAGATACCTTCTTTAAGGATATTTCAGGAAGCAGAGTTAAGCGATGTCGAATGGGTGCAAAGTAGAATGGAACAATTGGCACTCATTGATGGGAGGAGAATAAACGCGATTTGTCACGGTCAACTCTATTAGAATAGAATGGCCAAAGCTTTCAACAAGAAGGTCAGACCAAGGCGCTTCACACCCGGCCTACTTGTGCTGAAACGGATCTTTCTAAATCAAGATGAGGCAAGAGGAAAATTTGCACCAAATTGGCAAGGTCCTTACATGTTCCATCGGGTTATGACAGGAGGAACACTCATACTAGCAGAAATGGACGGTGAAGTGTGGCCCAAGCCTATCAATTCAGACACCGTCAAAAGATACTTTATCTGAGAATTGAGAAGAAAGTTTATTTATGTTATGCTTCCTTACCTTGTAATTGGAACTATGTTTGACCTGATTCCCGTTTACGAGGGATACGTAGGCGCTCCTATGGAGTTTGGTCTTATTATAATACAACCTTCCATTTTCCCTTATCGAGCACTGTAACTGGGACAGAATTTTTGAGAGGATCTCAAAAATTCCATCTTAAAAACATAACCATGGATCATAAGATTGGGGAAAAATTTCAAGGAACCTCAAAATTCACGACAAGAGACCGTTCATTCTACAAAACTTCTAGCCGAGGATCAAGTTTTACACTGGAGCAGAAAATTTTGAGAGCCCTCAAAAATTCCATCTAAGCTGCACTCCAAACACAAAGACGTTCTCTTATAAGATGTTGTGATGTCTCAAAACATGTCACGGTTTATGATTCAACAATATTTAGATTTTTCGTAACATTTCCTCTCTCTTTTCAAAGCAAATTATTTCAAAATATGATTTCAAAACTCATCCATTTATTTGCTTGAGCGAATGCCTGAAGATAATGCGATAGTCCACAGACATAAAACAAGGAGGACAGATGCATCCCAAGAGCAGATGCACATATCAACCTCTCTTTTTACAAATTAACATTTTTTCTTTGAACGCAGAATTAAGCAGGTACAAATTTGAGAATCATCTCAGTAGCATTAAGACAAACATCGTCATCAAAATATGGCAAGAAAGCTAAGCCACTCTATCTCTTCAAAGAAGAATTGCATTTGGCCCAGAACTGCATTATGCCCGAGAATTATATTTGGCTCGATAATTGCATTTGGATCGAGATTGCATGATGCTCGAGAACTATATTTGGCCCGAGAATTGCAATGTCCGAGAATTATATTTGGCCCGAGATTCGCATTTGGCCTGAGATTGCATTATGCCCGAGATGACATTCGGCCTGAGAATTGCATTCAGCCCGAGATTACATTGAGCCCGAGATTGCATTTGGCCCAAGAATTGCACTGCGCCTGAGAATTACATTGAGCTCGAGAATTGCATTTGGCCCGAGATTGCATTAAGCCCAAGAATTCCATTATGCCCGAGATCACATTTGGCCCGAGAATTGCATTTGGCCCGAGAACTGCATTATGCCCGAGAAAGACATTGAGCCTGAGAATTACATTGTGCTCGAGATTGCATTATGCCCGAGATGGCATTTGGCCCAAAAATTGCATTGTGCCCGAGATTACATTGATCCCGAGAATTGTGAATTACATTGAGCCTGAGAATTATATTTGGCCCAAGAATTACATTGAGCTCGAGAATTGTATTGTGCTCGAGATTGCATTATGCCTGAGATGGCATTTGGCCTAAGAATTGCATTAGGCCCGAGAATTACATTATGCCCGAGATTGCATTTGGCCCGAGAATTGAATTGTGCCCAAGATTACATTAAGCCCGAGAATTGCGAATTGCATTGAGCCCGAGAACTGCATTTGGCTCGAGAATTGCATTGCACCCAAGAATTGCATTGAGCCCGAGAATTGCATTGTGCCCAAGATTACATTGTGCCCGAAATTGCATTGAGCCCGATATCGCATCGAATCACAACAAGCTACCATAGATCAAATCATGCAGAAGCTACCAAACGTCATGATATGCCACTCAAAACATATACGCTTTCTTTAATCGTCATTTAATCATCCGAGGTTTCATAGTCTAAAGGCATCATTTCTATGGCCTGCGGACATCATTTCATGGCCTAAGGATTTAATTTCTATTTATCATGCTCCGTAGGCGTCATAGTCTAAAGTCATCATTTCCATGGTCTGCGAACATCATTTCATGGCCCGAGGATTAATTTTACGTATCATGGCCCTAAGATATCATCGCTTAAGACATTATTTATACCGTCCTAAGCAACTTTTCATAGTCTTAAAGGGAACCTGCATCATGTTTAAATACCGATGATAATTTTCTTATTCTTATTTAAGTGCTAATTTTTTATCTGGTTATAATAGAATTCGCAGGCATTGAGAACCGACCAAGTCAAGAAACGAGGTTAATCGTCGTCTTCACTTTCAAAACCTAACTTTTCTTATCCCTATATCACCAACACTAGACCATTGCTCGTATCTTATTCCCAGCTAATCGTTTAAATCTCATCAACTTGTGCCAACTACATCGTCGTTCGGATTTTCAAATGTGCATTTTCTTTAGAAACCTCATTCGTTTCTGAATCCAGAACTATACACGGCCTGATTTTGAAAAGATCCGAGATATGTAGGCGAATTGAAACTGAAGTCTCGGCCACACCATTTTCCATAACTCCCTCTTATTTCTTTTGACTCCAAAAGAATCGTCCTCCCGATTGGACAAAATTGTTTAAGTCAACGTTCCTTGCCCGATAATTCATCCTTCATTCCCAAGCAAGGAAGAGACAGCTGTTGACACCCAATTTTGACCTCCCTATACCTTTCTCGGGCTGTTATTTTACTAATCTTTACTATTTTTAAAACTTAATTTTCCTCGCGCATCACTTTTATTTACTAAATAAATCACGTCTTTTATCATCGTCTTGACAATTTTCAAATTCGTATACAATTTATAAATACATAATTTATTTCTTATTATTACTATTTAATCATAAATTTCGTATAGTATTACACGTCATTATTTAATCATAATTTATTTATAATTTTTAAATAATAATATATAGTTTTGATAAGTATCATTATTTTTTTTTGTCTACAAAATTATATATATATGTAGTATTTTACATACTAATTATCGTTAATTATTATTTTATTTATCAAATTATATATGGTTTTATGAATCAAATAGCAGCCCAATTACATTTGGTCTTCCCAATTTCTTTAAATCATAGCCCCTTTCTATCTAATTTCTTTCAAATCTAGCCTAAACTGAGTCATTTGGGAAAAATTCTAAATCTCAATTTCAATTCCAATTGTCCAAATTATTGACCCTGACCCGTTTTGACCCATTTGACCCGACCCAAAACCCTTTGTTTGATCTCAGCTATTGATTTATTCCAATCCAACGGCTGAGATTACAACCTTTATTCTTTCCTTTTTAATACACCCTCCCCCTTGACTCAAACCCTAACCCTCATTTCCCCTTAGCACTCAGCCGCCACCACCTCCCCAAGCTCCCTTCTCTCTCGCCCTCTTCACCAGTGACCGGCGTAACCCCAACGCCGGCACCACCGAGCTGCCATCCTTCACCCCAACACTCCCATATCCATCATCCCTCTTCCCTCACCACCATACGCCGCCCCTCCTCTCCCCCCCTCTTCGCTTTGCCACCGGCGAAACCCGTACGAACCACTCCCACTCCACCATCATTGGTGAAGCTGACCAACCACCGGTTCTCCTCTCTTCTTTCCTCACCAACGAGCGGTGGCCCACTGTCGCCACCTTATTTCTCCGGCCAACCTCACCGTCGGGAAAACCCCGATGAACCCAACAGCCGCCACCCTTTCACTCTTCTCCCTCTTCTCCTTCCTTCTCCTCACCTCACCCAAAGTCCTCACCACCGGAGAACCCTGCACTTCTCATTCCAACGAGGATCCAACCGCGCCTCCCATCTCCAGTGGGCTCCGATAAAGATTTAAATGATGGACTATTGCAAGTCTGGCTCGGTTTTGATTTAAATGACGGATTGTTATAAGTCTGGCTCGGTTTTGATGTGGATTTCATTATGAGCTTCTTCTACACCATTTCATCCTCTTCGTTTACAGGTTCTGTGATTCAAAACTCATTTATGAGGGCTTATGCATGGTCGTTTAATTTCTCCGATTCGTGTTTGGCTGTCTACGACAGTTTGGTGAAAACCACCAATTTTTACGAATTTTACTTTTAGCCTAATTCTAAAAATTCGATTATGTGTTTGTTTTGTTGGTAAAGTTGATGTATAAGCATGCTGGATTACTGTTGTTGTTCTAAGTCTGAAACTGATGAGTTGTATTTGCTTGGTTGCTGTCCTTTGTTGCCCCAATGTATTATACATGTTAATCCATAACTTGGTTACTAGTTGTTGGAATACAGTGTTGTGGCTTGAAAAATTATGCTTAGTTCTAAGATAGTCTTATATGGCCTGTTTGTGAGCATGAGAGTAGAATAATTGTCATGATTCCATTGCTTGACTGATTCTGTGATCCTTTATGCTTACTGTCAGTCGTAATTGGCTCATTCCAAGCATGAATTGATATTTTTTAGATAGCTTTGATACTTGGCCTTCTGTGGTGAAATTTTTTACTATGGAATTTCTTTTAACTAATTGTGTTAGCTTTAACACTTATCTAATCTTGATAATGTTGGAATTACTCCCCTTTAATTGATTCTCCGGATTTTTTCTCCCTCTCCCTTTTTGGAATTAGAATTTGGACAGATTTGAGACCCCATGCATTTCGTAAATTTGGATATTACTGATTAATTTTAGCATCTTGACTCCCTAATTGATCTCGTTTCCTTATCTGGATTGAAAGAATTGTGGTACTTGATTATTCTTGGTAAACTTGGATATGTAATTGATCAAATCAGCATGTCTGCATCCCTTTGATTGATTTCCCTTTCTTTTATGGACATTTTAGTACTTGGATAATTATGGTAAAATGCTGACCGGTTTATTTCATAATTGATTCGACTATCTAATTTTGGAATTTTTTTTGTGTGTTGACAACTTTGTTACTTGGTTATTTATAGTAAAGTCGAACCTGCCTCATATGCTAATTGATTATCTATGTTAATTAAGGAAAAGACTCCCTTGATTTATTATTCTGATTATTTTCTTTCCATTGAAAAGACCCTATTTTTCAACTATATAAATGGCTCCCCCATCTTCAGTAGTTTCTCAGACCTGACATCTCTTACTCTCATATTTTAAAGTTTCTCTTCTGGGCTGACAATTGCTAAGTGTTGGAATTCAAATATCTTCTTGTTATTACGACTAACTGGTTAGTTTCTACCGAAGTAAATTTCAATTCGAATGCATGCTTCCTTGTAGTTTAGAATATCCACTCTAGTTCATCTATATTTATTCATGAATGCTTTTAGTGTATGTGTGCGTGAATTCACAAAAAATCTGCCTGTAGTATCTGTATCTAAAATCTGTCTCTTGTTGGCTTTTCCTTGTTCGCATGTTGGTAGTTTGTTGATTTATTAGATTATATTCGGCTCTGTTTTGTCTTGTTTTTGTGGTATTTGAAGGAATACGGAGGCCCTAATGCACCCCTATTCCTTGACATATGCACTGCCTAGGGTCCTTGAGATCCTCAGGAACTCTGACATGTCAAGGGGTGGTCCTATGGGGTGTATTCAGGATTCTCCTGATCCTATGTTCTATATTTGACAGGTTTCGGTTAGAAGATGGGTCTTACCGTGAAGAGTTGCCCGGGATTGGGAGATCTTGATAGACTTTTAGATTGCATTAATTCTGTTTTTTTATTATTATTCATTTATTTGGTCTGTAATAATTTGTTGTATAAACTCCGACAATGTAATAAAATACTTTAGGGGCTGCTATGGGGCAGGGGCAAACTACGTGCAACCTGTCAAATCTATCTAAAAAAAATAGAAAGCATGCCTACAGGACTTAAATTAGTTTCAATGTTTTAAACTAGAAATCTTGCCTATAGGTTAAATTCGTTTCAGCTTAAATTAATTACCATGCTATAGTACTTAAAACCAGTTTTCAGTATGTTTCAGTGTTTAAAATAACTAGTTACCAAGACATTAGGACTCAATTAATTAATTAGTCTTTAAACAATAGGCAACATGTGCAGTATATTTAATTACTCATTCTTTGTTTTAACCAGTCCGATGCATGCCTAGATTAATAAAATCAATTTTCAGCATTTTTACGCAGTTAGTGACCATGCCTATATGATTTCAGAAATTTGTCCTGCACACAACATTTAGATAGCATGCCAATAGGATTTAAAGTTGTTTAAGCGTATCAATTCATTTAGATACCATACTTATAGGATGTAAATTTGTTTAAGCATATCAATTCATTTAGATACCATGCTTATAGGATGTAAATTTGTTTAAGCATATCAATTCATTTAGATACCATGCCTATAGGATTTGAATTTTTAGCATATTAATTCATTTAGTTACCATGGTCATAGGACTTAAACCTATTTCAGCAGTCATGTAATCAGTTGTCGTGTCTAATAATAATTTGTGTCAACATGCTTAAAATCAGTTTTAGCGTATTAAAACAAACAAGTAGGTTATTTACAGATCTAGATTTAGTTTCAGCATGCAAATAATTAGCAGCTCTGTTCATAGGAATTGATAATAATTTTCTGGGTGTTTTATCATTAGACAACCTGTTCATAGGACCAAATCAGATTTTTTTAGAATGTTAAATCAGTTAGTTATCATGCCTATAAGACTAATTAGTTTCAGCTTTTAAATTAGGAATCACGTAAGCAAAAAATCAGTTTCAGCAGTTTAATTGGCTATCAGTTTCAGCACGTTAAGTAGTTGCAGCATGTTAACATACTTATCTGTTCAGAGGATTAAATTCGTTTCCAGCATGTTTAAATAACTAGATATTATGCTTATAGGGTTTGATTGATAGATTTTTTTTGCATGTCTCAGTCATTATGACTTATGTTTATAGTTTAATAAAAGTGTTATTTTCTCAAAGCATGTTTAATCATTTAGTTATCCTTTTAAATTTAGAGGCTTACATGAAACTATTTTGTGCTACTTATTTTTCAAGTCCATGTATGTTTTTGTTTGACGCTAAATCTCGAGTCTAATTAATAACTTTAGGATCTTACTGTCTAGATCCATATCCAAATAGTAAGTCCAATGCCTCTTGGACATTAAGTTGGGACGGGTAGGCATATTAAGGTATGTTAGACTTTTTTATTTCTTTAGTACGCGCTTAGGTAATAACAACCTTAATAACCAACCTAGGTGGGTAGTCAGAGATGATAGTCTGTGCTAGCTGATTAATATGAGCAATTCTTAATTGGATTGTGAAGTATTAATTTATGTTGCGCGGGGTGATCCTTTAGGCTAAAAAATCCCTCCTCCCCAACTTGTTTCCTCCTACATCGGGAGTGATCTACATGATACATTTATAGCTTGATAGTCATTGCACTTTGACTAAGAGGTCTCCTACGACTTCGCACGAGGTTGAGCGATTACTCCTCGGCGTATGAATTTTGTAGTTATAGTAATTCCTTATGTTATTAAGTGTCTGGGTAGTTAATTAAATCACTTAGTAATTAGGTTATCTTCTTTATATCATTGTGTCAATTCTGTTTTCTCGCTTATCTCTCTTCTTATTTACTTGTTCATTTATTTTAATTGTAATTTGCGCCTATTTCTTTCTCACTTAGATTTATTAATAATTTAATTAGCCTAATTCATCTGTTTCTTTTAAAATAAGATTTTTACTTGAATTTATTAATCGACCTTTGTTTATCACATACTCCCCACATAAATATGAATCCTGCAGGGACCCACATTTGTGGACCTCGAAGGGTGCTTAACACCTTTCTTTCAATGTAATTTGAACCCTTACCCGATTTCTGGTGACGTAGACTTTAGACATTAATTTAAACATAGTTGGTAGTTAGAATGGTGCCCTAACGCACCTTTAATTCGTTAGGTGGCGACTCTTCACTCCTCTTTTTCATCCTAAAAAAGAATTGTCACGTCGATGGCCCACTTTTTGAGAGAAAAATGGGGTGCGACAAGTACAATACACATAGTTTCAAGTGTCAAGCCACAACACAATCAAACAATTACGCATCACACATTTGCAGTCATTCAAATAACATCAATACACATAAGCACAATCTCAAGTCTCAAGCTTCAACACTCAATCAAATCAGTTTCATTACCTTTTATTCGCTTCATGGATGACCGTTAGCCTATTCATCCATCCTTTACATAACCTCCCAGTCCAGATACCAATTGGAACCTTCCCGGTTCCAATTTTCCTTGCTTGTATTATCGCAACCAGAGTCCATGACATCATTCACTTTATTGAGATGCCAATTGAAATCGAGAGATACTAATTGGACTGAACCCATACAAGCAAGTAAACGAACCGCACGAAAAGGAATGAAAGAAGAGAGATGTTTCCTAGAATGCTTCATAGCTTCGTTAGGATTAGATATGGATGTCAACACACCAATTCGCATGACTTTATTCGATATTTTGCTCTTGTACTGGGAGACCGATAACCTAGGCTCTGATACCATTTGTCACGACCCAACCTACCGGGCCGTACGGGTGCCTACTCTAACCACCTAGATAGACGAACCCTCACCACCTGTCTAACAGGTAACATGCAGAAAAGTAAAAAGTAGCAAAATAAACCTTTCCTTCTCAAAAGAAACCTTTTTACTACAACACCGAAAAATAGAAGAACAGTTTTACACTTGAAAACACCCCTCTCTAGGACCTAGTTTAAATAGGTACAAGAGCTACTACAAGATGATACAAAAGAAAGAAAGAGACACAACTTCTGCCATGGAATCGAAGGACAGAAGCTGCTGGAGATCCTCATCGCCATGTACCTACGAAACATCACCAACCCTGCAACCAGACTATACCCAAAAAGGTATAGCAAGAGTAGAATCAATACAACCACACGTACTGGTAGGCATCATCGGTCGACCCGAATCCACTCATACCATCATATAAAAAATCAAAGGAATGCACAATTAATTACAATACTCAACCCTTCAACATTCACCTTACCAAAATACAATGTCAACCCAATCCTGCCTATCCCTTAGACTTCCCAAGTCACCTTGACACCTAGACTTACCAAGTCACCTTGACACCTAGACTTTCCAAGTCACCTTGACACCTAGACTTTCCAAGTCACCTTGAAACCTAGACTTCCCAAGTCACCTCGACATTGCCACATCTATGTCCATACCCGGACTACCATTTCCTTACCTAAGTCAACCACTATGACTCAACAACCCGGAGTAAACCCCACTACCTAGTGACGTAGACTGCACACATCGTACCGCCACCTACTGGTACAAAATTATTCCCATGACCCCCCAGGGCCATACTCAGCAAATGACCACATGCTACACTATAACCAGACCACCAAGTCTCCTCTTTAGCTTATTAACCGCACGTAACAAGTCTAGCCGACTTTGACAATTCTTAGTGACAACCAATATACATCTTTTTTACATAACCTGAACCTAACCAGGATCCTTAATACATCATCTATGCCCATAACATACGGCGTTGTTCACAGAAGAACCCTCTTGTCACTTAAGCACACTAACCCGACCCTTTAAGGACCAACTATACGACAATAATAATAAATTCTGACCCTCTCAGAAACCCAACATATAAAGAACAGTAAGTACACCCGCACTGAGTAAAGCAGTGCCACATATAATAACCAACTAGTATTACAACTCCAGACTCTTAGTTTACCTTTTTACTTATCAACCACATAGAACAGGTTCAACAGTCATTCAACAACAACAACAAACATGACATATACCCTTTTTCATTACCCGGACCAATCAAGGATTCCTAGACCAACACCTAAGTGTTTATATGCGATGCCCGGTCTATCCCAAGACCATCCCCACATTTAAGTATAACAACTTGGCCTCTCAAGGACCAATGTAATCAATCACAGATAACCTGATTCACTCATGGAACCAACATGTAAAGAATACAACCAAGCAAGTAAAGCAAAACCCATACCAGGCGTGGTACCCGAGCCAACCATTATTAATTCCCGTACCAGGCGTGGTACCCAAGCCAACCAAATAGTATCCTGTATTAGGCGTGGTACCCGAGCCAACCAATAAGTAACATGTACCAGGCATGGTAACCGAGCCAATTAATAAGTAACTTATACCAGGCGTGGTACCCGAGCCAACCAATAAGTAACCTGTACTAGGCGTGGTACCCGAGCCAACCGAATGTCACACAAAATCCACAGTCACAAATAATGAACAATCAACACTTGTAAACCAACAAGCATTAACACCTAGTTCATTTTGCAAGACTGAAAATAGGACTTTTGGTCATCCATAAATCATTCCCTAAGAAATGCAAACCATACAAATACTTAGTCAACAGTACACAACACTTACAATGCATACAGGAATCAATAACCATCACCTAAGTGTTCAACATGTCATCCCGGTCCACACTAAGACCAATCCCACACTTAAGTTTAACTACCCGGCCTCTCACAGACCAATATGCAATAGAAACAGTTTCAACAATTAAACCAGGTCCACTCATGGGGCCATCATAAAATACAATTGCAACGTATAATTAGACCCACCCGAGGACTAATCCCTGACTTACCCTTTTTTGGCACATATTTGCAGATACATCAATTTCGAACCCTTTTCTTAAGACAAATACAACATGGGAGAGACATCCCCAACATTGGTACTTTAACCGTTCTAGTTTACTCTACTTCCTTTATACTAGAATCATCCCCGAAACTCCCTTAAAACTAGTCATTTAATTAACCATAGCCTTTTCGATTTCCCAAACCTTACCAATAATCTAGTTGTCTGAACCCAATTTTGATATGTATAATCAACCCGGGATGAAGCACGTCACCCTGACATTAACAATCCCTAATCAGTAAACCAACCAAGCCATACAATATTCCTCCAGACTCCGTGCCCGAAGGCCTAAACATGACTTCTCCTTTCCTTCTATATCAATAATATGAAATAGAAATAGGTCTAAGTCTACTCAAAGAAAGAACCTAGCCTACCTGGATGCCGAGCAGCTATTCCATGCCCTTTCTGGCTCTGTGAAGGTGTTCCCTGTCGATTCTATAGTCCTGAACCCATGGTTTCACATCCCTTTAGCCGAAATCCCTCCTCCTCATGGCTCCCAAGCTTTGGAGCAGCCTAGGAGGGTTTTTGGAGCAACCCTCCTCTGTTTTTGACTAAAGAAGGGAGAATGGGATTATAAAACCCGCTTCTAGGCTTTATGGTTCTGTCATTCCGCTATAGCGGATGGCCAACCGCTACGGCGGTTCCACTATAGCGACCTAAATCCTGCTACAGCGGACCAAATTTTTCAGCACAGACAGTCTACAATAAAACAGTCATAATTTCTTACTCGGGAAGCGGATTGACGAACGGTCAGTGGTGTTGGAAAGAGGACCCAGAGATCTTTAATTTGGTGGGTATTGGTACCCCTAAATCTTTATATTATAGGAGTAATACTTATTTGAAATTGAACCTAGTTTTAACTTAACTCGAAACTAAATCGGTAAGAAAACTTTCAACTTAACTTTGTGCTAGTAGTATTGTAAGACTTTAGTACATACCAAATGTACTCTCATACTAAATAATTAATCCTAACTCTTATTAAAAATTGAGAGTCACCTGCCTTGATCACATATATTTTCAGTAACGATGGAACATGTCGTTACACCACCATAGGGACAAAGCGGTTGTGTGTGCATCTAGTTTAATTTTGTTTGCCTTAATCATCTCAATTATTTCTGTTTGTTAGGGGAACAAAAGGAATAGCCTAGCATGGGAAGATGAATGAAAGGAGATAAAGGTATCGAAGTGGGAATACTCGTAACGAGCCTGCTGCGAACATGATGTGGGAGATCATCGTTCTAAAAAAAATATTGTGGAAATTCAAGGAATGCTAAAGGGGATGTTGGCTCATAAGAGAAAGGACGAATCAACCCAGATAGAGCTTGAGTCGATCAACGACCCATTTGAAATGTATAAGAAAGAGCTTGAAGTTGGTTTCACTGAGATACATTCTCATTTGGAATGGAAACCAAAAGAAAATATCGGGATCTACGTTAATGGGTTGAACTCTACAAGCGCAGTCAGTCGGTCGTGACTTGTCATGAGTTAGAAGATGCCAGGGAGTGAGGCCTCAAAACATGAGGAATGGTGGAAAAGCATCAAGTCAGAGTAGACGCCTTCTGAGGCCGAACCAACTATCCTTCACCAGGGGCTGCTCAATGAAAAGGTATTCCTGGGTAATGGACTCGACCCCAGGCACAGGGAAGTAATTCTAAACTATTTGAGGGCTGAATCGAATTGTTTTGACTGATTGTCTCCTAACCCTATAGGCACTACCCCGAGAACAACTATATGAGAAGTGAGAGTTGGCCAGAAGCAACCCCGCCTCCCAAAGTCAAGGTGATATCCCACAACTCTCGTAAGGACAAAACTGATGGGAACGACACAAGTGGAGATGTGAAACAGGGCAAAGTGGCAATAACGCCCCTTAGCTCAAGCTACTCTTTTCTTTCTGTACGCTAGTTTCTGTCCCGCAGTGGGTTTTTCTTGCAAGGTTTTTTAGTGAGGTAGCATCGAGCGTTACTGGTTTACCGAAGTTCTTATTCTCCTTCAAAACATGTAAAATCCAATAACCTCGAGTGTGGCTCTGAGCCTCTATCATTTGAAAAATTAATAAAACTCTCTTTTGTTTATTGAAATATGGGTTAACTATCTTTCTCATGAGTCATAGTGGAAACTAGCATGGAAACTAAAGGCCAGGATTAAAGATTGGACGTCCCAGCCTGAGTTAAGGACCTGATCCCGACTCTGGGACTCACTCCCGAATCATGGACCTGCTCCCTACTCTGGAACTTGCTCCCGAATGAGGGACTAGAGTGGATCCCCTGAGGACTCACTCTTTGGAAAGGACCCGTGCTCGAAATGCTAAAGCCTTTAGTGAAACTCTAAAGCATTAGGGACTATCGATGAAACAAATGAAATCCTTAAGAATCATGACTTGGGATAGCATCGGGAAAGGCAAAGTATGTCGACCACCACTACTTAAACATCACGACAGAATGATCACCCGTAAGTAATGCTACAGTGCCATATCCATATATAGACTTAGTAGCGAAAGAAATTCCTAACCCCGAGAAATAAGTCCCAAGTCAAACAGATGATTGCAGGAGAAAGACCGATCCTCCCCGAGACACTATGCCCTAAATAATCAGGAGACATTTTGACTTAGCGGTTCAACATATAAAACTTAATTTAAGGAATTCCCCTCGAGAATTGAGGATAAAAAAAGGCTCAACGCCTCAAAAGCGGAAGAGGATGCATCATCACTTAATTCGATTATGAGTGATCAAAAAGATATGCCATAAATACTGGTTAAATGACCATCTTTGATCACCACTCCAAACTTAACCTTACGTTGTTGGTTCAACCTAAGCATTGAATCTCGTCTCAGAAAATGGAACCTTTCCATAACCCTCCTCCAGCAAGAGAAGAGGAATAAGATTCCTGATCGTCACCATGAAAAAAATAAGGGCGGTAAGTTTGGATCCTCAAAACGTTAGCCATATTAAGATAACGTAGGAACGCAAATAAAAAGGCAAAATTAAAAAAGTGTTAAAAAGCCTACTGCGCAACACCGAGCGAAATAGGCTGCATCGCGGTAGCATTAGAGAATCATGGAGGAAAAATGAAATAACCCACTAGCCAAATGGCCTGTCGTGGGGCGTCCATCTAGGCGAGGCGCAAGGCGGTAGTGTAAAAAGCAATCAAATTTTACAGTTTAGTTAGTAAAGAGTATTTTCGTTCTAGAATTTTTAGGAACTCTATATATACATCATAAGCACGATTTTGAGTGGATTATCAAGCCTAGTACGCAAAGAAAGGAGAAAAGGCAATATTTATGTAGGTTTTCATTATTTTATTTTCTTCTTTTCCATTGAACGTATGATATTCATGAATTCTTTGCTTAAATGTATATACATACGTATTGAGTATTATATAAAATGATTAATGACGACCCGATCGAATCATGAGTAGCTGAACTTTTTTATTCTACGATTTTGGCATATACACGATGATTGATGTATGAATCTTTCATATATTTATATATATATATATATATATATTGAGTTTTCCAATTTTGAGATATTTATTTCTCCTAGATTTTGATTATTCACCTGATTGATCACCATACAAATACTATTTGTGGATTGTTTATTGAACTTGAAAAAAGGAATTGCAACAGTAATAAGAAAAAATAGGACTTGTTCGTGAACCTTATAGGGAAAGGAAATTGATTCGCTACTGAAGATAACAATATACACAGTATCCTAGCTTAGTTGATACAGACGACATCTTAATGCACTTCACTATTATCCGATGATCATAAAAATATAGGCATTAGGGATAGTCGATTAGTCTTAGAGTTACCAGAAAGATGGTCAATATGTGATTTCAACCTGCAACTAATAACTTAGGAAAGTAAATAAATGTGACAATAGAAAGACTCAATCGGATTATTAAATCGCCAAGACCTTGGACTTCTCGTAGAACTTTTGAACCAATTTTTTTCCAAGATTGCAATAATTTTTGTTATTTTCTAGTTAATCATAGCGTAATCAAAACTTAGAGAATCACTTGTTTTTCAAATAGTGAAATAAGAATTTGAATTAGATGATTAATTTTTCAAGTCGATATGGGTATAATATCTGGACTTAAAGTCCTATACTATACCATCGCATAAACTTGCGTGTGCATTTGGACGCAACAACGAGTTCAATCCATTTTCAATCTCTAAGGTCCGTCAGGATTTCTTGGAGGCTACTTTACCCTAAACCTTAGCTCACGCCTATGAAAAGGGACACATATTTTATTGAAGAGATATCTCAAATATCTTATAAATTTTTGATTATTGATCATAAAGAGATCAAGACATCAAATGTTATTTTTCTCAAAGACTGCTCGACTATCAAATATATTGCAGAGAGGTACATATCATCCTATATAATTGAGAAATACATTATTAATGACCCTCGAATCACAGAGAATATTTAGAAAAGAAGAATCACGGGATAAATAGAGTTATACTCACAAATATTTATCAATAAAATCTTTGTTTTATCATATTTTAGTTGTGATAGTAGTCAATTCCGATCCCACCAGGCCTCATTTGCTTGCACTTAATGGAGGTCTGAATCTGAATGGTTTAAATCTTAGGCCATTAAGTGCATTTATTTACATTATAATTTAAGCATTTATTTGATTTGAATATGTCTTAATTATTAAGATATTGAACAAAGTCTTAATATCATTAAAAGCTAGCGTGAATTATTTTCACCAACACCAACCACCATTAACAGCCATCAGTACTATTGCTAATCATTACTGTCAATTACTACCACGCCTAATACTTCTATCATTATAATCATATCCAATATCACCACCACCGTTGTTGCCACCTCCTTCAATCGCTACCACCACTGCGGCCAATCTCTACTATCAATTGCCTCCACCATCACAACTAGCACTGCCACCAACTATATACGATACATTCTTCAGTCACCACCATCTATTACTAACATCAACCAACTCCATCATCACTATCAACCGTCACCATCATGCAATCACTGCAACACCAACCACACATCCACCATCACAACTTTCACCACCACTAAAACTAACCACTAGCACCAACCATCACCCCCACTATTACTATAAGCCATATTTACCATCATTCGCGAACATAAATATTTTATTTTTTATTTCAAAAATAATTTTATTTTATTAAATTTATATTATTTCAATACTTAGTTACTTTTTTATTTGAATTATATATTTATTATGTTTAAAAATAAATAAATTTTGTACATCCAGATGTTGAAAAGTAAATTGTCTTGATTATTTAATGTTCAGATCTAAAGATAATATCTTAATTATTCAGATGTGCATTTATATTCAAATGTCTTAATGTAATTGAAAACAAATAGGGTCTAAATAATCTTTAAGAAAAGTTAACAGTTAAATCACATTCAGACATGTTAAAACCATCAAATCACTTATCCGGGAGCGTCTTGACCAAATATTGATCGAAGTCAACTCTAACCTTTTAAATAAATTTCAATCAAAGACTCGAATCACACCTGAAAGCCTCGGTACCCAAACCAAATATCTAACTAACTCAAAAATCACCGTCCAACTAACTGTTCAGATGTTGAAAAGCAAATAATTTTAATTATTTAGTGTTCAGATCTAGAGACAATATTTTAATTATTCAGATGTACACTCATATATAAATGTCTTAATATTAATGGAAAACAGTTAATTATTATTTTTTAAAGACGTAACTTTCTTTTAAAAATATTTTTAAAAAACAAGTCCTTAATCAAAGGGTTGAGATATCATTGTTTTTCCAAGTTAACCATGTGTGCCGCCTCCTCCCTTGTTACAATTTTTGCCGTAACAAGTAAAGTTGAGAATCGACTTTTTTGGCTCCGACTACTTTACACCACCAGCTCACACTCGAGCGCGTATCAGTTGACCAATTCTATAATGAGATCATGCTGATGTGGTATGACATTTGCAGAACTTAGTGGTCCCCACACACCCTCTTTCTCAGAAAAAAAGATACTAACGCGTGCACTGTTGCTCCTTAATGCCAGATTTGTAACAACCACAACAATCCAACATCAACGGTTATAAAGCACATCTTCAATAATAATCGTTTGTAAAATGTATTAGAAAAAATATTTCCTTCCTTCACTTTTATTTATCTTTGTTTTGCTTCTTGAAGGTTAAATTACAGGAATTTTAATCAATATTTTAAGATGTATTAATCTGAGAAAGATTGCCTACTTATAGTATTTTTCGTATAGTTTTCGACCATTTAATATTAAATTAATCTACTTCAATTAAACTTTGAGGTTTAGTCAAATTGACTTTCATAAAGCAAAATGTGACAAGTAAAAATGGACAGAGGGAATAATGTATACATTAATTTGGTAATTTTGTTTGGAAACCATGGTATTAGAAGTAGTTTAAAATTTTAATACATGCATTAGCATGATTAAAGACACGATTGCCTCTAAAAAACTTTTTTTACATTCTTTCCGTCGTATTTGTGAAGGATAGTTTTATAAACAAATATTTTATTTTAGAAATTATGCAATATATGTTATTTTTAATACGTCAAATAAAACACTTTATAAGAAATAATTTCAGCATAACTAATACAAATATAACTAATATAAGCATCACTAATATCTCATTTTCTTCAATATTTTTATACACCTTATCAAACGACCCTAAATAACATATGTAGTCTCAATAAAGTTTAAAAAGGGTAAAATATGCGTAAATTTTATCCCTCTTAAAATATAGAGAGTGTTTTTGATAAATATTGAAATTATGATACACATATATGCCAAAAAAATCATTCCAGAAAATGTAAATGATATATAAACAATCACAATAACATACGCAATATAATTTCACCAATTCATAATTATTTAATATATTTTTGAAGAAAGATGTGAATTTTCATATGGAGTAATAAATAATTTTTGATATTTCGTAGATACAAATATCATGCATTAAAGTTTGTTTATTTGTTCATGTGAGGAAAATACATATTTTTTGTGAATTTACTCTTATTTTGAAATTCAAAAAAATCTAATTATTTAATCATTCTTGTGCATTTAAATGTGACGCCCGGAAATACATTCTAATTATATTAGAGCAAGCAAATAGATGTTAGTAATTACTATTATGTTGTGCAATTACGTACAAACACTCGCTTAATTTTTAAATTTTTTGGAAGTAACATCGTGTGGTTTAATTAGTCATTTCTAAAAAAGAATGACATCTTTTTATATTTAACAATAATTTATTATTAATTTTTTTCAATTTAATTACCTTTAGAGAAATACTTTTATAGTCATATTAATATACATGATATGTTTAATACCATCGTTTTTTGAAGAAGAAACTTTATTTCTTAAATTATGTGACAGTCAAACACATTACATAATTTATAAATTAAAATGGAGGGAGTACTATAATCTTCCTGGTAATAGGCTTTGTTGGGGGGGGGGGGGGGGGGTATGCAAAAGGACTTTTAATCTTAATAATCTTTTTCACTTTGTATAACAAACCTAGCTAGTTAATCTATTGTACTACTAAAATTCATAGAGTTATGTTTGATATATACAATCATAAGAAAACAAAAATGAAGAAATTATATATGAAAAAATTTAAAATAAAAATGTTTCCCTATTATTTACTAACTTGTATCTTTATAAGTTACAAATATTTTCTTGTTTAGTTTAATTTTATCTATCTTTTGAAGTGTGCAAAAATTATCTGAAAAAGTTGAATTGAAGATTGTTTGATTAAATTAATGATCCAATAAAATATGAAATTAAATTATAGTTTGATGACACAAGAATAGAATTAAAGAATAAGGGGCAAGTTGTCCACTTGATATGTTTCAAGTCAAAATCTCAATGAGGTATGTGTAATTCTCCCTACTTTTCCATGAAAAGAAAATGTGATTCTCCATA
Source organism: Jaltomata sinuosa (assembly GCA_003996215.1). NCBI lineage: Eukaryota > Viridiplantae > Streptophyta > Magnoliopsida > Solanales > Solanaceae > Jaltomata > Jaltomata sinuosa. The sequence goes on from QJPP01007285.1 coordinate 294,672, forward strand.
TGCAATCTTTTTTCATATCATTATTAGTTAGTATGAAAAAATGTAACAAGGCAGTGTGGATATAATATAAGAGTACAAATTTTAAATTGTGAACTTTAATCCTATTGACTTTTCACATTGGATTGTTCAAATATATTATCTTTACCTTGAAGACGATTATAATTTATAGTATGAAATGCAAAAGAAAAGTTAATTCCATATTTGCATGCCCATGTTACTTCTAAAGTCTTCATTAATGCTAATTGCTAGGAAGCAACAAGTTGCCACAGAGCCTAGTAGCTAGGATATCTAGATGTGGTATGCTCTTTAATGGTGCAATTGACTAGTAAATGGCAGCACTACTTAGAGGTGTAGTCTGATAATTTTCCAATGGAAAATAGATATATTAAAAAGGATTTTAATATTTTAGCCACACAACTACAATGGTGTAACCCGTAAAGGTGATTGAGTTGGTGCAACAGGTTACATATACATTCCATAAAGGAGGCGCAGGATCAATTCTCTCTACCAACGTCTTCTCAGTCGAACTCGTCGCACCGAACTCGATTCACATCTTGCGAGCTATTGCACAGAAGCGGGTTTACCCAATACACACTCAAAGAGTAGGATTAAGGGTTTCGAGAGAAAACCTACGATGATGTAGGGTGTGTTTGGTGTGAAGGAAATTATTTTCCATGGAAAATATTTTTCTAGAAAATATTTTATGAAAAATAAGTTGGTTTCTTACTTATTTTTTCATGTTTAATTGGTGAGTGAAAAATATTTTCAACTATTTTATTGATGAGTGAGAACACATTAGTTTTTGGCTAGAGAGTAAAATATATTTTTAGGGGTTAAGTTAGGGTTGGGGCGCCTGGGTGGGGTGGGTGGGGGTTGCATTACTAAAAATATTACTCTTTTTTTTAAAAAGAGATTGGGGGGGGGGGGGGGGGGGGGGGGCTTACAAAAAAATTCCTTTAATATTTAAATATTTATATATATATATATATTTAATAACTTTAATAAAAATAACTACTCATAACTTACACCTTTTCAATTTATACTCTCAATAATATTCACAACTTTCATTTTTTTAATTTTCATAACCTCCAAAATTTAATTTGTGAGTTTATGACGCCTTATGATATTCCTCTACTTTGCTTATATAAATTCATGATTTAATTCATGAAAATTCTCATTCAAAATTATCCTTTCACTCTCCATCACCATACATAAGGGTGAGAAAAAAATATTAATCATCACATTATATGATTACTTTCAGGGCTAAGATTCATGGTTAACAAAGCCGTAAAAAATTTATAGGTAAGAATATTTTTTGTAACTTTTTAGATTATACTCCTTTCATTTTAATTTATGTGATACTATTTATTTTTTGAGAATCAATATGTCTAACCTTTGAAACTAAATTTTATTAGATGAACTCAAGATCAAAAAAATTAAAGTACTAAATTACTAATTAAATTAAAAATATTTTATATTTTTTTTATTTTTATTCACTTAAAAGTTACAAAATTTGATTTTAGGTGTTTAAGGTTGAAAAAAGTATTTAAGCTTTTTAGAGTAATTAACAATTCCGTATAAGTATATTTTTAGTTTGTGTTTGTAGGGATGAAGAAGAAAGCTAAGCAAGATATAAAAATAGAGAAAATTGAGCAAATTCAAAAGAAGATGATATAGACTCTTATAATAAAATTATTATTATAATAATTTTATCTCTTTAGCTTTTCTTTCCTCTTTTCTATATTCTATTTATGTACTCTATTGAAGAACTTAAAACATATAATATTTTTTAATTATATCTTCTTATTTTCTCTTAAAGTTGTATTTTAAAAATGTAATGCGACGAGAATAAGATGATAGATAAGGCAAATCAGAAGACTAAGAAAGAGAAACTTGATAAAGGAGCATTCTTTTATTTTTTTTCTCTTCTTTTATATATTATAGTTATACACACATATCTCATTGTGTTAAGTTACTGTTAGTGCTTGTGAATTTTTTTTATTATGATAGCTTTTTACAATATTTTAAAAATAATATTATGTAGTCGGTGTTACTGTGTTTTTTTGCATGCTGAAATTCATTCTTAATTTCTAAATTCGAGACTGTGGTCCAAAAATTTATCGTTAGAAATATTTTAAAGAACAAAAAATTGATAACTTCAAAAAAAGACGTTATTCAAGTAATAAATTAAAAAAAATTGACAACAAAATAAAATACTTGTATAATTATTAAGAAAAGCTAAAGAAATAAAAATATTATTTGTAGCATTTTTGTTTTTGAAAAAAGAGAAGGTATATAAGGCCATAAATTTATATTTATATAAAATTGGAATGAAACAACACCTCTTTTAGATTTATATTAGAAGACATCTCTTTTAGTTTATAAATTTGTCATTCGCTCTCATATTTTAATACAATATTTAACTTATTTTTCCTCCTTCTTTTGGCTTTTTACTATTTTTTATGTAATTAATGTAAGAATAATTCCTCAATTATCACTATCAATAACTTATTAATTTTTTCCTATTTTCTCGCTATAATATTGATAGTTACAACTCAACACACGAATATGCATCAATGGTGAGAATTGAAAGGTTAAAGCTTTTGTATTTTAATTATATCTTTTTTGAAGTTTAAAAAATTATTTTCAAAACGATTTAAAAGATGTTGGAGTATATTTCTTCATTAAAGAGATTAAGATAAATTTTGTTATATATAATGAAAGGGAGTTGATACTAAAGTGTGAAAATTCAAGCCATTGAGAACAATAACTAAGGATCTTGGTAATTTATTTTAACATATATTTTATAATAATTATTTTTAAATTTATTACTCTTAGTGTTTAAAGCATTAGATATGCTTACATACAAAAGCGAAATCATGATTTTCTATTTATGAATTTTTAATTAGATTTTTATTTATTTATTGAGTTCTTGATATATTATTTATACATGTTAAGTAAAAGTTTTAGTAAAAAAAAGCATATCACCTTACATAGAGATTGATAAAATCAAGTATCCTTAAATTCTCAAAGGGCAAATCTTTTAAATAAATTATAAAATAAATTATAAATAATGTAATGTATTTAAATATTAAATTTAATTTATTTGAATATGAAAACTAAAAAGAATCCTAACACATTCTTTACATTTGAATATTAGTTTTTTTGCATATCTAATAAAATATTTTATTACCGCGCTAGCTATGCCCATTTCACTAGTTTTAACTAAAAAAAGGTAAGCAACTGGCAACCAATTTTATTTTCTGTTTTAAATAAAATAATCCCACATAATAACCTTTTTTATTTATTTATCTTTACTAATCGGGTCTGGTCAGCCCATGTGAAGCGATCCATGACCCAATTTCCAACAAAAATCATTATATTTAAAGACTATAATACTCGCTTCATCTCAATTAAAAAAGTTTGAACTAGTTATCATGGGATACACGTGTTCAAAAACTAGTATCAAGAAGGGTTGCATCATCCATTTGTATGGTAAACTTAAACTCAAAATAAAAAAATGTGATAAAACTGACAATGTGCTAGAATAATGCAAAAATTGAATCAGGAAGTAAATTCCCCTGTCACTCACTTATCCGTATCAACAGAAACGGATCTAGAGCCGGTTCTACATGCTCAAGTACATATAATAGTCATGCCTGTTCTTAACTCACTTATTCTAAATCTTGAATTCACCTCGCTTTGTCAAACTCCTTCACAAATATTGTGTCACGAAATCCCAGCATTTCTTTTTTCAAAGTCCATCCCCCTAGACTCTACACTAGACAACATTACTTGTTTCCAATCATGTTTTTTTTTTCGGGGTGTCTGGTACTCAATTTTGGGCACAAATAATCTGGATTAAGGCAGGAAGTCATGACCACTCTAGAGGGTAAAGGCTCCTGCATTCTAAGGGCATGAACTCGAGAACGCTGGTTAAAGATAGAAGAAGTACTTACCACTCCATCACAACCTTTTAGTCCATTCTCAAGGCTCAAACTCGACCATAGATGACCACCCTAGAGGTTAGGAACTCTGTTTTACTTCTTATGAGATGCTCATTATACACATTTTGATTAAATAGGCTTGTGGCTGCAAATCACTAGGCTTTGTTAATCTCCCTGTTTTAGCAGACCTCTAACTTCAGTAGTGCCCCTCTTACGAATTTTCGCGTTTCCATTCTCCGTTTCTCATTGTTAAATGATGCCACTAATAGTTGAATTAGGAGTGAGATCTATCTATCAAAATTTACATAGAAAAGCAGTTAGTTACTTCCTTTAGTCTTCTATCATTAGGGTAAGTTCTGCTTACAGGGAGAACTTTATGTTAATGAGTAAAGGCTCAAGTAAACTTGGCTCTTTTGTAATTTTCAACAATCTGTAGAAGATTTCTTGTTTTATACATGTAATAGCATAGGATCAGCCTATCGGAATCTTTGATTCAGTTCCTAATTGATAGCATGAAATCTGACACGTAAAGGTAGTTGCAGGCCCTTCAAAGGACTTTGCATTGTAAAACTAATCCAAAATTAGGCTTATGTAATAATACCCTCCATTCTAATTATTGTTACTATTTAATTAAGGGCGGAATGAGAAGTCTCCATAATAATTTCCGAATAATGTTCTGCTTGTCTGTCTGGAAGAGATTTTTTAATTTTTTTTTTTCGTATTACCTTCTTCTGTCCGTATTCATTCAGATTAGTTGACCATCAATGCCTATAACACACTTAGAAAATAAGACTCATGGACTTGTCTTTTAAAATGACCAAGTCATACAAGTGTGATATCAAAGCAACAACATCAATCACATATATAGGCCAATGAAATCGCTCTTAAATCTATCCGGAATCCGGCGGGGCGGTGGCAGTAGATTTGGGGGAAATGGGTTGTGTGTTTTAGGAAAAGGGTTAAATTAGTTAGGTGTGTTCGGCTGAGGGGTAATTTTGTTAAGTTTCATAATGGCAGGGGTAAAGTTATTTCGATAGTATGACGAACAACAAACTTAACTAATGAATAATAAAAAAAGGACTGTTCGGTGCACTAAAGCTCCTGCTATACGCACGGTCCGAGGAAGAGCCCAACCACAAGGGTCTATTGTACGCAGCTCTTGCAGTTTTCAAGGCTTGAACTTGGTCACAGGGCAACAACTTTACCAATTACTTGAAGGCTCCCTTCAACTAATAAATAAAAAGTAAAAAAAAAAAAGGCAGTGTTTATATGGGAAAAGGATTTATTAGAAATCGATCTCTTATTATGTAATTTGGTTTTGGTAGGAAAGAATTAATTAATTATTAGTGTTTGATTGGAACTATTAATATTGATTAATTTCCATATATATTTTCTATTTGTGTAGCCGCCATATTTTCTTTAGTTCTTTTTTTGTTGTTGCTTTTACAGAAGCCATAACCTATAAATTCAAGAATCATAGCAATCTCCAAAGGAAGGACAAGTAAGAGATGAGGAGAGCTAATGGGAGAAAACGATTCAGGACTAAATTCACTCAAAATCAGAAGGAAAAGATGTTGGAATTGGCCGAAAGAATTGGGTGGAAACAGCAGAAGCGAGACGAAGAGCTGATTAGTGAGTTTTGCAGCAAAATCGGAGTACGAAATCGGGTTTTTAAGGTATGGTTGCACAATAATAATAAGAATTCTAGGAGAGCGACGGCTGACATATTGCCTGAATGCCTCATTCAAAAAATATTCAGTTATCTTAGTTTTAAAAAAGCAGCCAAGATGAGTATTCTCTCTAAAACATGGTTGCAAGCCTGGTCGACTCTTCCTAACTTGGAATTCAAAGTTGATTATGCCAAAGGCAATACGAAAATGTTGGATGATATCATGGAGAGATATAGGGACCGAAAAATCCCTATAGAAAAGTTTAAATTATCAGATAACTCTGTTAGTTCTGAAGTTTTCCCTCTGATTGATAAGTGGCTTGATATTGCACTTGAGAATGGTGTAAAAGATATCTTCCTTAAATCTCCATCATACCCCTTGCCTATTTTCACAATCTTGGCAGGAAAATCTTTAAGAGAATTGGTTCTGGAGTGTTGTACTCTTATGTCTGTTTCGTTATCTAATGGTGTTGTGTATTACAATTCTTTGAGAAAGCTTTCTCTATATTTAGTAAGATTAGACGAAAACATGCTTCAGACTCTACTTAATAGTTGTCCCTTGATTGTCTCTTTAATCCTAAAGTATTGTAAGGGGTTGGAAAAGATCAAGTCGGATTCCCTGAAGGTCTTGAAGATTCGATATTGCAATGAGATAGGGGAGATTGAGGCTCCGAATTTGGTATCACTTGAGTATACGGGATATCATATTCCAAAACTTAAAATTGCAAGAAAGTCAAGCCAATTGAAGCACTCAAAAATTATTCTTACAAGGAGCAACAATTTAAATGCTGCATGGTTTAGTAAGTTGAGGACGTTTCTATCAAATTCGACCTCTTGGTCTCAACTTTCCCTTTATTTTTCCAGATGCAGTGAGATCAACATGACAGATTTGCAACTGCACTACAGTGGTTCTGATTTGCAAATGGACCACAGAGGTTCTACCCCACAGGTGGACGTTTTAAAAGTCATTATTCTATCGCAGAATGAGGTGTACTGCCCAACTTTTGTGGATGCTTTACTATGGAGTTGTCATCCTAAGAGACTCAAACTACACTCATCAAGTACTGAAATGATTACATGTTTCATGAGTCAATTAAAAGAAGTAGAATCTTTTGAGGGGAAAATCATCCATTGGAACTCAGAAATGGGGATCTGGCAATAAGCACAGAGAAGAAGGAAGTTTATTTTTCATTAGATTGGCAATGCAGTTAATTTATCACTATTTCAAATTTAATGCACTCATTCATTTCTAAACTCTATTAATCTGTTTGTCAGTATAAATTCCTCTTTTCACATCTATTTCTTGCACTTCCCAAAATATCTAGCCGCACTATGTGGCCCATAGTCAAGCAGTCTATTAAGTGCTGATAATTGAATTATAAGATCTGTTTTTCAGAATCACCCTTACACTATAGTGAAACTTACCTCTAACATGTGCTATATCATTTGTCATTTAATGTTTTCATTCTTACTATCATTTCATTTGTGTTGTTAATATAGGTCAAAAAATAACTAAAGATTCCAATAGGTATTTGTAGCCATGTGGATTTGAAGGTCTCTGATCCGATATATCAATTTTTCAATCCTTGAAGCAGTTGACTCCTTATTTCTTTTTTAGAGCTCTCGAGATCCAATTCCACAACATTTAGAGACAAGAAGAAGTCATAATACTTGAGACACAGCCCTTTAGTATAAGCACACTAATAAAATGAGTGTTACTTTGTGTTGGTACTCAATATGCTGTTGCGATATATCAATGTATCTATTTGCTCAACTTTATACAAGTTTAGGTGCCTACTTATGCACATCCAAAGTTGGAGGGCATAGATGCAAGTTGACGTCAATTTAAAGGGCATGTTTATGTATTATGCCTATAATATAACTCCATTTTTTCACAATAAGGTCTGGCAAACATGCATTTCAGTCCTTCGGAAAAGGTTGTCCGTCTCTCTTTGTCTATAGGAACCAAAATTCATAGCTACTATTTAGCTTCTTTTATGATCCTCTCTCTTTAGTTATTAATGTTTATTGTGTTGAATTTTAAGAAGCACGGCATCATCAGTTCAAGTGGCAAACTTAAACATGAAAGAAAATGTTTTAAAACTGACAATCACGCAAGAATAATGCAAAAATAGAATCAGGAAGGAAAATCCCCTGTTCGATCTCTTATCCGTATCAACAAAAGCTGATCTACAGATGGTTTCCTTTTGGCTCGAACCATGTTTACATTCGGAAAATTCGTCCTCTTGCTCTCAAGTTTCCCTTTATTTTTTCTTATCCAATGAGATCAACTTGAAAGATTTGTAATTGCACCACAGAGTTGCTATCCCCCAAGTTGGCGTTTTAAATGTCAATTTATATGGCAGAGTAAGGAGTGCCCAACGTTTATACATGCTCTGCTATGAAGTTGTCATCCTAGGAGAGTTAACCTGCAATTAACTTGGTTAGAAATGGTTACATTTTTCATCAATAGTTTGATGTATATGAAGAATTCTAGTCAATTAAAAGAAGTAAAAGCCTACAAATTTAATAGAAAGAACGAGAGTTGGCATCCCGTGGAACACAAAATGGGGAGATGACAAGAAGGAACCTTGAAGAGAGGGATAAATATTATATTTTATTAGACTGGTGATGCAGTTTATTTTGTTACAAATTGAAAATGCTCTTATTCATTTATTAAGTTCTTTAATTTATATTTGTCAGGTTAGATCCTAGATACTTATGAACTTCAAATTTAAGTTTTCCTGTAAGTTCTTCATTTAAAATAGTCTTTTATTAGACATGATTAAGTTGGTAATATCAAGGCACAACGACAATATGTTTGGTTTTCTGTTTTCTTTGTAGTTCATGTGGATTTGTTGTACGTCTTTTTGGCTTCTAGATGCCGTTCAGAAGATGACTTGGTAACTCATATGTCGTGATAGATATTTTTCTCTGTCAAAGTTTACGGATATCTTTATTAGATATTTTAGCTATGTGCATCTCTAAGGCCCGGCTTATGGGTGTTCTTTTGTTCTTTAAAATCACGTCACTGACCGAAATAGTCAAAATGATAAGCCCACATTATGTTTTTTTTTTCCTGTGGCAGTCTATGCAAAATAATGATGATTTTGTTAAGGCGCCTAAATTCCCTTATTATATTATAAGAAACAGTGGCTACCCCGCATATATGGTAATTTTTAGTGAGAGATATTTTCCTATTTCGATGAAGATACGCCAGTGTATAAAATAGTTGCTTTAACACTAAAAACTGAATATGTAAAAACTGGTTGAGGCTCGGCCTTTGACTCCGCTTGCCTCTACTTTTCATGTCAAGCGTACAAGTCTAGTTTAGTGGGATTTACTTCTAGGTGTGGCATTTTAGTTTTTCTGAATTACCTTGTATGAATTTCTGGCTCGGAACTTCTATTTAGTAGAATGGTTAAAACTATTAGACTTTACATATCCCTCAAAAGAGGACATGTCACATGATGAATCAGTTCAATGGAATCGAATTATGGGTGAAAATTAAGCGGCAAAACAGAGATGAAAGAGAAAAAAGAAGCATAAAAATGCGAACAATGCACTGATGATCGGATCACATCCCCTTAACCTGAATACAATCGAAATCATGAGATCCAGGTAAGCTGCATAAAATGATCATTTAAAAAAAAGAGAGGAGAAAAGGAAATATAAGGAAAAAACCAGTGTTCTGCAATTGATTACTATAATGGTCTTTTCCTTATAAAGTCCTTTATGTATATGAACGTGGAACATATTTTTATTATTACTAATTTAAAATTTGAAAAAAGGTAAAAAAATTGATAAAAAAGATAAATACAAATACTGATTAATGAGGCATGACATATCACCGGGCCCATGATCTTCCTTTATATAAAGAGATATTGCAGAATGCCTCATTGAAAAAATACTGTGTTTATTAGTTTTAAAGAAGCAACCAAGATGTGCATTCTCTCCAAAACATGGATGCAAGCCTCGTTGACTCTTCCCACCTTGAAACTCACTAGTGATTATCTCATCCCTAGGGAGATAATGGACAATATCATGGAGAGATATAGGGACGGAAAAATCCCTATAGGAAAGTTTGAATTATGAATTAGAGTATTCCCCTCTGATTTATAAGTGGCTTGACATTGCACTTCAAAATGGTGTAAAAGATCTCGTCTTTAGAGTTAGTAGATTTTCATCGTACCCCTTTCCTATTTTCAAAATTTTTCCAGCAAAATTGTTACGAGAATTGGTTCTGAGTAAGTGTGATCTAATGTGTGTCTCATTATCTAGTGGTGTGACAAATTGCAATCCTTTGAGAAAGCTTTCTCTAACTAAGGTCAATTTAGACGAAAATATGCTTCGGACTCTACTTAATAGTTGTCCCTTGATTGTCACTTTTATCCTAAAGTATGGTTCGGGGTTGAAAAAGATTGAGTTGTTGAATCTTCAGAAGATCAAGTCAGTTTCCATTAAGACAAGGGAAGAACCAATTGAGTTGGTGCTTGTTAGAATCAAAACACCAACTCTTGAACACTTGTCTTATTTTGGTTTATGGGAAGAATTGGATGTTGTTGAATGTCAGAATCTGAAATCTTTAGATATATCATATATGAGATTATCTGATGGATTTCTCCATAACCTTATCTCTAGATATCAATCCTTGAAGGTCTTGAAGATTCAGTATTGTGGGGACGTACGGGAGATTGATTCTCCTAATTTGGTGTCACTTGAGTATATGGGATATCAAATTCCTGGACTTAAAATTGCAAGAGAGTCAAGCCAATTGAAGCACTCACAAGATTTTCTTAAATGCTGCATGGTTTTGTAAGTTGAGGAAGTTTCTATCAAATTCGACCTCTTGGTCTCAAGTTTCCCTTTATTTTTCTGGTTACAATGAGATTAACGTGATAGATTTGCAACTGGACCATAGAGGTTCTACCCCCCAGGTGGACATTCTAAATGTCAATATTCTATGGCTGAATAAGGAGTGTCCAACATCTGTGGATGCTTTGATATGGAGTTGCCAGCCTAAGAGACTCAACCTATCATCAACTCTCAAAATGATAACATGTTTCATTGATCGTTTAATGTACATGAAGAATTCAAGTTATTTTACTTCTCATAGAAGCAGGCCTTGGCATAGTCAATTAAAGGGAAAAAAAAGCTTTTGATGGAAAAAATCAGTCGTTGCAACTCAGAGGAGAAAGTTTATTTTCTATTAGATTGGTGATGCAGTTAATCGGTCTCTATTTCAAATTGAATGCACATATTTATTTCTAAAGTTATTTTTTCTTTTTTCGAATTTATACCACTAGACAGATTGCCTAGTGGCATTTTATTATTAATAAAAAATTCTCAACAGGGATAAGTACAAGCAAGAGGGGCTAGGCCTTACCTTACCAAAATATCTAGCCACACTATGTGGCCCAGACAATATGGTAAGTCAATATGATAATTGTGCTGAAGTTGAATCATAAGTTCTATGTTCAGACTTTCTCGCAATTCTATTATGTTATCAGAAGCACACTTCCACTATAGTAAAATTCTTTCCTCTTTATTCTGTTTTTCTCACAATTCTATTATGCTACATTCTTTTTAGGGTATGGTTGCACAATAATAAGAGATCAGCTCATAGCTGACATATTGCCTGGGTGCGTGATTCACAATATACTCTGTTATCTTAGTCTCACCTTAGACATGTGGATTTGAAGGTTTGTGATCAGATATATCAATGTTTCAATCATTGAGAGCATTGCCACCATATAGTGGCCAAGTCTTCTTTTTCCCGCAAAATTGTACTTTAAAATCACTGAATACAAGAGACCCCATAGAGACTTATAGACGGTAATCCAAATAGGCTACTGCTCCGATATTTAAGCCAATAGAGCCTTATAGACAGAATCTTCAGGTGACTTTTCATGATCTTCCTGCTGCTGCTGTAGGACTAATGGACACTTTACTTTCCTCATAGACGGAAGTCCAAATTGCCTACTGCACCGATATTTAAGCCAATAGAACCTTATAGATGGAACCTTCAGGCGATCTTTCATGATCTTCCTGCTGCTGCTGTAGGACTAATGAACACTTTACTTTCCATAGAAGCTGAATACCGATGGACTGCAGCCACAATGTCCCCCCAGCAAAGAGATCAACGCAAAATTTCAAGATGCAAAGAAGACAGAAATCAAGGGGAGTAGGGACCCGAAGTATGCACACGATAGAAGTGTAAGGGCATTTCCAACACCTGAAGCTAATGAAGAATTACAGAGGTCAATAGGCAGAAGACGACTCCTTACACATTCAAAATCCCGGAATAGGCTTGAATATGTATCAGGAGGTTTCTAGATGAAGGAACAAATGCTTCTGCATCTTGAGTAAAATCATGCTAAATACAGCTTCTGAACCAGGTTTTACTGCTTTTAGAGATAAACTGAAGCTGCAATACTTTAATCACAGCCATTTAATACAAGTACGCTAATAAGTAAGTGTTCGTTTAACAGCTTGCCGAAGGAAACATTGTATATCATTTACTCAACCTGCTAGTGCATACTAGTACTAGGTTGATTAGATGTAGTTATAGCATGATATATTTCTCTTTTTCCACTGAAATATTTACCAAGGAACTCTGTTTTCCTTCATTTAGACGCTCATTATAAACACTTAAAATAGGCTTGTGTTTATAGCAGGATAAGAATAAGTTGTAATACTTGAGTCACAAACCTTTAGTATATGCACAATACAAAAAAAATGAGTGTTCATTTGTGTTGGTACTCATTTTGCTGTTGCGTAATAGTACTAAGTTCATTTGTGTTGGTACTCCATTAGATTGGCGATGCAGTAAATTTATCACTATTTCAAATTCAATGCACTTATTAATTTCTGGAGTTCATTAATCTGTTTGTCATCTTTTTACGTCTAGCTTTAAATTCTTGCACTTTCCAAAATATCTAGCAGCGGCTATGTCGCCCATAGTTAAGTAGTCCGTTACGATTTTTGCAATTTGCTTCCAGATAAGATTTACAAAAATAGCCACTTCTTTCCCATGTAAATCTGTAATTGAAAAGTAACCACATATTGCCTGAATTCTCCTTCAAAAAATTCTCTGTTATCTTAGTTTTAAATAAGCAGCCCGGTTGAGCATTCTCTCCGAAACATGGTTACGAGCCAGGTTCACTCATCCCAACTTGGAACTCACAATCAGGTTTTTAAAGTATGGTTCCGGAATGTCTCATTCAAAAAATACTTTGCTTTCTTAGTTTTAAAGAAGCAACCAAGATGAGTATCTTCTCAAAAACATGGCTGCAAGCCTTGTCGACTCTCCCCAACGTTGAATTCACAGTTGATTATCTCAGAGGCAGTATGAAAATAGTGGACAATATCATGGAGAGATATAGGAAGTAGAAAATCCCTATAGAAAAGTTTGAATTATTAGATAACTCTGTTAGTTCTGAAGTTTTCCCTCTGATTGATAAGTGGATTGATATTGCACTTGAGAATGGTGTAAAATGTCTTGTCCTTGAATGTCCATCATACCCCTTGCCTATTTTCACAATCTTGGCAGAAAAATCTTTAAGAGAATTGGTTCTGAAGTGTTGTACTCTTATGCATGTTTCGTTATCTAGTGATGTTGTGTATTACAATTCTTTGAGAAAGATTTCTCTATATTTAGTAAGATTAGAAGAAAACATGTTTCAGACTCTACTTAATAGTATTCCCTTGATTGTCTCTTTCATCCTAAAGTATTGTAGGGGGTTGGAAAAGATCAAGTTGGATCCCCTGGAGGTCTTGAAAATTCGGTATTGCGGTGAGATAGGGGAGATTGAGGCTTCGAATTTGGTATCACTTGAGTATACGGGGGATCAAATTCCTAAACTTAAAATTGCAAGAGAGTCAATCCAATTGGAGCACTCAAAAATCGTTCTTCACTGTGATGACAATTTAAATGTTTCATGGTTTTGTAAGTTGAGGAAGTTTCTATCAAATTCGACCTCTTGGTCTCAAGTTTCCCTTTATTTTTCCAAATTTAGTGATATCAACATGACAGATTTGCAACTGCACAACAGAGGTTCTGATTTGCAAATGGACCACAGAGGTTCTACCCCCCAGGTGGACGTTTTAAATGTCAATATTCTATCGCACAATGACGAGTGCCCAACTTTTGTGGACGCTTTGCTATGGAGTTGTCATCCTAAGAGACTCAACCTACACTCAAGTGTTAAAATGATTACATGTTTCGTCAGTCGTTTAATGTACTTGAAGAATTGGAGTCATTCTACTTCTCATAGAAGCAAGCCTGGGCATAGTCAATTAAAAGAAGTAAAAGCTTTTGATGGAAAAAATCAGTCGTTGCAACTCGGAAGTGGGGAGCTTGCAGTAAGGACCCTTACGAAGGGGGAGAAAGTTTATTTTTTTATTAGATTGGTGATGCAGTTAATTTGTCTCTATTTCAACGCGCTTGTTCATTTCTAAAGTTTATTAATCTATTTGTCAGGATAGATTATTTTTTTAAACATCTAGCTTTAAATTCTTGCACTTCCCAAAATGGCCTGTTAAATACGGATAATTGTGCTGATGTTGAATCATAAGATTCTTTATTCCGACTTTCTCACAATTCTATTATGTTATCAGAAGTACCCTTCCACTACCCTTCCACTGTAGTAAATTCTTTCCTCTTGCAGTAGTCAGTTAATGTAACTATTTTCTTTTTCCTCTGGCGTTATGATGTACACAAGACGCGAGTCATTTTTTTTCCCCGCACAATTGTACTTTAAAATCACTGAATACAAAAGACCGCACAGCATCCAGTCTTAAAATTGTAAAAGTTGCATGAGTATGCAATTGACAACCTAATAACTTGTTCTTGGCTTATTTCAATCTACTGTGATAATTTCATTTTTGAGGCCTGAAAGTTATCCTCACCTGCATATTGATTTGCCTTAGGCTTCTCTATGTACTAGAATGTCAGTAGCTCTGATTGTAGCTGTAGGTTACAGGGATCAAAACCATTGGGATGAGGGGAAAGACTACTTAGGAACCGAGACATTGTGAAGATACGAGCTCGAGAAAACACCTAGAACAAAGAACTCTATTTTTCATCTTCTGAGATGCTCACAAGCACTTCACATGGAATAGTTTGTGTAATAAGGTTTCCGGTGCTAATGTTCTGTCATAACTTGCCTGTCGTAACTTTTTCGAGGAAAATTGACTTTTTAGAATCTTAAATTCAGCAGGGAAGTTCCTCCAACGTTGTGACGTATTAGATATAGTCAGACAACATCGTCAAAGATAGTAGCAACAGATTGTAAATCTAGGCGTGATTGTAATGTGTTTCCACAAGAGAACACTTGAATCCAGAAGTAATAGCCGATGTAATCACCTCCAAAGTTTTATTTATTTCCAACCGTCTCTGGCTCGATGGTGCATTCCCCAATATGTTTATTGTGGAAAGAGAACCACTTGTTTGAAACTACTTTCTTGAGACTGTAAATTCCCCCTAGTACTGTTGTAATTCCATCTAATTCTATCCATCCTTTGGAAGAACAGGGCTAGTAATTGATCGAATTTTCCATTCATAACAATTCTTTCTCGACCTAAATAAAGGTGAATTTTGCAAAACAAAGTGGAACTTTTCCAGATAGGAAGCCAGGCTGAGAAGTCAAAGGTATATCGATAAATAATAACTCTTTGAAAATCAAAAGATAATGAGTTTCAAAAGAGAATTGGTTCTGAGTGATTGTGATCTGGTGCATGCCTCATTATCTAGCTGTGTGGTGAATTGTCATTCTTTGAGAAAGCTTTCTCTAATCGGTGTGTATTTTGACAAAAATGCTTTAGACTCTACTTAATAGTTGTTCCTTGATTGTCTCTTTCAGCTTAAAGTATTGTTGGTGGTTGGAAAAGATAAGTCAGAGTTGGAATCCCGTAGAACTCTCAATAAGGACCATTAGTGAGTGTGAGAAATATTTCTTTTATTAGATTGGTGATGTAGTTTATTCAACTGCAAACTGAATGCCGTTATTCTTGGGAGTATAGAACTGCACTTTATTTTTTCTTTACTTTTCACGCTGTCCTAAATTGAGCTCCTGAACCAGATTTCATCGTTTTTAAACATACACTGCAGTTATAGTAAGTGATAGTTTGCTTCCATAGTTGTATATAAAATAAGCAACTCTCTTTTACTTCTTCTGAGATGCTCATTACAAGCTTAGCCCTGCGAACTGTTCTTCATCAAATAAATGCAGAGAGCTTTACTTCTTTTAGTCTTCTATCAGAGGTTCTTTTACAGTCATAAAATTTGTTTTTGTTTAACGTTAGCTGATACTTAGATTTTTAAGGGAAAGCAATTGGTTTCTATGTAATCATTGGTTAAAGGGAAGGCTATAGGAATTCAGATACTTTGGATTCGATATTTTAGTTGCTTTAGTGTATTAGAGAGTTCCACATAAATCTCCTCAAGGCTAGCTTATAGGTGTTATTTTGTTGGTTTATACTTAAAACAAGAGACCTCATAGTGTCCTGTATTATAATTGACAGACGTATCAATTTTATCGATCTTGAGGCATCTGAAGTACTTTGTTGAAAAGAGAATGTCACGTTGCATATATGTGATCTTTGCATCATTTCTTTATGTAACCCATTTCAGCCCAAGTAACAATGACCCATCCATTTATTGCATCATTTAACACTTGATGCTTCATCCAACTCTAACCAAAGTGATTTCTCTACAACAAGTTGATGCCTAGTATCAACAAAAGAAATTAGATAGCTTTACCCTGCTACATAATTATATGAAGCTGGTATTATAAGTTTCATGTGTAATAGCATGTATCATATATGCTCCAAATGCAAAGGAGAAGATAATGTTATTCCAGAAGTTCAGCTTGAATAAATGGACTAACGAAAGAAGGACAGCTTGCATAAAGAAGATATTGACAAAAGCAGTTATGTAATTATTGTAATAAGTTTAGTCGTGTAGTGTCGGCCAAAATAAACGGCCAATATATTAGACAGCTGTATAATGTAAAAGTAAAGTAGTTTGTTTTTATATGTAAAAGTCGTAAAGTAGAGTCTTAGTCATGAATAGTAATACTGTTCATGAATAGTAAAAGAGTCACTGTTCATGAATAGTAAATCACTGTTCATGAATAGTAAAGGTCGTCACTGTTCATGAATAGTAAAAGTCGTCACTATTCATGAATAGTAAAGGTCATCCGACTTCTATATATAGAGGTCCTTGAACATAAATAAAAATCATCCGATACTTATCCGATACTTTCATCCCTTTTCTCTCTATATCTCTCTCTCTCTCTAATAATATTTCCATTCCGCACAAGATCACCAACTCCATCAACAGAACAATATAATTTCTTAGATCTAGATTGTGTAACAGACACAAATAAAGTTATCCAATTATGGATGGGATATATAGCAAAACAATTAATAGACAACAAAATACAAATAGCAGAAACACCAGGATACATAGAAAGAACATTAATACTGGATCTCTCTCCGAATGGAAATATTCTTTTGAGTCACTGTTCATGAATAGTAAAAGTCATCACTGTTCATGAATAGTAAAAGTCATCACTGTTCATGAATAGCTATATGTCCTAATTTTCCACAGTTGTAGCATGTACACTCTGTTAACTTTCGTTTTGGTCTATATGGTCTTTTTGTTTTATAGTTTTTTACATAATATTCTCTTTTCAACTCACATTTATGTTCTCCAACTTTGGATGTGCACAAGTAGGCACTTAAACTTGTATAAAGTTGAACAAGTAAACACATGCGTCATATGTGGCGTCCTATGTGGCAATTCGCATCCCTACATGGCGTCCTACGTGTATTATGCCACGTAGGACGCGTGTGTCTACTTGTTCAACTTTATACAAGTTTAAGTGTCTACTTGTGCACATCCAAAATTGGAGGGCATAAATGTGAGTTGAGCCTAAGTTAAAGGGCATGTTTATGTACTATGCTTGTGTAATAACATGGAATATTTCACATTACCCCATACCATATATATACTGAACGAGTATTTTTATGTTACTTATACTAAACAAGAAGTTATACTTAAATTGAAAGGCAATATACTTAAAACTAATACCAGAAATTACGTTAGGGAAACTAAACTTGAAATTTTGAATATCACCATATTAGAATTTCTTAATCTTAATCCCATGGAATCTCCAACGAAACTAAACTTTCAACATACAAAGGTATTTTTACCATAGATAGGGGAATTTCTTTAGGGTTAAATTCAATGTATTCATTTTTCCGCGCATTAATCAACACGAAAGATTTGCAATTGCACCACAGAGTTGCTATCCCCCAAGTTGGGGTTTTAAATGTCAACTTTATATGGCAGAGTAAGGAATGCCAAACGTTTATACATGTTTTGCTATGGAGTTGTTATCCTAGGAGACTTAGCCTGCAATCAACAAGAGAAATAGGTACATTTTTCATCAATCGTTCGATGCATATGAAGAATTCGAGTCAGTCTACTTTTCATGGAAACAAGCCTTGGTATAGTCAATTAAAAGAAGTAAAAGCCTACAAATTTGAAAGGAAGAACCAGAGATGGCATCCTTCGGAACACAAAAGTGGGGAGCTGGCAACAAAGAACCTTGAAGTGAGAGATAAATATTACTCACTCCGTTTAAAAAAAATGGCATGTTTTGACTTGGCACGGAGTTTAAGAACATAAAGAAAACTTTTAAATCTTGTGATCGTAAATTAAAGTCAAATGTACCAAAATGCCCTTTAATCTTGTGGTCTTAAACATGCCACGTGGAAAGTTGGAACTAAAGTGTTGCCAAAAAAGGAAAAGGTCATTCTTTTTTAAACGGACTAAAAAGAAAGGTAGGTCATTCTTTTTTAAATTGAGGGAGAATATTTTATTAGATTAGTGATGCAGTTTATTTTATTACAAATTGAAAATGCACTTATTCATTTACAAAGTTCTTTGATTTATATTTTTCAGGTTAGATCCTACATTTTTAGAACTTTAAATTTAAGTTTCCCATCAGTTCTTTATTTAAAAATAGTGTTTCACCATGTGAATTTGCTGTAGTACACCAGTGTTCGTATCACAATGAGGAACTTGAGCCAACGTTGGTTTTCTTTCAACGAATATTATATATTGTCCATTGTTCTCCAAGATTGATTATTAAATGAGAATATTCTAACAGTTTGGTGATGGCGATGCTTTACATGGATCACCCCATGACGAGTCGCTAGGATTTGCTATCTGATATTTGGCAAGACTTGCCTCAAAAACTTATGGTGATCGTAAGGATTTCAGACCAAATGACTTGCTGTATAGAAATCACCATCATATTTTTACATTAAAATTGATCCAAATTGACTTCAAATTAATCTTGTAACTATATAACAAACAGGGGATAACATCATAACAGTAAGAAGTAGAGTAAAAAAGAATCTAAACATGCAATTTTCAATTTGATGATTCAACTTTTTAAGTAGTCCAGTGGTGATTTCTAGTGGGGAATTTTCGATTTGGAGGCCGGAGAACGACGGAGAAAGTTGCTTGGAATAACATCACAAATGTTCCTAATTTAGGCTACAGGCCACAGCAGTAAATGTTTATTCTGTCAGCAAAGAATATCTGGTGCAGAATCTTATCACAATGTATCTTCCTGTTAATGACTCATCCTCCAACACACACAAGATTTTTTTTTTGAAAGGGACCGTCTTTATGCCAGAAGCTATACTGGAACTCTGGAAAATTATAGCAGAATGCCAATACTCTTAATGATTCACATTCCATTTCGAGCTACAGAAAGAAAACGTCAGTTAATTATTTGGGGCGAAACTCAGTTCCTTCAATAATAAAGCCGCTTTTGTCATGAAGTCGCTCAATCTCCGTATGTATTGTTCAGTAGCTTGAATACAGATGTAGATCCGGTTCAACGTGTTTCAGCTGAATCCACTCGTTTTGGCCTGTTCTGAACTGATCACTTATTATAAATCCTAAATTTGCCAAATATTGAACTTAATATTGTGTCAACTTGTTTCCAGTCCATCCTCCAGATTCGACACTAGAAAACATTTATACATTAACCAGCCCTGCTTGCATTGTTGTAGAGCTAATTAATTAGAAATATACAGTCCACTTCACTTGGATTTATGTCAGGGTTATTCCCAACATAGTGCTTAACCCGTGAAACTATAATGTCACGTTTTCAGCGGAGATTGTGCTCTGTGATTAATGTTAGGAAAGCCGAAGACAATTTGGAGGTATTTGAGTTTACTTGGGGATCAGATAATGTAATTGGAGTTTAAACTTGTTTAAGACGCATTTCTGGTCTACAAATATCTGCAATTCCTTCAAGATGCTGGAGTTTCCCCAGGTAAACATATAAACCAATTGTAAAGGCAATTTCTCGTGAGCTGTCAGGTGTTCAATCTGTTTATGTGAGGAAGGCAAAAGGGGGAGGAAGAGTATATTGGATTGAAACTGATCGTGTTGACTAGCGAAAGGCTGGATCTTTATAAACTTACTAATTCAGGTTAAGATGTTAAATCTCAAGTGTTGGGAGGCACCTAATGCTAAATCTCAAGAGTATCCTATGTTAGATATTAGTGATGTTCCAAATTTGGTAACACTAGAGTTTTTAGGAGATCAAATTCCTTAGACTTTTGTGGATGTTAATTTGCAATGGAGTTATCATCCTAGGAGAGTCATCCTTAACTCAACAAGTAAAACGATTGCAAGTTTCATAGATCGCTTAATGTATATGAAGAATTCGAGTCATTCTACATCTAATGAGGCTTTGCATAGTCAATTAAAAGAAGTTAAAGCCTACAAATTTGATTGGAATAGGGTCTGACTGTGCTCCTTTACATGTAATATGTGATTCACAACAAGAGTTTTTGAAAATAGTGGAGGAAAATTGGAAGGTGGATTTTGTAGGATCACTTTTCACATTATTTCAGGTCAAGATGTAAAAGGTAAAAGTTTCCTTAACCCAATGGAGCAAGGATACTTTTGGGAATATTTTTCAACATATTTCCAGAATCTATAGATATATCTATCTATACTATTCTAAAAGTGGGAAATCACTTAATTGAAAATTGAGTTACCATTTTATCCTTACGCTAAACAAAAATGTAATAAAAGAACTAATTAAATTTAAATAATAATGTTTAAATTACCTATTAAAAATAATAAATCATAATTACAATGATCAAATGACAATATAAACGTAAATAAGTAACCGAAGAAGTTGAAAAGTTTCATTAACTAAGATAATATAGACCAAATTCAATTGACCAATTCAATACAAATTATTAATAGCCTACATTCAATTGATAGTTTAATACAAATTAAATTCTTCTACTAATGCACATTATATCCAACTGCTATTAAATGCCCAGGCAAATGAAACTTCTCCGATTTCTACTATCCAAGCATTGCTGCTAATTGGTCTTGAACTTTGCTTTTGTCTTACAATTACCTCTGTTTTCTGTTTGGACATATAATTGGCAGCTCTCTTAACACCACAAAATCCACAACCATAGAGGCATGGGAGATGTTTGAAAATTACATTACATATGTTTGAATGTTTTTTTTGTATATATTTTTTAATTTTATATTTCCTTGTGAAAATTTTGACTTCGTCACTGTATAGAGGCATATGAAAAGAAGCCGCTCCAAGATGGTATATGCCATATGAATTTCTGTAGATTTCAGATTAATTACTTTTGAACAAGATTTAAGACATATATTTGTTTTTCTCATGTAAACATGAAAATGAAGCAGTATGGGATGGGGTAGGGGAGGGTGAGTTCTTATCTCGCAAAAAAAGAAATTAAAAAATTTAACTTTAATTACTATATCTCATAGTATTACTGAAAGAATATGGGCTCTTCTCGAAGGAGATGCCGCCAATTCTCCTTCCTTAGGTCTCAAATGTGATTGATCCGGCAGAGTGGATAAAGGCAAAAAAAATTCACCCGCTTCTCTCTACCTCTGGCTTAATGTAATATTTTTTTGATTTATTATTTAGCATGCATTATTCTTGTGACAGCAATATATTCCTTTATGTGGTTATGTTTTTCAATTATAATTTTTTGTGTTGTGAAAAGAGTGATATACCTGTATAATATTGTTTTTCTTGTTGTTTTGTTATGTTCCATTAGTATTTTCTTGGTATTATTTATTTTAAATTTAATTAATGAAGCCTCAAATAAAATATGCTATGTTTATTTGGCTACGGATAAAGTGTTCCACTTTGATCTATCTATATTATTCGAAAAATGTGAAAAGCTCCAAAAGTACAAAGTTGGACTACTATCTCACCACTACATTAAATCAAAATATTATAAAATATCTAATTAATTAAATATTAAATAATAATCATATCATATTCTACTATACTAAATACTAAAATTGAAAAGGTGTTGAGCCAAAAATTGAAAGATAAAAATATCTACAGAAAGTTGTTAGACATTTCTACCCTTTTAAAAACTAAATTAATTACATTTTTTTAATCTTTTTTTTTTGTATTTATTTATTTATCTCCTTCAATTTTCTTAACAAAATTAAGTAATAAAGGAAAACGGAGTCAGATCGATTTTCTAAAACCCCACATTGCTATAATATTCAAATATCATTTGCACTAATTATCTTTTGTGCTTCATTTATTAATTATTTTTCTCTTCTATTTTCTTTAAATATTCACCTTCATAACTCATATATCTAATTACCTATTCTCTACTCTTAATATCCATAATCTCATACTTTTTATATTCATAACCTTCAAATATGTAATTTAAACTTTAAGATATTTTTTGGTATTCCTCCATTTTTATCAATATAAATTCATCTTTTTTGTTTCATGAGACCCTTACCCAAGGTTATCCTATTCATTGTATAGTTCAAGTAGTGCAGATATTATATCATTATTGTATTATTTCTCAACTTACAATTTGTTACTTTTTTTTTTTTGTATGTTTTGATTTTTATTTTATAGCAAAAAAAAGTCTAATAATATATGTATCATTTAAAATATATCATTTGCAATAAAAAAATTAGATTAAATATTTTGAGATAAACTTCCCAAGGCTAGTATTATTAAAAGTAGGAAGCTCTTATGTCAAAATTCAGGTTACTCTTTTATCCCTATCCTAAATAAAAAAGAATTATAAATCATCCAATTAATTATTAGTTAAATATTAAATAATAATTTCTTTTACTTTAATTCTGAAGTACACGTACAACTTACACATTAAAAAAAAAGCCTTGTTAATTAACCTTTTCATAATTATTTTGATGAAACTGTTGAGCTACCTCCACCTCTTCCAAATGAAACTGCATTGATGTACAATGTCTTTGGTTCCTATCTCATAATGCATGTGATAATAATTGGATTTTTGAAACGTTATGCTCTTTGAAATTCCAAAAAGACATTAAAGAGTAATGAATTACCTGCTTTCATTTCTAAAAGTTTACGAAGACTCCAAGTATTTATATTTTCAGAAAGTGATATCCTATTGCTGTTATCTTGATCAACCTTTTGAATGAATTTATTAATATCCAAGGTCCTTTTGCGATTGCTAATAATTAGGTGAATTTATCCGTCTTTTCTCTGTTAGTTTAAATTGTAGTATAATCTTTGGACTATGTTCTCTTTTATCTAATGCAGACATATACTAATGTTTGTACATACACCTTTCGTTGTGAGTTATTATGAATGTAAATTTATGGTTTGAGTATTTTTCTGATTTTGTCCTGTATCATGTTTTGTGTGATTTATAAGATTCTTATGATTCTGCTGGAAATTCACTTAATATTCAGATAATTCTGAAGATAACAAACCGATAATCTTTCGTGATGAGCACCAATATTATTGATTCAACTTAACTATCTTCACAATGTTATCGTTCTTATTAATTCACCTCGGTTAACCTAAACCTTTGAGTGATGATTGTCACTTTGAACTCTTTCTTGTAAATTTTCAGTTATAATTTTGATTCTTTCCTTAGAAAATTATCTAGGTATTTTTTATAGTTAATGTCACTGAAACATTTTTGGGGTTCTATCAGAAATAACCTCTCTATTCAGGTCAATTTTCTGAGAATATACTGGGTATGTTAATGTTATTGTTGTTGTAATGTCACTGAATGTTATTCAGAAACATTACTCTTTAAAATTATTTGGGTTCGTCAATGACTTCAAACGGTTAAATTTCAAATCTTCTAAATAAGTAAAATTTAAGGAAAGTTCTTAACTTTAAACATGCCTCTAATTACTAGAACAAACACATATTATTATGCTTTATAAGAGGTCCATTATTTTCCTACTGACTCTTTCATACATCTTTTAACCAATATGAAAGTCATGATTGGTTGGTATTTAATTATGAGATTCAATTATCTAAATAGAATAAACATTCACGATTTTCATGAACTTACATTTTTTAAATTTTATAATTTTCATATCATACTATATTAAAAATGGGAAGCCACATAGTTGAAAGTTGAATTACGATATTGAAGAAGTTTTTCTTTAAATAGAATAATATTTATGTAATTTTCTTAAATTATATAGGGATACGTAGGGAACAAACGTGCAACGCACGTTCCCAGAACTAGTATGTAATAAGGGTGAAGGAGATCCAACTAGAAATACACCCAACAACAGCAAACATGGCATCCCTCAATAAAGCAAAGGCAAACTTGAAAATGTACCTACATATTGAGGAAGAAAACTGAAAGCAGAAGGCAGGTATACAACAGCAAACAGGGCATCCCTCAATAAAGCAAAGGCAAACTTGAATATAGAAACAGAAAAACAAAGTTTTTTCACTCTTATATCAAAGGGAGAAGAAGAAAACTGAGCATATTAGAAATGAAAATTGGATAGGGGGATATAATTTATACCACTCAAAATATTGGATAGGGGGATATAATTTATACCACTCAAAATATTGGAGAGGAAGTTGTTAATGAGTTTAAGGAGTAACTCAGGGAGAATAATACCTCAACAGACTTTGGGATGCTTCATCATATTCCACACCTCATCAATCAGGAACAAAATGAGAGTCTCATCAAACTCCCTACGATGGAAGAGGTGAAGTGGTGGTATTTTCTTTAAATGGGGATATTACTAGTGGCTCAGATGAGTTTTTGTCACGACTCGGGACCAGGCTCTGAACGCAGCGGGCAACACAGATCAATGAAGGCCCGAGAAGACCCCTTAATATATCATCATGAGCATTTCAATAAGCATTTGTGGAAGAAGACCCATTTGAGAAAATTCACTTAAAACATAGTTAAAAGCTTGCCAAGTATTTGGAAAAAAATATTTACACAACCTTTACATAGGTCTACGAAGCCTCTA
Source organism: Jaltomata sinuosa (assembly GCA_003996215.1). Lineage (NCBI taxonomy): Eukaryota > Viridiplantae > Streptophyta > Magnoliopsida > Solanales > Solanaceae > Jaltomata > Jaltomata sinuosa. The sequence continues at coordinate 319,645 of QJPP01007285.1, forward strand.
ACATAAGAATGAAAGCTCGTTCCTGGACATGATCCGGACAATACCATAAGACAAAAACCAAAGTCAAACATAAGGATTTAAATTGCCTTCCGAAAGATGGAGGACTCACCACTTGCTGACGTTGTCCCGAATGATCCTAACGCTGCACAAAACCATGAGAATGTATCTCGGAACCTACATCCTAAAATGATGTAACATCCGAAGACGGTCAGTACGATGAGTACTGGAATGCAACTCAGGAGAAGGGACAAAGCAGTTTATAAAGCAAATCATAAGAATTATAACATAAATCATAATAGGGAAAAGTATGGGACAAGTACTCAAAATATTTCACAAAACCATTTATTAGCATTAGTTCTGAACTAGATGGTATCACCAATTTTTATTTAAACTTCATGGGCTATGTAGGTCCGATCAATGCTCGATCGGCTAAGCCCCAATCCATGTTTGGCGTATGAGTCAAAATTAGATCATAGTCACATCATATACTGCATACAACTGAGTAAATCACATACAATAGTTATCCATATTTAAGGATAAAACCATTTGTTATCCATATTTCAGGACAAAATCATATTCGCGTTGGCAAAATACGATTTTGAGTAATGAGCCTTTTGAACTCATACCTTCTCGGTTAACCATCTAATTCTCTTTAAGTTCATCTTTTAATCTTCTCAAACAACAAGAAAACCATTCTTAATGGACATTTATCATTCGTAAGGTATCCGTTAGATTGGTATCGTCATACCAAGACTTACAAGTCATATATATCATGTCATAATCATTTTATACATTCGTACATCATTAGTCCCATCATTTTAAGGATTTAAATCTATTTAATATATCCCTTAAAAGTTGATGATTTCACAATTTTCAAACAACCATTTCAAAATCAAGGAATGTAGAAATTATTTTCTTTCTCATCAAAGGTCAAGATTTAGAAAGTAAAATAATTTATAAAAGAATCATGACTTCATGACTCAAATCTGTCCCAACAAGCTTTTCATATAAGTAGGATTTCATATTTCAAACAATAATTCTCCATTCTCAAGTGTAATTAACAACAAAATAGTAATTTCATAAAAAGAGTTTGTAACTTCAAGTAAGTTCTTCTTACGAAAATCATTCAATAATTTCACATTCAAAACTCTCATAAATATCACTTTCGTAAGAAATTGACCAACAATAGACTTAGTTGAAAGAGGATTGTTCAACATACTTTTTTGGCAGAGAAAAATTCAAGAAAAGCTTAGAGATTGACCCTTGAACCTTGAATCCTAGCGTTCTTATTTCTTGGAACTATGGAGAGGATATAAACATATTTATATTGAAGAAGTCATGCCTTAGGGATTTGAGAATGTTTTGTATAGGTGGGGGACGGTTTTGGATAAGGAAAAGACCAAAAGACCCTTAAAATACGTAAGAAAATCAAAGGAATTGCCGCGGGACGTTACCTCCATGCCACGGGGATATCGCGGAGGCTAACCTCCAAGACACTTTGATATCGTGGAGTCCAGTTCCATGACACGGAGAAATCACAGACCTCCACTGTTTTGTGCCAAAAATTAATTTCTGCACAAATCGAGAAATGTCTAGTAAAATGGGCATAAATTTTTACTCGGAACTCGAATGCTGAGTGGTCGGTGGTGTTAGAAAGAAGACTCAAAAATCTTTAATTTAGTGGGTCATGGGATACGTAAATCTTCATATAATGAGAGAAATGATCGTTTGAAGTTGACCCTCTTAAAAAGTTATATGAAAACTTAGCCGGTAGAGAAGCTTTCAACTTAACTTGTGCTACAGGTTCCTTAAGACCTTAATTACCATATATAGCACTTCTCACACGTACGAATTGATTTTAATACCGAGGTATAATAAAATTTATTGGGTTCGTACCCCACTACATACTTAGAAGAGTTTCAAAATCTTAGCCCAAAAAACTTGGGGTGTTACAGTTTTCAAGGAAATTCTTCAAGAGTTGTTGGGAAATTATAGGGGAATATGTGACTTACTTGGTTAGGGATTTTTCTGTGGGCAAGAGTTTCCTAGATATATCACTTGTACCAACTTGATCCTAATTCCCAAGAAGGAGGTTCTCAACAACTTTAATGACATCAGACCCATAAGTCTGAGCACTTTTGTTAATAAAATCATTTCTGGGATGCTATGGAGAGGGTAGTAGCAGTGCTACCATGAATAATCTCCACCAATTAGACAGATTTTGTTAAAGAAAGGAGTATATCTGAGAATGTGTTGTTGGCCCAAGAAATCATCAAGGATATCAACAAGAGGAATAAATTACAAAATGTGGTTTTGAAATTAGACATGGCAAAAGCATATGATAGGATGTTCTGGATCTTTCTAACCAAAGTGCTCAAAAGATTTGGCTTCTCAGAAGTTATTATAGATATAGTGTGAAGGCTAGTATCCACTAATTGATATTCAATCCTCATAAATGAGCACATCTTTTGGTTTCTTCCAATCTTCAAGAGGTTTGAAATAGGGAGATCCCCTTTCCCCTACCCTATTCATCATTACAATTGAAGTTGTGGCTAGAGGTCTTAATAGTCTACATAGAGACCTTGAGTATAAAGGCTATGGTCTTCTAAAAATGAATCCCTGAAGTGAATCACCTCTCTTATGCAGATGATGCTATACTATTCTGTTCAGGACACCCAGGGTTAATGAACAAAATAATGAAAGTGCTGAGAAACTATGAGTAGGTATTAGGTCAACTAATCAATCTAACAAAATATTGGTGTACGTACATGAGAAGGTTTTTAGTGCAATGTGTAAAAAAATCAGGAAGATTACAAGATTTAGACATGAAACTTTTCCTTTCATATATCTTGGATGCACAATATTCTATGGATGGAAGAACAAATCTCACTTTAAAGATCTATTGAAGAAGGTCATGAAAAGGATTTGGTCCAGTCAGAATAGACTGCTCTCTTTTGGGGGATGGTATGTGCTGATCTTGCATGTTCTGCAATCTATGTCTGTATATTTATTGCCTATTGTGAACCTCCCTCATGTGTCATTGATCAACTCTACAAGTTTTTTGCTAAGTTTTTTTTGGATTAATTGATGTGCCGCCATTCTACGGCACTTTTGACGCCTCTAAACTAAGAACAATTGTAAGTTTTCAAGCAACCATTGTCGTTTTTGATGTTTTATGTTATATTTGCAGGAAAGGAAGACAAACGTAGAAAAGGAAGGAAATACGATCAAAAGAGCGCTTCTGCCTAAGAGTGACGGCCCGTCATTGACCTGACGGACCGTCACCCATTCCACCAAGATAAAACAAAGAAAAACACTGTAAGTCATCACTGGGCGGACGACTTACCAAAAATTTCCAGTAAGTCGTCACAGGCCCGACGACTTACCAGAATATTCATGTAAGTCGTCGAGCAGGTGACGACTTACCTGAAAAAGTGCCTGGGAGCTCACTGTTTAGTGGTGATGGCCCGTCACATGCGTGACGGTCCGTCACCCAAACCGTCAAGTTGAGGCAGAACGCGCGACGCGGATTCCGAACGTTTTTGGGTTTATTTCCTGGACTCCTATAAATACCCTATGTTAGGTTTATTTTATTCATTCATTAACAATACATTACAAGTTAATTACCAATACATTACCCAATAGTTTTAGGAGAGTTTTAGTCGACTTTTTGAGAGCAACAACACGTTTTCTTGGTCTTGAAATCGTGTTCTTGATTCGCTCTTGAGATCTTGGTTTTCTTGTTCTTGGATAATTGAAGATTGTTTCATTATATTGTAAGAATCTTTTCCTCTTTATTATGAATACGACTCTCTTCTCTCTTATTAATAGCATGATTAACTAAACTTCCCACAACTAGGGTTGTGGGAACCATGGCAAAAGTAGCAATATAGATTCCGGGTAGCGTTGGGTTCAATATATGTTGTCACGTTGTTAATCATTCATTATTTAACGTTTTCTAGTGGTTGCAAACATTAGAACATGCCTAGGTTTAAATTTGCTTGAGTAAAGAGATTAAAACCGGGAAATTTGGTTAACTACGAGGATTCAAGACTACCAACTCTCGTCTCATGATTAATGCTGTAACTAGATTAATCTACTTGATGTTTAGGATTGAAATAATAAAGTTCACCTTTTCAAGTTCGAGAGAATTGAAAAGGAAATTCGTCTATTTGGTTGAGAAACGTTTAGATGATATCATTAATTCAATCACATCGTGATATGCATATAGAGAGAACCCGATTAAGCCTTGAGTCGAAATTGTTACGACGCTATGGTGAACACTTCCCTAGTTCACTCTCATATTGATTATTAATCGCACATTATTATTTTCTTTGGTTAAATATTGTTCACACAACACCCCCCAATTTACCGGAAACTATCGGCTACTAGTCATTTAATACACTATCGATTTAATTTGCACCTTATTCCCTGTGGGATCGATCCCAACTTTAGTTGGGTTCTATATTTGATAGCGACCGCTTACGCTTCGTATTTGAGGTGTAGTTTGGGCTTTATCAAATTTTGGCACCGTTGCCGGGGAATACGGTTGTTTATCAAGTCCGGTGTGTTTATTTGACTCTTAGTCATATTTCCTGCTTTTATTAGTTTTACAGGGTACATAGTTGTGCATGCCAAGTACCCGAGGCTCGGGTGAACCAATATTACCCTACGACCCCGAGCTTGCAAGAACGATAAGGCGAAACATGAATGAGCAACAACAAGAGGCAGCGAGACTCGCTGCAGCTCAGCAAGCCCAACAACGTGTGAATGCTGGTGGTCTTGAGGTCGACATAGAGTTGAACGATGAGGAGGTCGACTTAGATGGAGTTGGTGCCACGGGCGCGATTGCATTTCCTCCGCTAGCACCCGGGGCCAAGTTCAACATCACTAGCACAATGATTCAGCTGTTGAATTTGAGAGGAGTGTTCCGTGGTGTTGCTGGTGACGATCCAAACCGGCACCTGATGAATTTTGTGGGTATCTTCAAGTCGTTCGAATTTCCTGGAGTAAGTCAGACAGCGATCAGGCTCAGGTTGTTTCTGTTGTCTCTGTCTGATGAGGCAGCGTTATGGTTGACAGAGCTGACCCCCGACTCTATCACAACTTGGGGAGAGTTGAAAGGAGCTTTCCTAGAAAGGTTCTTTCCTCCCTCTAGGATGATACATTTGAGGGATGAGATTAGCAATTTCAGGCAACAACCTCACGAAGCTTTACATGAGACTTGGTTACGGTTCAAGAAGAAGCTGACACAATGCCCGAACCATCAGCTGACCGATAACTTTTTGATGCAGACATTCTGCAGGGCACTGAATTCGGCTACCAAGCCGACATTGGACAACGCAGCAGGTGGAGCATTCATGGGTCTCACTTTTGTTGAGGCCACAACTACTTTGGACAGGCTCACCAAAACCAACAGGGCCTGGCATACACGGGATTCAGAGGTAGCAGCTAGCACTTATGCAGTTGGTGTGTCTGCAGAGCAACGCAGGAAAGAGGAAGAACGGGACCATGACATGGCCCATCTAAAAACGCAAATGGACCTGCTGACCAAGCATTTGATGTCAGGGGGTATTGAGAAGGTGAAAGTTGTGGGTTCCCAAGGTAGAGCAGCAAAGTTCGAATCTGATGAGGAGGCGAATTATTTGGGTGGTTTCCAGGCCAACGGCCAAGGAAATCAAGGTCGAAACTATCAGAAGGACAACTACTATGAAAAAGCTGGCTACAGAGATCGCGATCAAGGGAACTGGAAGAATAACACTGATAGAGGTGGGTTGTATGTACCACCTGGAAATTGGGATAGAGCTAGCACCGAGACAGGGACGTCTAAATTGGAGAACATGATGGCGAAGATGCTGCTAAAGGTGGAATCTACTGACTCCGCGGTAAAGGAGATGAGGACCGAACTATCAACAATGAGTCAGGTAGTGGATTCACACTCCACCTCGATCAAGCAATTAGAGCAACAAGTGGGTCAGATCTCGGCGGCTCTAAATCAAAGGAGGACAGGTACCCTGCCAAGTGACACTATTCAAAACCCGAGGAATGACGCGAGCTGTATGGCGATCACTACCAGAAGCGGTAAAACGTTACCGGAATCACATCCTATAATTCCGACTCAAGGTGATGATGCGGACGAAAAGATGGCAGAGGATGCTACTCAAGAGCCCGCGGTTAAAAGCAAGAAAGCTGAAAAACTTCCAACTATGATGCCTCGGCCACCGCCTCCATTTCCGCAACGTTTGAAGAAGAAAGTGGATGATGGCAAGTTCCTGAATTTCATGACCATGCTCAAACAGATATCAATAAACATCCCACTAGTGGAAGCGCTTGAATAAATGCCCGGATATGCCAAGTTCATGAAGGACTTGATTACCAAGAAGAGGTCAGTGAGCGTGGAACCAGAAGATAACCTCCACCACTGCAGTGCTATTTCCTCAAGATCGTTAGTGGACAAGAAGGAAGATCCAGGTGCTTTTACTGTTCCCTGTACTATCGGGAAGCTCAACTTCGGAAAAGCATTATGTGATCTTGGTGCTAGCATCAACTTGATGCCGCTAGCAATCTATAAACAATTGGGTTTGGGAGATCCCAAACCAACGACCATGAGGGTGCTAATGGCTGACCGTTCAGTGAAGCGACCGGTGGGAATATTGTCTAATGTGCTGGTAAAAGTTGGTAAGCTTATATTCCCAGCTGACTTTGTGATCTTGGATTGCGAAGTGGACTTTGAAGTCCCCATAATCTTGGGACGACAATTGCTGGCCACTGCGAGAGTGTTGGTTGACATGGAGAGAAATGAACTGACATTCAGGTTAAACAATGAATTTGTCAAGTTCGATGTGTGTAAATTGATGAAGCAACCAAGAGACATGAGAGTGGTCGCAGTCATAAATGTGGTTGAAGAAGCCCCTGCGGAGTTGCATATTGAGGAGAAGGGTCCTGTCGAGACCCTAGTTGCTACAAGAATGAGGTTGCGATCGCAAGAAGGGAAACATGTCGAGGAAGGTGGTGAAAACAAATCGAGAAAGAGAAAACACCACAAGAAAACCAGCGATGAAAGAGCAAAGAAGTTACTGCGACGAGCTGCGGAACCGATAAAAGAGGAAGTTCGAGCTCAACGAGATGGGGTAGCTGGCACCTATTCCATCGATCTCGCCTGCTTTGGAGACCCTGGCGATCTCCAACATCATGCCAGACTCTGAGTCCTATGGGCTTCACAGTTATTCCTTTCTCTCACAGTTTTAGTTTTCACATGTATGCATTGGGGACAATACATGAGTCTAAGTTGAGGGTGTTGGGTTACCTGTGAGTCTTTCACTACCGAGGGTTTTTGTTGCCGTGTTTCTTTTCCCTCCGGTGTGCTATCTAGTAGAACCGGCATGTTTAGGTTGTCGTTTAAATTTTAGTTATTTTTTTAGTATCTATAGCAAGCATGGCATTGTTGGTTGGAAAATATACCAAAAGGAGCCCCCTCTGAAAAAGTTGATTTTGTACTTATGTTTGAAACGATTGACTGTCTGGATCCTTGGATGTCATTGTGTGGTTATGATTGGAATAAGTATGTTAAGCCGAGTTGTTGTCTTGATAGTTGGTAGTGGTATGGTTTCTTGGTGCCAAGTGTGTGTGAGCGTATTGTTATAAATTCTTACTCTGTGCATGCATCTAGAACTTGCCCGGTCTATTTTGTTAAAGTTTGAAGTTGGTTGCTTAGGAAAGGATCACAGGCCCTTTTTGTGTGCAGTCCACTTAGCCTATAAGACCGTCCAAATGTAAATAATCCCTTTGATCCCTGTTTGAGCCATAATTGACCCTGTTCTTTCAATAACCTGTCACCGTTCCTGTTTAACTTTGAATCCCTGTTTTGGCCCTGGTCCTCCCTTGGACATCGTGCACCTCGACTCAGGCAATCAGCCTAAGTTGAGGGTGGCTACTATAGAGGTAAATGATAAGAAAAATAGGATGAATAAGATTGGTTGTGAATAGAATGAAAATTCCGGGTGTGTGTCTAAGAAAAAGATAAAGAAACGAAGAAAAAAAAAGGGAGATGAAAAAGAATGAAAAAGAAATAAAAAAAAGTGTCAAAATAAAGAGGCCGCACCTGTAGCTAGAAAGAAGGGAATAAGGAGGTGAATAAGGATGGGCAAAGTAAAGTTATGTGGAAATAATAGGTCGGTTAATCCAAGGAGGGTTTAGTCACTATTCCCCAAACGTATCCTACCTGCACCCGAAGCCGCATTACAAGCCAAAACAAGTCCTGTAGTGATCCTGAATGGCTTTCTGAAGAACTGAAATAGAATAGTAAGGGCAAGCTTATGGCATCGCATGTGCATCGTTTGAAATCGTTTGTGAGTGTGAGCGTCTTACCTAGTCCTAAATCTTGTGTGTGGGACTTCTTTATGGTAAGGGCACCAAGATTTCTGTATCGTCTATTGACTGTTAGGATAGTTGTGCGTGTGTATGCATAATATTCCATCATATCAGAATGACATGTTTGGATCCTTGCAAGTTAATGTTTCATACATTTGTGTGCTACTAGGGAGCTTGATTTGAAATTGAATAAGCATTGAATGACCATGAGTTGCTAGAGACACGAGTTTGTTTTCTTAGTTGAGTCGTATTATTGTTTTTGTATCATGTTGCTTGAGGACAAGTGAACGTTTTAAGTTGAGAGTGTTTATGTGCCGCCATTCTACGGCACTTTCGACGCCTCTAAACTAAGAACAATTGTAAGTTTTCAAGCAACCGTTGTCGTTTTTGATGTTTTTATGTTATATTTGCAGGAAAGGAAGACAAACGTAGAAAAGGAAGGAAATACGATCAAAAGAGCGCTTCTGCCTAAGAGTGACGGCCCGTCACTGACCTGACGGACCGTCACCCATTCCACCAAGATAAAACAAAGAAAAACACTGTAAGTCATCACTGGGCGGACGACTTACCAGAAATTTCCAGTAAGTCGTCACAGGCCCGACGACTTACCAGAATATTCATGTAAGTCGTCGAGCAGGTGACGACTTACCTGAAAAAGTGCCTGGGAGCTCACTGTTTAGTGGTGACGGCCCGTCACATGCGTGACGGTCTGTCACCCAAACCGTCAAGTTGAGGCAGAACGCGCGACGCGGATTCCGAACGTTTTTGAGTTTATTTCCTGGACTCCTATAAATACCCTATGTTAGGTTTATTTTATTCATTCATTAACAATACATTACAAGTTAATTACCAATACATTACCCAATAGTTTTAGGAGAGTTTTAGTCGACTTTTTGAGAGCAACAACACGTTTTCTTGGTCTTGAAATCATGTTCTTGATTCGCTCTTGGGATCTTGGTTTTCTTGTTCTTGGATAATTGAAGATTGTTTCATTATATTGTAAGAATCTTTTCCTCTTTATTATGAATACGACTCTCTTCTCTCTTCTTAATAGCATGATTAACTAAACTTCCCACAACTAGGGTTGTGGGAGCCATGGCAAAAGTAGCAATATAGATTCCGGGTAGCGTTGGGTTCAATATATGTTGTCACGTTGTTAATCATTCATTATTTAACGTTTTCTAGTGGTTGCAAACATTAGAACATGCCTAGGTTTAAATTTGCTTGAGTAAAGAGATTAAAACCGGGAAATTTGGTTAACTACGAGGATTCAAGACTACCAACTCTCGTCTCATGATTAATGCTGTAACTAGATTAATCTACTTGATGTTTAGGATTGAAATAATAAAGTTCACCTTTTCAAGTTCGAGAGAATTGAAAAGGAAATTTGTCTAATTGGTTGAGAAACGTTTAGACGACACCATGAATTCAATCACATCGTGATATGCATATAGAGAGAACCCGATTAAGCCTTGAGTCGAAATTGTTACGACGCCATGGTGAACACTTCCCTAGTTCACTCTCATATTGATTATTAATCGCACATTATTATTTTCTTTGGTTAAATATTGTTCACACAACACCCCCCCAATTTACCGGAAACTATCGACTACTAGTCATTTAATTCACTATCGATTTAATTTGCACCTTATTCCCTGTGGGATCGACCCCAACCTTAGTTGGGTTCTATATTTGACAGCGACCGCTTACGCTTCATATTTGAAGTCGTAATTTGGGCGTATCATTAATACAGATGAATCAAAAAATAAGCATTCGGTTGCATGGGATAAAATGTGTCTACCTAGGGTGGAAGAAGGTCTAGGGATAAGGTATCTGCATGATGTTTCTAAGACACTTTTTGCTAAGCTTTTAATGGAACTTTAGGACCTCTATTTCTTCATTATGGATCTCTAACATGTGGAACAAATATTGTAAGTAACTCTGCCCTATCATGGCACAAAACTTCCATGTCAGGAAGAAAATGACAATGATTAGGGAAGAGGTGGTGCACAATATTTGATGGCAACTTAAATTAGGGACATCAAGCTTCTGGTATAACAACTGAACAGGGTTCTTGTACTATTTTGAATGGGAGAATGCCAAATAAAGGAGGTAGAAGCAAAGGAGTATATCATTGAGTGCATGACTGAGTATATCATTGAGTGCATGAATGCCTTACTTATTGAACACCAGAATGGCAGATCATGGTGGATGGCCAAGCCCAATAGGACCTTCTCAGTTAAATCTGCAAGGAGATAGTGAGGCATAAATAGGAAAAGAGAAAGGACTATGATCTAATCTAGGCTAAGGGACTAGGCGTCAAGATCAACTTTTTCCTATGGAGGGTCTGGAAAGAAGAATTTCTACTTATGATAACTTAAGGAGAATGAAAATTAATATTGTCTCATGATGTTTGTGTTGTGAAACACATACTCGAGAGACAATATCACGTCTTTTTCTAACAACTATCATGGGTACCCGGTTATGAAAGTAGTTTGTTTCATGTGCAGGGACAAATATTGATGGCATGCATCTACAAAAGATCATCATTGAGTGGTGGGCCACTCCTTCAGCCCTTAAATTTCAGGTTTTGTACAAAGCTATAAGAACAATCATTATGTAGAAACTATGGAAAAGGATGAACTCAAGGAGGCATGGGACACTAATTTCAAAAGGATAGTCTTTCAGGTGCAAACAACTATCTTGTTGAGTAGCCAATAATGATTGCTTTGATGAAAGACTACAAGCCTAAATTATACTATTGTAGTGTAAAACAAAGACTCCCAAAAGGCGATAGAGTGAAGTGAAATACTGATGGGGCAAGCAAGAGAAATTTGGATCAAAGCTCATATGGGTTCTGTCTGACGAACAAGAATGGTGATTTGGTATATGCTTAAGCAAAAGAAATTGCAATCACCACAAACATGGAAGCAGAGACTGTGGTAATTCTAAAGGCCCTAACGTACTGCTGGAGACATAGAATGATGAATGTTCTATTGGAAGTAGACTCACTAAGTCTAAAGAACATAACATAGAAGGTCTAGAAGGTACCCTGGTTTGTTAGGTGAGAAAATGGAGGAGATAAAGGACATAATGCACAATCTAGACATTTAGGTCACTCACAGAGAAGGGAATCAACTAGCAGACTCACTCACTAACACAACAAACAACAAGAAGTACATGAATATCATATATTTCAGGATCTTCCACCCATTGGAAGAAAAATCTTGAACATAGACAAAGCACAAATATCTACATTGAGGGTTAAAACATACAAAATCAACCAACAATGAAGAGACAACCAAAGATTCTAACATAAATAAGAATCAACAGAGTTCAAAACAGTCATATTTATACATCATTGAGCAATGGAGATCATTAAGTACAAAGATACATATTAACAAGAGAGTATGCCTAGAAGGAGACATTATAGTTATGTATAAAATAGCTAAACTACTCTACACTAGCTATCAAAAATACACTTCACAAGAAATGAAGGATTGTAGTGTCACATCAGATCTATAAGATTGGGGTCAAACAGTAAATCCTAAGAAAGTAGATGAGAGCACGCATTGACTTCACCTGAATCTGGTCAAAATCAACACAAGAATATCAGTCAATCAGCTTGGGGATTCACAAAATACAGATGGGGAGAAAGGTTTACCAAGGATAAAGATAAATCTAGACGGCAACCTCCTCCTTCTTCTTTGATCCCTTGGAGAAAGCAAAAATAAGAAAGAAAAATGGAAGATCGATCGCACTGATCCTTTGTTGGTGCGTAGAGGTACCCAGACCACCTAAGTTAGGAGAAAAAGGAACATAACAACATCACAAACATGAGGAAGAAAGAGATCTAGATGGGAGTGGGGAAACAAAGACTCCAAACTTTGAAAATGTGAAGCAGAGATACGAAGTTCACCATCGATTATATATAGGAGGCACAAGCATAGAGATCACCCAAAGCAGAAGGAGCTCAAGTCGGTGGTTCCAGCAACAGGCCTCAGGCAACATTTTCAGGTGCCGACAGAAGCTAAGGAGAAGACTGTCGGATAATCTACTTAGATATATCGACAGTTTTATACATAGATTTTTTTATTCTTTTAGGCCGTGTCTACTATTTTGGACCTGATTTTTTAATTTCATTATTGCATTTTATTTTGGGTCATTGGTCCATTTTTGTTTGTAAAGACTTTAATTTATTAATAAAATTGATCCATGGATCATAATTTAATTTTAAAAAAGAGCAGATGGATCCCTATCACAAAAAATAGAGTTAGAATTTTAAGTTTATGCTTTCTTTATTTATTTTTTAAAAAAGATTTCACCTAATATGAGACATAAGACGAATAGTAATCCACGGTTAGTAAAGGGTTTCTGATCCAACTGTACAAGTGATAAAAAGAATTTTCAACAAAAATGACTGCATATATATGTAATGGATCGATATTGTATAAATAGTTATGTAATGTATATGTAATGCATAGATATTGTATAAATAGTGTATAATTATGTATATATAATGTATAACTATATATCAAAGGTGTATATAAATCCATATACGTTGTTTTACAAATATTTATACATTGCAGCAGTTCATCTTCCTCCATGAGTTAATATTTTTCAATCACGACTAACTCAAATCTCCTCTAAGCAGTCCCAAATTTTAGATATGAACATCTCTCGATATTTCGAGTCTTTTAATATATTATTCACTCTAAATAATTTATCTCATGTTAATGGATATTTTGTCACTCTTCTCTCAATTTCTAATACATACTAAAAGGATATGTCTGCATTCTATATATAGTAGCTAGATTAATGGTGGTCTAGCAAATGGTTGATATTATTTTTTTCATATTTTCTTTGTTACTATATCATGTTTCTCTTAATTGGTGTGCAAAAAAATGAGGCAGAGAAGAAGGACGTAGCAGCAAAGTTCCCTTTGCATAACCAACTACATATCACCTTTTCACCTATGAAACATGCCAAGAAAATGGTACAAGGGGACAAGGATGGAGCTGTTAGCAGAAAACTAGTATCAGTTCATGTTTGTAATAAACTAACTAGCCTTGGTAATCTCTGTGTTCTCACTAGTACTGACAGGGGTCGTTTTGGTAGAGTGTATAAGAAAACTACTGAATGTGATTATGCGAGGTGTATTAGTAATGATGGAATTAGGTATGCTGAGATTATTTCTTATCCAGTGTTTGATTTGATGTATTAAAAACAACATGCATTGCTATATTTCTAAAAAAAAAAAAATTGTTTACAAAAATATCCTCCACATTTTATAACTTTATGTACTTTCTTTGCAAACCCTTAGGGTTGTTTGGTAGCTGGTTTGGAGGTGAGTTATGCATGTATTAAATCCTGCATAAGTAATACTACGTTTGGTAGCTGAGAGGTAAATTATTTTTGTATAAAATTAATACGGTGTTTGTTTGCAATTTAAAAACTCGCATAACTAATACATGTATAAGTTATGAAGGAATTTATGTGTTATTTTATGCAGAGTAGATGGTGGGATAACTAATACATGTATAACTAGTCCACATAACCAATACTTGCATAAAATAATATATAAATTCTTTCATAACTAATCCATGTATTACTAAGACCTGTAACTCTAACCAATTACTAAACGATCACTTATTATTCATCCTTAAAAATGAATGAAAAAAAAGTTTGGTATCCTCACTTAAGTTATTTGGGGGAGAAATTGTCATCTTGATAAATTGAACAAGTAATAATTAAAAAAAGAGCACTTATTTGCAAGTTTCTCCCTTGGTTGTACCTTTTCATCTGATAGAAAAAAAAATGGTTGGACCTTTTCATCTTTTCTACAAAACCTTCATTTCCTCGGCCAATTTTTCAAATAATAGCACTTATTTGGAAGTTTTCTTCACTTCTCAATGCGACTAAATGCTACTCCCTCCGTTTTAATTTGTTTGACCTATTTTCTTTTTTAATCCATTTAAAAAAGAATGATCCTTTTCTTTTTTAGCGACTTTTTAATTCCAACTTTCCACATGGCACGTTTACAACCATAAGATTAAAGGGCATTTTAGTACATTTGACATAGCTTTAATTTAAAACCACAAGATTCAAGTCTTCTTTATTTTTTTAAATTTTGTGCCAAGTCAAAATAGATCACTCAATATGAAACGGAGGGAGTATTCAACTTACAACATTTAAAGAAAATTAATAACTTGAGAAGGAAACTTGAAAGAACAATATCCATGCTTGAATCAAATGAAAATCTAGAAGCGTAGAAAAGTTTAGCTCATAAGTTCGGTAAGTCAAAATATTGGAGGGTATTTTTGTCTTTAATCATATTTATTCTATATATTAAAATTTTAGTATTGCAATACCATAGATAGCAATATATTAATTATACACACTATAATACTGAATAGGATATATAATTAATACATATATTAATTATATACACTATAATACTAAATAGGATATATAACTAATACATATATTAATTATACATAACTAAATAATTCTACCAAATAAAATATTAAATAATACCACCTAATATATGTATTGTTTCTTCTAATACATCTTATCAAACAACTCCATAGTGAATATATAACTTTCTTGTGGTACTATATTCGCTGAAAGGGTTAGAAAAACCCTAAGAGGCAGCCATAGTGAAATTCCTTATAAGGATTACACCTACGGCAAGTTAATAGGAGTTTGCACTCAAGAAGGACTAAACTTGTGCAACGAGCTTCTTATGTCACGACAGCTTAAGATGAATAAGCATAAAGAAAGATCTGGAAAAAATTAATTTCCCAACGACTTGGACTCTTGATTCGGTTATATCCCCAAGTCAGTTAACTGATACAGTTACGAATTCTGAATATTCTCACATCTCGCAAAATCCCGATGAAAAAATTTGCATACAGTTCACTGAGAACAGTTATGCTCCTCACAGGCAGTCTCTGTCTAACAGTAGGCTTATGCCTCAGGTAAGTTCATTCTGAATTAGTAGAATTCTGCAAAAGGGAAATTGATAACTTGTTACAAAAGGGTTTAATAAAACCTTACAAGTCTCATTGGTCATGCACAACATTCTATGTCAATAATGCTGCAGAAAAGGAGCGTGGAGCTCCCAGGTTAGTAATAAATTACAAGCCTTTAAACAAATATTTAAAATGGATAAGGTATCCTATTCCAAATAAAAGAGACTTACTTTCAAGGTTATACGACGCCAATATATTTTCAAAATTTGATTTAAAATCAGGTTATTGGCAGATTCAGATATTTAAAGAGCATTCTTATAGGACTTTAAGGGTAAGAGGTTTAAAAGCAATTTGAACCATGCCAATATGCAGATAATTATACTGATTCTTATAAAGATCAATATCTCGTTTATTTAATAAACGAATAGTTTGTTCAGAAGAATTTAATGCTAAAGATTGTTCAGTTGTTTTAATCAACTGTTTTGTAGATAGTTTATCAAACCAACCATAATCATAAATGGTCTTAATTGAAACTTTAGGAATCGTCCATTTGTTTAACAAATCAAGGGTTAAGCTTGCTTCAAAATATCACTCAGATTGATAAATCTGATACTTCAATGCTAAGTGAAACCAGTAACGAGGAAGCACAACGCCATGAAGAAGACATTATATTGTCCACAGAAGATATACAGGAAGCAGAGGATTTGCTGCAATCACTAAAAGCCATGGAGAAAAAGCGTGGCAAAGAAAAAATCTAAAGGCAACAGACTACAGAAGATAGGCTGTCAATCTGTCGCTTTCTTTTATAGTTTATACACTGATTAAAATAGTAGATACACTGTTTAGGGATCCACATGGGACTCTTATTTTACTGTACATTATCTTATAAGATTTCATTCAGGAAAATGGACAGAGGCCCAGAAAAAATATGTTGCGGTGGCCCATGAGATGCTTACAATTGTTAAGTGTGTTCTTAAATTCCAAGATGATTTATATAATAAAAACTTATGCTCAATCAGTCAAATATATGTTTGACAAAGATTTTAAGCATGATGCCTCTAAGCTCCTTTTCTCGGTGAATTATATCATGAAGATCACATCTGCTGGTTGGACAAGATTGATCAAATGTATTTTTTTTATAGAATTCTCAATACCCTGGATCCATAAATGGGCCCCCGAAATAGGATTCATGGAGGAAAATATTTCTTGCTTGTACCGAGTATGTTATAACAACTTCTGGGAAAAATTATTAAAAAAGGATCCCAGGTCCAAACAATTAAATGGACAAGAACTTATTGACACAATTATTAACACAATTAATACTTATAAAGAACTTCCTCAAAAGGGAATTAGCGTTGATAATCCCTCAGTCAGGCATATTGCCCGAAGAATCTCCACTCAAGATGGAGATAAGGAAGCAATGATCAACGAGTATCTCGAGGAAATGAAAAGAAGCTTGCTTCAAAATATCACTCAGATTGATAAATCTGATACTTCAATGAGACGTGAAACCAGTAACAAGGAAGCACAACGCCATGAAGAAGACATTATATTGTCCACAGAAGATATACAGGAAGCAGATGATTTGTTGCAATCACTAAAAGCCATGGAGAAAAAGCGTGGCAAAGAAAAAATCTAAAGGCAACAGACTATAGAAGATAGGCTGTCAATCTGTCACTTTCTTTTACAGTTTATACACTGATTAAAACAGTAGATACACTGTTTAGGGACCCACATGGGATCCTTATTTTACTGTACAAAGATTCTTTAGGTTTTCTTTTCTATATAAGTGCTCATTTTGTTAAGTAGGAGCACACCGAATTTTCTTACAATCTCTCTCTTCTCTCTAGAATAGCTTTGTAAAGAAAACAGCAGAAAGTGTTTGCCACTGTTCCGACTTTAATAAAAATTCTTGGATCAATATTTGCAAGCAACCTTGGCTCTTCATCGTCCCTAAGGTATTTACTTTTATTTTTAGTTTAGTTTATTTTAGTTCTGTTCTCCTAGCCCGGACGATGTCCGGCTAAACGTCTTCCATATCTATGTCTCTTACCTAACGTCTCTCCTATAAACACCATGAACAGATCTAAGCTTTATTAAAATATAAAGGAATTTTGAAATGGTTTCTAGACTTGGTTCTGAGATGGTGGTACAGTCAGATCTAGAACTACTCTTATTGGCTTGGCCTTAGTGGCTACGTCTGGTCAGCCGTGGACTTAAGCCCGTTATTGAGGAGAGAAAAAGGGCTTCCCTTCCCGGTTAGAATACCCAGACACATGGGCTCAATAAGAAGTATGTATTAGATCCTTGACAGGCCTTTTGCTCAGGTAAAAGAGTTAGTATCCCTTGCATACATTCTAAGAATCGTATAAAAATTCTTGTATATTTCAGTTCTTATACAGTGCGGACTACCGCTAAGCTTAAGGATGTTGACTTGCTAGATCATAGACTATGGCAGACTACCGCCCGATCTTCGATCCTGTAAATATGGTATCAGAGCCTAGAACTTGTTCATGGTATATATGAGATGGATGTGAAAGTATTTGATGTAGATATGGAACTTCATTGGAAAATGGATCTCGGAGAGCTGAGTATTAAAAGTACTAGACTCGAGGAGGTGGATATACCTCAAAACCTGGATTTGTTAAACAAATGGACGATTCCTAAAGTTCCAATTAAGACCATTTATGATTATGATTGGTTTGATAAACTATCTACAAAATAGTTGATTAAAACAACTGAACAATCTTTAGCATTAAATTCTTCTGAACAAAATATTCGTTTATTAAATAAATGAGATATTGATCTTTATAAGAATCAGTATAATTATCTGCATATTGGCATAGTTAAAATTTCTTTTAAACCCCTTGAGAAATATTACTCATATCTTTTTTACTATAAGATTCAAAAAACCAAGTTTTAAACTTGTTCCACCTTTTATCAAAAAATTCTTTTTGAATTAGTTTTCTTGCCAGAGAACCTGGGCTAAAATCTATTTGGTGTGGAATCATTAAATTTCATTCAAATTGAATTCCATATCAGAAGCAGTAGGAAAATCCTTATCAGAACTATTATCATTAGCATCATTAACCTGAACAATATTAGTTTAAATCATTAAATGATTTGGAAGAACTTCTTGATAAAAAGTTTTCTGGTTTAAATATAAAACCTATTGATTTATCACAAGAGTTTTCCAAAAAAAAAGGATCAAACTGGTGATTATAAAAATCATGTTTTCTCTGATCTTAATAAGCTTAAGGGTTACCCCCGAAAGAATAGTGGCTATGCTACTAAACCAGCAATGAGTACATTCTACTATCCTCGTCCTACTCCCCAAGATGTCTTGATAGAGGAACGAGATTGGAATCAGACAAATACGTCTTATAGCGGTTCCGAGATTTACGAATGGAACCTCGACGGGTTAACAAATAGACAGTTGACCATCCTTGTTCACCGAATGCTTATGTATGCAACCATTTGCAAAAGCACTAAAAATAATGATAGAACTGTCTGCAAAATGATTATTGCAGGTTTTACAGGTCAGCTCAGAGGCTGGTGGGATAACTACTTAAATATAGAGGAAAAAGCCTCTATTATTAACGCAGTTGCGGATAATGAAGGTGTTGATAACCTAGGCTCTCACTAGAAATAGAGAAGACGCCGTGTACACTCTTATTCTAACCATATTAGAACATTTTAATGGTAGATTTACCTCACAACATGAAATGATTCGTACCTTACTCAATGGTCTTAAATGCCCTACGTTGACCAAATGGAGGTGGTACAAAGATACATTTCTCAGTCAGGTTATGGAGTTACCCAAAAACAAATTCGAACATTGGAAAGCTAAGTTTATAGACGGCCTTCCTTCTTTATTCGCAGAAAGGGTTAGAAAAACCCTAAGAGGCAGCCATAGGAAATTCCCTATAAGGATTACACCTACGGCAAGTTAATAGGAGTTTGCACTCAAGAAGGACTAAACTTGTGCAACGAGCTCCTTATGTCACGACAGCTTAAGATGAATAAGCATAAAGAAATATCTCAGCTTGGAGAATTTTGCACACAGTTCGGTTTACCTGAACCAGCAACCTATGGTGACAAAAAGGAGTATTACCAGTCCCATTTATGGATCCAGGGTATTGAGAATTCTATAAAAAAAATACATTTGATCAATCTTGTCCAACCAGCAGATGTGATCTTCATGATATAATTCACCGAGAAAAGGAGATACCTTTTTCCATTCCTTGTATAACTGGAGGAATTTTTCTGGCAAAATCTGGACTGTAGGACCGTGGTATGACCACCAGTTAATGAACCAATTTGGAATTGATTCTGCAAATATCTTTGCGCAAATTTTTACAAACCATGTGTGTTTATTTTTATCATTGTTATAAAACAGTGTTTGGTTTAAAAAACGCCCCATCAGAATTTCAAAAGGAACATTAAAAGCAGTTCTATACGAATGCTCTTTAAATATTTGAATCATGCCAATATGCAGATAATTATACTGATTCTTATAAAGATCAATAGCTCGTTTATTTAATAAACGAATAGTTTGTTCAGAAGAATTTAATGCTAAAGATTGTTCAGTTGTTTTAATCAACCTGGATCAATTTTCCTTTTGCAGAATTCTACTAATTCAGAATTCATTTGGCAGGGACGGGACTTGGTAGGGATATTATCCTCAGAGAAGTCTTCCTCATATGGAAGGGTGACAATATGCTTTTTTCGATTCCAAAAAGCACTTGGGTGATCTGCACATATATCAATGGCGATTTGTTTGGAAATTAATTTAATTTTTCCCTTATTTTAGCAGATTTGAGGGACTCAAATATGTTCATGCTAAAGAGTTCATATTGTAATGAATCGACATGTTTTTGCTTCATATCAATTAAAGCATCAATTTCACGAGTTATAGGCTCCGTGATAAAAGTATAACTTATTTCATCGTCTTTATACGAAGCTGAAAATTCCTTTGAATCAATATGAGTAAAAGGGTAAATTGAATTTATAAAAGGCGTTCCCAATATAATTGGAGGATGCAACTGATTTTTAACCAGAAAGAAGAAATGTGGTATGCAAACCTTATTCTGGCAGATTTTCGTATTTGAGAGTTTATACTTTATATCTAAAGCATGTCCTGATGCGAATTTGACCATATGCGCAGTTTTTTGAAAATATTTCAAGGGGACAAGACCCTCTTGAATGCAACTAACATCTGCACCGCTGTCGATCATAGCAATGTTAGAAATAAAAAAACTATTATCAATTAAAATGGTGCATTTAATATACCATTTGTGGGCAGTGACAACTTGCATCATTCCCAAAAACATATTAGTTTCAGGGTCACTGGTAGTAGGTTCATCATGGCAAACCAGAGGATAATGATAATATCATATCCTATGAGCAACTCCAGAAAAGGGAAATTATATTTCTCTTGGAAAACTCTGATATTCAGAGAAAAAACGAACCATGGAAAATATTCCAGAGGTACTTGATCAAAGGATTATATTACCCGGGAGAGTCATACAAAACCCGGTCATACTATGAAACCATATTGACAAGTACTAGAAGTGCAGAAATTCAGCACTTTTGCCCTACGGGTTATACCCCAGAAGAGAATGTTTATAACTTCTCAAAAATAGTGATCAAACAGATTATATCTATTGAGGACTGGGGAATATCAACCATGAAAGAAAGGCAGCTAAGCCTCAAGGGTATTGCTATGAGTTTTACTTATTGGGATTATATCCAAGCTTTCAGTAAAACACTGTTTTATAACAATGATAAAAACAAACACACATGGTTTGTAAAAATTTGCGCAAAGATATTTTGCAGAACCAATCCCAAATTGGTTCATTAACTGGTGGTCATACCACGGTCCTACAGTCCAAATTTTGCCAAAAAAATTCCTCCAGTTATACAAGGAATGGAAAAAGGTATCTCCTTTTCTCGGTAAATTATATCATGAAGATCACATCTGCTGGTTGGACAAGATTGATCAAATGTATTTTTTAATAGAATTCTCAATACCCTGAATCCATAAATGGGCCCCAGAAATAGGATTTACGGAGGAAAATATTCCATGCTTGTACCGAGTATGTTATAACAACTTCTGGAAAAAATTATTAAAAAAGGATCCCCGGTCCAAACAATTAAATGGACAAGAACTTATTGACATAATTATTAACACAGTTAATACTTATAAAGAACTTCCTCAAAAGAGGAACGAGATTGGAATCAGACAAATACGTCTTACAGCGGTTCCGAGATTTACGAATGGAACCTCGACGGGTTAATAGATAGACAGTTGACCATCCTTGTTCACCGAATGCTTATGTATGCAACCATTTGCAAAAGCACTAAAAATAATGATAGAAATGTCTGCAAAATGATTATTGCAGGTTTTACAGGTCAGCTCAGAGGCTGGTGGGATAACTACTTAAATATAGAGGAAAAAGCCTCTATTATTAACGCAGTTGCGGATAATGAAGGTGTTGATAACCTATCAAGACATCTTGGGGAGTAGGATGAGGATAGTAGAATGTACTCATTGCTGGTTTAGTAGCATAGCCACTATTCTTTCGGGGGTAACCCTTAAGCTTATTAAGCTCAGAGAAAACATGATTTTTATAATCACCAGTTTGATTTATTTTTTTGGAAAACTCTTGTGATAAATCAATAGGTTTTAAACAAATGGACGATTTACTAGATGGGTAAATAGAAGCCTGTTTAAAGGGAAAAACACGTCTTTGCTCTCACTAGAAATAGAGAAGACGCTGTGTACACTCTTATTCTAACCATATTAGAATATTTTAATGGTAGATTTACCTATCCTTGACAGGCCCTTTGCTCAGGTAAAAGAGTTAGTCTCCCTTCCATACAGTCTAAGAATCGTATAAAAATTCTCGTATATTTCAGTTCTTATGCAGTACGGACTACCGCTAAGCTTAAGGATGCTGACTAGCATTCTTATAGGACTGCTTTTAATGTTTCTTTTGGAAAATACGAGTGGAATGTCATGCCATTCGGTTTAAAAAACGCCCCATCAGAATTTCAAAAAATTATGAATGACATCTTTAATCCATATTTGGATTTCATCATTGTGTACATTGACGATATTTTGGTATTCTCCAAAACTCTAGAGATGCATATTAAGCACCTTGATATCTTCAAGAAGATTGTTATACAAAATGGTTTGGTGATATCTAATCCAAAAATGAGTTTGTTCCAAACAGAAGTTCGCTTTCTAGGACATTTAATTTGTCAGGGAAGAGTCACTCCAATACAGAGGGCCATCGACTTTGCGTCAAAATTTCCTGACATTATCACTGATAGAACTCAGCTGCAAAGGTTCTTGGGAAGTTTAAACTACATTTCCCCATTTTATAAAAACCTTTCTCGCGATTTAGCCCCATTATATGACAGGTTAAAGAAAGAATATAAATCGCCATGGACTAATAGTCACACTACTTTGATAAAGAGTATCAAACTTCGTGTTCAATCTTTACCTTGTTTAACTTTGGCTAACCCTGCTTGGCAAAAAATTGAACAAACTATTCGTTTATGGTATATAAGAGATGGATGAGTTTGGGGAATTTCAAAAATTCATTGACGAAGATATTGTGTCAGTAAGTATTTCTGAGATAAATAAACTCATTTCTCAAAATAATTATTTGGGATTGTATGTCAAAGTTTTGGGAGAACATATTAATTCTCTTGATAAAAAACTTGATGAGTTAACTATTCTACTAAAAGGTATAAAAGCTGATATAGCTAAAACCAACATCGCTTCTACTTCTGAAAGTAAAACTGATGTTGTTCCTACTTATATTCAAAGACCTCCTGAGATTCAGGATTTTAAGTTTAAATCATTAAATGATTTGAAAGAACTTCTTGATAAAAAGTTTTCTGGTTTAAATATAAAACCTATTGATTTATCACAAGAGTTTTCCAAAAAAAAGGATCAAACTGGTGATTATAAAAATCATGTTTTCTCTGAGCTTAATAAGCTTAAGGGTTACCCCCGAAAGAATAGTGGCTATGCTACTAAACCAGCAATGAGTACATTCTACTATCCTCGTCCTACTCCACAAGATGTCTTGATAGAGGAACGAGATTGAAATCAGACAAATGCGTCTTACAGTGGTTCCGAGATTTACGAATGGAACCTCGACGGGTTAACAGATAGACAGTTGACCATCCTTGTTCACCGAATGCTTATGTATGCAACCATTTGCAAAAGCACTAAAAATAATGATAGAACTGTATGCAAAATGATCATTGCAGGTTTTACAGGTCAGCTCAGAGGCTGGTGGAATAACTACTTAAATATAGAGGAAAAAGCCTCTATTATTAATGCAGTTGCGGATAATGAAGGTGTTGATAACCTAGGCTTCGCTCTCACTAGAAATAGAGAATACGCCGTGTACACTCTTATTCTAACCATATTAGAACATTTTAATGGTAGATTTACCTCACAACATGAAACGATTCGTACCTTACTCAATGGTCTTAAGTGCGCTACATTGACCAAATGGAGGTGGTACAAAGATACGTTTCTCAGTCGGGTTATGGAGTTACCCGAAAACAAATTCAAACATTGGAAAGCTAAGTTTATAGACGGCCTTCCTTCTTTATTCGCAGAAAGGGTTAGAAAAACCCTAAGAACCAGCCATAGTGAAATTCCCTATAAGTATTACACCTACGGCAAGTTAATAGGAGTTTGCAATCAAGAAGGACTAAACTTGTGCAACGAGCTCTTTATGTCACGACAGCTTAAGATGAATAAGCATAAATAAAAGATCTCAGCTTGGAGACTTTTGCACACAGTTCGGTTTACCTGAACCAGCAACCTATTGTAGAAAAAAGGAGTATTACTGATCCCCTAGAACTGAAGGTTCTAACAGGAGACGAAGATCTAGACGAAGATCTAAAGAAGAAACAAAAGCTAGAAAAAGCTCTCGTAAATCTAACAGATTTACTAAAGACCGGTCAGGAAGAGACCTTTCTAAAATCAAGTGTTACAAATGTGGAAAGCGAGGGCATATTGCTCCAAATTGCAAACTGAATAAGCTCAAAACCTTAGAACTTGATGCCGAATTGCATGATAAGGTTTATAGTTTGTTATACACCTCCGGTTCAGATGATGACTATGAATCATATTCAGAAGCAGGTTCAGATATTGATCTTATTGATTTGTCTGACCATGAAGAACAGGCTGATAGCTCATATACCACTTGCCAAGGTAATACATGCAATTGTGAAGGAGATGAGATCTACAAACTGCAATCACAATTTCAAGATTTCAATCTTAATATGTTCACTTCTGATAATGTGATAGAATTATTAAAAGAAGTTACTGATAACAAACTTCGAGAAAAGATTATTAATCTTGCCACTGCTAATAATTCTAGCTCTTCAAAACCACTTGTTGATATCAAAGAAAATGATTTTAAAGATTATGCTCCTTATTCATTAAAAGAGGTTGATAACCGTTTAATGATAAAAAATACTTTTGTTGAAAAAGATGCCTCTTTTAATGATCTAAAAGAAGAGGTTGAAAATCTCAAGAGAGAAATAAAAGCTCTCAAGCATAATCAAGCTGTTTGCGACAAAAGGATTTCCCAAATTGAGGACAATAATCCTATGCATATCAGTCCAGTTCAAGCCAGCTCTTCCAAAGGTAAAGAGGTTTGCCATGATGAACCTACTACCAGTGACCCTGAAACTAATATGTTTTTGGGAATGATGCAAGTTGTCACTGCCCACAAATGGTATATTAAATGCACCATTTTAATTGATAATAGTTTTTCTATTTCTAACATTGCTATGATCGACAGCGGTGCAAATGTTAGTTGCATTCAAGAGGGTCTTGTCCCCTCAAAATATTTTCAAAAAACTGCGCTTATGGTCAAATCCGCATCAGGACATGCTTTAGATATAAAGTATAAACTCTCAAATACGAAAATCTGCCAGAATAAGGTTTGCATACCATATTTCTTATTTCTGGTTAAAAATCAGTTGCATCCTCCAATTATATTGGAAACGCCTTTTATAAATGTAATTTACCCTTTTACTCATATTGATTCAAAGGGATTTTCAGCTTCGTATAAAGACGATGAAATAAGTTATACTTTTATCACGGAGCCTATAACTCGTGAAATTGATGCTTTAATTGATATGAAGCAAAAACATGTCGATTCATTACAATATGAACTCTTTAGCATGAATATATTTGAGTCCCTCAAATCTGCTAAAATAAAGGAAAAAATTAAATTAATTTCCAAAAAAATCGCCATTGATATATGTGCAGATCACCCTAGTTCTTTTTGGAATCGAAAAAAGCATATTGTCACCCTTCCATATGAGGAAGACTTCTCTGAGGATAATATCCCTACCAAGTCCCGTCCCTGCCAAATGAATTCTGAATTAGTAGAATTCTGCAAAAGGGAAATTGATAACTTGTTACAAAAGGGTTTGATAAAACCTTCCAAGTCTTCTTGGTCATGCATAGTATTCTATGTCAATAATGCTGCAGAAAAGGAGCGTGGAGCTCCCAGGTTAGTAATAAATTACAAGCCTTTAAACAAATGTTTAAAATGGATAAGGTATCCTATTCCAAATAAAAGAGACTTACTTTCAAGGTTATACGACGCCAATATATTTTCAAAATTTTATTTAAAATTAGGTTATTGGCAGATTCAGATATTTAAAGAGCATTCTTATAGGACTGCTTTTAATGTTCCTTTTGGGCAATACGAGTGGAATGTCATGCCATTCGGTTTAAAAAATGCCCCATCAGAATTTCAAAAAATTATGAATGACATCTTTAATCCATATTTGGATTTCATCATTGTGTACATTGACGATATTTTGGTATTCTCCAAAACTCTAGAGATGCATATTAAGCACCTTGATATCTTCAAGAAGATTGTTATACAAAATGGTTTGGTGATATCTAAACCAAAAATGAGTTTGTTCCAAACAGAAGTTCGCTTTCTAGGACATTTAATTTGTCAGGGAAGAGTCACTCCAATACAGAGGGCCATCGACTTTGCATCAAAATTTCCCGACATTATCACTGATAGAACTCAGCTGCAAATGTTCTTGGGAAGTTTAAACTACATTTCCCCATTTTATAAAAACCTTTCTCGCGATTTAGTCCCATTATATGACAGGTTAAAGAAAGAATATAAATCGCCATGGACTAATAGTCACACTACTTTGGTAAAGAATATCAAACTTAGTGTTCAATCTTTACCTTGTTTAACTTTGGCTAATCCTGCTTGGCAAAAAATTATTGAGACAGATGCGTCCAATATTGCTTATGGTGGGATATTGAAGCAGATCAATCCCAATGACAAAAATGAGTATCTTATAAGCTTTCATTCAGGAAAATGGACAGAGGCCCAGAAAAAATATGCTATGGTGGCCCATGAGATGCTTACAATTATTAAGTGTGTTCTTAAATTCCAAGATGATTTATATAATCAAAAAATTTTAATAAAAATTGATGCTCAATCAGTCAAATATATGTTTGACAAAGATTTTAAGCATGATGCCTCTAAGCTTATATTTGCAAGATGGCAGGCTCAACTAGCCCCATTTGATTTTGATATTCACTATAAGAAAGGAATTGATAATTTTTTACCAGACTTCTTATCCAGGGAATATATTCAATAAAATATTTTACGAATATTTTTTTAAAGAAAAAACCTTGATTTCCATTCTAAAGGTAATTATATTACCTAAAGACCTTAAAGAAGTCATTGTTAAAATTATCATTAATGACTTATTAAGAGAAGATTTTTCTATTTATGACTACTCAGAAGTAGTCCGAGAAGACTTAACAGATTATTTTTCAGAATAACTAATCTGCTTTCCTACAGGATGGACCCGCCTTGGAGGCAAGTTCGAGGAAGAGGACGGGGAAGATCAGCCCTAGGAAGGTCCTCTGGACATTCCAGTTCTCAGGGATCGTCATATCGATCCAATTACCCGGTTATACAGATGGGTAATAGAAGTCTGTTTAATAAAAAGGTTTCTGGTGAAGGTGAATCTTCATCTGCTGTTGTCCCTGAGCAGATCGTTAATCTGAAAGATATTCCAAAGGATAGCCCGTTATACGAGCATATGCAGGCATTTATACATGCGCAGAAGCAAAAAGATACTTTTGCTTCAGTTATGAAAGAGGATAATGATAATATCACATCCTATTAGCAACTTCAGAAAAGGGAAATTATATTTCTCTTGGAAAACTCTGATATTCAGAGAAAAATGAACCATGGAAAATATTCCAGAGGTACTTGATCAAAGGATTATATTACCCGGGAGAGTCATACAAAACCCGTTCATATTATGAAACCATATTGACAAGTAGTGGAAGTGCAAAAATTCAGCACTTTTGCCCTATGGGTTATACCCCAGAAGAGAATGTTTATAACTTCTCAAAAATAGTGATCAAACAGATTATATCTGTTGAGGACTGGGGAATATCAACCATGAAAGAAAGGCAGCTAAGCCTCAAGGGTATTGCTATGAGTTTTACTTATTGGTATTATATCCAAGCTTTCAGTAAAACACTGTTTTATAACAATGATAAAAACAAACACACATGGTTTGTAAAAATTTGCGCAAAGATATTTTGCAGAACCAATCCCAAATTGGTTCATTAACTGGTGGTCATACCACGGTCCTACAGTCCAAATTTTGCCGAAAAAATTCCTCCAGTTATACAAGGAATGGAAAAAGGTATCTTCTTTTCTCGGTAAATTATATCATGAAGATCACATCTGCTGGTTGGACAAGATTGATCAAATATATTTTTTTATAGAATTCTCAATACCCTGGATCCATAAATGGGCCCCAAAAATAAGATTCACGGAGGAAAATATTCCTTGCTTGTACCGAGTATGTTATAACAACTTCTGAGAAAAATTATTAAAAAAGGATCGCAGGTCCAAACAATTAAATGGACAAGAACTTATTGACACAATTATTAACACAGTTAATACTTATAAAGAACTTCCTCAAAAGGGAATTAGCGTTGATAATCCCTCAGTCAGGCATATTGCCCGAAGAATCTCCACTCAAGATGGAGATAAGGAAGCAATGATCAACGAGTATCTAGAGGAAATGAAAAGAAGCTTGCTTCAAAATATCACTCAGATTGATAAATCTGATACTTCAATGCAAAGTGAAACCAGTAACGAGGAAGCACAACGCCATGAAGAAGACAATATATTGTCCACATAATATATACAGGAAGCAAATGATTTGCTGCAATCACTAAAAGCCATGGAGAAAAAGCGTGGCAAAGAAAAAATCTAAAGGCAACAGACTACAGAATATAGGCTGTCAATCTGTCGCTTTCTTTTACAGTTTATACACTGATTAAAACAGTAGATACACCATTTAGGGACCCACATGGGACCCTTATTTTACTGTACAAAGATTCTTTAGGTTTTCTTTTCTATATAAGTGCTCATTTTGTTAAGTAGGAGCACACCGAATTTTCTTACAATCTCTCTCTTCTCTCTAGAATAGCTTTGTAAAGAAAACAGCAGAAAGTGTTTGCCACTGTTCCGACTTTAATAAAAATTCTTGGATCAGTATTTGCAAGTAACATTGGCTCTTGGTCGTCCCTAAGGTATTTACTTTTATTTTTAGTTTAGTTTATTTTAGTTCTGTTCTCCTAGCCCGGACGATGTCCGGCTAAACGTCTTCCATATCTAAGTCTCTTACCTAACATCTCTCCTATAAACACCATGAACGGATCTAAGCTTTATTAAAATATAAAGGAATTTTGATATGGTTTCTAGACTTGGTTCTGAGATGGTGGTACAGTCGGATCTAGCACTACTCTTATTGGCTTGGCCTTAGTGGCTATGTCTGGTCAGCCGTGGACTTAAGCCCGTTATTGAGGAGAGAAAAAGGGCGTCCCTTCCCGGTTAGAATCATCAGACACATGGGCTCAATAAGAAGTATGTATTAGATCCTTGACAGGCCCTTTGCTCAGGTAAAAGAGTTAGTCTCCCTTCCATACAGTCAAGAATCGTATAAAAATTCTCGTATATTTCAGTTCTTATGCAGTGCGGACTACGGCTAAGCTTAAGGATGCTGACTAGCATTCTTATAGGACTGCTTTTAATGTTCTTTTTGGGCAATACGAGTGGAATGTCATGCCATTCAGTTTAAAAAATGCCCCATTAGAATTTCAAAAAAAAATTCTCTATCTCAGGGATCATCATATCGATCCAATTACCCGGTTATACAGATAGGTAATAGAAGTCTGTTTAATAAAAAGGTTTCTGGTGAAGGTGAATCTTCATCTGCTGCTGTCCCTGAGCAGATCGTTAATCTGGAAGATATTCCAAAGGATAGCCAATTCATTTGGCAGGGGCGGGACTTGGTAGGGATATTATCCTCAGAGAAGTCTTCCTCATATGGAAGGGTGACAATATGCTTTTTTCGATTCCAAAAAGCACTGGGGTGATCTGCACATATATCAATGACAATTTGTTTGGAAATTAATTTAATTTTTTCCTTTATTTTAGCAGATTTGAGGGACTCAAATATGTTCATGCTAAAGAGTTCATATTGTAATGAATCGACATGTTTTTGCTTCATATCAATTAAAGCATCAATTTCACGAGTTATAGTCCATTTAATTGTTTGGACCTGGGATCCTTTTTTAATAATTTTTCCCAGAAGTTGTTATAACATACTCGGTACACCGATGTCGATCATAGCAATGTTAGAAATAGAAAAACTATCATCAATTAAAATGGTGCATTTAACATACCATTTGTGGGCAGTGACAACTTGCATCATTCCCAAAAACATATTAATTTCAGGGTCACTGGTAGTAGGTTCATCATGGCAAACCTCTTTACCTTTGGAAGAGCTGGCTTGAACTGGACTGATATGCATAGGATTATTGTCCTCAATTTGGGAAATCCTTTTGTCGCAAACAGCTTGATTATGCTTGAGAGCTTTTATTTCTCTCTTGAGATTTTCAACCTCTTCTTTTAGATCATTAAAAGAGGCATCTTTTTCAACAAAAGTATTTTTTATCATTAAACGGTTATCAACCTCTTTTAATGAATAAGGAGCATAATCTTTAAAATCATTTTCTTTGATATCAACAAGTGGTTTTGAAGAGCTAGAATTATTAGCAGTGGCAAGATTAATAATCTTTTCTCGAAGTTTGTTATCAGTAACTTCTTTTAATAATTCTATCACATTATCAGAAGTGAACATATTAAGATTGAAATCTTTAAATATCTGAATCTGCCAATAATCTGATTTTAAATCAAATTTTGAAAATATATTGACGTCGTATAACCTTGAAAGTAAGTCTCTTTTATTTGGAATAGAATACCTTATCCATTTTAAACATTTGTTTGAAACTTCGTGTTCCTACACCTATAATATATCCTTTTTAAACATTTATTTGAAAGTTCGTGTTCCTACACCTATAATATATCCTTTCATCCAAAAATAAACGAAGTGGGTGAAGTTAGATAGAGTGGGTGAAGTGTATTTTAAGTTTTTGACTGAAACAAAATGAGCCGAATGGTTAATTTGTGTAATAAATGATCATTTTATTATTTTGGATAAGAAATTTTAACTTAATAAATATTTTATCTAATTTTTCCTTTCATAAAATGGAATCTTGGACTTTTGTGGACATGTTTTTGTCTCCTACTGTACTCAGTCAAACGATTTTAATTGAGAAAAAGTAGTCTTGGTTGTTAGTGAATTTAAAAGTTAAGAAATTTGTTTAGTAGTGTAAGGTTTTTTTTTGTTTTTTCTATCTTTTACTCATTGGATATCAAAAAATCTTCTCTAGTCTACAAATCTAGAAGAAGATGCAAACTCTTACTAATTTGTAAATTAGTCCTTTTTTCCTATCAATTTAAAATTAGGGGGGCAAATAAGGAAATATCACAATTGAAATAAAAGCAAAATTACATAATTAGACAAATATTTTTATTATATTTACATAACATGTCAACAATTTAAAATGATTACATAATATATTAGAACTTTCAAATTTCCTATTAAATTTGAAAAATTAGGCCTTAGATACATGCTGCATAATTATAGATTAAAATATCGAATATTTTTTATTTACACCAAAATAATTTCTAAACCTAATAATTTTTACCTCCCTAGCCGTCACTCCTCTCCCTTGATCTCCTCATTCCTTCTCCTCATATATCACAAGTGAAGCTCCACAATTTAGAAATTAATACATTTTTTTAAGGAAAAATTACTTAGCTAGACAAATATAGATAATATAACTATTTAACACAGCTATAATTTAAAAAAATTACATAACTCAACAGAGTTTTCTTTTTTTCCTGACAAATTCTTCTATCCAGATACACTCCTTATTCACCCTGTATTTTATATCCCCAAAATAAAATCTAATTTTCTCTCATTTACAGATGTGGATTCTGTTAGGATTTGCCCTGAATTTCCTAACTTATTTGGATTCTACACAATTGTGTTCTAATTCAAAAAGGTTTTCTTGACGGAAAAAGGTTTTCTTGGTGAACAAGAACTCTACAATATCTATCCTTTTTCTTGGAAGAGAAGTCTTGTAATTCTATAAATAGAAGACATGTTCTTCTCAAACCACAACACAATAATATCCATGATGTAGTCATCAAAAGAGTCTTGTTTAGGGGGAGATTTTCTCTCAGTAGTTTTTATGCCTTTTAATATTAGTTTTTCATATGTAGGCCAATTGGCCAAATCATATCGAATAATATGCTTTTTAGTATAGTTTTATGTGTCGTCTAATTTATCGCCTTGATGGTTTGCAATTATAAGCTTCCGCATGACGCCCTCTCGATTTCGATCCCAACAAGTGGTATCAAGAGCCGGACGATCCAATGGGTTCAACGATTCAATGAGCCAATGGTCCAATAGTTCATGGAGATTGAAAACAGGTTCAAGGCGAGTTCAAATCAAGTTGCAACCAATTTGATGATAATGAAGGTTTTTTGTCAAAAAATAAAAATAAAATAGTCTGAAGTACTATGTGTGGAGAGAGAAAAAAAAAATCAATTATATTTCAACAACCCTGCTGCTGATCCATCTTTAAAAATCAAAATCAATTTTCAACCCATGCTTACTTTAACGCATGGACTCCAACTTTCAACTCTTGCTAACTTTTAAGGCTTGAGCTCCTTTCAACTCATGCATATATACTTTTAACGCATGAGCTCCACTTTTAACCTGTGCTTACTTTTAATGCACAAGGCCTCAATTTTCAACTCTGCTCACTTTTAACACAGGGCTTCAATATTATTAACCCGTGCTTACTTTAATGCACAGGGCTTCATTTTTAACCCATATCAATTTTTAATCATGGTAAGCAGCAGTGATATATGAAGATTATGTGAAGAATGAAGATCAAGATTATTTACCAGAAAATTCAGGCCAAGGGGAGATTTGTTAGGATTTGCCCTGAATTTCCTAACTTATTTGGATTCTACACAATTGTGTTCTAATTCAAAAAGGTTTTCTTGACGGAAAAAGGTTTTCTTGGTGAACAAGAACTCTACAATATCTATCCTTTTTCTTGGAAGAGAAGTCTTGTAATTCTATAAATAGAAGACATGTTCTTCTCAAACCACAACACAATAATATCCATGATGTAGTCATCAAAAGAGTCTTGTTTAGGGGGAGATTTTCTCTCAGTAGTTTTTTATGCCTTTTAATATTAGTTTTTCATATGTAGGCCAATTGGCCAAATCATATCGAATAATATGCTTTTTAGTATAGTTTTATGTGTCGTCTAATTTATCGCCTTGATGGTTTGCAATTATAAGCTTCCGCATGACGCCCTCTCGATTTCGATCCCAACAGATTCATACCGGAGCTTATCTTATTCTTTGTCGCCGCCGCCACCGCATTCTCTTTCCCACCACCGGCCACCGCCCTTCACTGCTTCATCATCTGCGCCATAGCCGTCGACGATCCAATCATTTTAAATCAAAAATAAGCAATTCGAGAATTTTCTCAAATCGAAAACGCCATAGCTGCTGCCGCATTCTTTTCCCAGAAACGCCATGGCCGAATTGCTTATGAATTTTTTCAACTCGAAAATAAGCAATTTGAAAATAAGTTGCTTCATCACATGCGTCATTGCTTCATCATGCTCTTGGTGATGGAATTTCACTTATGTCCCGATTTGGTTCTGATCAAGTAAAGAGAGACCAGGGAGGGAACTGAGAGAGAGGAGAGGAGTGAGGGATACGAGAAAGTAAGGAGAAGAGGGGCAACATTTGTGATAGGGTTTTCACCAGAACAGTAGTGCTGGCAGTGGCGATGGTTTTATCGTGGTGATCGAAGAAGAGAAAATAGTAAAGCGAGGCGGCAAGATCGAGGGAAAAATATATTAGATACATGTATCAGTTTTTCTGATATCAGATATATGTATCTTTGATACCAGATCTATAGATATGAAAAAATCTTTTCTTCTTCTATTGAAATATATTGATACAATTAATTGTATCTATGTATCAGGAAAAACTATATGTATATTCGAAAAAATTGATACAATTATTATAAAATTATATCTGTGTATCAAAAAAATTAAAAATATGATACATCTATTATCAAGAAAAAATTGTATCTTAAAAATGTGTTATGTTATGTAAATATTAAAATTATTGCTAAGCTATGTAATATAGACCTAAACTATTGTCTTTTATGAAAATGGAAGTAGTTCATGTGTCCTCTAAACTATGTGAGCTTTACAATGACCGAGCAGCTCTATTTTGCCCTTATGATTCAGCTTTTGAGAAAAGACATCAAATACACCTTGAATTTGTCTTGAAAAGTCGATTACACACTCAAACTATTATGACGATCTATTACACACTTGTACTACTTAAAAGTAAATTTATTTTCACCCTAGAAGTTGATGGTGATCAAGAAGAAATTCATAGTGATAATGACGGTAATTGTTCTAATTTGGTGAGTATTAAAATTTATTGGCGGTACTGGTGCAATTTTGATCTGGATTTGGTGATGGGTGTCAAAGATGATTTTGGCTATGGGTGTTGAATTTTGTGCTGATTCTTTGCATTTTTTGTAGTAACAATGGGGATGATGTGATTCTGATGGTGAGTTTGATTGTGGGTGATAAAATTTGTGGTGATTATTTTGATTTTGGTGATAAAATATATGAATTTGGTGATGGTATCACGTCAATAATAGTGGTTCTATGGTAGCTTTGGTGGTGTATAGTGAAGAAGAAGCAATTAGGTGACATGGAGAGAAAAAAAATTAAAATCTGACATAGCATCTAATGTGGCAATGATATGGCGATGATGTGGCGCAAATGTAATACGTCTCCCATCATGTGACTGGTTATATGTGCGTAAGAGTGAAAATAAATTCACTTTTAAATAGTACAGATATGTAATAGATCGTCACAATAATTTGAGTGTGTAATCATCTTTTCCGAATAAGTTCAAAGTGCATTTGATGCCTTCTCTCTTCTGTTTCCACTGTGATGCCAAAGTTCATCAGGCTAATTTCCTTGTTGCTCGCCACCTTCATCTTACTCTTTGTTCTCACTGCGATTTCCTTAGGAAAAATAAATTGAAGCACGTTTTATTAATTTTATTCAAAAAAAATTTTATATGTATTTATGTATTTTATTCTTCTTCTTTTAAGTATATATCCATGCACAAATATATTGAATACTGACTTATTTGATGAATGTATCAGTGCATATTTTGACATCAAATATATGTATCTTTGTATCAAATACATGTATCTGGATATAAAACTGATACTGGATACATCAAATTAATACTGGATACACTAGATGAAATTAACACTTGATAAATCAAATTAATACTAGATACATTGGATGAATTCTGGATACAGATACACTGGATATAAATAGATACATGAAATTGTGAAATATAGATACATTGAAAACACATATACATTGTGAAAACACATATACAAAGAGTCATTGTGAATTATAGATATTTGATTAATGTATCTGTGCATATTTGACACCATATATATGTATCATTGATATCAGATACACCGGATAAAATTGATACTGAATACATCAAACTAATATTGGATATACTAGATTAAATTTTTAATAAAGATTAAATTTTGAATTTATTATTTTAAATAGTAATAAAGTGAAACTAATCAAGTTACATAATTAAGATACATGTGAATTAATTATTTTAACGAGTAATAAAATAAAATTAATCAAGTTAGATGATTAAGATACACATTCTCTTGATTTTCGCCTAAATTAATGTGATTTAGTTAGAAAAAAATCTTTTACTTCTAAAAATAAATCAAATATGATTCTCGTGTATCTGGGATACATGTTTCTAGCATGTCTATCTGACAAATTTTGATACTAAGTTGTAATTAACTACCAACTCCTGTGCTTTATGTCCATTTTGAATTATTTTATTCTAATTACTTCATCTCTACTGGAATTCATTTACACTAAAAAAATATTAATTTTCTATCATCCTATTTTTTCAATTGTGATAATCATTTTCACGTATTTAAAATAGTGATACATCAGCTAAAACATGTTTATCGAACAAGAAACTACAGTTTCAAAATGACAAAAAAATAGATATCTACTTTTATCCAAAAAGTTTATTGTGATATTAATTTATGAAATTCATCATACTCTTTTACATCAAAAATAAATATTTATGAATTAGTTAAAATCACTATTGTGACAAAAGAATTACGAGATACGAAAATATACAAGTATTAGCAAAAACTTATACTAACATTTATGAATTTTATCTGTGTTTTTTCTACTTCATTAATTAAAGACTAAAGAGATTGAGGCCTCATTTGTTTGTAATTAATGGAGATCTGAATCAGAATGGTTCAGACTTAAGCGCATTAAGTGCATCTGTTTTTTTAAATTTTTTATCACTTAATGGGTCTTAAGAAGTCTGATTCGCTCAGATCCAAACTTAAGTCTTAATCTCATTCAGTGCTTTTTATTAACAATACTAGTATTAGTACCCGCGCGCGATGCGCGGACAATATTTTTTAAAAAATCATAACAAAAAGATAGATAAAAAATAATTTAAATTTACAAATTTACTAAATGAATAGAAACATAAAAAAAAATTATTGACCAGCACATAAATCAATATAAACTAATAAAATACATTCCACAATTATTATTAATTAACTAATTCAACTAATTCATTAGTTGCATTTCCATTGATTTAAAGCACAATTATTATTAAATAAAATGATAAATTAAATTATATAAATTTGAAATAATTTTTTTTTGGTAACTAACAACTTTTATTAATCACCAATGAAGATCATTACAGGGCCATAGCAAACCACCACAGTTTACTATCTCAAAGTAAAGACTCAGACAAAGCAGCTAAATGATCATATCTAAAATGGAAGCTACTGAAGTTTGTCGTTGATCCTAGAGGGGTTCTTACATTACAAGTATAGGCTATATCTTTTGCAAGTGCTTCACATTGTCTTCTCTTGTCTTCAAAAGTTCTCATATTCCTTTCAATCTATACCATGTAGACCAGTTCTGCATATACCATTTTGAAAAGTTGTGCAGTTTGTGACTTCCTTTGGAGCAAGTGATGGCCCAAGATAAGTGAGTGTCCCGGGTAGTTGCTGGTCTCCAGTGCCATTGCAGCCATGACATGACTATGTTCCACATTTGTTGGGTGAAACTACAGTGAACGAATAGGTGATTACTTGATATGGTGTTTGATAATCCACCACCTCATAAGAAGATTTCTCATGACAAAGTTTGCAAGTTTGATTGACTGGTAAGCCCCAGACATGTAGTCGATCAGTGGTGTGTAGCCTATCTTGTAGTTGTAACCAGAGTGTAAATCTAGCCTTTGGTCGAGCATTGTTACCAAATAGCAAACATTTCCAAGGAACTCTTGGGTTATCTCCCAGTAGCGTCAAGTAAATAGCTTTGATAGTAACAGCTTCCTGATACATAGTTTGAGTTTGCTCTAGAACACTTCTAGCTGCAATTAGCTTCCTAACCATCCAAGAAGCCTGAGCAGGTATAGGTGCAGCATAGATAGCATTGGACTTGATTTAGTAAGTGTGGATCCATCTAATCCACAGCTTATCCTGCTTGTGAGCCAGGTCCCAGCTGGTCCTTGCAATGGCAGCCTTATTCCATAGATGGATATTGATGATGTTCAAACCCCCAACTGATTTAGAAGAACACATCTTATCCCAGGAATTTAAAATATTGTTAATTGAATTCATATACAACATAATCAGGTGGCTTAATTTTAGGAATCATCCTAATCTATTATTAGCTAAATTCAATTATGAATTTCAAAATGTATTTATTGTTAAAATATGTCAATATTAACTGATTTTTACCTCAATATAATCTAATTAATTTAATTATAGTGTGTGTATATATATATATATATATATTATAATTCGAGTGTCTTGATTTTAAGAATCATCTAACCTATTATTAGCTAAATTCAATCACGAAGTTTGAAATATATTTATTGTTAAAATAGTTGTTAATATTAACTGATTTTCACCCAATTTTATCTAATTAATTTGATTATAGTAAATTACTATTACTTAATTTTAATTTTTTTAATTGATGTACTTCAATTATTTGAACAAAAAATTATATTTAATTTATGTCAAACAGATCTAACAAAATTAATTTGTAATTGAATGAAATCTTAAAATCATGTTTTTCTTATAAAAATCTTTTTATATAAGTTTCTTGATTGCTAATTAATTATTTTAGTTGATTATCCTTGTGATACTTTTTTAATTTAATCAATTATAATATTGTTAATTAATTATTTTAACTGATTATTCTTCTGGTACTTCCTTAATTTACTCAATTATAATAAAATCATAAATGTTTCGATTTTTTAGTATCACAATTATAATTTTCTTATTTGATAATATTTGAAATGTGAACATTCTAATTTCTCAGTAACACATATCAATACGTCACTTGG
The DNA here is from genome assembly GCA_003996215.1 of Jaltomata sinuosa. Lineage (NCBI taxonomy): Eukaryota > Viridiplantae > Streptophyta > Magnoliopsida > Solanales > Solanaceae > Jaltomata > Jaltomata sinuosa. Next base: position 358,025 of record QJPP01007285.1, read on the forward strand.
CTTGATATCAAGTTTGACTATCTTTTTTTAATATAATATATATAAAAAATATAGATATAAAAAATTTAAATTAGTGAGGTTATTTAAACAAAAACCAAAAAAGAAAGAGGTGAGCAAAATTTTAGAACCAAAAAAAAAAAAAAGGTGAACCAAATCTGAAACATTTTTAAGTATGGAATCTTGTTCACTATTTTTCTTTCAAAAAAATAAAATATGTTTAAAATATTATAATTACTCTTTTTAAATATGGGATCTTATTCAAGATTAATATTATATTCATAAGTTTCAATTATCAAATGTATATATATAAACATTTTCAAAATTACTCCCTTTAACTCTGTGAGATCTTATTCAACACTAATATTACTTACAAAAATTTTGTTCAATTATTAAATGTATATAGATACATATTTAGAATGAGCTCTTTTTTTTATTTTAGGACCATTTTATCCTAAAAATGTAATTATTCTTTATAATACAAACAAATTCAACGAAATAAACTCTTTTCTTTTTATAGTCCACACTTACCATTTGAATATCTTTTTATTGATTAGTTTTCAAAAAATATATAATATTATTGTTATTATTTCTAGCTATTTTATTGCCATGTTTTTTATATATGACCTAATATAATTTGCAGTAACTTTTTGTTATTCACCAAAAATATCATGTAATATTTTTCAAAAGGAAAAAAAATACACGTATAGAAATAAAAAAGAAAATTATAAACACATTACTAAGATATTTTATAGTAGCATAACCTATTTATCAATACAATATGCAAAGATTATTGACATTCTTTTTTGAAATATTCACAATACATAACTACCTATTTATCTATTAAATTGATTATAATATTATAATGATAAGTGTTTATATTTTTGAGAAATTTCACCATTCAAATCGTAATATTTTCTTAAATTCGTATTAATTGTGTTGTGAAAAATTAAGGGACAAAGAAGAGGAAAAAAAGAAGAAGAAACACAAAAATATTTTCAATAATTTTCACACATGAAGTGTTATATCAATCTCAATGTTCATTTTTCTTGAACATAAGAAATATGTATATACATATAAGCTAAGTTTGTGACCCTCAACTTTGCACAGGTAAATTTATTTTGAAAGCTACTAAATTATCAATTTGGCTAATTCATATAAGTTTGTTGAATATATAATTTAAATTTTATCTAAAAATTAATTTTTAATCAGATAATTATTGTTGTTTCTAAATAACTATCAAAATTTGAATGTAACAAAAAAAGTAAAAATTTAAAGTTACTATCAACCTTTAAAAAATTATAAAAATTAAAAAAAAGAAAACTGAAGAGGGAGCAAAATTATGGTCATACTAAGAGTAAAAGGTAGACATATCTTTTTAGCTTTTTTGTACTATGTTACTTGTAACTGAAATAATAGATACATTACATAAATCAAGCTTTTAAATTTCTCAAAAAAGGTATAGACACCATTTTTAATCTTTCTCAAATCAATTATTTATTGGAGATATTTTACCATTTATACAATACAAATTCATATACTAAAAATTTAAATGTATATTTTAAACTTACCAACTTATTTTTTTTCAAGAAAGAAAAATACTGTAAAAAATTAAAATTATTTTCAGTAAATAATTTAATTCCTTGTTTCAAATCTATGATATGAATACAATATTCAACTTCCTCATACATTTTGTCTTCTACTGAACTCTTATCTTGCGTTAGTGATAACATTTCATCAACATGCTTGATCTCGTACTTTATCAAAACCTAATATTAAAAGAATAAAACAAATTTTAAAAAAAATCAATCATATTTATATTATATAATTATGCACAAACTAATGTATAATCAAGAAACTCTATACGCATGTAGTAGTAATTCTAAAAATTCAAAATAATGAAAAGCAAAAGTAAGAAGGATGTTTGGAGAATTGATTGATGACTGAATAGTCATAACCCTGAATATTTATAGCTTTCTTTTTACTTAATAATTATGAAAAAAATAAATATACCATAATTATGTATCATTATTGTTTCAATATATATTTCCTTGCTTTTATTCAATATTCATTTACCATAATATGTATAATCAATAGTAATATTCAATCACAATTTTATTTTATTTTATTTGAAATATGAATTTTTCATAATTTCAAAAATAAAATTCATTTAGTATAGAGTTTAAAAAATAATTAAAATTATTGTTTTTCCATAATCAAGTGTCTTAATTTAAGAAAATTATTGTTTAAATTCAAATTTTGAATAATATTAGTAATTTTTTTGCATTCGGAAAAAATAGTTGTTTGTGTAATTTTATTTTTGTTGGTTGAACTATAAATTCTTACTTTTAATTTATTTTCACCCCAGTTTCACTTTTTTAGGTGAAATATAATTTTTTAATAATTTCAAAATTATGAAAATTATAATTCAAATTATTTGTCCTTGTGAAGCTAAATCAATTTTAAAAATTTCAATAATATTAGTACAACTAAAATTAAATACCTAAGTTTTTTACATTTTGATAAAATAGTTATCACTTTTAATTGTTTTTCACCTCAATTTTATTTTTTGATTGAAATGAAATTTTCACTTTCAATTGATTTTCACCCCAATTTCTTATTTTTGGTTGAAATATCAAAAATAATTGTGATTATTAAATTGAGGTAATATAGATTTTCCATAATCAACTATCTTAATTTAAGACATCATATTAATTAGTAATTATAGTTTCAAATTCAAATTTTAAATTAGAGTTGAAAATGGTAAAATAGTTGTCATTTAAAATTATAGATTATATTTTTTTTCAGTTTAAATATTTTTTTATGAATTAAAATAATTTTTGTTGTAAAAAAGCCAAGTGACTAGTTCTCAATACGCCACTTGGCGCAACCTTATGCTAGACTACCCTCCTTTTAATAATATATAGATTTCTTTTTCTTGGTTGAAATATGAAAAATAATTGTGATTATTAAATTGAGGTAATATAGATTTTTTATAATCAACTATCTTAATTTAAGAAATCATATTAATTAGTAATTATAGTTTCAAATTCAAATTTTTAATTAGAATTGAAAATGGTAAAAGAGTTGTCATTTAAAATTATAGATTCTATTTTTTTGAGTTTAAATATTTTTTTATGAATTAAAATAATTTTTGTTGTAAAAAAGCCAAGTGACTAGTTCTCAATACGCCACTTGGCGCAACCTTATGCTAGACTACCCTCCTTTTAATAATATATAGATTTATTTTTTTATTGAAATAAAATTTTCACTTTCAATTGCTTTTCACCCCAATTTCTTATTTTTGGTTGAAATATGAAAAATAATTGTGATTATTAAATTGAGGTAATATAGATTTTCCATAATCAACTATCTTAATTTAAGAAATCATATTAATTAGTAATTATAGTTTCAAATTCAAATTTTAAATTAGAGTTGAAAATGGTAAAATAGTTGTCATTTAAAATTATAGATTCTATTTTTTTGAGTTTAAATATTTTTTTATGAATTAAAATATTTTTTATTGTAAAAAAGCCAAGTGGCTAGTTCTCAATACGCCACTTGGCGCAACCTTCTGCTAGACTACCCTCGTTTTAATAATACTAGCTTAGCGTACGTGCTTTGCACGTGTGTACCACGTCAATTAATAAAAAAATATATAAAATAAACAAAAAATATATTACATGTGTAACTCATATCATTGAGTACACAACTTTGAACATTGCTTACGTATTACTAAGCAATATATTTGAGTAACAAAATAAATACCAAGAAAAAATTTATGATTGAATGAACACATATCTTGATCTCAGACTTCGCCCCTATATGCGAATATAACTCACAATTCAATCTTTAAATCAATATATTTCCCTTTCAATTTCTAAGCATCTTTACATACATATAAAGATTGTCCACTTAATAACTAATAAAGAGTGATTGAAGTTATCAACCATGACCCATATAATCAAAGCAAAACATGATACTAATCCCAACTATACATATAGGAAAGATATTCATCCAATTGAATTTACTTTGATCAAGCTTCGCCACAAACATGAAGTTCCACAAAGTGAAATTCGGGAAGGGTAGACTATACGCATATCTTACTCTATCTCAGGTTGTTTCTAAGTACCCTCGAACTCAAGAAAAATTGTCCAAAGCGGTCCAAAAAAAGAAGTAACAGAAGTACAAGAAATAATGGATACTAACAAAAATAATAGATAGTAATATAATAGAAACTACAACAAAATAATACGATAATTGAGATATTAGAATAATACGATTAAACATAACCTTCACAAAAAATTCTCAAAATCCAACCAGACATTCATCTACCACCTGTACTAAGTAGAAAAAATAGCATCTAGTAACATAATAAAAACTACAACAAAATAATATGATAATCGAGATATTTGAACAATACGATTAAACCTAACATCTATATAAAATTCCTCAAAGCCCCACCAAGTATTTATCTACCACCTGTATTAAGCAGAAAAAATAGCAGATAGTAACAAAATAAAAACTATAACAAAACAATATGATAATCGAAATATCAAGACAATATGATTAAACTTAACCTAGGTTGGAGTTGTAATAAGCAATTATACAAAAGAAGAATTGAGTCACTGCATAATAAAGTTTGTGTCGAACAAAAGTTTGTGTCCCTCATAATTAAGTTATTTTATTTTGATACGTATTGTGAATGTTATTTTATTATTATAGAAAAGAAGGATTCTCAATTTATAGAAGTCATAAATTTTTTCTCCAAAAAGAATTTTTTTAAATAAGGTAGATTTTTATTTTTCCTTCATGAATTATTTATCAATATTAAAATAATATGAGTTCTCAATAAACTAACTCATACTAATAGGAGTTTTAGTTTTTTTTTTCATACGTTTATGCCTCCATTTTCTTTATTCAATTTTATAGGATTATGTTTTTTTTTAAAATAATTATCCCAAGGTAAATAATTGTTCAAATTAGACACGTTCAACGTTTGTAACTAAGGAAACGTGTGGCAAATAAATCTTACCGTGTCTTTTCCTTCTCTTTTTATCATATATTTTGGGACTCTTAATTATTAGTTCTCCTAATAATTTTTATCATATATTTTATTGTTACCATACATTGTAACTTTTCCTTAATTTATAAAACTTATCGTATCTTTTAGGACTCTTTAATTTAAAATATTATAAAGATAATTAAATAATAACTAAAACAAAATAATAAAAAGATAATTTTATCTAAAATAGAGTCTTTTACTGAAGGTACGTACGTTGCTCGTGTATATCTCGTCAAATAATAAATATATAAAATTATTAAAAATAATAATCAATATTAAAATAAATAAAATATTATTTAAATGATGAAATAAATATTATTACATAACTTCTGAAGATGCAATTACAATAAATTTCGTTAGTATTTACATATCACTTGACAACTTTCTATAGATGATGTTGTTGATTTATGTTCTCTTTTGGCATTTTAATTGCATTGTCATTATAAAGATTTTATTATCATTATTGATAGTCCTTTTGAAAGTGTAACATATATAATTTTTTTGTGCGCTCACATGATATATGTAGCCGTTGAATTCTATAATGAGCAAAGAGGTTTTACGAATTTGTTTAATAAATTTATTCTGACAATTTTTTTTGACCAGTTAAATAATTATTTTGTCTAGTATGAAATCTAATTTTAAAGGGTTAAAAAATGAATTACATAACTCAAACTCTAAATCTATACGTGAAGGTCTCCGGTTAAAGCATCCTACAAATTTCATAATTGTTAGTTGAAAATAGTTATAAGAACCAATTTAATTAAAATTCAGCCACAACAACATTCCACCAAATTTAGGATTCAATAATCTATTTAAGTTCCTGTTTTTCTTTGCCCTAGAGTAATACAAAATCATATCCTTCTTTACAATAATAATAGTCTCATTATTTAACGCATGATATAGTTAGAAGGGTAATAAACAAATGTTTAAATGATGTCAAAGTTTCTAATATTAGAAAAATTAGTATGTAAGGAAAATAGGAAATATATTGCGCATGTACCTAATATTAATGAGTACATAGTTTTTAAAAAATTACAATGTTATTAAACAACGTGCACGTTTGATGAGTTGTAAAATAATTTTCTTTTGAAATGTAATTTCAATTTAATTGTAATATGAACTAATTGCAGATAAAGATATTCAATACATTCATTCATCAAAGAAGCTAATTAATTAGGTATTTGTCACTCTAAATTTGTAAAGACACGATTTATACCGAATAAATATTCGATTAAATTAGTTGAATCAAATAACAAACTACACTTAAACATATATGTTATAAAATATATATACATCTCTAACCAAGGTATTCGTTACTTTAAATTTCACAAAGACATGATTTATATCAAATAAATATTGGTTAAATCAATTGAATCGAATAACAAACTACACTCAAACATATATCTTACAAATTATATATAAGTTCCCAACTAAGTCACTAAGATATTCGTCACTCTAAATTCACAAAGACACGACTTATACCGAATAAATATTGGATTAAATCAATTGAATCAAATAACAAACTACACTCAAACATATATTTTACAAATTATACATATGTCACATCCCCAACTAAATAAATATCTTGTGTTTAACTAAAATAAAAGCACTTAATAAGTACTCCGATTGAATTGAAATAGTTGAACTCACTGATGTGCCGCCATTTTACGGCACTTTCGACTCCTTTAAACTAAGAACAATCGTACGTTTTCAAGTAACCGTCGTCGTTTTTGATGTGTTTATGGTGTATTTTCAGGAAATGGAGACAAACATGGAAACGGAAGGAAATACGAGAAAAGAGCATTCTGGATAAGAGTGACGGCCTGAGTGACGGCCCGTCACACATGTGACGGTCCGTCACAGCGACCGTCAAGTGAAGGCAGTGGACTGCCTAAGGGTGACGGTGCCGGCGACGGTCCGTCAAGCCAGTGACGGTCCGTCAGCCGGGCCGTCACACCAAAACAGTGTCGCGCCAAAGGCTGCCCGCGATTAGGATTCCTACCGTGTTTGGGATTTGGTTTCTTTGACTCCTATAAATACCCTATGTTAGGTTTATTTTATGCATTATGCAAGTTGCTTTTCCAATAGCTTTTACATACATTACTCAATAATTTTAGGAGTTTTAGTCGACCTGGAGATCAAGAAACACGTTTTATACTTCTTGAATTCGTGTTCTTGATATTGTTCTTGGGATCTTTGTTTTCTTGTTCTTGGAATAATTGAAGATTGTTTTCACTACATTGTAAGGATCTCTTTTCTTTATTATGAATATGACTTTCTTCTATTCTTCTACAAGCATGATTAACTAAACCTCCCACAACTAGGGTTGTGGGAGCCATGGCTAAAGTAGCGATATAGATTCCGGGTAGCGACGGGGTCAATATATATGTTGTCAATTTGTTAATCATTCATTATTTAACGTTTTCTAGTGGTTGCAAACATTAGAACATGCCTAGGTTTAATTTTCTTGAGTAAAGAGATTAAAACCGGGAAACTTGATTAACGACGAGGATTCGAGACTACTAACTCTCGTCTTATGATTAATGCTGTAACTAGATTAATCTACTTGATGTTTAGGATTGAAATCTAAAAGCACACCTTTTCAAGTTCGAGAGAATTGAAAAGTAAATTTGTCTATTTGGTTGAGAAACGTTTAGACGATACCATTAATTCAATCACATCGTGACACGCATATAGAAAGAACCCGGCTAAGCCTAGAATCGACATTGTTACCAACGCCATGGTAAACACTTCCCTAGTTCATTCTCCTATTGATTAATTCTCGTACATTATTATTTGCTTTTGTTCATACAAAAAACCCCCCTTTATTTACCGGAAACTATTGACCATTAGTCACATACTTCACTAAAGACTTAACTTTCACCATATTCTCTGTGGGATGGACCCCAACCTTTGTTGGGTTCTATATTTGACAACGATCGCTTACGCTTCGTAATTGGAGTGGTACTTTGAGCGTTATCACTCACCTTAAAAAATTTAAGAAAATAAAAGAATGTAAGAACTTTAATTAAAAATTAACGTTATTACCAATCTTAGAATCTTTGGATGAGCAAATTAATGGCTTTAGCGATCATAATAACAACTTCTTTTCTAACTCGTCAACACCTAGAAGAATCATATAATACTTCGCTTCCTTTGGATCTTGCACATAGCTCTTCATGAGTTCGTCCAAAGCATTAGTATTGCTGCAAGTACGATGACGGCTAAAGTACTTTTATGCAACAAACCCTATCGTAGGACAAAACAACAAACATTGTTTAAATAATATTTTTTACCTAGTCCAAAAAATAAAGATTTTAAGTCTTAAATATTAAGAAAATAGTAAAATGACTATTTTGTCTATTGCGGAGTCTTTTAATGAAGGGTAAAAAGTTCAAATCACATTATAAGATCCTTCACACTTTTAATATAGTGTATGTGTGTTGCACGTGTGCATCATACATATGCGTTGGACATTAACATTGAAAAGATAATTTAAATATGGAGGGTATAAAAGCCGATCATTAGTTAGAGGATATATATATATTCAACATAAAACAACACTCTTGTAATAAAAAAGTACTCGTAAACCCAAAATATATTAGAATCAAAATAACATGACATCATGCGTAAGCTAATAATTGTGAATTCTGACAGCGATAAATTGGATGACAAAGAAAACTATAATAAAACACATAATATTTAATATAGTTTGGTCAAGTGATCTACATATTGAAAAACTAATATTAAAAAACACAAAACTTATTGAGAGAATAATCTCTTCTTAAACAAAACTCTTCAACGACTACATCTCGTGGATGTTATTCTATTATTTGTGGAAAGAAAGGATCCTTAATTTATAGAAGTCTAAAACTTTTCCTCCAAGAAACGATTAACCAAATATGGAAGAGATATTTTTCGACAAGAAAACTTTTTCCACCACGAAAAATAATCAAGCCAAATACAAGCAAAAAAACTCTTAAACTTGGGAAAAGTTAAAAATAGCAATTAACATAAAAATAAATGATATTAATAAATATTGTATCTTAAATATGTTATTGTCTATTATATTATGTATTACTTTTTAATTTTTTTTTATCCCTCTTTAGAAGCTCCCACTTTTTTGCTTCCTTGGTGGACTCGAACCTACAATCTTAAAGTTGAACGTGAAAAATGTTTACCACAACTCTGTATGTCCACTTTTCTAGTTTGATTTGTGTTTTAACATGTATAAGTTTACAACTAAAAAAATTAGAATTAATTATATTATTTATTATTACTATATACAGATTATATTTTATATATATATATATATATATATTCCTTACTCGCCTTAATATGTTTATGGTTTATTTTACGATGTATAGTAAATTTCAATACTTTTTTAATTAAAGTTAAACCTAATTTTATTAGTAAAATTTTAAATTTAAATTATATGTATACATATAATGATATAAAGATGATATTTTTAGATTTTAAGGTATTTTATTGGATTATGTATATGGTGTATTAGTAATGTTTGCATTAGTTATGCTGAGATTTTTCTTATGCAGTGTTTGGTTTAGTGTATTAAAAATAACATGCATTCCATAATTTCTAAAAATATGGTGTTTTATAAAAAATACCCTCCACAAATATGGTAGAAATGATATGGAAGTGTCTTGAGTGACAATTGTGTCTTTAGCCATTCTAATGCATGCATTAGAACCCATTGCATTACTAATACATGGAAATTCATGGTATTACTAATACATAGCTCAAAACACAATAGAGTGTATAACGAATGCTTGCATTAGCTATACATAGGTTGAAAAATCATACCAAACAAGATATTAGGAATACACAAAGCTAATGCATGCAGTAAATTTTCTAATACACTCTACCAAACGACCCCTTAGTGTGTCCAGTATTTTCATCTATAGGCTTAGGTAATAACATCTATCCACTCTAATTAGATTTTAAGGGTTTAGAATTACTTAAGTTAATCATAGTTAAGAGTTAATGATTTCCTATGAAGAAAATTATTTCTAACTCTATAACAAAGTAGTAAAATTAGTACTCTATATTTGCAAAAGCGTTGGACATTTTACGACTCTCACTATTTAAATTAAGTAAACTTTAATCAACATGTTAAAATGTACTCTTTTTATCATTTTAATCTGACAAGAATCGTAATTATAGTACTTGTTTTGTATAGCTCAGATCAGCCAATGATGTCTAACAGACCACCATGCAAAAGGTCCATCAACCATCACCATGCTGAGACATCAATACATGAAAGAAAGAAGAAAAACAAATAGTACTTGTATATAACTCAAGCATTTTCAAGTCATCCATTCACTATTTTCTCATTCTATTTTACGGGCATCATTTATGTAAAATACAATCGATAACTTGATAACACATGAATGCCAAGATTTGATACATCTTGAGCAGAATATATATAAACTTATTAAATCGTGAACCAACAACTTTAAGGAGATGCACTATTTCCTGCGCGATAATGGATCCTATCTTCATGTCTATCTTCCCCGGGAGTACATGTGATGGTTCCATTTCCAATTATTGCTAGCAAGCAACATGAGAAATCACTTACTTGGTGATAAATTCTTCTTAATCAAGGAATAGGCATCGCTATATATGGCCACCACTTTTGGAAAGACAGCAATCACAATCATAAATATACACAAGATCTTGTCCTTCTTTGTTGCTATGCCATATCAATCTTTGGAATATTTAAAGACAATAATTATATCAATATCTTGTTGAGACTATACATCCCGGGAAGGAGAAGTATTCGGAAAGGAGAAAGAATACCTATAACAAAGTAATTTTTCTCATGATTAAGAAATCTTTATAAAGACTTCTAATTGAAAATCGCTTAGCATACATAATTTTTTTAATTGAATTAACTTTAGACAGTTAAGATAATAAACATATATGATATACCTGGTTGTAGATTGATGCTTGAGATTGTTGGAAGGGTTTCATCGAGGGTTCTAGCCACCTGCTACCAGTGAGTCTGCTAGCAAAATTGAAGTGCAACATGAATAACTATTTTCGATATTTTTCTTTTGAATGCAATTACACTGTATAGTGGCGTCTCCCTTTATATTAAAATAGGTAACAAATAAATAAAGGAGTAGGCTACAAAGACCATGACTCCGCAAAAAGTTCCCTGTACAATGAAAATTCGTATCTTCTGAAAGGGCAAAAAGGCTAGTAAAAGTATATGAAGATACTCATGTACATGACTTCACATGAATTAGTTCTTTCTGTGGGCTGTGAATGTGTCGAAAGGCCTCCATTTGTTGCAAATCCAGATTGTATGATACTTTAGCAATAGCAGGTAAATCATTCGGAGAAGAGATAATTTTGTTCTGTCTTCCAATGCTCCATTTAGGTAATGCATCCCCCACTTGATTCGATTGTCTATAGCACTGTTGAACAGAACAATTTCCTCGATCGATCAGCTCGATTGTCTCCTTTATTGTGTCTTGCATGAGCCATGAGACATTGTGTTTCTTTTTTAACATATTGACCACTATAAGAGAATCACATTCTAAAATAATATGATTTAAACCGTTATTTTTGCACCACTTTAGGCCGAAAAGAGTAGCCTTTTCTTCTGCCATATTGCTACTTTCCTTGCCAATCGACCTATGAAATGCCATCATCATAATCCCATTCCTATCCCTACAAATACCTCCCATTCTAGCGTCTTCGTCCATATTTTTGCTCCCGTCGATGTTATACAAAAGTACGCTTGAAGCAAGTTAATTTAGTCACAACTCACAATACAAACCATATCTCTAGGGATTTCAACAACAAAGTTCTAGAAATCAAATTCACTTTATAAGATGAAAATATTACAGAAAAAAATTAATATAAAGTCAAAACTAATTTAACAACTTCACATCAAGAACAGATGAAGAATACACATATATTTTCTACAATCAATACAATACACAAGATAAAAATTGGTAAAAAGGTATGAGATTAATTTTAAGCACATTCATATGCTAAAAGTCTATAATTGAAAACACGCACACATAAAAGAATTGTATTACAATAAAAGAAAAGGATTGAATTTCATACCAGGACCATAGTAAGGCAAGAATGGATCAATGTAGCTAAAAGGACCAATCCTCATATCTGATTCATCCACTGTATTACTCAGAACACCTCCAACTAACATACCAAACTCAAATAGAACTGAGCTGAAATTCTGGAGAAAAAATAGAATGAACAAACTAACACCATCAGAGAAGAATTCATCATAAGATTAATTAGAGTGTACGCGCACCTTATTACTATCTCGTGGAGATAGAGAGGCTGTTTCCAGAGGATTCCTGGCTTATCAATTTCACTTGAATCAATAAATTCAAAATACCCTAACCCGTAATTAATCGAAAGATACAAACTTTAATCTACCAATCAAATCAAGAATCACCCTATTGGTAAGATCAATAACAATATCAGTGCAACATCAAAAAATAATAATAAAGAAAACCTTGCAAAAGTCAAAATTGTTAGGAAAGATACCCTTTTCTTAATAACTTAGTAGCATGGGGTAATTGGTGGGAGTGAAGAAGAAACCCTCTCGGTGCTTCTTGGGAAGATTTATCTTCGTGCTTGTTCTTCTTGTTCTCAACCAAATTGTACTCTCTCCTTCTGCAGGTCACCCCAATTAGGGTTACATAAATACAAATTATTTGATTTAAATTCTTAAATATATTTTAGTTGATTATTTTAAAGTATGTATAAAACATTAGAAAATAGTAAATGATGATTTTATCTAAAGAAGAGACTTTTAATGAAGGACAAAAAATTCGAATCACATTATAAGGTGCTTCACACTTTTAATATAATATAGATAGAAGATATAGATTCTTATTTTTGGTTGAAATATGAAAAATAATTGTGATTATTAAATTGAGGTAATATAGATTTTTCATAATCAACTATCTTAATTTAAGAAATTATATTATTTAGTAATTATAGTTTCAAATTCAAATTTTGAATTAGAGTTGAAAATGGTAAAATAGTTGTCATTTAAAATTATAGATTCTATTTTTTTGAGTTTAAATAATTTTTATTGTAAAAAAGCCAAGTGACTAGTTCTCAATACGCCACTTGGCGCAACCTTATGCTAGACTACCCTCCTTTTAATAATATATAGATAAAGGATTTATTTTTTGATTGAAATAAAATTTTCACTTTCAATTGCTTTTCACCCCCAATTTCTTATTTTTGGTTGAAATAGGAAAAATAATTGTGATTATTAAATTGAGGTAATATTAATTTTCCATAATCAACTATCTTAATTTAAGAAATCATATTAATTAGTCATTATAGTTTCAAATTCAATTTTTGAGTTAGAGTTGAAAATGGTAAAATAGTTGTCATTTAAAATTATAGATTCTATTTTTTTGAGTTTAAATATTTTTTTATGAATTAAAATAATTTTTATTGTAAAATAGTCAAGTGGCTAGTTCTCAATATTCCACTTGGCATAATCTTATGCTAGACTACCCTCTTTTTAATAATACTAGTTTAGTGTATGTGCGTTGCACGTATGTGCCGCGATAATAATAAAATTACGTATAAAAAATGAACAAATTATTACATATATGACTTATATCATTGAGTATACAACTTAAAAAAATTATATAAATATTACTAAGCAACATATTTGAGTTACAAAATAAATAAATTTAATTTATTATTTCATAATATTACGTAAATAACATATTTGATTCATTTTCAAACTTAATTGAAAGAGTCTACTATAACCCTAGATTTATAAGTTCATCATTCAAATAAAGGCTTTGCATATCAAAATTCACACTTTATATGGTGAATGACTCAAGAGAATTACTTAACTTAGGAAATATAATAGGAGAATCTAAATATACAACTATATTATATACGATGGCATTCCCCCTTCCTTCACTTAATATCAACTTCATTCTCAATAAATATTCACTTTAGTTTTCTTAGTCCATCTCAATACTAATTTTTCATTAAAGTAATTTGAATATAATTTTTTTTTGTCAATATTCTTGTTGTATAGGTTTACGACGTGTAATAAGAGAAACATAAATCTTACTTTGTTTTCTCTGTAAGAGGTGTATTGATGACAACTATGTCATATTTTGAGAGCATCTTATCAAGATCTTCCTCAAACCTTGCTTCGATTTGATTCTCTAGCTACGAATTCATCTTAATACGATCATAATAAACGACTTCAATCGTTGGAGTAAAAGTCTGCCAAAGCTCTGTGTGCAATTCCAACAACATTCCATTCTCCATTAATAACCTGATGATGTCTAGACAAAAAATCTTTCATAATTATGTGACCATCTATGAAATTTACTCTACAATAACTACACCACAATTCACGTAAAAATTATTGTATATTCATATGAAAAAAAGGTGTTGATTAATGAATATATACATGTCCACCCTAAAAGCAATTTCTTTAAAAATTAATGTAAAACTTCAATAAAAAATTAATATTATTACAAAGCTTAGAATCACCCAAAGCATAAATATTACAACGACGGCTAATTGTGACATAAATAGGTTGTGTTTAGCATTAGGACTTTAGTTATGGAACAAACCCATTACGGAACAAACTCTATTGTCAAGGAAAAAATAATAAACATCGTTTAAGTAATATTTACTCAATTTAAAATTCCTAAATTTTAGTGGTTCTTACCTGGTTCAAATAGGAAAAGATTTTAATAGCCAAAATTTTAATTAATTTTAAAATTCTAAATATTAGAAAAATAGTAAAAAGACGATTTCATTTAAAATATAGACTTTTAATGAAGGGTAAAAAGTTCAAATCACATTATAAGGTGCTTCACACTTTTAATATAACTAGTTTAGTGTACGTGCGATGTACGTGTGCATCACGTCAAACCGTTAATCAATATAAAATATATGAAAGAAGAATAACTTATTAAAAATCAATAATTAATTTTAAACAAAATATAATATGTTTATTAGATTCAACAATTAGTGCACTACAATTTTTTTTCAATTCTTAACCCGAATAAGGTGACAATCACGATTATGAAAACATAAATAAGAAAAAAAAATTATGTACATAATCAAAAGTCAATCAAGTTAATTGATATAACATTAACTCAATTCAAATAATCTTGTATAATTTTCACACGTCAAACATGTAAAGTACCATCGAAAAGTTCTAAGGGTTGTAAACACTTCAAGAATATAAATAGTACCAATATGAATGATAAATAAAATTTCGAATAGACATACCTTTAGATCTGTTCGTAATCAACACAAAGTCTCAATCACACACTCCACATGAATCTTCTTTCACCTACACAAAAATATTAAAAAATTAATTAATAATAACTTTTATATGTTTAATCATATATTGACCGAAGAATGTGTAATAACTTTATAAAGACAATAAATATATGAATGGGCAAAAAGTGAAAAAAGAGGTCCTTGTGCAAAAAGAGGTACTGAAATATTATACTGCTTCATCTTATTCGAGAAGAAACAAACAAGGAAAGAAAGAAAAATTGAGAACAAAGAAAGTAAAGTACTAATAATTCAAACTTCAAATTAATAAGACTACCTTCTAATTGACAGACTTTCGAGTATATGATACGAAGGTGGACAAATTTAGCCACTTACCAAGATTGTTATATTATAGATACTTTTCTAGATTTTTATTTATTTTGATTCAAAAGTTAAAATTTTAGTAAATTCAATGCCCCAAATAAAAGAAAATAATTTACCTATTTTTTTTTGGCAAAAATCCTAAAATAGCAGAACTTAAATTTTTTGCCCTGGGAAAAGGCCTAAAATATTTCTTAAAAATTCTAAACCTACTTAAAGTAAAAACGTGCAAAATTTGTATCCAACAAAAAAGAAAATTCTAAGTAGAAAACTTTTCACATATATTTATTATAAGTAATATGTAATATTATAAAAATAATAATATAATAATTAGAGAAAAATAGTGAAAAGACTATTTTATCTAAAGGAGAGACTTTTAATGAAGGGCAAAAAGTTCAAATCACATTATAAGGTCCTTCACACTTTTAATATAGTATAGATATAGATATAGATAGATAATATATAGATTATTATTTTTGGTTGAAATATGAAAAATAATTGTGATTATTTAATTGAGGTAATATAGATTTTTCATAATCAACTATCTGAATTTAAGAAATCATATTAATTAGTAATTATAGTTTCAAATTCAAATTTTGAATTAGAGTTGAAAATGGTAAAATAGTTGTCATTTAAAATTATAGATTCTATTT
Organism: Jaltomata sinuosa; assembly: GCA_003996215.1. Taxonomy (NCBI): domain Eukaryota; kingdom Viridiplantae; phylum Streptophyta; class Magnoliopsida; order Solanales; family Solanaceae; genus Jaltomata; species Jaltomata sinuosa. Next base: position 374,405 of record QJPP01007285.1, read on the forward strand.
TTTTGAGTTTAAATATTTTTTTATGAATTAAAATATTTTTTGTTGTAAAAAAGCAAAGTGGCTAGTTCTCAATACGCCACTTGGCGCAACCTTATGCTAGACTACCCTCCTTTTAATAATATATAGATTTTATTTTTTGATTGAAATAAAAAATTTACTTTCAATTGCTTTACACCCCAATTTCTTATTTTTGGTTGAAATATGAAAAATAATTATGATTATTAAATTGAGGTAATATAGATTTTTTATAATTAACTATCTTAATTTAAGAAAACATATTAGTTAGTAATTATAGTTTCAAATTCAAATTTTGAATTAGAGTTGAAAATGGTAAAATAGTTGTCATTTAAAATTATAGATTCTATTTTTTTGAGTTTAAATATTTTTTTATGAATTAAAATATTTTTTGTTGTAAAAAAGCAAAGTGGCTAGTTCTCAATACGCCACTTGGCGCAACCTTATGCTAGACTACCCTCCTTTTAATAATATATAGATTCTTATTTTTGGTTGAAATATGAAAAATAATTATGATTATTAAATTGAGGTAATATAGATTTTTTATAATTAACTATCTTAATTTAAGAAAACATATTAGTTAGTAATTATAGTTTCAAATTCAAATTTTGAATTAGAGTTGAAAATGGTAAAATAGTTGTCATTTAAAATTATAGATTCTATTTTTTTGAGTTTAAATATTTTTTTATGAATTAAAATAATTTTTATTTAAAAAAGCCAAGTGGCTAGTTCTCAATACGCCATTTGGCGCAACCTTATGCTAGACTACCCTTCTTTTAATAATATATAGATTCTTATTTTTGGTTGAAATATGAAAAATAATTGTGATTATTAAATTGAGGTAATATAGATTTTCCATAATCAACTATCTTAATTTGAGAAATCATATTAATTAGTAATTATAGTTTCAAATTCAAATTTTGAATTAGAGTTGAAAATGGTAAAATAATTTTCATTTAAAATTATAAATTCTATTTTTTTGAATTTAAATATTTTTTATGAATTAAAATAATTTTTATTTAAAAAAGCCAAGTGGCTAGTTCTCAATACGCCACTTGGCGCAACCTTATGCTAGACTACCCTCCTTATAATAATACTAATATACGTGCCCGAGCGATGCACGGATTATTTCAGAAAAAAATGAGGAGAGATAATAGAAATCAATGTATATGAACCATATGCGAAAAATTAGAATTGTTAAAAAAAATATGATTTGATTTATTTAAGCATATTTGATCATACTATATTTTATATTTCAACTATAATTTTATTTCTCAAGGAATATATCCACTAATAAAATCATTGTAATGTTAAAGGAAATCAATTATATAGTCATCAAATTACTTTTTTGTTTCTTATATTTTTTACTGTATTATTCACTATTTCAACTATTTTTTTACATTGGTAGTATAATTTTTTATTTGTTTATCACTTAATATAGTATTATTGTCTATTACTCTTTTTTTAGTATAACGTAGACATTTTTTTTCTTGGAATATTCTATGATTTTTTTAAAAAATTATTCTCTTTTTGTGCCTTGCTTAACACGGGTTGGCTAAAAGTTGACATATAAGTTTGTCAAATTCAATAATTGTATACATTTTTTTATTATAATAATTTAATATTTTAACTAATTTTTTATTTAGTGTTTTACATATAATCCAAATAAATAATTTTAAACCACTTATACTTTGTTTTAATATGAAAATTGATTTTTAGTTTTAATCTATTGATATTATTTACTTATAATTTTAATTGTATTTTTTATTTTAAAAGTAAAAAAAAGAATTTAACTTTCACGGTAATCTAGGTAAAAATGTCGCATTTAACAATCACATCACAATATTAACCACCTTAATTTTTTGACTAATTAATTTATTTTCTTATATATTTATATTGTCTTAATTCTTATTATAAAGAAAAAATGTTATCATTTTAACAGAAAAATTTCTCACGTTGATATCAAACTTCTATCAATGTAAAGTTACACAATTTATTATGTTTATGTTAAAAAAATTATTTTTTGATCATTAAAATTGATCAAACACATGATATTTTTTACAATTCAAATTCAAATATGTTAAACAATGTTGACAGTACATAACTTTTTATCAGTCATAGATAGGTTATATTTTTCTTTCAAATGTGCATATTATATTTAAATTGACATAAATATACATCGTATTCAATTAAATAGTTTTATAATTTAATTAACTAAAGAAATAAATTAGGTACATTTAATGTTTTTCACGTTCTTTGTAAAAGTTTTTATTAGTCAAATTTATAGTGAAAATTGAAAGAGAGATCCAAAAGTGATAATGTCGGGAATAAGGGCATGCAACATGCTATCTCCATTGTTTTAGGGATTCATGAATTTGTATAAAAATTATAAATTAAAAATGTAAAAATATTCTATTCTAAATAATCGTAGCATCATATACTAATATACTATGGCAAAAAAATATTTTCATCAATTAATTTTTATTTATTTTGGGGGATAAAAAGAATAGAAAATGAAAGAATATGAAATACATGGGAACAAAACAAGTCTAGTCTCTAAGAGAAGCCGTCGATCAATTTTTTGCCCTTTCAAATGACACCTACAAAAGGGTGAGAAGAATTTATTTGTCAAATAAATTAGAAAGTTTTCACAAAACTACATAATATGAAAATGAATAATACAAAGTAATCGAAAAGAAAGGCATTGGCGTAATTGAGAAGCTCAATAACATTCTCAAGAAAATGGCTAAACACTTGATTTTGAGATTTTCTCATTCATTCTTGTCTTTTTGATAAAATAAATCAATAATTTAAGTTGTCACACTTGATGCAAAATTAATCAGCAATCACAAATTCTTGAACTTGACAAAAAAATACAAAATACAAATTAAGAATATTATAGTCATAGAAATAACAATGTTTGCAAATGAAATAGTGCCAATAAGAAAAAATGATCATATATATATATATATATATATATATATATACAAAATATATATTCAGAAAGAAAATGTCAAAAAGTCACAAAAAAAAAACTAACTCTTATATATCTTTTTTTTGATATATATTCAAAATAAAATTGCCGTAAATCACATCTGAAAGAGTTAGAAACGATTACAATGACTTTTATTTTTTAAAATATAGAATATAAATAGAAAAAATAAATATAAAAACCAAAAGAATATAAGAAAGATAAATATGTACTCCTAAACTTTAGTAACAGTTTTATCCTGAGTAGTGCAGTTTGGCATGAATAAAAAAACTGAGGTCCTAGGTGGGTCAAAGTTCAAGGTTTCCTTTGAAAGTAATTAATTCAAGTCAAAATATGGTCAGATGATATATAACATAAAATACATTTTCCAATTAAGTTTTTTATGCCTTTATACTGTGAAATCATCAAAAGATTGTATGATGAACTAATGAAGCTTCAATTAAAAATAAAATTAATGAATCCAAAACACAAAAAATTGACAACAAAACAACATTATATATGAATTATTATATTAACCTTTCGGGTTTGAAAGAATAACATACCTGACATGATTTTTTCAATCATTTGAATAAGTCAAGCACCAATCAGTTCCATGTTCCTTCGAGAGGTGATATAGACATATAGTTTGTAATCCAATTGCCTTACAAGGATAAAACATAGTGAGAAAGATCTTGGATGACTCTTAGATAAAGATATATTATATCATAGATTCGACGATGAAGTATCTTGTTCAAGAAAATACATATGCCAATCGGTCCATAATGAATTAAAAACACGATCTTCCTTAGAGCGACCACCACAACATGAGAGAAGATGAAACAACCACAAGAGGTACTCGAAATACACCACATCAACATGTGAATCTAAGTAGCAAAAATGTCGAAGAAAATAAATTTTCACCAAACTGAAAAAGATATAATTCTTGATTAACATAAATGGTTCTATTTTTCCTTCTCATTACCATAGATTTAAAAAAATACCATATAACAATTGAATCTTGAAAAAACTGTAGAAAAAAAGAAAAAGAAAACTAACTTGATCAACTCCAAATGGGAGAAATCATAAGCTAAATTACGCCAAAAATAAACTCGATAACCTTCAAAAGTTCCTACAAACAACGACACAAATACTCAATTCATTAGCAAAAAATTATTAAAATAACCCATAAAAATTGAATCTTGAGCAAACTCTTAAAAAAAACTAACGTGCTAAATTCGAATGAGAAAATTACTGAAGAGTCCTATAATATGTTTGGTGATACTTGCCTCCATCTGTTATATATCAACTGTATGGAGAAATTACAGGCGTGACCTAAAATTGAATCACAAAAAAATACCAATTTCATATAGGGAATACTACAGGAAATCTGAGGAGTAGAACGTGGCACAGTTTGAATTTTGAAAGTCAAATAATTTAATTTTGATCATAAATTCAAGCATGAAATAAAGTCTTTTTAAATAAATTTACATATTTAAAAACTACGTAAAATATAATAAATTAAATTTTTTTTGATAATTCAAGATAATTAAAAGATATATGAAAAAATTACGATAAAAAAAAGACTTATTTGAATTTCAAAATCCGAAAAGTACCACAAAAATTAAGACACGGGTAAGTTTTTTTCCCTGATCAGCAGTAGTATTTAAAACTGCTGCATCGTGATTTTAGTTTAATTTTTATTAAGGATAAAAGATTAAAGATTAGGTTAACCATCACTATCGTTTAAAAGAACTGTTAGAAATTTGAATTTGAAAAGAACCGTAAAAAATTAAATAACTATAAGAAAAACTGCAAAAAATAAAATAAAATAACTATCAAGATTTGAATTATTAAAAATCTGTAAGAAAAAATAAAATAAAGACAACTACTAACTAATTAACTAATTTTTATTAAAACTGTATATGTGTCACCATCCTACGCTGCCACTTGGCAAGATGTTAGGCTAGACTTTTCTCTTTTTAAGTATATATAATATAGATATAGATTCTTATTTTTGGTTGAAATATGAAAAATAATTATGATTATTTAATTGAGGTTATATAGATTTTCCATAATCAACTATCTTAATTTAAGAAATCATATTAATTAGTAATTATAGTTTCAAATTCAAATTTTGAATTAGAATTGAAAATGGTAAAATAGTTGTCATTTAATATTATAGATTCTATTTTTTTGAGTTTAAATATTTTCTTTATGAATTAAATAATTTTTATTGTAAAAACCAAGTGGCTAGTTCACAATACGCCACTTGGCGCAACCTCATGCTAGACTACCCTCCTTTTAATAATATATAGATTTCTTATGTTTGGTTGAATATGAAAAATAATTGTGATTATTTAATTGAGGTAATATAGATTTTTCATAATCAACTATCTTAATTTAAGAAATCATATTAATTAGTAATTATAGTTTCAAATTCAAATTTTGAATTAGAGTTGAAAATGGTAAAATAGTTGTCATTTAATATTATAGATTCTATTTTTTTGAGTTTAAATATTTTTTTATGAATTAAAATAATTTTTGTTGTAAAAAAACCAAGTGGCTGGTTCTCAATACGCCACTTGGCGCAACCTCATGCTAGATTACCCTCCTTTTAATAATATATAGATATAGATTCTTATTTTTGGTTGAAATATAAAAAATAATTGTGATTATTTAATTGAGATAATATAGATTTTTCATAATCAACTATCTTAATTTAAGAAATCATATTAATTAGTAATTATAGTTTCAAATTCAAATTTTGAATTAGAGTTGAAAATGGTAAAATAGTTGTCATTTAATATTATAGATTCTATTTTTTTGAGTTTAAATATTTTTTTATGAATTAAAATAATTTTTGTTGTAAAAAAACCAAGTGGCTGGTTCTCAATACGCCACTTGGCGCAACCTCATGCTAGATTACCCTCCTTTTAATAATATATAGATATAGATTCTTATTTTTGGTTGAAATATAAAAAATAATTGTGATTATTTAATTGAGATAATATAGATTTTTCATAATCAACTATCTTAATTTAAGAAATCATATTAATTAGTAATTATAGTTTCAAATTCAAATTTTGAATTAGAGTTGAAAATGGTAAAATAGTTGTCATTTAATATTATAGATTCTATTTTTTTGAGTTTAAATATTTTTTTATGAATTAAAATAATTTTTGTTGTAAAAAAACCAAGTGGCTGGTTCTCAATACGCCACTTGGCGCAACCTCATGCTAGATTACCCTCCTTTTAATAATATATAGATATAGATTCTTATTTTTGGTTGAAATATAAAAAATAATTGTGATTATTTAATTGAGATAATATAGATTTTTCATAATCAACTATCTTAATTTAAGAAATCATATTAATTAGTAATTATAGTTTCAAATTCAAATTTTGAATTAGAGTTGAAAATGGTAAAATAGTTGTCATTTAATATTATAGATTCTATTTTTTTGAGTTTAAATATTTTTTTATGAATTAAAATAATTTTTGTTGTAAAAAAACCAAGTGGCTGGTTCTCAATACGCCACTTGGCGCAACCTCATGCTAGATTACCCTCCTTTTAATAATATATAGATATAGATTCTTATTTTTGGTTGAAATATAAAAAATAATTGTGATTATTTAATTGAGATAATATAGATTTTTCATAATCAACTATCTTAATTTAAGAAATCATATTAATTAGTAATTATAGTTTCAAATTCAAATTTTGAATTAGAGTTAAAAATGGTAAAATAGTTGTCATTTAATATTATAGATTCTATTTTTTTTGAGTTTAAATATTTTTTTATGAATTAAAATATTTTTTGTTGTAAAAAAGTCAAGTGGCTAGTTCTCAATACGCCACTTGGTGCAACCTCATGTTAGACTACCCTCCTTTTAATAATATATAGATTTTTTATGTTTGGTTGAAATATGAAAAATAATTGTGACTATTTAATTGAGGTAATATAGATTTTTCATAATCAATTATCTTAATTTAAGAAATCATATTAATTAGTAATTATAGTTTCAAATTTAAATTTTGAATGAGAGTTGAAAATGGTAAAATAGTTGTCGTTTCATATTATAGATTTTATTTTTTTGAGTTTAAATATTTTTTTATGAATTAAAATAATTTATGTTGTAAAAAAGTCAAGTGACTAGTTCTTAATACGCCACTTGGCGCAACTCCATGCTAGACTACCCTTCTTTTAATAATATATAGATTAAATACAAGACAACTAATGACGCTTTCTTCCACAAGCAAACACTCTTTAAACTCTTTTGATGTAGCAATTCATATTGCCTGAATATACATTATTTAATATAAATTAGATACATTAAATTATTATCATTTATATATTTTATATTTTATTAGTTTAGTGATTCTATTTTATTATTTTAATATTTTATTAAATATATTATTGATGTAGTACATATTATTAGTATATTATTTAAATTTTATCTTAAAGGGCTATATTAGTTATACTAGATATTGGTGTCTATATCAGTACCGGTCCAATATATGTTAATTTTTTGTCTCAATTTATGTTACATAGATGAAATTTGAAGAGTCAATCAAATTTTTATAGTAATTTCTAAATATTTAAGTTGTTAATTATTGTGATTAATAGTGTTTTTTACATAAATTTTTAGAAAATGTTATAGTCTCTGTCTCAATTTATGAGGCACTGATGAAATTTGTAGAGTCGACCAAATTTGTTATATAGTTTTTATATTTTTTAAATTTTTAATTATTACGATTTATAGTAATTTTTTACATAATTTTTAAGTAATATATGGTACTTCTTCTGTTCCAATTTATATGACATCGATAGAATTTGGAGAGTCAACTAAATTTTTATGTCGTTTAAAATGTTAATTATTATAATTTATAGTAATTTTTACGTCATTTCAAATAATATATGTTACTTCGTATGTCTCAATTTATGCGACACTGATAGAATTGAGAGTCACACAAATTTTTAATGTCTCCTAAATATTTTAAGTTCTTAATTACTATTTTATTTAAATTGTATATTTATTATGTTTATAAATAAATAAATTATGTATTCAGATATTGAAAAACAAACGGTCTTAATCGTTCAGATATGCATTCAGATTCAGACGTTTGAATCTTAATGAAAACAAATGAGACCTGAGTCTAACTAAATTTCTTGGATAATTCTTTCTTTATTTCATCAAATATGAAGAGGAAACGCGTGAAATTACAATTTAACCCCTCATTTTCTCCTAACAACCCAAAACAACTCCAAACACTATCTTAAATCCACCAACCTCCCCCAAATCTTCTTCTTCTTTTCAATAAATAAATGTATCCATGTTGAATGAAATACCCACGTATGTTATCCTCAAATCTAAACCATTAATTACACTTAAATTAATCTAATGGCCTAAATTAATCTTCCAACAACCACCATTTTAATAGTCTTTCCATGCAACCCCCTCTCCCACATTTTCTTTACGTACCAATATTTGCTCCTCTATTTATACTCACCACATCTCCCATTTACCACAACCCCAAAAAAATAATTAAAGTTCACAACATTTTTTTTGTATAAATAAATTCTCCTCACTAAAATTTCTCCATTACAATTCTAGCCATTTTCTTGATCTAATGGCCTCATCACTTGCACAAAATGAACATGTCAATGGAGAACAAGAAGTGGCCATGGATTTATGCAAGAAATCATCAAGTCATGCTCATGATCCATTGAATTGGGAAATGGCTGCTGAATCTTTAAAAGGGAGTCATTTGGATGAAGTGAAAAAGATGGTGGATGAATTTAGGAAGCCAATTGTGAAACTTGGGGGTGAGAATTTGACTATTGCACAAGTTGCATCCATTGCAAATGCTGATAATAAAACTAGTGGGGTCAAAGTGGAACTTTCTGAAAGTTCAAGGGCTGGTGTGAAAGCTAGTAGTGATTGGGTTATGGATAGTATAAGTAAAGGAACAGATATTTATGGTGTTACTACTGGTTTTGGTGCTACATCTCATAGAAGAACAACAAATGGAGGTGCTCTTCAAAATGAACTTATTAGGTAAACAACTTTTCATCTTATATGTTCGGCATATATATTGATAGCGTAAAGACTTTTTTAGATTTTTCGGTATAGCTTGTTGACTACATACCTTATTTTTATGCATCATTGATGATTATGATGCATGTTCTTTTTTTTATACCTCTCCCAAGAAGATTTCACCCTTATTGCTCTCTTGATGATTCGACCTCATAACCTTAGGGTAGGAAGTGAGGGGTGCTTACTATCCAAGTAACTCTCGCTTATCTGATTATGATGCATGGTACTTGTAGAGTTGTAGTTATTTTTCGTGTGATCTGATAGTGTGAAGATTTCTACAACTCCCCGTTTAGGCCGACTACCTTATTTTTTTTATTATTGATTCTGTCGATACTTATAATTATTTTTCATGTGATCTGATAGTATAAAAGTTCTTTTTCATGGTGAAGTATAAAAACTCTCATGGAGAGAATCAAATATGGTTAGCTTATAATTTAATGATCTACTATATTGAGTCAATAGCTATTAATTAATGATCCCCTATAACTTCATTTGTCCCTTAAAAATTAGCATCATATATATACTCTCCGTTCATTTTTACTTATCACATTTAAACTTAGTACACTCATTAAGAAAATAATAATTGACATGACAATTTTACCATACTACACTTATTAATTGATATTTAGTATTAAATCTTGAAAAATAATTTGGGGAATAAATAATTCATGCTAAGGATAAAACATGATTTTTTTAAATTTTTTCTTGATATATTAAAAGTGAAAAGTAAAAATAAAAATTAATTTTTGAAATAGTGAATAAGTAAAAATGAACGAATAGAGTATATCGTAAAGAGTTTGTTTACGCTCTCGAGATAGCATGCATGTCAATTGTCTTATTTTTCGTGTTATTGATTCTGTGTACTTGTATTTATTTTTCGTGCGATCAAATAGCGTAAAAAGAATTGTATGGTATTTTGAATCAATAACTATTAATGATCTACTTTTTTGAATTAATAGCTATTAACGAGAGTTAATATCTTAAAAGGTCACTCAATTATGAGAGTTTATCTAGCAAAGTCATTGAATTGGACCACCCTAAATTATAAGTAAAATTCCAGCGAACATTTAACTATACAGGTACCCCCTAAACTATCGTAAAGTGTAATAAATAGATCCTTTGATGCTTAGGTGGCATAGAGAGTGTGCTCACTCTGACACTCTCGTGGAAGCAAGTGAGAGACGAAAAATATGAGAAAAATCTTATCAATATTAGACAAATATCCTTTTTTAATTGAATATCTTACAATTAGTTAGTATACATAAATATTACCATTAAAACTTATATATTTAATTATTTTCTTTTCTATTCTTAGTGAAAATTTATTTCCCCCCTCATTTTTAACTTTTTTTTCTGTTTCTCTTTCATAATTTCTTATCTTTTTATTTTAAATTATTTGAAAAGAAATACGTGTAGTTTATTTTTAAAATAATAACTTTTTTTTTTAAAAAGTGTCCTTTATTTTTAACGTTTTAATCCTTTTTTAATTTGATTTTCTTCATTTTTTTTATATCCGTCTGAAATTAAGTTATTTTAAATATAAGACATTTGAAATTAAATCCAAAGAAAAGCAAAGAAAATAAATAAATAAAAAAGCAATGGAAAGAAAAAGGGAAAAAAATGAAAGAAGGTAAGAAAAAATTATATGTACTTCCGAAAATTTTAGATACAAGGCAAAGAAAAATAAAAAAAAAGTTATGTTTTTTGAGAAAATTTTAAATACAAGGAAAAAAATTTAAAACAATTGTGTGTATTGACCTATTCTAAATACAAGGCAAAGAAAATAAGAACTTTTTGTTAAAAAAAAATATATATACACATGACGGCACGTGTATATTGCCGCAACTAATTGAATTGGGTTATCAGTTATGACTCTACGTCGGTACATAAAATGCAAGGAAATACGGAAAAAAAAAGTTTAGGGATTTTATAGGACCCCGTATAATTAAAGTGTATCGCTGAAATTTAGTTTATAGTTTATGGGGATAATTATGTCTTTTCCCTTAATTTTTCAAATTATCATCTTAGTTTATTGTAGTTTTATCTTGTTTTTTTATCCTGTATCATTGTTACGTCCTTTTTAGCCTATTTTTAGACTGTTTTGTCTTGAGCCGGGGGTCTATCGGAAACAGCCTCTCTACCTCACCTCTGAGGTAGTGGTATGGTCTGCGTACACTCTACCCTCCCCAGACCCCACGATGTGGGAATACACTGGGTATGTTGTTGTTGTTGTAGTAGTTAGTATGAGAAGTTATTTGTTGTTATAGGTCTCGTCAATAGAAAATCTCACATACCATATTACTCCTACTTTAATTGACTTATGCATGTGGGGTTGGAAAAGGTATGTGTGATAGGTGGGGATATCTTAGTCACTTCTTCCTTCAAGTTTTTCTCTTTGTCATTTCACTTCCTTCAAATTTAAAGAAGTTAAATAAACATCTTTAAATAAATAAAATTATAGTATCTTGTGTCTACACAAAAATAGATCCATTTAAAAGATAATTGGTAAAATCGTTATGAAATGACACCTTAGATCTCAAATTTTCAATTTCCCGTTTCTATTTCAATTTTCAATCTAGTCAACAAATATATCAAATATGTGCTTCACCTTAAATGCAGGGGGGCATCACATTGGTGCAAGGGGGTCAAAAAATTATGTTGTATCTCTAATGTTAAAATTATTGTTTATGTATATAGAGTAGATGTTGGATCTCCTTGGAATGAAAATTCTAGCTACGTCCCTGCTGAAAAAGTTCTTATATCACTTGAATATGATGAGAGATGATGAGACATTTTTATTTGTAAGTATGTACGTACAAACGATCTAGTTCTGTATTTAGAGTTTCACAGGGATTGGTAAGGCGAAATGGGGCCACCCTAGACCATTGAGTGCTCATCCTCGGACCATTGACATCGTATGCTCTACTGATGACACATGTTATATTTTGTATATAGTTAGTAGAATTCAGTTCAAAATCTAATCTTGATGACACTGATTTTGCAGGGTCTTGAACGCTGGAGTTTTTGGCAATGGAACAGAAACTTCTCACACATTGCCACATTCAGCAACAAGGGCTGCTATGCTTGTTAGGATCAACTCTCTGCTTCAAGGGTACTCTGGCATTAGATTTGAAATCTTGGAAGCAATTACAAAGTTGATCAACAACAACATCACCCCGTGTTTGCCCCTCCGTGGTACGATCACTGCCTCGGGTGATCTTGTCCCTCTGTCCTACATTGCTGGCTTGCTCACTGGCAGGCCTAATTCCAAGGCTGTTGGACCCAATGGTGAGATCCTTAATGCTGAAGAAGCGTTCCGCGTTGCTGGTGTTAGTGGTGGATTTTTCGAGTTGCGGCCTAAGGAAGGATTTGCACTTGTGAATGGAACAACAGTTGGTTCTGGTATGGCATCAATGCTCCTGTTTGACTCCAACATTCTGGCTGTAATGTCTGAAGTTTTGTCAGCGATTTTCGCTGAAGTGATGAACGGAAAACCCGAATTCACTGACCATTTGACACACAAGTTGAAGCATCATCCTGGTCAAATTGAGGCTGCTGCTATAATGGAACATATTTTGGATGGCAGCTTTTATGTGGAGGCAGCTGAAAAGCTCCATGAAATGGATCCTCTTCAAAAACCAAAGCAAGATCGTTATGCTCTCCGAACATCTCCACAATGGCTTGGCCCTCAAATTGAAGTCATTCGCGCTGCAACTAAGATGATCGAGAGGGAGATTAACTCAGTGAACGATAATCCACTGATCGACGTTTCAAGAAAAAAGGCCTTGCATGGTGGCAACTTCCAAGGCACCCCTATTGGTGTCTCCATGGATAATACAAGATTGGCCCTTGCATCAATTGGGAAATTGATGTTTGCTCAATTCTCGGAACTTGTCAACGACTATTACAACAATGGGTTGCCATCTAATCTCACAGCAGGAAGGGATCCAAGCTTGGACTATGGTTTCAAGGGAGCTGAAATCGCGATGGCTTCTTACTGCTCGGAACTTCAGTTTTTGGCAAATCCAGTGACTAACCATGTCCAAAGTGCCGAGCAACACAACCAAGATGTGAACTCCTTGGGCTTAATCTCAGCTAGGAAAACAGCTGAGGCTGTCGACATCTTGAAGTTAATGTCATCAACCTATCTAGTGGCACTTTGCCAAGCTATAGACTTGAGACATTTGGAGGAAAACTTGAAGAATGCAGTCAAGAACACAGTTAGCCAAGTAGCTAAGAGAACTTTGACAATGGGTGCTAATGGTGAGCTTCATCCAGAAAGATTCTGCGAAAAGGAATTGCTTCAAGTCGTGGACAGGGAATACTTGTTTGCCTATGCTGATGATCCTTGCAGTTCCAACTACCCTTTGATGCAGAAGCTGAGACAAGTCCTTGTTGATTATGCAATGAAGAATGGTGAAAGTGAGAAGAATGGGAACAACTTAATCTTCCAAAAGATTGGACTTTTCGAGGACGAATTGAAGGCCGTATTGCCTAAAGAAGTTGAGAGTGAAAGAGTTGTTGTTGAAAGTGGCAACCCTTCAATTCCTAACAGAATCACAAAATGCAGATCATATCCATTGTACAAGTTCGTGAGGAAAGAGCTTGGAACAGAAATCTTGACAGGAGAAAGAGTCCGATCGCCCGGCGAGGATATTGACAAGGTGTTCACAGCAGTGTGCAATGGACAAATCATTGATCCATTGTTGGAGTGTCTCAAGAGCTGGAATGGTGCTCCTCTTCCAATCTGCTAGGTGTTTGCTTGCAAAAAAAGGACCTTTTCTTGGAAGTAATTGTGAAAATGATGTCTTGAATTTGGCGTTGTTTTTTTCTGGGATATGTTTGTTTCAATATGAATCCTCACTTGCTTGTACTTTTTCCTTTGAGTTTTTTCCGCTTTCAGAAAATTAATAAAACTAACCTAGGCACCCCCGCCTAGTGAATTTGCTAAAGAAAATATGAATCCTCACTTCTCCATTTAAGTTTAAGCATGGCATCACCATTTTGTATTAGGAGGATTCATAGTGAACTGATGAGTTTTACGATGGTTGTCAACCTACCGCAACCCTCTTTTATCTGAGCTCGCTACCGGCAATGTGAACAAGCTCACACAGGTCGAGTTTCATTTTAACGTAACACAACAACACCTACGCGTCACTCCCAAACAAGTCGGTATCGGCTATATATGAATCATTATTTTTCCAAGTTCAACTCATATCATCATCATCATTTTGTATTAGGAAGATTCATCATGAATTGACAAGTTTTATATTTGTTGCCTTCTTTATTCGAGTTTGGAATCGACAAGATGAGCAAATTCACATCGGTGGAGTTTATTTTAGCACAAGAAATTAAACAAAAACAATGAAAAGACATTTTTAATGAGTTAAGGGTCAAGAACGCATTTAAATTATCCCATTTTTTGAGTCTCATACCTGAATTATTGAGAGTGTGAGTTTCTTATCTGAACTATAACTCAATGAAAACACACCTCAACTAATTTCTGATGGTGTGTATACTACTTCTTTTGTTTAAAATTCTGCCACGTGGTAAAACAATTCCACCATCGCAAAGGTAAATAAATTAATATTAGGTTAAAAGTTAAAGTTACAGGTTGAAAATTATCACTGTATAAATTAATTTATTCTCCACCGCGGCATCCGACATCTTCTTCTCTTCCTTCTTAGTCTCAGCCGTGGCATCGATATCTCCGGCTTGGAAGGGAGAGTTTAGTGTTTTAAAGAAATCAATTAAAATATATATATATATATATATATATAATTTGGCAATAAACTCTGAAATTTTATTACCACAACCAACTCAGCTTTTCAGAAGTACAAACCCACGCCACAAAGCAAAATAAAAAATCAAAGACCTGCAAAGAGTACCCGCTCTCCCCACCACCTTCTAGGAAGGGTGCAGGGTAGGATGAGTCTCCAAACTAGTTACAAATTTGCTCTTAAAGTATGTACATTTCCTAGCCTGTTTGGACTCTCTAAACAATTGTATTCATTCTATAACACTAAGTTTTATCTCCTGTGCTATGGTTCTATGCTGCATAATATGTCCCTTGAATATTTTCCAATTTCTTGCTTGCCAAATATGATAGACGAATGCTCCATAGGCAGCTGCTACAATTTCCTCTTTGAACCAACTCCAACGTGTCTTTCTTATCCAATGCAAGCAGATCATTGTCTCAGTATGTGGTACTTTCATCCCCAGCCAAGTAAACACCTCCCTCCAAATGTTCAGTGCGAACTCACATGTTAAAAGTAAATGGTTCATATTCTCCACTGCATCCTGCTCACACAGAACACAAAATGGGATTGTCACAGTGAATTCCCATACCTATCATTCTCCCTTTAGTCAGCAACCTCTTGTGCATAGTGAGCAAAGAATACATATATATATATATATGTCAGCTAATATTGTCGTTATATATGTCAGGTGGACGAAGATTTTATGGCCAAACGCACCTAGAAGCATTTGTGGACAAACATTTGATCTAGTCAGCGTCTAGGTGTGTTTAGTTAACCATTGAGTGATAGTTTAAGTAGAAAACTCATAGTTCTAATAGTTCGAGTATGAAAGTCAAAAAACTGGAATAGTTTAAGTGTAATTTTGACCCTTTAACTCTTTTTTAATTGTGTGGTAGTACGAGTTATGTCAATTATATGATGATTTCTAGAAAAGTGAAAGCTAAAAGAAAACAATAGTATTAGCATTTCTTGTTTTAAGCTATTAACTAGGAGTATTATTGCTTAATGTCCAAGTCAGGAAATTATGACAACTTAAACAAAGTTTAGGAAAAAAAAAATGAAAATGGCAATGGGTACTAAAGCTGAATGTTTATTGGTTGATATCTGAAACCTGTAACAAATGTCAGGTTTCCTTCACATATGAAATTAACACTTTCAACTACTGTAAACATCGAGTGTGAATAAGTATTTTTTTCCGCTCAAATGGGTGAGAGGCCAACCATTACCTGTATACTAGTACTATATTCAGTGCCTAGACTAGAGTTCCTTGAAATTTGACAAGCCTGATCTGTAATTCACCATTCTAGAGATCAGCAAAAAACCTAATACGCACTTTAGCTTCCTGATTCAGCTGAAATTCCAAGAATTCATTGTTGGCAGTGGTATAAAATGTATCAGATGCGGAGCTGGTCTCCGTTGTTCAAAGCCTGCTCCAGGCCTCGCTGCATAACTGAAAGTTTGGATCCAGAGTGGACTTGGTGTAAGGATGACGGACTAATAGTTTGGTGTTGGGGTCGCACGTGAACCACTTATTAGCAGATCAGCAGAGGATGCTGTTTGCAAGGTGGCCCTTGCACTTGTCCACAGAACTACATCTGACTCTTCCACTCTAGGCGATTCAGCATTCGGAGATGGAATGGCAGCCGTTGGAAAATTCTCAGAGGATATATTTGAGGACCAGCAGCTCAATGCTTGGAGTTGACAGGTTCTGAGATGGATGCAGTCACTGCTGGGACACTACTTGGTCTGTTTAGTAATGATTGTCCAGTTCCGGTAATAGTCCTCCCAACATCATCTGGAGAAAAGCACACATTATACATATCATTTCTAAGACTAGACAAAGTATCAGAGAGACAGGAAAATGTTTAAAAGTTTAAGAGAGCTTGAGATGTTATTGTCCTAATTATATTTCACATTTATATCCCAAAGTTATATCAAGACTAGACAAGTTCAGGCAGTCTGGATAGAGAGAATCAGAACAGAGAAAAAGGATATGCAACTGCAGGTACCATAGTTACAACTACAACAACAACATACCAAGGTAGCTTCCTTCATTTTACGAGTTACATTCCCACCAATGCTCGTATAAGAATCCCCACCAAATTTCCGATAAATAAAATCATCCAAGATGTCCCCGATGGAAATAACACCCGAGCCACCAAGAGACTAACATAATCAACACAGAAACAGTTGAAATTACAAACATTGGTACTAGCCCTTACACAAAGCAATAGGAGACAAATAAAACAAGATCACGTGTATATTAGAGCAAATCCAACAAATTACAATCAGTTCAATCTTTCTAAGACCGTCTCCTGAAAGATATATACATCACCAAAAAAAAAGAATACACAAAAGAGCTCCTAGGGGCACTAATCATCATTTATATGGTCGCATCCAGTCACTTGGGGATATCAAAGTCACATATGGAAATTGGAAGGAACTAGAATGAAAGAAAATTTTGAAGTAAAAGCAGATACCCGAAAAAGGACAAGGACTCTCTGTCCTTGCTGTTTGATCTCCTGAAGAAGCTTATCGAGGAGTTCCAATTTGCCACTTAGTTTAATTTCAGCATCAAGGTGCTGATCTACAGGAATGCCTTTCATAACAATGTCTTGCAGAGATCGATCTTCAAGGTAAGGGTGATCACAACACTGAGAACAAAGTGAAAATATGTCACACACAATAATTACGGTTTTAGTATTAAAGACTGAATTACTGGAAGCTGAAAAAGGTCAAACCAAGCCTAACCTTCCTGGTAGATACAAGTATATCACAGAGGGAGCTTGGTGAGTCATTCTTCATACATGAGCAAAGCCATGCTGAATTTGAAAAGAGGCAAGCGCAATATTGCTCAATTTGTTCATTGGAGAGTTTGACAGGAACCCAGTATTCAATGAACTTGTATACGGAGGACTTGCACTCATATGCAACGAAGTGTTTAAGCCTTTCCTTGAATTCAGACAGATCTATGTCGGAATCAGTGTCTAACAGATCATTGTTGGCCTTGTCATATTTCGGATCAAGTAAAGAGAGAACGTTGCAGTGATTGAACCTGAGGATTTGACACGGGTGCAACAACATTCGTGGAGAGTCCAAGCAACATAGTAATGCTACTAATGTTGGAAGGCCACAAAGCTAAATTTAGAAGAGATTTTGAAACCGTGGTGATTGGAAAGGTCGATAGGTCTTTGATATCTAACCAATCAATTACAATCAGTGGCGGAGGCAGAATTTCTAACACGATGGGGATTCAATCGAACCCCATTGATTAAACTTAGCTCTGCAATCGATTACACCTATATATATCATTGAAATAGAAGGGGATCCTTGTTGCAACAATAATAGTTGTCGCCGTGTGACCAAAAGGGCCACAAGGTTATATCGTTTCTAAAACTCTTTGATCCCCAAATTTAGAGTATTCTGCTTTCACGCAATTCACAAGGTTCAACAAACAATCAGTATTCCATGATCAAGGGAGTGATACGAAAATAACCTCTCGCAGAAATCAAGGTAAAGTTATATAAAATAAACCTAATCTAGCTCAGCCCTTTCTGGAACACCGTGCATAGCGGGAGCTAAATACAACGGGCTGAGGCATAGCTGAAGCTTAAATTTTGAAGTTTTACCTATTGCCAAGAACAGAGTGAAGTGTGACAACGGTCTATTCTTCTGCCTCTGAAAATTGGCCATGTTTGAGATAGGTAATTTGTCCATCTCAGTCTACAACTTTTTCCACATCTCTGTAAACCTGTGTATATAATAAGATAGACAAATATTGTTCAAATCTTTTGACAACACGAGAAAATCATTGTTCAACTCTTTGACAACATGAAAATAAGCCATATATGTGTGTGTCTGTGCCCGCGCGGGGAATTTCACTATACATATTTTTGTAAGGATTAATAAGAGAACATGATGGAGCCTGAAATAGTAAATACTCATTCATCCTTAATTCGAAGTCTCGGTGTAGCTACATAGAGTGAAAGGTGATCAGTTGAACACCCTTCATAAGAAAATTATACTATATGTATAGAAAATTATACTATGCGTATACGCAAAATCACTTTTTTGTATATGTATATATTAAAATTTTGAACACCCTTTGTGAAATTCCTGATTTCCCTAATAGTTTCGACTTTGGTATAGGGAGCATTTCACTCCCTAAATTGAGACTTTTCATTGCGAATCCGGATCAAACCAGATATCAGACACTGACACTGAGTGAAAAAGAAAAAAAAAAGGAATAATAAGAGACCACTAAAGGTTAAGACGGAATGTGGAGTTATAAGTACTCCTTCCTCCTTAACCAGCGTTCTCAGGTGCAACTGTGCGATTCGTGGAAATAAAATTGCCTTTTGGTCTAGGGTAATTCCTAATTTCCCCACTGGTGTCGACTATGGTATAGGGAGCATTTCACCCTCTAAATTGAGACTTTTCAGCGAGAAACCGGATCAAACCAAATATCAAACACCGAGTAAAAAAGAAAAAAAAGAGATTAATGAGAGACCACTAAAGGTTGCGACGGAGTATGGAGTTGTAGATACTCCCTCCCTCCTTAACCAGAGATCCATCTCTGGGGAAACCGTGCGAGTCCTAGCTAGGTAGGGAGCATTTTACCCTGACTTTTCGGTGTGAAACCATATTGTTAGCGAAAAACAAAATAGATACCGAACACCAGATTAAAAAAAACAAAAACAGCATGCTTAGGAATGAGACGCCAATTACGAGTTCCATGTTGAGCAATGTAAGATGAAAGCTTGTGATCTTCCTCAGGAGTCCATTGCCCTCTCCACATTGTCCTTTTCACAACATGAAATTCTTCCCATTTCTCAAAAAAATTGTAAAAAAAATTCTTATGATGAGTTATAAAAGATGAATAGTTTGAACTTTTTTTTTTTAACTTAATGTTTTTTAATAAAAATAGAAAGAAATGTATATATAGAGTGTTAAATAAGGCATCAAAGGTGCATGATATGAATAAAGAATTCAACTATGTTGAGCGTGTGAGACATTGGCCTGTAGCTCACCCACAAGACGCCCGGTCAACTCTCTTTCTTCACTATGTGTGTTATTTGTGTGTGCACATGCATGGGTTGACTACTCGTACGTGGCGGCAGAGACGGATTCAGAATTTGAAGTTTACGAATTTGAGATTATATTCTAGCTTTTTTTAAGTTATTGAGTTTTAAATTAGTACTTTTGGACGGAAGTCGTTGGGTTCGGTCGAACATGTACCTTAAATCGTTCATCCGCTCACTAGGTGTTTGTGTGCACATGCATGGGGTTGACTACTCGTAGTGGCAAAGACGGATTCAGAATGTGAAGTTTACCGATTTGAGATTATATTCTAGCTTTTTTCTAGTTTTTGAGATTTAAATTAGTACTTTTGGACAGAAGTCGTTGGGTTTGGTCGAACCTGTACCTTCAATCGTGTATCCGTGCGCCCAGAGGGAAAGTCACTATTATAATCTTGTAGAGCGGCGATTTCAAGTGTTAATAACTAGATTCTAAACTTAATATTTATACATATTTAGTGAATTTCTTAATAAAAACTATTTGAGCAAACGTTACTAGGTTCGGCCG
Organism: Jaltomata sinuosa; assembly: GCA_003996215.1. Classification (NCBI taxonomy): domain Eukaryota; kingdom Viridiplantae; phylum Streptophyta; class Magnoliopsida; order Solanales; family Solanaceae; genus Jaltomata; species Jaltomata sinuosa. The sequence goes on from QJPP01007285.1 coordinate 394,835, forward strand.
AATCCATACCGAAGCTTCTAGCTCCGCCGTTGCGCGAGCCCCAAATCATTGATGAATAGGGACGGAAATAGGCAGAGGGAAGGGTTCAATTGATGAATGCCTATTTCCTATTCTTTTAGCAGACTCAACTATGAATATTCATGCACTAAGTTTCTCGTTATACACGGAGTCCGAGAAAGAGTCAAATGTATGTCATAAATACTTAGGTTATTAGGGGTCGTTTGGTGTGAGAGATAAACACAAATAGTCTTGGGATAAAACAAATAGTCCAAGGATAAAATTTTGGTGTCTTGTTTGGTTGGCAAGTCCGAGATAACTTATCCCACCATTTATACCATAGTGATAGAATAAGTTATCCCATATACATGATGGGATAACTTATCCCGAAATAGCTAATCCCGAAATAACTTGTTCCCAACCAAACTACCCCTTAAAGTTTGGGCTAGTCTTTCATAAGGTATAAGGTTTTTGCACGAGTGGGTGCATGGATTCCTGTCTCATGATATTTTACATGCATTAATTCTTTTACTTAGAGGTGCATTTTTCATTTGCATTACAATATATTTTTTCTCAAGAGTGCCTGGTTGATATTTTCTTTATCGTAAAGGGTCACTCTCTTTTGCAGGAATTATAGACTTTAAACAATTAAAAATGAAAAACAAAAATATGCTATCAGAAAATCGCTAAATTTTGATTGATATCCCGTCAGAATTTGGCTCGTTTATAAGAGATTTTTGATGAAAAATCCGTTTGAAACGTTACTAATGAGTCAAATTCCTATGAATTCCGTCGAAAATTATATACCTCTATACTCTGGTTGGAATAAAATAACGAAATAAAATAACTAGATTTTAGAATAAAAAGCACCAACCTTTGATACTTCACAGATTAAGAAATTACCAAAAATGATATTCATAACATCTTCGCACATTAATCAACGAAAAGTATTTCAATATCATTATATTATATTCTTTTTAACATTTACAAATTAAATGTTTACAACTTCATTTTTTTCTTTTGTGCTATACTAAACTACCGTACATGTTTCGGGTATCTAGGGTACACTACGTGTGCCATGTCCGCTAGAAGTAGCTTATGCAAAGAATGGGGCGGACGATATAGTATTACCAGGTCTTCATCTTGTTGCATTCTTCCCAGTTTCGCCAGGTGATCCGCACAATTATTTCCTTATCTCAGAGTATGCATCATGGAGATCCCGAGCTCGGACAATAGAAGCCGGCACTCCTCTATCACGGCGCGATCAGGGTGACCGTCGACGTCGTCTTCCGCGCTCATGAGCAGCATCAAGGCATTGCTAGAGTCTGTCTCGATGATGACGTTCTTCATGCCATAGTTTTTCGCAAGGGTCAGACCGCCGTGTATGGCCCATAGTTCTGCCGTAAGGCACGACGTCGCTACCACACCGAGTCGGCCGGTGAATCCTCCTACCCACCTCCCCTTATCATCCCGTGCAATACCCCCGAATCCCGCCAACCCTGAGTTCGGCATGAAACTCCCGTCCGTGTTGATTTTAATGAACCCCGACGGAGGAAACGACCAGCTGATCATATAGACAGGGGCATCACGATGTCGGGGTGTTGATCGAACGCGATGACAAACTTGAGGAGCATTTTCGATAACGGGGAAATAATAACCAGTAAACGGGACGAAGATTACTGCCATTGTCTTTGGCTCTTTGCTACGTACCTAAATGAGTTGATTAAGAAGTAAGCAGTGAGTGCATTTAAGAGGTATAGTATACTAGCTTATTTATAATGTATTTAGTAAGCATAAACCTTGTAGGAATAGGGTTAATTTAATAACTTGCCTAATCCTAGTAGAAATAGGATTAATTATATTTTGTTTGTTTTGTGATAACTTTCCTAATCCTAGTAGAAATAAGATTAATTATATTTTGTTTGTGTTGTAAAAACCTTTTCCAATACCAATTTGGATTCCGTGGCACAATATTTTTATTAAATAAATTATTTATTCTAGGTTTGTTTTTATTAAATTAATCATATCAATAATACTTTGAAAATTTAAATTTAACTCTTAATTTAATGTAGTTATTGGGGAAAAAAATTCTCTTGATTCACTTAAATGGACAAGTAAAAAGGAAAATTTATTTCAAATACGCCGGAAGAACTTTAATGTAATTGCGGATCCATTAGAAAAAACTTGGGGGTCGGCCTCCTGACTTCAATGCCTTTATTGAAGTGATGAGCTTTGAAGATATGATTTTCTCGTTTGGATTATTTGATTGGGCTTTCAATGACAGCAAATTGACTTGGAGCAACATTGTAGAGAGACGTTCGACTCCACGTGTCCGCTGAACAGTTCCGAAGTAGCAAGACGAGTGAATGAAGGCGCTGTAAGCAGTAGTGAAGACTTTTTCCATTGCTCCGGCGGACTGACTGTGCAATACTAAGAATGGAGCACGCCGCCCGTCCATGGAGGCATTATGGTTGGAAGGCCTTCCTTAGCGGCCTCTTCCTCAAAAGGCAGGATTGAAGGCAAATGACTCGACCCCTACAAGCACTTGGATGTCACGGACTTTCTCACAACTTCGTTCCTTGCGTTTTTTCCATCTTTAGCAGTTCCATAAAAAGGAACTGAGGAGTAGATTGTTATACATGAATTACTTACTCTAAAATAGCATTTTTATCTTTAAATATCTTGATCGATCCTTACATAATACATTATTAAAAAAAATTTAGTATAAAATAATACATAGATTATTTAATGTCGTAAATGGGGAAGAGTATTGGTTAGTCAAGATCTCTCATATCTAAAAGATGAAGGTGGCGGGGATGAGGATATTGCGATGGATGTGTGGATTTACTAGGAGAGATATGATTAGAAATGAGGTTATCCGCGACAAGGTAGGAGTGACTTCGATGGAAGTCAAGCTGCAGGAAGCGAGTTGAGATGGTTCGGGAATGTAATGAGGAGGAGCACGAATGCACCAATGCGGAGGTGTGAGAGGCTGACTATAGATGGTTTGAGCGAGGTAGAGGTAGACCAAAAAAATGTTGGAGGGAGATGATTAGACATGACATGGAGCAATTACAGCTTATCGAGGACATGTCCCTGGATAGGAAGGCATGGAGGACGCGAAGTAGGGTAGAAAGCTAGTAGGTAGGAGTGCGTCTATGCTAGTATGTACTAGGTAGGAGTGCTTGTTTTGTTGTCTGTGCTCGTAGTCGTAGTACTACGCTTGTAGTGGCTTATTCTTGGAGTTTTGATGATGTTGGTGATTTCGGGAAGATCGATTGTAGTATTATTTTGTGGTAGTCTTGTTTCTGCTATTCTCTCTTGTTCTGTTACTACCTATTGTTTCTTTTTCTTTTATTATATCTTTATCTTGAGCCGGGGGTCTATCGAAAACAACATCTCTAAATCACCTTTGAGGTAGTGGTACGGACTGTGTGCACTCTACCCTCCCCAGACTCCACTTTGTGGGAATACACTGGGTATGTTTTTGTTTGTAATAAATTTATACATTAATTATGTAACAATTAATAATCTACAATCATTACATGTTATTAACGGGAAAAATAGCATTGACAAAACAAAGCGGGGATAGCTCAGTTGGGAGAGCGTCAGACTGAAGATCTGAAGGTCACGTGTTCGATCCACGTTCACCGCATCACTTCTTTTTATATGGGTCTATAGGTTTCTGGTGTTTGATTCCGAGAAAATATTCTCTTAACGAAAACATTTTCCATTGGAAAGTGGAAAATTACATCCCTCACTTAGGGGCAGAAGTCGTTGCCAAACGATTATCTTAACGTCTAACTTCATATGACTTGTTCTAGTTAACACTACATGTTTGTCCGCGAGATACAAATATGAACACAAGTTCGAACCCTGCTGCAAATAAAAGTACGGTATTTAAGTGGAGAAGGATAGAAAGGGCATGTCGTCGAGGACTTCTCGGTTATCAAAAAGGTAAAAGAAAGACAAAAAGGTAAAAGAAAGACTCCAAAGCATGTAAACAAGAACTGCTAAATTCGCATTATCAATTGGCAGGCATCAACACTTACAACATTTGCCATACAACAAAATATATGATCATCTTGTTTTCACATCTTCAAAATGTAGTACAACTTCGTATCTTTGACTAACGAAAAGAAAATAATCGGCTTTTATAAGAAAGAAGAAACGAAAAAGAGATTAGAAGAAATCAAATTCGAGATAGTTATCAGAATTTTGCTGGTATCGGACAGTTACAGCCACTGGTTTCTCACTAGTCAATGAAGGCGGCTGCTGTGCTGAGATTCTCCCGAATTCAACAGGCCTTGCACAACGAATCAAAGCCCAGTTTACACCTTCGAAGAAGGGATGCTGCTTAGTTTCTGTAGCTCCTCTTTTGTATGCCAATCGATGTTGTGGCTCTTTAACGAGCAAGCCTCGTATAAGATCTCTAGCTGAAAAACTTACCACTGGAGATTCTGGAAATCGGAGGGGCTGACCTACAACATTGAAAAGTGTTGCTCGATTTCCTGATCCTTTGAAGGGCGTCTTACCAAACAATAACTCGTAAAGAAAGATACCAAAGGTCCATTGCACTCACATGCCCTTCACCTTTGATTATTTCAGGTGCCAAATACTCGTGTGTCCCAACGAAAGACATCGAACATGCTCCAGTAGGCTCAGCCATAAGTTCTGGTAATGGGCTAACTTGATTCCCTGTATCATTTTAGATTTCTTTTTGTTCTTCGACTTACTAGAAAAGAAGCGAGGACCAAAACATGTTGTAGGAACAGCGCACGATGGCTGGATACAGGAGGGCTCAATACATGCTGGCTGCACACAGTAACCGGAATTCTTCCGGACTGGCTCCGCATCAAGAGACGACAACTTGACAAGTGTTGGACTCACAGCACAGCGAAGGGAGAGATCAAAATCAGATAGCATAATGTGTCCATCTTCTCTAACAAGCACATTTTCTGGCTTGAGGTCGCGGTAGACAATGCCAAGCATGTGGAGGTATTCCAAAGCAAGGAGGATCTCTGCTACATAGAACCTGCAATTTTGAGGTAAAATTAACACACCACAAAATTAACATTGCATCTCCCTATGTTTAGCATTAATCCTTCTGGGGTTGTCATGGAAGAAGAAAACAAAATGGAAGGTTTGCAAAAAATTGGGACGAGAATATAGAAAAGATATGCCTGAGAAACAATATCGGGTAAATATTCTGTTTAGATCAGGATGATATCTGAGTATGGATGGGAAGGAACACTCTGTGGCACCAACACTGGCATCAAAGGGTGCTGAAAAGACGAAAATCATTGCATGCAAGAAAAGAAACACCAAAAAATGAGACTAACTAAAACAGCTGCTGCCATAACTAAGATATGGAGAAACTCTTGATCTTGCAAAGATAAGGAGGAACTCGATACCACAGAGTGAATAACTAACTATAAAGGAAGAGCAAACTGCATGTAACATTGCAATGCAAATAGTCCAGAAACAAAAGATGAACCAGTTACGTAATATAATCCAAGGATTTTACTTCTAACTATATACGAAAAACATAATCCAAAAGTATTTAGGACCCTATGGTATTTGGCAGAAGTCGATTTTCTGTCAATTTCTTGAGCAACGGAGTTCAGAAAATAACAAAGAAAGTCTATAGAATTCAAGATTTTACATCCTATAATAGCTATATACAGCATAAACCATGAAATACCAAAACCAGGCAAAAGTGCTTCCAGAAAAAGATAGCATACCATCTTAAGATTATGAGGTTTGAGATCAATTAGTTATAAAAAAATAAATTAATCAACAAAGAGGTTTGGAATCAAGTAATCGTACTTCACAGCTTGTTCAGAAAAATGCTTCCCTGGTTGTCTCTGACGAAGTGTGTGCAAGGCACCTCCTGGGCAAAACTCCATTACTAGACATGAAAACTTTTCCGTCTCAAAAGGGGTATATAGAGTTGGCAGAAAAGGATGGTCCAAGGACTGCAATATCTCTCTCTTCGTTTGAGCACGTAGCAATTTCTTACGGCCAGCTAATGATGCTTTATCCATAACTTTCATGGTAAAATAACACTTTGTTCCACACAACTTCGACAGATAGACACTTCCAATATCACCACTTCCCAACTTCTTAAGCAACCAGAAATGTCTCAAATCCAATGCTCCATCTTTAGCTCGAATAGCTTGAATAGCTTCCCATCTTGAGTCATTAGCTTTGTGAGGTTTATTAATACTGGTGCTAAAGCTGCTGCAAGTACTTTCATCACTTACATCGGTGCTTGTGCTTCCCCTACAGATGCTGCTCTTTCCACTCTCAACTAATTCAGCTCGATCACTAACTTTGGCACTTCCACTTGTTATCGCAAGGCTACCAGCTCCATTACTGACTTTGACTGAAGCTGAGTTATCCTTGACAGTTCCATTTTCTGATGCCCTCTTTTCCTGATCAACAGCACATTGTGAGTCCTTTGCTTCACAGGGCGTGGAAGCTGCACCACTTGGAGCATGTTTCAGATTTCCCAAATATAAGCTCGAATCAAACTTATCAACCAATAAAGCGGCAGATCCTACTTGCTGATAGCTATTTGACTTCTGTTTGGTTGTTGTTTCTGCCATGACCTGCTTAGGTGCAACTTCTCGTTCATTACGCTGTAGCTCTTTGGAAGTTGTGCTCTCAGAATTGCTACTCTTTGAAACTTGGTTAGGAGCTATCACGTCTATCCTGATACATCTAGGAGAGATAACTTTTTTGAAATTGAACATCTAGGAGACATAAGTTACTGGAGATACTTGGGAATCTATACAGAATAAAAGAATGAAAACCTCTAGTCGACATAATTTACCCAGAGGCTCTGGAAGTGAACAAGCCTTCTGTATAAAGCAAAAGTCAAATTTATGTTTGCAATATTGTTCAGCTCCATTATACTTCAGTTAGTAAATAAGCAGAGTCCTCATATCACATATCACAGACCTGAAGAGCTGTAAGGAGGCAAAATTCCTTGATGCAGTAGCCTTTTCCAAGTCTATTAGTTGACAGACGTGTGTGATTACTTCTTTTCCATATTCTTTCATTGCGAAGGCAAGCATGGAGCATTCCGTGACATCCATAATGTGGGTCTTCTGTTTGCGGTCAATGTTGTTTACCCTGAAAATGAGAGCATGGCCAATTTGATTGGACCATAAATCATCCCTCACCAATAATCTCTGCAAGAGCAAGAACCTTCTTTAAAAGAATGAAACCGACTTCTGTCTCTAACCACAATATCTAATCCGTAGACTTTAGATATCAACTTCATAAAACTATGACAATCTTTGCACACCCTCAAATTCTTTACAATTCGTATGATGCTTCCCTTACATAACCTTGCCATACCAAAAGCAACAGCAAGTTTCTCGCTGTGCTTAGACACAGTATCTTCCTTTTCTTCCTCTTCTATATCATGCAAAACACTGCCTACCTCTGGAATATAACCACCTTCTACTTTAAGTTTTAACATTATCTCATTTAGCTTATTATAAGCCTCCTCAGTACTCTCATTTCGTTTATCACCTGCCACAAAACTGTACATGACCTTGTCCACTTCAATCATGCTCCAACCTGGTATTTTCTTCATATTCTTCTCATCCATTGATCTCCTCACCATGGAAACATCCTTCCATTTCCCTGCAAATGCATAAATGTTGGACAGCAAAACATGATCACCAGAATTGTCTGGATCCAGCTCAGAGAGACTTTTATTTACTTGCTCAGCCAATTCAATGTCACCGAAAAAGCTGCAAGCCCCAAGAAGTGTCCGCCAAATAACGGCATTGGGTGGTACTGGCATTTGAACGACGAAATTATATGCCTTATGAAGCTGACCAGCCCTACCATACAAATCAACCATACAGCCATAATGCTCAATAGTTGGTTCAATGTCATAAATTCTTGTCATTTTACTGAATAGCTCATGACCTTGTTCAACTAAACCAGCATGACTACATGCATAAAGGACGGAAATAAAAGTGACCCCATCAGGTCTGGTCCCAGATTCTTCCATCTCATGAAAAAGTTTTATCGCCTCTTCACCATATCCTTGCATTGCAAACCCTGCTATCATAGAAGTCCAAGAAACAACGGTTTTCTTCCCAGGCATTCTTTCAAAGACAAGACGAGCCATCAACACATTTCCACACTTGGAGTAAGTATCCAAAAGTGCATTGTTCACAGAACTTATCCAAACCAACCCCACTTTCTGTATAAATGCATGTAATACTATCCCAAACTGAAACGCCCCAGCCTGAGCACACGCAGATAAAACACCCGTCAAGCTCACTTCATTCGGCCTATTTCCACTCCGAACCAACTCCCTGAAAATCCGAATCGCCTCATCAAAGCAACCATTATGAGCAAACCCAACAATCATAGTACTCCAAGAAACATCATCCTTACTTGGCATCCTCAAAAACAATCCCTCCGCACGCTCAAGTTCCCCGGCTTTAATATACCCTGCCAGCATCACATTCCAAGTAGTCAAATTCCTAAACGGCATTAAACCAAACACTTTATCTGCACCACTCACATCACTCCCTCGAAAATACGCCGTAATTATCGCATTCCACGCCACTACATTTGGTTCAGGCATTTCAACAAACACCTTCCATGCAAACTCAACATACCCACATTCCCCATACATACTAATCATTGTAGTCCCAACAAAGAGATGGGTATCAATCCCACGAACCATAGCTTGAGAATGCAACTGTAACCCAGTTCTTAAACACCGCAAATTCGCCACTGCTTTGAGTACAAATGCAAATGAGAAACTATCAGGAGGGAAATGTGATGATTGTCGCAGCATGTGAATGAACGTGTTGACTGAATTCTTGGGTAATTCTGACTCTGATTCGCCTCGGATGAGGGTGTTGTACATGAAGACATCTGGGTTTGGATTGTGGATGAAGATACGGCGAGCGTAATCAATAGAGTCAGATATTTGAACGGCACAAACAAGTAGGAGTTTTCCGGCGATTAATGGGTTAGTTTCAAGGCCGGACTTGTAAACCAACGCTTGGATTTGCTTGAGCTTTCCCAGTGTTTTGCAGTAGTTTAATAGGGAAACACACAGCTTTTCTGCCCTGCTCATTTTTTGAACATCTCAAACTTTTTGGAGCCAAAACTATACAAAAAGAGTTGGGATTTTACACAAATAGCCCGTGAAACGGTTTATTTTTCTTAATCGATATACATACATTATACACTGATTATACATTTTACATGCATATTATACTTGAATTATACATATTTTATGCATCTGGTGACTATCTTTAGTTTAAGCGGTTGATTAAACTGCTATTCAGATTAATTCTTCAAACGAGTTTACTCCCACGGTTCCAATCTAATGGCCCGCTCATTTTTTTCCGTCTATTTTGTCAAAAAAATTTATCTTTTTATAACTAAAAATAATTTAATTTTAAATTTTTTGGTTTATTCTTAATAAAGTAATTTATAGTCATATAAATAATCATATGACTCTTAGAGCCTGTTTGGATAAGCTTATTTTAAGCTGCTTTTTTTAAGTTCGAAATTCCAGCTTTTAGCTTTTAGTTTTTTTTTTGCTATTTTGGCTTAAAATTAAGTGTCCAGAAGCACTTTTTCGTCTTACTCAAACACTATAAACAACTTAAAAGCTATTTTAACTTAAAAAACACTTAAAATAAGCAAATCCAAACGGGCTCTTAATAAAGTAATTTATAGTCGATATACAACTCTCCATGCTCATTTTGCCTCTCAATTTTTATATTTATTTCTTTTTCTCTTTTTTATATTTTATATTTTATTTTTTATTTTTTCTCTTATCCTTTTTTTTTCTTTTTTTCTCAACCTTTATTTTTCTTTTCTTTTTTGTTTTATTCTTTCTTCTACGTTTTTTTCTTTTTTCTCAATCTTTATTTTTTTCCTTTTCTCCTACCAATTCTATTTTTTTCTCCTTTTTTTATTTATTTATTTATTTTTCTCAACCTTTATTTTTTTCGTATATTTTTGTTGTCTTTTTTTCTTCGTTTTTTCCTTTTTTTTCTCAATTTTATTTTTTTTCTCTCAACTTCTATTTTTTTATTTTTTTCTTTGATTTTTAATTTTTCTTTTCTCTTTTTTTTTTTTTATCATTTTTCTCGATCTTTATTTTTTTATGAGATATTCTATAACTCTTTTTTTAGAGGCAAAACTTAACCCAAGGACTTCCAAACAACAAATTACGCCCCATGAGCAAGACTTGACGCTAGTATATTGTGTCTTGATTTATGAGATATTTTATAACACTTGTCTCAGAGGCAAGACTTAGCCCAAGGACCTCTCAAAAATACGAGTTACGCCCCATGGGCAAGAGTTCACACTACTTCATTGTGTCTTAATTTATGAGATACTCTATAACTCTTGCTTTAGTGGCAAGACTTAGCTCAAGGATTTTCAAACAATAAGTTATGCCCTACGAGCAAGACTTGACACTACCTCATTGTGTCTTGATTTATGAGACATTCTACAACTCTTGCCTTAGAGACAAGACTTGGCCCAAGGACTTTCAAACAACAAGTTACGCCCCATGGGCAAGAGTTGACACTACCACATTGTGCTTGATTTATGAGATGCTCTATAACGCTTGCCTAAGAGGCAAGACTTAGCCCAAGGACTTCCAAATAACAAGTTACGCCTCATGGGCAAGAGTTGACACTACCACATTGTGTCTTGATTTATGTGATGCTCTATAACTCTTGCCTTAGAGGCAAGACTTAGCTCAAAGACTTTCAAACAACAAGTTACGCCTCATGGGCAAGAGTTGACACTAGCACATTGTGTCTTGATCATGAGATGCTCTATAACGTTTGCCTTAGAGGCAAGACTTAGCCCAAGGGCCTCCCAAAAAATAAGTTATGCCCCATGGGCAAGAGTTAACACTACTTCATTGTATCTTAATTTATGAGATGCTCTATAACTCTTGCCTTAGAGGCAAGACTTAGCTCAAGAATTTTCAAACAACAAGTTATGCCCCACGAGCAAGACTTGACACTACCTCATTGTGTCTTGATTTATGAGATGTTCTATAACATTTGTCTTAGAGGCAAGACTTGTTCCAAAGGACTTCCAAACAACAAAGCACGCCCTTAAGTTTACTTCGATTTCAAAGAAAGAAGATCTTCTTTGCGGATTATCCAACTTTTTGTTCATTAGCAAAAAATAATAGAGGTTAAGAAAAAAGAAAAAAAGAAAAGAAAGGAAAAAATAAAGATTAAAAAAAAAGAAAAAAAAGAGTTGAGAAAAAAAGAATTAAAAAAAAAAAGAAAAAAGAGAAAAAAAAGAATAAAAAGAATAAAGGTAGAGAAAAAAAAGAACAAAAAAAAAAGTTGAGAGAAAAAGAAAAAATAAAATAAAATAAAAATAAAGGTTGAGAAAAAAGAAAACGAGAATTAAAAAAAATTGAAAAAAAAGAAAAAAAATTAAAAAGATAAAAGAAAAAGGAAAAATGAAAATTAAAAGTTGAGAGACAAATGAATATGGAGAGTTGTGGTGTAGAGGGGCAAAAATGTATTTGTTCTATACATAAAAAGGAAGGAAGGGTATTTTTTAAAGACTTTTCTTATGGGACAAAAATTGAAGACCACTCACTTTTGGGGACACTCCATGTAATTTCTTGGAGAAAATGCATCAAATCCCTCATAAACTTGTCCACTAAACTTACTTTCGCACTCTAACTTTACATGTAACTTTATATATATATATCAGCTAATAAAGCCGTTATATATGCCAGGTGGACAAAGATTTTATTGTCAAATGCACCTAGAAGTATTTGTAGACAAACATTTGGTCTAGTCAGTGTCTAGGTGTGTTTCATTAACCGTTGGGTGATATTTTAGTTAGGAAACTCATACATCCAATAGTTCAGTTATGAAAATCAAAAAATTAGAATAGTTTAAGTGTGTTTTTGACCCTCAACTCCTTTTTAATTGTGTGGTAGCACGAGTTATCTTAATCATATGATGATTTCTGGAAAAGTGAAAGTTAAAAGAAAAAAATAGTATTAGCATTTCTTGTTTTAAGCTACACTTAGTTAACTAGTCTATTATTGCTTAATGTCCAACTGAGGAAATTATGACAACTTAAACAAAGTTTAGGGGGGGGGGGGGGGGGGGAAATGAAAATGGCAATTGGTTGATCTCATCTTAACATACAAGAAATAACTGTTTCAACAAAGCTAATGTTTTTTTTCTGATAGCATATCTTCATAAAAATTGTAAACAAAAAAAATAGGCAACTTCATGCCTGCTAAATCAAAACCCAATAGGCATGAAACCAAAAGTTCCGAAATAAATGGGTGAGAGGCCAAACATTACCTGTATACTAGTACTATATTCAGTGCCTAGACTAGAGTTCCTTGAAATTTGACAAGCCTAATCTGTAATTCACCATTCTAGAGATCAGCAAAAAAGACAGAGAGATCTTAGACAGTGTCAGAGGGGACAGAAAGAGAGACCTCCTCAACAAAAAAGACACCAAATGAAGATCATACCAAAGCTGAGATCATACCAAAGCTGAGAGAGAATCCAGCTATCTACGCCGACCCAGCCCTAATATATGATGCCCTGGATATTGAAGCAAATTCCTGCTGGCAGTGCACCACTCATTGGAAAATCGATCCTATTTGGTCATCCAATGAGAAGTTGGCATATCCACCAGGTGACTAAAAGTGTGGTGTCAGCGGTACAACAGGCTGGAATTCCAGGAATTCATTGTTGGTAGTGGTCTAAAATGTATCAGATGCGGAGCTGGTCTCCGTTGTTCACAGCCTGCTCCATGTATCGCTGCATAACTCAAAGTTTGGATTGAGAGTTGACTTGGTGAGAGTTGACTTTGTGCAAGGATGACGGACTGATAGTTTGGTGTTGGGGTCGCACTTGAACCACTTGTTGGCAGATCAGCAGAGGAAGCTGTTTGCAAGGTGGCCCTTGCACTTGTCCACGGAACTACATCTGACTCTTCCACTCTAGGCAATTCAGCATTCCGAGATGGAATGGCAGCTGTTAAAAAATTCTCAGAGGATCTTTGAGGACCAGCAGCTCGATGCTTAGAGTTGAATGGTTCTGAGATGGATGCAGTCACTGCTGGGACACTACTTGGTCTGTTTGGTAATGATTGTCCAGTTCCGGTAATAGTCCTCCCAACAGCATCTGGAGAAAAGCACAAATTATAGATACCATTTATAAAACTAGACAAAGTATCAGAGAGACAGGAAAATGTTTAAAGTTAATAGAGTTCGAAAGTAAGAGAGCTTGAGATGTTATTATCCTAATTATATTTCACATTTATATTCCCAAAGTTGTATCAAGACTAGACAAGTTCAGGCTGTCTGGATAGACAGAATCAGAACCGAGAAAAAGGAGAAATATGAGACTAGGGCTTTATATTTGAACATGTTGTCCACTGCTAACAATAAAGTTCTAAAAAGCTTGGCTCCACTAACAGATTGATTGAAGTGCTTTTCTTTTGAAGCATATGCAACTGCAGGTACCATAGTTACAACAACAACACCAACATACTCAGTGTAATCCCACAAGTGGGGTTTGGGGAGGGTTGAGTGTACGCAGACCTTACCCCTACCTTGGGAGGTAGGGAGGTTGTTCCGGATAGACCCTCGGTTCAGGTACCATAGTTATAATCAAGACATGAATCATTAGGAATGCATACCTACAGTCATCTCCAGTGACCCAACTGTATTAGTAGTATCTTGTACTTGTGTCATGGCTTCAGCTAGTAACTTATTCACATGCACTTTGTTGTAGATCGTATCAAGATCATCTTGCTTTTTAGCTAATTCCATTTCAGCAATCTGAAGCAGCAAATCATATTTCTTCACAATTGAATCTAGCTCTTTTTCAAATTCAGATTTCAAGAGCAATTTCTGCATAACATTTTATAACTGAAAGCTTTAGTAATCTTTGCATGTGAAGCATCGTTATATTTAAATAAAAAAATAAACAATGAATTAAAAGATACAGAAATGAACAAGAAAAGGACAGAGGGAGGAAAGACAAACCACATCATCATGCAATTTCCTAATTTGTTCTCTCTCCTTTTGTATCCTCTCCATCTCCATATGAAGTGGGTGTAGGTAAGGGGATTGAGGCAGGTTAGGTATGTTTGGAGAGGCATCAGGACAACATTGATCTTCGTGGTTGTTTCTACTTCTCATACTTGTACCATCTACTACACCAGTACTCATATGTTGTTGCAGAGGCAAATTTTCTGTAGACCGCTGAATAGAAGAGTCCATTGGCCAATTCATGGAATCAAAAACCTGGTGACCGGAAGAATTAATATGATTCTTATGGCTCTGGTGATTGTCTTTAGCTGGTTTATCACACTGAGGACTGGGATTAGTTGCGAGACGCCTGCATTTATGCTTATCACCAGCAGAAATATGAGACGTTCCTAGAAAATGGGGTTGGCATCAATTACCAAATATGTCAGCGTCTGATGATAAAGGAGAATTACTGGAAACACAGACATAAAATAGGCACTACGTTACCAAGTTTGTGTCTCTTTCCCTGGACATGCAATTTCCTTTTCTTCCTTAACTTGGGCTCTGGAGTAAGATGAACTTTATTTCCCGCTTTTTCAGAAACTTGTTCCCCTTTAGAATGATGATACAAATCACCCTGGAGTCCAACTTTCCTTCTAACCCCTCGTGATGGACTAGGCAAGTGTTTCCACCTAGGAACCCTTCCATGCAGCAGATTTGTCCAGAAAACGTAGGGAGATTCTTTCTCCAGCAATCCTCTCACAAAAGAAGAATCATCCATTTGTTGCATTTCCAGTTCACCAAGTAGAGATATTTTACTTGGATAAGTCCCTCCATTCTGCTGCACTTTCAGTATCTTTGAAAAGCTGTTGTAATCACTGTTCTCACAGTTACTAGACATCAAGCCTAAAAATTCGGCAAAGACATCATCTAAAGCAACGACTTCAGATGATCTCTTTGAGATCGAAGATTGTACATGGAAACAATCAAGCATATTGAAAAGATAAGAAGCACCCCAAGTTAGCAGCTCATGGCAAGCTGCTTATTTCATATTCTCTATTTTACTGTCTATTGTCAGACCTTGCTTTGCAAGAATTAGTGCTTTCTCTTCAACAGTAAAACATGAATATAGACGGAGTACCTTTATATGCTCCGACTGTGAATAAACTGTAATCTTCTGCAGGGATCTTAAATCATTATTTGGGTCCCAGTCACTGTTAAACAAAATAATTATATCTATTCCCGAAAGTTTGACACTGGGAACACAAGCACGGGTTTCCATCAAAACAGCAAATTTCCCACTTCCCTTATTGTTGAACTTGTTCAAGGTAGCTTCCTTCATTTTACGAGTTTCATTCCCACCAATGCTCGTATAAGAATCCCCACCAAATTTCCGATAAATAAAATCATCCAAGATATCCCCGATGTTAATAACACCCGAGCCACCAAGAGACTGTAACATAATCAACACAGAAACAGTTGAAATTACAAACATTGGTACTAGCCCTTACGCAAAGCAATAGGAGACAAATAAAACAAGATCACGTGTATATTAGAGCAAATCCAACAAATTACAATCAGTTCAATCTTTCTAAGACCGTCTCCTGAAAGATATATACATCACCAAAAAAAAAGAATACACAAAAGAGGAGCTCCTAGGGGCACTAATCATCATTTATATGGTCGCATCCAGTCACTTGGGGATATCAAAGTCACATATGGAAATTGGAAGGAACTAGAATGAAAGAAAATTCTGAAGTAAAAGCAGATACCCGAAAAAGAACAAGGACTCTCTGTCCTTGCTGTTTGATCTCCTGAAGAAGCTTATCGAGGAGTTCCAATTTGCCACTTAGTTTAATTTCAGCATCAAGGTGCTGATCTACAGGAATGCCTTTCATAACAATGTCTTGCAGAGATCGATCTTCGAGGTAAGGGTGATCACAACACTGAGAACAAAGTGAAAATATGTCACACACAATAATTACGGTTTTAGTATTAAAGACTGAATTACTGGAAGCTGAAAAAGGTCAAACCAAGCCTAACCTTCCTGGTAGATACAAGTATATCACAGAGGGAGCTCGGTGAGTCATTCTTCATACATGAGCAAAGCCATGCTGAATTTGAAAAGAGGCAAGCGCAATATTGCTCAATTTGTTCATTGGAGAGTTTGACAGGAACCCAGTATTCAATGAACTTGTATACGGAGGACTTGCACTCATATGCAACGAAGTGTTTAAGCCTTTCCTTGAATTCAGTTAGATCTATGTCGGAATCAGTGTCTAACAGCTCATTGTTGTCCTTGTCATATTTCGGATCAAGTAAAGAGAGAATGTTGCGGCGATTGAACCTTCTATCACGTCTATCCTGATACATCTAGGAGACATAAGTATTTTGAAATTGAACATCAAGGAGACATAAGTTACAGGAAATACTTGGGAATCTATACAGAATAGAAGAATGAAAACCTCTAGTTGACGAAAAATAAGTAATCTCATATCAGCAAGGAGCACTTTAATTTTTGAGTGATGCATTGACATGGCAGAACCCTGACACTGATCAATAATTACTGCTCCCCAACTTATTGGTTTAAGCATTTCAAGATCCTGCATGAGAATAAATGTTATATATAGATCAGAAAAATATCACTGTATCTACCTAACTTATGGGTTTAAGCATTATAAGATTCTGCATATAAGTTAAGAAACTGGACTTTATCACAACCCCAAATGCTAGCCCATGAGATGAGGATTGTCCAAAACCATATAAGGAGACCACAACTCATTCCATCAACCAATGTGAGACAATCTAACATCCCAGGCATGCCGAATGCTAGACACCGGGAGGTTGGACAATACAACATGGGAACCTAACATTAAGTAAACGAAGGATAGAACTGGGTCTAACTCTCATGCCATGTAAAAATATGTAACTCAACCCAAAAGTTAGCTCAGATGAGGATTGCCTAAATCTACACAAGGAGACAACAACTCATTCGATCAACCAATGTGGGACAATCTACCAATAAGGATAGTGCTATATATAGGTCAGAAAAGTTATCACCCTGTATCTGCTTCCTAATTTATGGGCTTGAAATGCTATATATAGATCAGAAAAACTATAATACCATATTGAAATGTGACTGAATACAATGTGTGGTAATCAGTTAAGGTGGAGCGCAATTCCGAAGAAATCCATCTTGAGAACTAAGATATGAATACTTTATCTCTCATTGTATGTCATGGCAAACAAATGAAAACGAAAAAAAAAAAGTTTACCTCAACAATAGCATCATAACGCGACAGAAGAACCTGAAACATAAGGGCACCTTGTTTGTTGTAAAATTCGAGTGTCCTAATAATGGTCCGTATATCTCTATTACCTTTGTACACAACAATGTTGGCATTAGCCCAACGTGAGAACTCAGCTTCCCAAAGAGGAAGATCAGCAGAAGTTGTGATTATGAGAAAAGGAAGACCAACATCCTTGGGCAAGGACAATAGAAATAAGACCACCTTCAAAATCCGCTCCTGTGAATTCAAAAGACTGAAAAGTTCAGCTCTAGCTGATATTTTAGACTCAAAAGAAGGAGCATCAGGCATTTATAATAGGTAAAAATCTTGGAGGATCAGATTACAACAAAAGTAAAATGGGAGAATCATCAGCAAGCTTGAAGCTCAATGTATCAGAATGCATGAATGACTTGGAAAGCGATGGAGGTTCAGCAAAATTCCAAAGGCTGAAACTTCTGTAATGCAAAGAACTAATTAAGACAGCAGCGGCCTGTGTTCATTGGAACTCTAGATAGAATTTGGCTGCATAGTTCTAGTTGCAAAGAGGATGTGGATAAAAAAGAGAATTGGAAAAGCAATCATCCACCTGGTCATCAATGATGGCAGCACTCTGACCCTTTTGCCAATATTTATGAAGAGTGTTGATATAAGAAAGATGATCGATATAGACTTGAGATGCACTTCCAAATAGAGGCGTCGGTAGTTCTGGAAAGTCGGCTTTCCTTTTCTGCAGGAATATTGGAAAAACATGACCTCATTTAGGCTACAGAATTACAAACACAATAAAAACACATTGGCCAGTTAACATTTTTCTCCTTCATTGGTTACCATAATAAGGAAGAAACTTCGGAAGCAAAATACTTTTGCCAACAAGAATATATTTGTAAATACTTTTAAAGAGAACAAAAAACTAGATGCTACTTTGATCTCAAATGGAGTGTCAGCTTCAACTGTGTGTCTGAGAAGCTGGAGGCAGGAAGATTGACTCCCCAGTCCCCACAATAAACTCCATGAGTAATCTGAAGTTCAAGTTACACACTCATTAAAGTGCCAACGGCCAAGCGAGTCTACATAACTGGTGAACAGGAAAATTGTCTGTAAAAGTTACCGTCTCAAAACATATTTAGTGGTCATCTCGCCATGAATATTTTTTACTTTTTTCCGGAGTTGAATTCTGGAAATCATTTTTGTCCATAAAATGCCGGAAAATTCCAGAATTCAGAACACAAGTTTCACTCTAAATCACTCACAAAAATTCAAAAACAACTCCCATTTGTATTCATGGCCAAACACAATGAGAAAGATCTCTCATTCCTTAGCCAGAAAGATATGTGGCCATGAAAGAGGGATTAAGTGAAACAGAATTGACTGGGTGGTAGAGTCGTGGAAA
Source organism: Jaltomata sinuosa (assembly GCA_003996215.1). NCBI lineage: Eukaryota > Viridiplantae > Streptophyta > Magnoliopsida > Solanales > Solanaceae > Jaltomata > Jaltomata sinuosa. The sequence goes on from QJPP01007285.1 coordinate 413,559, forward strand.
CACTTGTTTCTGTCCAATTTCCAAATACCATTTTTCACTTTGAAAAAAAAAAAAAAAAACTACCCCTTTCAAATCTGAAATTTTCATGGCCAAACGGACCCTTAGTTTCGGAATGGATCATGGTCGATGTAATTTCTAGAATTATGAGGACATGTACACTAGTTTCTCTCTCTCGCACACACACTAGGTTCAGTTTAACTGCTAAAGAATCATGCAGAATAGATCAAGGTCAATGCAACTTTTAGAATTATGAGGGCATGCAAAACTCTTCTGGTGAATTATAGGTGTGTCCTCTATCAAATGTAAGTGATTCCATGGAATTTCTAAAATTGTTCTAGCAACAAACATTTAGGCCCTAGAGCAACAGCTAGCGTCAGCTCAATACTTGATGAATTATGTTAAATAAAGTTTAATTAGATAGTGTAGATATGAGAATATTTAAATATGATAGAAATAGTGTAGATATGAGAATATTCCCTAATCCTTATAATTAGGCAATTAGGAGATTGTGTAATATGTTATTAGTTTCTTTCCTTATCTACATTATCTGTAACAACTATTTAATCCCATTAACTTAAGGTAATAACCAGTCAATTCAAATCCCAATAGCTTTCTCTTCTTCTTCTAATTTCTCAAATTCCATGCCAATACATGCTACAACTGAGACTAGGATTATAGCATGAAAACTGGCAAGATTGCATCAATTTCGTTAGGGGGAAGTCAAGTCCTGATTTGCTCATAAATCTATGTAAATGAACTGAGAAGTGTCGAAGTCTTTTTAAAGATGAAGGTAACACATTGAAATTCTAACATAAAACTGGAGAACAATAATTGATAGTTTTGACCAACAGCAGAACTTCATCCAAAGATGTGTATCTTGACAAGGCAAACATGTAAATGAAAGTTACATATTAACTAAAGAAACATTAAAATACTAACAGCATCAAAAGCAATTTCAGTAGAAGCATAAAGTTAAAGTTTCAAAAGCCTTCTGTCAGCAGGTAGTGACAGAATATTTTATTGTGAAACACGCTAAGGAGAAAAGACAAAATGTGAGAGTTTTTGCTCTATACATTGAAACTGCGTAACTATATTTTGTTATTAAAAGGGATGTGAAATCAACAGTCTCGTGTTTGAAACTGAAACAGGCAATACTTTTTTTTAATTCTTGACAGGTATCAGTCAAAAGATTTTTTAAGTGTTAATACTGCTCCTAGTACTCCATGAATTTGGTGTACACCCAAGGCAGGTTAAAGAGAGAGGATCCTCCCCAATCTCAGGCTTAGCTTCACATAGTCACTATTAAGAACTACCTCATCTTCCGTCAAAGGATGCAACTCTTTCTTAGCCTGCTGATGACGGATTTCATAATCAGTCATGAGTTTGCTGGCCTCAAGCGATATTAGAAATGAAGCATTCTCCAATTCCCATGTGGCATGACTGTAGTCAAGACCTGTCCATTTCACAAGCCACTCATAATGGCAATCTGCATCATTCTCGTCAATCCCATGCACATCAGTGTTGTTGTGATCCGTAACTGCTAATATCCTCTTGTCTAGCAAACGATGAGGAAGACTCCACTCGGTTTTCCAACTTACACTCTGGAGAAATCATCATAGAGCTTTCAAAGGTGACTTGCTGAAGAAAGAAGGCAAGAACAGAAAGATTATGATAATAATAGTACCTTCTGATTTTTCTTGAATCTTGCAAGGGCTGCTGAAGCCTCACGACGCAGCTGCTCCTCTGTAATCCAGCAGTTATGAACATGAGCAAGACCTTTGTACTTTACTAAATACTCCCGCTTTTGGACCACTGGTTCCATATTAAAAAAGTACAATTAGAAAAGTGGATATCACACTGTAGAACATAATCAAAACAAGATATAAGAAAATTTGCGGAGTAGCTTGTACCTTCATTATCCAAACTACGCCCTCTGGCATCCAAAAGGGACTACTCCTTCAGACACAGCATGAACACCTAATTTCATCTTCCTTTTGACACACCAATAACAGTGCCATGGTCCAGGTGGAAAATAGGTCACAGGGGGGACATGACAAGAAAGATGGAAGTTCCTTTTGCATCCTCTTCCAGCACAGCATCTGAAAAACGCACACAAACAAGATGTGATTCTCTAAGGTACAAAACCAAGAAGTAGTTGGATGCTATTGTATTAGGTTTAACTTCTCTCATCCTTCCAGAAACAGACAGCACTTCTCAAGCAGTTGTAGCTTCTTCATTGTAAGAATCCTTCAGCATTATACGGTTCAGACAGAGAGATCCAATTCATTAAGGGACATCCAATTTCAAAGAACCAAAAACCAAATAATTGAACATTGTCGCCATCAAGTCATTGTTAAAATTGTGGACGCTCAAGTTCTCTAAGGTTTGGGTTAGATGCTCAGGCTCCTTCACAGTCATGATGACAAATAGTGCCAGAATTAATTATAATCTCGTTCAGCAAACATTCCAAGCCTTTCAAAACCAAGGAAGCTGAAATAAATGGTCTTAAAGTGTTTCTGATTTTTCTCCTTTTCATTTATAACCAAGATATCTGTTGTTCTCAGCTTCGAAAATTGGTGGGGTAATGGATCTACTCCCCTACCTTTCTCCACTTAACCACCGGACTTGGTTCAGAAGGCAGAATTCAAACTGGTGACATGCTCTTAACACATCCTGCTTTGTAATACCTTTCCCATTAGACCAAGACCCTGGAAACATTGACTATTTTCCTACTTCAGCTACAGATTTTTGTGCATTGTGTAGACTCTGAGTTACATGATACTTTCCTCTGTTATGAAAATAAATTATGAAAATATGAGATGACTTTATAAAGATATTGAGTTACATGATATTTCCTCTGTTTTACTTTTGATATCTCTATGTTGTGTGGATTTTTCTTTTTCTTTCTACTGAGTGAAGGCTGGGAGGGGCAAGGGGTGTCCAAAAAATTTAAAACCAACCACGCTAATCGAAACAAACCTAACTAAACCATATTTTTTTCACAAATAGGCTTCCGTATGAGCCTATAACCATACCAAATCATTAGGTTCGTTTTTCTTTTGGAGAACTTAATCATTAGGTTCGTTTTTACTTGCATAAAACATTAGTATTTTGAGCCTTGGCAGATATCAAGACATTTATACATGGGCAGCCCGGTGCACTAAAGCTCCCGCTATGCGCAGGGTCCGGGGAAGGGTCCGACCACAAGGGTCTATTGTACGCAGCCTTACCTTGCATTTCTGCCAGAGGCTGTTTCCAAGGCTTGGACCCGTGACCTTCTGGTCACATGGCAGCAACTTTACCAGTTACTCCAAGGCTCCCCTTCAAGACATTTATACATGCCTATATATATTAACCAATTTAAGTCAACTACCGAGTGATTCCCGAAGGTTGCTCTTCTTTCCTGTTATTTTTCTTATTGTCATTGAAGAAATAGAGTGGTATAGTTTCACTGTTTGGAAAGTACAACAAGTAAAGTAGTAGAGATATATTCCAAATGAAAATGTATAACTTCACATTACCTTTTCTTATAAGGTAACGGTAATTTATTAAAGAAAATACCAAGAAGGTACCCAAAAGAAACTTCGCATTACCTTTTTATTTTACTTGTTCTCTATGCTATACAATTTTGAATTTTCCCCTTGTGACTGTGAACTGAAGGAATAAAAGGACGAAATCAAAGAATAAAAGGATGAAATCAAGAAATAATTCAACTAATTCGAACCAAGAAACAGAAGAATGGGAGTCGAATTCTTTTCAATATATTCTCCGGTTGTCTTAAATGAGACAAAGATGAATGAAAATAATTAATTTCTCCAAAATCCATTACACTATCAGCTCTTTTTTGTAATCCATCTTTTGTTCATTCACCTAATTTTAGTTTGCCTTTTCATATAAATGTTCAACCGAATAATAGCAACAAGAAGAACACTTTCAAATAATGTAAGTTTGATAGTTGTAAAGCATGATACACCTTCAATAAATCATAAAATGCTTTTGAAAGTAGGTCTGTTTTAAAAGTTAATGTTGCTCATTTCATCTATTTTTCTTTCAATGAGCATTGTAATTTTTTTATGTTATATTGAAGTTGATATTTTTTTTATAACAAATAGCAATCCTAGTAACATAGATATTCTAATTTAACTTAAAAAATAAAGGACCAGAAATTATTCAAGCCTAATTGAAACCGAAGAGAAACCGAGATGATGGTGGTTCGTAAATGTTTAATTTTGGTTATACACATTAAATTAACTGAAAATTTGGTATGATATAAATTTCTTGACACAATCGGCCGAACTAAACCATTACACCCTAGAAGAGTGAGAGAAATAGAGCAAAGCTTACAGTGGGCCTGTGGCTCCTAGTTCTTTTTTCTCAAACTTATAGAACCATGATGAAACAGAATTTACAATGAAGTAACTAGTGGTGTTTGATCAACTCACAATAGATTTCCTTCCTGCTTGCATATTGAACAGTCCTTAGATTCACCTTCAATCTTATCATCCTTTTTGGAGCCCACGCAATTCGCATCATGATTCCTGTCAACTTTAAGCTTTGATTTGAAAGGCTCAATGACCTTTTTGTCCTACAAAATATTGAAGACAAGTTATCAGCTAGTTCAAGTTGTCCTAGATAAAAAACAATGACAATCAGTCTCCCAACAAACATTTTGCACCACTTCTAGTAGCAGAAGGAAAGATTAAGAGATCAACATAGCAGAAGCAGAAAAACTTTTCAAAAGGTCTATTGTACAGGTTCTTAGTCTCACTTCGAACCCTAAAACTTTTATTCCAACTTCACGTGGTGTCTTCCATCAAACCTGTTAACAGGAGAATTGTATTCTTTTTAACAGGATGATGCACTTAAATGGAATCGCGACGAAGTAGTTAATCTAGGAGAGTTAACTCGAAGAAGATGACAGCTATGTCAGGGAATAATCCGAGAGGTATAGCTAAGAAGAAGAGAGAATCTAAGAAGGAGAGAAGAGTAGGTATATTCATGAATGAGTACAATGCACATCAAGTGCTGTATTTATACACATGGAATTCATTTAGTAAAGCTAACCAGTTGCTAACCATCTCTGCTAACAGCTGTAATAACTTCTGTTAGTAACTAACTAATTCTGTTACTAACTAACTTTTGGACACATGTGAACAGTAATAACTGTTTTTCTGATTCTGTTCACTATTCCACTAACTGAGTTTCTAATCGACTTTAAACCTCTAATAAGCTATTCTAATCAAGTCTAAGCCTCTTTTAAGCTGTTCCAGACCTTGACTAAGCTTCAACCTTGCATCAATACCCCCTAATTGAAGACCAGCCTTGTCCTCAAGGCTGAAAATCAGGAAATCGATGCTGCAATTCACTGAGAAGCTCCCAAGTAGACTGGGCAGCATCAATACCTAGCCACTTAACCAACACTTGACATACAGCCTTGTTACCACGCTTGATCATCCTCCTCTCCAGTAAGGACTCAGGAAGAGGGCAATATGGGGTGGACATCTGTAAAACAGGAGGGTGAGTGATGATAGCTGGAACTTCATGACATCTTTTAAGTTGAGAAACATGCACTGTGGAGTGTATGAGTACATCAGTTGGCAACAACAACTTGTAAGCAACCTTGCCCACCCTAGCAAGGATCATGTAGGGACCAAAATACTTAGCAGCCAATTTATTGAAAGGCCTAGTAGCCACAGAAAGCTGCCTGTAAGGTTGGAGCTTGAGGTAAACCCAATCACCCACTGCAAATGATCTATCAGTCCTGTGTTTGTTGGCCAAGTCTCTCATTCTTTGTTGAGCTCTAGCCATGTGGAACCTCAGCAACTCAATGATAGCTTCTCTAGCCTCCAATGACCTGTCAACCATCTCAACCCTAGCTTCACCAGCTAGATAAGGAAGATGGATGGGAGGCTTCTGACCATATAAAACCTCATAAGGAGAGCACTTAATGGTAGAATGATAGGTGGTATTGTACCACCACTCAGCAAGTGGTAAATGAGCAGCCCACTCTATAGGTTTATCTGAACAAAAACACCTTAAGTAGGTTTCCAAAGTTCTGTTTAAGACCTCAGTTTGGCCATCTGTTTGAGGATGGTATGCTGTGGAGTGATGCAGCTGAACACCTTGAAGGGAAAACAATTCCTGCCAAAAGGAACTGAGGAAAATGGGATCTCTATCACTGACCATAGTAGTAGGCAGTCCATGCAGTTTGAAAACATTATCCATAAAACTTTGGGCCACAGTTTGAGCAGTGTAAGGGTGTTGCAAGCTAATGAAATGGCCATACTTGCTAAGTCTGTCAACCACCACCAAGATAACATCCTTGCCCTTGGCTTTAGGCAACCCTTCAATGAAATCCAAGCTAATATCAGTCCAAACACCTTCTGGGAGAAGGTCGGGGTTGGAGGAGGCCAGGATAAGCAGAGGCATCATACTTGTGTCTTTGACAAACATCACATCTGTTAACAAAATTCCTAATGTCTTGAGCCATAGACTTCCAATAAAACAGTGATTGTAACCTCCTTATAGTGGCATCCATGCCTGAGTGACCTCCTTGAGGAGTAGAATGCCAAAGTTGGATTAACTGTTGCCTCAACTGGGGGTCAGCTCCTACAACCAACCTTCCCTTCCACCTGAGTTGAGAGTTGAGCCAAGTAAAAGACTTATATGGCTGAGTCTGCAGCTTGGTAATCAATGCCTGTATCACCACATCAGTGGTCCAAGATTGTTGTATCTCAGTGATAAGAGCAGCATGAGGAGTGAGTAAGGATAATGCCAAGAGCTCAGCACCTTGGTTCCTGGACAAAGCATCAGCAGCTTTGTTGTCCAATCCCTTCTTGTACTCAATAGAAAAGTCAAAGGCCATTAACTTGGAGATGCCAGACACTTGGAACTCAGTGTGTATATTCTGTTCCAACAAGTGCTTCAAAGCCTTCTGATCAGTTCTGACTATAAAGTGCCTATTAAGCAAGTAATGTGACCACTTTGTCACAGCAAAAATCAAGGCCAACAACTCTCTGTCATAGACACACATAGCTTGGTGTCTGAGTGCTAATGTCTTACTGATATAAGCAATAGGATGCCCTTGCTGCATTAGAACAGCACCAATTCCAGTCCCACTTGCATCAGTTTCAATAACAAAAGGTTTATTATAATCTGGCATAGCCAATACAGGGGTGGTTACTAAAGCCTCCTTGAGTGTGAGGAAGGCTGCAGTAGCTTCTTCATTCCACTTAAAGCCATCCTTCTTAAGCAACTCATGTAAGGGCTTGCAAATAGCCCCAAAACCCTTAATGAACCTCCTGTAATACCCTGCTAACCCAAGAAACCCCCTCAGCTGTTTGATAGTAGTAGGCCTTTCCCAAGCTTGTACAACTGCTATCTTCTTGGGGTCTGTTGCCACTCCTTGAGCACTGATAAAATGGCCCAAATATTCTACTTCTAGCACTCCAAAGGCACACTTGGATGCCTTAGCAAATAGTTGGTGTTGTCTCATTAATTCAAGGACAGCCTTCACATGTTGCACATGAGCAGTGATAGTCTTGCTGTAAATCAGTATATCATCAAAGAACACCACTACTGATTTCCTGAGTAATGGTTTGAACACTGAATTCATAAGACTTTGAAAAGATGATGGTGCATTAGTTAGGCCAAAAGGCATGACCAAAAACTCATAGTGGCCTTCATGAGTTTTAAAGGCTGTTTTATGCACATCTAGCTCTGCCATTCTTAGTTGATGGTATCCAGCTCTAAGGTCAATCTTAGAGAACACTTGAGCACCTCCCAATTCATCCAGTAAGTCCTCAATGATGGGAATTGGGAACTTATCCTTCACTGTTAATTGGTTTAAGTCTCTATAATCAACACACATTCTCCAGCTTCCATCCTTCTTCCCTACTAACACCACTGGAGAAGCATAGGGACTAGTACTATGCTGAATTACTCCTTGGTCCAACATCTCTTGTACTAACTTCTCAATGATGTCCTTCTTCACCCCAGGGTACCTGTAAGGTCTTTTACTTACAGGGGTGGATGAGTCTATGAGTGGTATTCTATGGTCATAAGGGCCTCTGTGAGGTGGTAAGCAAGTAGGAATATCAAAGATGCACTTGTAATCTTTCATTAGGGACGTTAACTCAGCGGGGATGTCATTACCTTGTGTAGCTTAGACACTGTTACATTGCAGTCCTTCAGTAGTTAACAATGACAACATGTAGAGTTGTACTTGTTCCTCAGTTTTCTTGTTCAGTACTTTGGCCTTAGCAGTCTTGAGTTGGCTGCTTGCTCCCCTCAAGACATGTCTCTTTCCCTGATGCATAAACTCTATAGTCCTGTTGCTGAAGTCAAACAAGATTCTACCCAAGGTGTTGAGCCACTGGACCCCCAAAACTATATCAACATTTCCCAAGAGTAGTAGTAGAAATTCAGAAGAGAATGTAGTGCCTTGTAACAACCACTGCAAGTTTCTTCACACTGCAGCAGTGTGTACTTTCCTACCATCAGCTACACTAACAGATTGTTCTACAATTGTAATTGCCCTACATCCCAGTTTCTTGGCCACTTCTTTATCAATGAAGTTATGTGTGCTACCAGTGTCAATGAGAACCTGCAAAGGTTGCTTCTCATGATAGCCAGTGACTCTGATAGTTTGGTAACCAGTAACTCCAGTGAAAGCCTGCAGGGAAATAGTCATACATTCCTCAGGGTTGTCAATAGCACCACTCTCCCTATTGACTTGGATTTGATCCTGCTCTATTCCCTCATCCATGAATACATCACCTTCCTCAGCTACCTCTACTAGGAATAACTGTTTCTTATTCTTACACACATGCCCAAAGACATACTTTTCATCACACAAAAAGCATAATCCTTTAGCCCTTTTTTCATCCATCTCTGCAGCAGTTAACCTCCTTCCACTGTTATTGGAATTCTGGAACCTAGTAGGTCTATTACCATAGGGCTCAGTTGGTTTTTTGTAAGGACTGTAGGTATTTGTTGATTTTTGGAAGGATTGATGTTTAGAAGTGATTGGTGTGGCCGAAATGGGGCTCTGGTTCCTCCCAGAGGGTTTCATTCCCCAAGACTGAGCTTGTGCCTCAAAAACTTCCTCCTGCAGTCTTGCAATCTTGTAAGCTTGCATTAGTGTTCTTGGTGCTTGAATCCTAACTGACTTATTCAGTTCAGGCTTAAGACCTGCTAAGAAACAGCTAATGGTATTCTCACTAGACAAACTTACCCCAGTCAATATCCTATCAAATTCAGCTTGATATTCCCTCACATTTCCAACTTGCTGAAGCTTTTTGAGAGCTTCCATAGGATCCTCAAATTCTTCCCCAAACCTTTCATTTAAAGCTAAGACATATTCAGTCCAAGTGGGGTCTGAATTGGTGTTCCTAGCCCTAATGTATGACCTATGCCAAGCAATGGCTTCACCCTCCAAGTGAATAGATGAGATCCTCACCCTGTGACTGTAAGGAATTTCATCCATTGAAAAGAATTGGTCCACCTTATACAACCAAGTTCTCAGATCCTTCCCAGAGAATTTAGGGAAATCAATTCTAGAGCAACGAGTGAGAAGATTACCATTGTTGCCCATTTGGAATTCCCTTCCTGAAATTTGTCTGATATCCCCAGAATTATCCCCTCCAGCAGATGATTCTGCCCTATTTGGATCGAATTCCTTCTCCTTCTGCTTGACTCCTCCAATAACTTGTCTAATTTCTAACAATTCCTTATCAGTTCGAGCATTTCTATCATTCATAGTACCCATTCCTTCCATTAATTTCTGCAACTGCTCTTGGATCTGTGTCAGCTTGTCCTCCATTTCATCCACTGGTCGATCCTGGTTTTTGCTTCTTGTTAAAGCCATGCCAAGGACCTCAAGCTCTGATACCAATTGATGCACTTAAATGGAATCGCGACTAAGTAGTTAATCTAGGAGAGTTAACTCGAAGAAGATGACAGCTATGTCAGGGAATAATCCGAGAGGTATAGCTAAGAAGAAGAGAGAATCTAAGAAGGAGAGAAGAGTAGGTATATTCATGAATGAGTACAATGCACATCAAGTGCTGTAGTTATACACATGGAATTCATTTAGTAAAGCTAACCAGTTGCTAACCATCTCTGCTAACAGCTGTAACAACTTCTGTTAGTAACTAACTAATTCTGTTACTAACTAACTTTTGGACACATGTGAACAGTAATAACTGTTTTCCTGATTCTGTTCACTATTCCACTAACTGAGTTTCTAATCGACTTTAAACCTCTAATAAGCTATTCTAATCAAGTCTAAGCCTCTTTTAAGCTGTTCCAGACCTTGACTAAGCTTCAACCTTGCATCACAGGAGTATTGTATTCTCTTTATGTCAGAAAGACCCTAATATATCAGACCTCTTTGGGCCTGAAAAACTCTTTATTAGTATAACATAATAGAAGGAGCTATCTGAAGATGAAAGAGCATTCAGTGGTTAAAGTGAAGCTAAAACGATTTTAAAAACTTCTCTCAGACTATAAAATGTTTAAAGACACTACCAATATTTGCTATATGAAAAACATAAAACTTGAAGGGAAATGTATATTTGGGAAAGCAAGTAATCAAACAAAAGAACAACAGAAACAACTGCATCAAACATTTCACTTGTAGGCTAGAAATGAGAAAAAAACAAGGATTTGAAAGACTGCAAACAAAAGTAAAACGTTATCAGAAGCCCGGTTGTATGCACTGCAACAAAATACAGAATAATTTGTATGTTTCCTTCATCATAGTCTGTCTAGTTCAGGTTACACCAAAATTTCAAACTACCAAACTAACCAACCATTTTGGCATTTTAAAATTTCTGTCTAGTTCAGGTCACTTATTGTCCTTATTTGGAAAAAAAACTGCTAAAACGAGCGGCCAAGTCTCATCATTCTGTTTCATTGGTATGTTTCCTTCATCATAGTCTCTTACTAGGTAAGTGTTGGTTAATGGTTTTTTAAAGAATCTTTTGTGATAACAGTAATGTCCACACTAGTTTGTGCACTCCTTGACTATTCTACTGAATATTTGCATCCTTCCACCAATACAAATAGCAGTTAACTTTGCACACCAAGCTTAGGTAAATATGAAGTTATCACCAAACAGTTTTGCCTCTGCTAAGATATGCCCATTAATTTGACATGATCTTTCTTCCAAGTTTCATCGACCATTAAGCCACACCCTTGCATGCCTGACTTTCTAAAGTAATTAAATTATGCAAAGTTCGAAGATAACACTTCTGTCGCCTACCATAGTTGAAGGCACTTAAATTAAATGCTGTGGAAACTAACTAGGAAGTACCTCCTTCATTGTCCAACAGTTTAGTAAACCAGAAGCTTTGGTTCACCTTAAAAATTTGACTGATAGGTTCTATCATAATTGGTTTATATATTGGGTGTGGTTGGTATGGAGGATATTTTCTTGTGTTCAGTTGGTTAAAAATTTTGAAAAATATTTTTTTTAGGAAAATAAGCTCCTTGAAAATAAGGAAAATTACCTTAATGAAAGTAGAGAAAACAAGTGACATTGTCTTCTCAGTTCTCCCACCCCAAACTCCCATCCCATCCCCCGCCCCACCCCCCACTCCAAACCCCCAACCACCACCACCCCTACCCCAATCACCACTTACCCCTACCCCTACAACCCCACCCCCTTAACCCCCCACTCCCACCCCACCCCCTTAACCCCCCACTCCCACCCCACCACATGCCAAACCCCCACCTACACACACACGCGCCACCCCCAACCCCCTTAACCCCCATCACAACACCATCACCCTATCCACATCCATCCTCATATTTTGTGTTAGATATATACAAATATTTTTTAGAATAATATTTTTTCTTTGCATATCAAACACAAGAAAATAAGTAAGAAACTACTTGTTTTTCTAGAAACTATTTTCTTGGAAAATATTTCCTCCCGACCGAACACACCCATCATGTAAAACCTCAAGCTACAAGTCTTTTCAGTCAAACATCAACACCTTTGCATTTTCGGAAACACCAGCACTTGTGCAGTCTCATAATAAATTAACATGATTTTTTGACATTGCAACTGTAAGGACACCAAACAAAACCTTTAATATCCATCAAAACTGATTAAAAGAGAAAACAATTGAAAATCAATTTTAGTCATTTTACTAACATTTTTCTCAGATGAACAAGTTTGTTTCTCTCTTCGATCATCCACCCTGAAAAAGAATTTAAAAAAACACAATAGAATGGTATCACAGCAATGAATATGGGAAAAACCAACCACAAACAGAGAAATACTCCATACCAACAAAGGGGAATCTTAATTGCTCAATTGATTGGCTACTTGAACTCTTACCTTATCGGTGTGTTACTCAATTAACACTCGATTGCAGGAATTCTCACGAATTCGAGGATCGAAACACTGCTCAGGAGTAATCTCGAGAAGACAGTGAAAATAGAAGAAGACTTTTAGAGAGAAGAATAGAAGTAGAAGAAAGGAAAGAGTTCTTGTGTATTCATATATGCCTAGATCACTCAAATTACATCCTTATATAGCAATTGAAATGCTAGAAATAGAATCAAGTAGCGACAGGCTCACTAATCTAACAGAATCAGTTACAACTAACTAACTAACTGTTTTTACTGTAGCAACAGCTTTCACTGTAGCTGATTAACAGTTTTAACTATTTTCTGGAAAAGGCTACAGTTGAGCTCCAACTCTTATTTTGTGTAACACGGTGAGGATTCGATTCCACACCTTGTAATACCTTCCCCATTTCCCATCCTCTACCCTCAATTTATTTATTTCTTTAACAAAAAAAGAACAGAAAAAGTCCTTTTAATCAATACACTTTTAAATTAAAAAAATAGAAAAAAAACTCCATAACAACTACAACAACAATTGTGCATCAATCCCAAACAAGTTAGGTCGGCCATATGAATACCTATTTCTCCATTTAAGCTCATTTATGACTGATTATGCATGAAGATTTTCGGATAATGGAGTGCAAAATAAGCTGGAGAATTACAAAACATGCAAAAAATAGATAAAATGCAGAATCAAAATCTCCCACAACAAGTAGCTATTAACAAACTGTTCTGGGGCTTCCTTTTGGTTGGAGACAAAGGCAACAAGTACAAATAATATATTTTTTTGGCACATAACCCAACTCCAAAAAAACACCACTCTATTGAAAAATCCACTACTTCGGGCTTAAGTTTTATATTTATTTTTAAAAAAGAATATTTGAAAAAATATATGAATTTTTTTTGTAAAAAAAATGTTTTGGTTCAAAATTATAAACTAAAAATCTTAACTCCGCCTGAAAGCACATACCTGTGTGCATCTTTTACGATTACTTCTTCACGATGATGATTACTTTCAATCACATTGTGATCTTCTTCTTGAGCCGCCTGATGCTCCTCTTTAGCAGCATCTTCTGAACAGGGGATTTTTTTGAAGAAACAAAATCAGATTTAATTAATAAAATATACTGGTTTCATACATGTATTTATTTATAATACTAAAAAAACAAGTACAGCAACTATATCTATTTATTTGTTACACAGAGTGCTTTTCCCCCCAAAAAAAAAGGAAAAAATCACCAGAGGATTTCAATCTTTGTTGTGCTCGTTGTTTTAGCAACTGTCTAAAGCTGCGCCCAGTCATTCTCTTCTTCAAACCTTCCTTGTTTTTCTCCTTCTCCATGTCTATGACCATGATCCTTTTGTATTCTCAAATAACTCAGCAATTTTTCACTCTTTGTCTCTATTAATGTTTGCTTATTTTTAGCTTTATTTTGTCCTTTTAGCTTCAATGGCAAAAAAAATTGGCTGTAGCCATAGACAGCTTGCCTCCTCCGTACACTTCTCTGCAACCTGCACACCTTTCGCCTTGAGATAGTGCTCTGCATCAACTGTGCATGCAAGTTAATGGAAGAGAGAGAGAGAGAGTGAACTTTTTTTGGGGTGGTTACTCAAATTTGTCTTTTAGTGTATCAGAGTTACTAAACTCAGCAGGCGTGACTTCCTTCACATTTTTTCTCTCGAAGGGGCGTTTGGTCGTCAAAAGTTTTCACTTTATTTTTGGAGTTTATCTTCGGAAAATGTATTTGATCGTAAAATTTTAAAAAATTGTATTTTCACTTTATTTATTTATTTTTCAAGAACTTTTTATAAATTTTAAAAATAATAAAATATTAATTTCACTTTTTTACTCTAAATTATTGACAAAAATTTAAAAATAATTTCAATTTATTTCATAACCAAATATTTAGTTATCATGTATGCTAAAAATAGTTGTTTCAAAATACTTATTTCAAAATACTTGTTAATTTAAAGAATCAAGAGAGAATTAATTATTTTTTTCAACTTTGCCCTTAGCATTAATTATTCTAGAACTAAGAGACACATAAATACACAAAGATTAATAAGGGGTATATAAGTCAAATTATACTCATAATTATTTTTTCTTAGTGATTGTGCAAAGTCTTATCATGACAACTAAAAAAGAACGAAGGGAGTACAATTTTAATTTTTAAAATATTATTTTTTACATTGAAAACAAAAAATTACTTTTTCTTATTTTCACAATGAAAACATGGCTAAACGTCTGCTTAATCAAAAATAATTTTTCTATCCTGTAAAAATATAGGTAAAACTGCTATATTTTAATCTCCCCAGCTTTTACTTGTGAAATTATAACAAACTTGTTGTTGTTGTATCATCAAAAGCTATGAAATTAATTTTTCGTAACCAAAATAATTTTCACTTAAATAACTAAAAGAAAATTAATTATATAATTTACTTATGATATTTAGATAAAATTAAATATTTTTTTATTACAAATAGAATTTAGCTAAAAAGTAAACAACAGCTTGTATAGGTTGGACAAATCAAGCAAAGAGGCAAGCCCTTATTAGTAAGTCTGGCACTGGCACCGGTATCGAGTCTGTCGGACCGGTATTAATCGAAATCGGACCGGTATCGAAGTCATCTTTCGCTGCCTGATCAGAAATTGGGACGGAACCGGTACCGATAGTACCGGAAAGTTCTATCCTTTTCGTCCAGGACCGGTACCTACCGGGATCGGACCGGTATGCCGGGTTCCGCTCTTTTTTTAATTTTTTTTTTAATTAAATTAAAATTTAATTATTTATAATTGAAAAAGTTTCAAAATATATAAGTTATTTTATATTTCTTTTAAAAGTATAACTTAATAAATTAAACTTTTTTTAGAGTTTAAATTTTAAACTCTAAAAGTTTAAATTTCAAATTTTAAACTCTTAAAAACTTTTCAAACTCTTAAGTCTTAAAGTCTTAAAAGTTTAAATTTAAATTTTTAAACTATAACTAACTTAATAACTTACTTACTTAAGTTTGAAACTTTTTAAACTATATCAAACTTATATTTTTTAAACTTTTTTAAATTTCAAATTGTAACTTAAGTTTGAAACATTTAAAAATTGAAATATATAAAAAAGACTTGTATTAAATTGAAGACAATAATTAAAAAAATTTAAGGCGAATAGCCTATAATTTTATTCATAAAAATTAAATAATACAATTTGTATTACAAATATTAGAAGATGACCTAATCTACGCAGCCACCTTCTAGGAAGAGTTCTGTTTGAATTAGGCCTCGAACTATCATACTAATATTTGAATCCTTGAAAATAGTCTTGACGTAGAGTTTCTAACAATTTCCTGGTAACATTTTCTAGAAGTGGTTGTTGTGCTTGATCCTCCAATGCATCCATGCCGTCTTCACTAGAATTTACCAAAATATTATCTATATCATATTCAAATTGGGCAGGTAAACTAGGACACACATAATTCCTTCGCTCGGCATTGATCCAATCTCTAAACAATACCGATATCTCTAAGCTATCTGATGCTAATGAATACCTATGCTCCCCAATTTGATATTTTGTTGCACTAAAAGCGCCCTCCGAAGCTACTGAAGATGCTTGAATAGCTAGCAAATCTCGAACCACCGGTTGAAGTTTTGGAAATGACCTGCCGCGAGTCTTCCACCATTCCAAAAATTGAGGTTTGCCTTGTGCATCCTTAATGCTTTCCATTCCCTGATTAAGATATTCATCAAAATCATTCCTTTCATTAGAAGTAAGACCAAGATAATTTTCCATCATATCATCTTCATTTGAATATCTACGCCTAAAACTTGATGGTTCTACATTACGTACTTCATCATTTATTCTACTAGAATTATACAAGTCATACAATTTTCTAGCTTCAATTCTTATGCTATCTTTAACATCGGACAAACTAGGTATTTTGTCCTCTTCGGCAACTTCGTCACCTTGGATACTTTGCTGATATATAATCTCTAAAATATCTAAATCTGAATATATTCTTTCAACCATTCGTGCTGCACCTATTTCTTTGTAAGGTGGTTTAATAAACAAGCAGTTAAATAAATTTGAGGAATAAGAATACAATATTTTCTAAATTTTTTAATCATTGCATTAATAGAATCTTTAAACCGTGGAATATTTTTGTATTGAAATTTTTTATCAGAAATAGCACATATATTTGGTAAAACTGAACAAATAGTTGGATAATAAAGTCCAGATATTTATTTTGTAGCTAAGTAAAAAACTTTTAAAATTTTTTTAAGTTCATATACTTCATTCCAATCAGTGTCAGTAATTCTATAATCATTATCTGAATTGTGAGCATTTCAAACCATTTGTAAATGCTTTCTCTATTCATAAGCAACTTTAAGCATTTCATATAAACAATTTCATCTAGTAGACACTGTTTTTAAAATTTTTCTAGGGGGAGTTCTAATTCACGACACCGATTTTCAAACTCTACACGTCTAGACCTTAATTGACATTTAAAAATAAAATGGCATGCAACTTCACATTTTATACAACCATTATTATACATTGCTATACCATCTCTAACAATTAAATTATATATGTGTGCAGCACACCTAATATGAAAACCGTCATTATAAATAGGGTAAATTATCGGTTTTAGTTTATCAACAACATTTGTATTATTAGAAGCATTATCAAGGGTGACACTAATTACTTTATTACAAATTCCATAAAATTGTAAAACATCTATAATAGTTTGAGCTATGTAACTACCGGTTTTCAGCATTTCACAACATTTATAACCTAAAATTCTTTTTTGCATGTTCCAATTTTCATCAATCCAATGACCAATAATAGTGAAATAATCGTTACCATTATGACTACGACCCATATCAGAAGTGATAGCCATTCTGCAAGTATTATAGTTAAATAAACAACGAAGATATTGTACATGTTGTCCTTGATAATCAAAAACAGTTTTTTTAATAGTATTTCTTGAAAAACCTGTGAAAGAAGGATTATACACTATTTGAATATAATGAACAAAACCAGGATTTTCAGCAAAACTAAAAGGCAAGCCACAAAGAACAATCATTTTAGCTAATTCTTCAAAATCTCTTTCTCTACTATAACTGCGATGTGTACTAGGGCCAGAAACATTGGAAGAGTTTAACTGTGTTTGAATCATGTTAGAGGCCCCTACTCCTACAAATGCATCGGGAAGGGGAGTATCATATTTTTTTACATCGGCTATAGCCTGAGCTTGCAAAAATTCATTTTTACAACATCCCAACAAATGATTTCTTAAATGTCTCGTCTCACCCGACTTTCCCGTAGTTTTATGATTCAAAATATATTTACATATTTTACAAATAGCTTGAGTTTTATCCTCACTTTGAGTCATAAATTGTCACACAACAGATTTTTTAAGACGTTCAGCCTTTGGCTTAGCCCTAGTAGGATGTACAGTGGGAGTGGGAGCGGGAGCGGGAGCAGGAGTGAGACTAGTAGCCGTAGGCGGCTTTGTTTCATCATCATCATAAATATCATTACCATCATATTCATTATCATATTCTACTTCTTCATCTAGTTCTTCATTAAAATTACCAAACCTTGTCTGTAAAGATTCATGATCTAATTGAGTATTGCTATTAATATTAAAAGGAGTTTCATCAACATGTGTAAAATCATCCGTATTTATTCTTAATTGAGGTTGTTGTCTAGTTTTAGATTTGGATTTAGAAGAACTACCGACTTTAGTTTTTCCGGTTACTGCATTAGTCAACCTACCAAAAAGTATTTTTTTACCTTGGCCGATATTTTTATCACCGGATTTCATATTAAAATATTAAAAGTAAGCAAATAAATAAATATAAAAATTAAATGCAAAAAAATAAATAAGTAAAAAGATGAAAGTTGGAACGAATGTACCAAACGTCTGCGTAAAAACAGACGTGTATAACCAAAAGCCAAAATTGATAGATGAAACTTGAAGCTTGAAAATTGCTCCAAAATAATCCAACAAATAAAATTAACAATTTAATAGAGACTATTAGAGAATAGAGAGTAGAAGAGTAGAAGATTGAGAGTTGAGAGAGTAGATGAAGAAGAAGAAATTTTGTGTAGTAAATAATGAAGGGGTGGGGGGTTTTTATAGTTAAAATTTAGGACTAAAATGTATTTTTAAAATTTTTGGGGTATTAAAAAAAGTTTGGAGGGTAGGAGGGTGTTTTGGCTCAAATAGCCGTTGGGTGGGGCCCACTGGCCGTTGCCAACGGCTACTTAATTAAAAAAAAAATTTAAAAAATTAGTTTCCCGCCCGGATCGAATCGGACCGGACCGGTACCGGAACGAACCGGACCGGTACCGGAACGAACCGGACTAGGACGATCCGGTAAATTTCTCCCTTCCGTCCCGTTACACCTACTGGCCAGCGCCTACACCGGACGGAACCGAATTCCACCGGATCGGTAACGGACCGGGACGGACCGAAACCGATATCGGCACCTCCCGATTCCGTTGCCAGTCATACTTATTAGAGAAAGCTATTGCGAGCTAGCTTAGCTACCTATAGGGCTGTCAATGGTACAGTTTAGATGGTTATTTTATAAAATTTGTACCATATTAATTTTTTGATTATTTTATTTCATATAATCAAAAATAGACTTTTCAAAATCGTCCCATTACTTCGATTTTTCTTCGGTATCTGTACGATTCGGTTAATTTTCGATAATTTTTTCTTAAAAACATATAAAAGTTAGAACACTCTATCATGTATACTTGCATGTATACTTGTATACTTGTGTATGACTTTGGCAAAAACTTTTTAGGTATTTTTATTGTTTAAAAGGTGATAAGAAAACAAGAACAAAAATTCATCCCATCATCCCATTATTTTATCAATATTAAGCATAGATAAAAAAAAATATAATGTAGATTACACTAACGGGGAGAAATTAATAAAGAAGAAACTCAAGAATTGAGTTGTACTTAAATTAACTATCGAATAAGAGAAATTTAAAACACAAGAGAGGAAAAATATCTAATAACATGTAGCGTGTTACCCAAGATCATTGGAATATCTTGTAGCTTACTAGTTACTATCCGAGAGTCAAAATCCTAGAACAAATTTAGTTTCGACCGGAGTAGTATAGTAAGTTTCAATATTAAGACTTTGAGTGTTAATTATATTGCCGCTTTGCATCATCCCGGGTCCTAAGCAAAATTTTTAATATTTTATTATATCTAATCTTAATATATAAAATATATTTGCACATGTATTATTTGGTACAGTTCGGTATTTTTTAATTAATTTTTATAAAATAAAAACCTACCCAATTATTCGGTATGGTTATAAACTTATATAAAAACCATCGGTTTTATTAAAGAAACCAAAATATCGATTTGGTACGGTATGGTTCGATCGATTTCGTCGATTTTTTAGAAATCATTGACACCCCTAGCTACCTAATATTTTTCAGTTGGCTATTATTTTCGTGATATTAAGATAAAGTGGATTGACTTTTTGTTTTTAAAAATATTACATAATTTAGTGTTATAAATAAAAGTAAATTAATTATCCGTAAAAATCCCCTGCTATAAACATGTCTGGCGCCTGGCGGACATTATTAAATTACTAGTGAACTAGTATACCAGTCTGCCACATAAAAGAAACAAAAATATAGTTGAATAACAATGCCAATTTTTCTATAAATTTAAATATCTAGTAATCAAATATCCTTTTTACGATTTTACCTTTTTTCATGATGTTTTAAAATTCTATAAAATTAAATGAGGAAAATGATTGGGGGGGTGGGGGGGGGGACACAATTTGAATATATACGTCATTCATGAAAAAAACTTGTATATTTTATGTAGAAGGTATTGTGTTTTCGTGCTTTGGGACATTTTGAGCTCGCTTTATCTGGAAAGATTTAACTTTAATTATCTCACAAATAAATTCAAATAAATTCTTCTATTATGGGACATATCGTTGTACTTCGCTGTTTATTTTTACTTGTCCACTTTGGACTTTGTACTCTCTTTAAGAAATAATGATTCGTATGAGTATTTATCACAATATTCATATTAATTGATGTGTAATATTAGGTCTTGAAAAATGATTTGAGAATAAGTAATTAATGTTAAGAGTAATACCGGAAAAAGAATAATTATTTTTTCCTAATATGTTAAAAGTAACGCGTAAAAATGAAAATCTATTTGAAATAGTGGATAAATAAAAATACACGGAGGAAATACGTTAATATGTTCTTTGCACTGGAATTTATGAATAGAAAGTGAGATTCAAAATGGAATACAAAGAGAAAGAGTGTGATATTACGTTTATTTCAATTCTGGTAACCTTTTCATTAAATGATCTGATCATGAACTTAATAGCGATAGAAGATATACAATAATTTTCATGCATTAACATAAATAATTGTTTTGTATATGCATACAAAAAGTAATTTCATTGATTGATTAAATCACAAATATATATATATATATATATATCCAACATTCCACTAATATCGCTAACATCACATATTTAGAATCAACAATATTTAAGTTAAATCAATTAAATTACTCTACAAGTATATCAATATTTGCATAGGTGCACTTCAACATTCTAATGTATCACTAATATCACATCATAAACCAATAATATTTCTAATTTGAAGGCAAAAACAGTCATATTAAAAGTTAAAACTACAACAATACTCCAAATTATAAGATAGATGATCATAGGAATATTATATTGCTATATTTTTGCACAAGTAATTGATAAATGTAAAGTTTGATGGAATGGGAGTTATGGACATGGTTGTTCAAAAAAAAGAAGAAGTTATGGACATGAAGAAATAGGAGTTAATTATGGGAAATATGAATATATAGTAAAGTTAATGGGATAAAGATATGTGAGTTACAATAATGAATATGAAAGATTAAAATAGTAATAATTGAGTAATTTATTCTTAGTATAAATTACATAAAAGAAAAAGGGGGAAGAAAAAGAAAAAATATTGAGTTGATTGAAAGAAGAAAGAGAGAGAAAGAGGCTAAAACAGGAATCTTGGCCAAAGAATTGTGCCATGGTAAGCTATAGACCTGTTTATCGAAAAAATTGTATAATTTAATTTGTAATGAACTCAAGGACACGCATCTCGATTTAATTCGTCAGGTTCGATTATTAACAGTTAAATATGCTTGTTAAAGAAATAAATGAAAGCGGTAAAATAAGTAAATAAAGTCATGTGAAGCAACAGGCTCCGATGATGGGTATTTGCTCTACATCCGGTGACGTATAAGTACTTCTGATATTAAATCCGAAGAAGTTTGTTTAAAATAATATTTGTGAATTAAGACTTAGTAAAAATATGAAAAGTTTGGAGCATAAGAATATCAATATGTTGCTCTAGTATAATTCAAAATCTAACTCTTTACAATGGTGTTTAAGACTACTATTTATAGGTGTCAAAAGCAAAAAATCAATCAATAGAAAAACTCCGCTCAAACCCTAAAGTACTATGTCTAATGGTTGCGTTCCACGTGGAAATACTGTTAGTTGTGCCATCTAATATTCCTTTGTTGTTTGCAGGATGTTGTACAAACATATCCGGCATATCTTTCCTTTAATTTGTCCTTTTGTCACATCATCGGGACATGAATCCTTTTTCATCTTCGGGCCACCAGTTTCTGCCTTTAACGCGATGACAGTCTTTCCTGAAACCTCGGTGACAAGTCGGGGTTGAGCTTTACCGAACACGTCTTTGGAAACCGACCATTCCATCGAACCAGTTTCCACGAGTATCCTTTGTCAATGCCACGTGTTTACACCTCATTTTGCTATGTGTGCAAGCTGATTTCTGCCCAATATAGATAATCCCTTTGTTTTTCGAATACGATGTCAATCGTATTCGGTAAGCAAAAAAAATTTCAAATCTCTTGGTGGAAATCATGACTCATTTCCTTTTTGCTTATAAATAGTTCCTTTAGAAACACACTCTTAACTTTTATCTCTTCAACAAGTCCTCTCTCCTTGTCTTCGCGTTCTTCAAATCTTCTTATCCTCTTTCTTTTAGAGGGTATTTGAATTGACTTTAAAAAATTAGCTTAAAAGCTAAAAGTCAAAAGTCAAAAGTCAAAAGTCAAAAGTTGGGTATCCCCAACTTTTAGCTTTTGGCTTATTTTTATAATTTTTTGACCTAAAAGTGAGTGCTTAAAAGCACTTTTTAGCTTTGCCAAACGCCACCTAAATTTAAAAAAAGCTTAAAAGCCAAAAGTACCTAAAAATAAGTCAATCCAAACACCCTCTTAATCCTTTTAATCTTCATAACTTCATTCATTCATATTCTAAGAATGTCTTCATCAATCTCTTCCCAAAATCCTCAAATTCCCTCATCCTCGTTGCCCTAACCAAAGTCCATCTTTAGTGGAGCTCCGGAAAGGGTTGAAAGTGATGCCAAATCCGCAGAGCTCTTAATTAACTCTTTTTTCCCAAGGAAGAAAGTGAAGTTTAACACTGACTGCAAAATCGCACCGACCATTGGTGAACAGGCCGGTGAGAGATATACGTCGGTTCCTAGAGAAGATTTGAATTCCCTACGCATGTCTAAAAATTAATTTGTTGCATACCCATTCAATTTCTCTTTCAATTACCTTTTAGGGTTAGGTTTGAAAGAGGTGAAAAAGTGGGATCAGGTTGTGGGGTCAAGGGCTTATTTAACACATTTTCTAAAATTTTGAGTATCATTTAAGTCTTTTAAAATACATTTAATATCCTTCCTCTTTTCCAATACTACCTTTCACTCTTGTCCTCTCCTTGTTATTTCCAACCGAAATTCTTAAACCCCTCTTCGGTTCATCTTCTTCCCCCAATATTCAAGCTCTATTTTTTTTATCTCAGGTAAGTTTTTTTATTCTTCCGATCATTATAAGTTTCATATTGTTGATTTTGTTTGTTCTTCATTTTGGTGGGTTACCGTAGTTTATTGAAGAATTTTTTTTTGAAACTTGGGGGTATTTAGTAATTGAAAATGTGTGTTGTTTAAGTTTGATATAGATTATTTTGAAGCGTTTTTGAGTTTTGCACATAGCAAATTTGATTTTTTAATGTTTTTGGGTATATATTTTTAGAATTCTGAATTTTTATTCAGTAAAAATGGTGTTTTTGCTTATAAAATTATCGAATATGTGAAATTTTTTTTCATTTTTTATTCAGTATAATGCTGCTACTGCTGATTTTGATTTTACATATCTCTGTTTCTATTTATGTAAATTCTTATTTTATTAATAGACTTGTGGTCTATTATATGGTAGTTGCCAATGGCAGATTTTTTTTTATATAAATATCATAAAATATGGTTAAACTAGAGGAGCAAAGAGGTTTAGCACCCGTTCTAGTGGTAGGAAAAGAAAAGCTGAACAAGTTGCAACTATGTCAAAAAGATTTTTAGGGGAAGAGTCAACGTCAAACTGGGAAACCATGGCTGAAATTGATGAAGGTAGTGATGATATTATTGAGTATAGTGATAGAGATGTTGCTGAGTATAGTGGGAGAGATAGTGATGAGGATGATGATCCATTGTCCTTGCCAATTTGTGAAAGGCACATTTCTGGTGAGAGGTATGACCTCAGCACATGAATGGATGAGCTTGGATCCTTTCCAACAAAGATATCCGTTAGGTCTAGAATGGACTTTGTATCATCAATTTAGAATAATTCTAAAAGATCAAAGACTTAAGAGCAAGTTCAAATGTTCATGCTTTGGACGTCTGAGATATATGCCATATTATCTCAAGTTCAATGGACAAATGGTCCATTATATGCTTTTGCGTCGTGTGAAGGAGGATAGCATGATGCATGAGATGTGGTTTTGTGTAAATGACAAGACTGCTTGTTTTGGCTTGAAGGAGTTTCCTTTGATCACGGGGTTAAATTGTTCATCTTATCCCCGTGAATCAAAATTGAACAAGGTGATTAAGAAGGGTGCAAAATTTTGCAAAAAGGTTACCAAGAACAAGAACATTACAGGATCAAAGTTGTTACAATTGATTAGAGAAGATAGGTTGGATAAAGAGGAGAAGTTTAAATGTTGCTTAGTGTGGTTCTTGCATTCGATGTTGCTTGCAAGGGATACGTTCAAAAATGTGAACAGTGACTACATTAGAATGGTGGACTCTTTAAGTTTCTTTGAAAAGTACCTTTGGGATAAGGAGTCTTTTCAGTTGACTTTGGATTATTTGAAGAACAAGACAAAATTAAACTGGCAAAAAGATGTACATCTTGCGAAAAATAATGCAGCTTATGCTCTGTACGACTTTCCCTGGACATTCATGATATATATTATCAACCATTAAAACAGTTTATTATAGACTCTCTTTTAGTTATGCAATATATTATAGACTGGGATCTCTTTTATTTATTTCTTGTTGCTTTTACTATATATTTGAATATACGAGGTTTTTTCCCAGCTTGGATAGAATGCTGAAAAAATAATGGATTGTCCTTTGTCCATTCCCAGGATCCTTAGATGACACACTTTAAAATCTGATAAGATTGTTGAAGGTGATCCATATAAGTTTAAACAAAGTACAAAAGTATGAAGTTATTTTTTATTATTTAGTAATAATATTGAAATCGTCAGTGATTTTATGCTTTTATTGTATTAGTATTTTTATAGATTGTGCACCCGTACCTCACCTCTACTGTCCATGAGATGGAGTAGGATTACATGTTAAAATTAAAGTCAAACACGAATTTGGTGAAGAAAATGTACATCGATGCCATAAAGACTGCTTTTTATGGTGTGACTGTTCTCACTTCATCGATTGAGAGCGACGATGTGTATGATGACGAGAATTTTTGTGGTAATCCTGTTTCAACACATATTAGTAATCGTGCGGGATGTAGTGGTGAAAAAAGAGTGATGGGAAGATCTGTTGATAGTGGACTGCTTCAGCGTGTGTCACAACTCGAGAATGCACTGAAGGACATTTCTTCATTCATCGATGAGGAAAGATTGAGGAGAAATGAGAAGAACAAGAAGAAGCAGCAGGAGCAAGGTAAACTACTTTATTTTTTATTATTTTTATTTTTCTTGTGCCATTTCACTAATCAATCCTTGTTAAAAAAATACAGTTCACTCCCCTAATTCTTCAGGCCAGGTGAACCTCAAAGAAGCTGCCGGAGCGATGAAAGTTGAAGATCCAGTTGTGGAGCTCCCCAATAAAGCAGTTGATCAAAATGAGGAAGAAATAGTTGAAAAGACTATTGAATCTACTGCTCAAAAAAAGGAGAAGGCAGATAAAAATATGACCCCCGATGAACCAGTTGTTGAAGAAGAAAAGGAGGAAGAGGAGAAGGAAAAAAAGAAAGAAGAAGAACACAAGGTAGAAGAGAAGGTGGCAGAGGAAAAAGGAAGAAGAGAAGGCAGAAGAGAAAGAGGCGGAGGACAAGATAGGAGAGAAAGAGGAAGAGGACAAGGCAGGAGAGAAAGAGGAAAAGAACAAGGTAGAAGAGAAGGAGGAAGATGACAAGGCAAAGGAGAATGATGGTGAAGTACAAGATAAGGCAAGTGAGGAAGAAGATAAGGAAGATGAGGAAGTGAATGTGATGGCTATTGTTTATAAGATCAAACAATGAGGAGGTGAAGGCAAGTGATGAAGGAAAAGAGAAGTGACCATCTTTATTTGGTGTTTTAAGATAATCAAGTTTTAGTTTGATGTTCTTTTTAATGGATGAGTTGACAAACATGAATTTTTTTTATATAAGTTTTATGGATTATTTATGAATCTATTTTTTAATGATATTGTGTTATTTTATTGTGAAGTTTTATGTAGAATTGTTAGTATAGACTTGTTTGTCATTTATACACTGCTAGTCATAAATTACTATAACCGATTATAGAAGTGCTGATAAATTATTATAAATGGCTATGACTATTGATCATCGACTTTGGGTCGATGTTGCATATAATCAACCTTAAATAAAATATATATGCAGACAAATAAAAGTGTAGAGTAGTCGATACTTTTATTATTCAATCTCACTATATTCCTATTACACCTTTTCAAACTGCCAATACTAACAATAAACTATACAACATTGTTTTTAGGCCATTCTCCTTCTCTTCAGCCACAATCAATCTTTATTTTAGTTGATCCCTATCAATTTCGGTGTCTTTGAGCAATATTTTCAAGTGATCCCTTTTTTCTTCTGATTCTTTAAACAAAATCATAAGCAAATTTCTATTTTCTTCTGATTCTCTAAGCCTTTCAAGTATTTTAAATTTTTCAATGCCTTGAAATGATGATGTCACGACCCAAATCATCGTGAATGACACCCACCCAACCCTCGGGTGAGTGAACCATCAACGACCCTGAACTTAACCATTCTAACAGCTCAAAATCAATGCAGATAAAATAAACTAGCATAAATACTAAATCAACAAAACTATTATATATATCATGCGGAAATTCTCTTCTTAGAACCTGAAAGTCATCGTACCAAAATGCTACCAAAAATCTAGAATGTGGGGATGCAACCCCAATATAAAAAATAGTCTAAGCCCAAAATAAGTGGGCTATAACTGAAAATGAAAGAGACCAAGGTAGCTCGACCGAAATAACTCACCCTTGATGTCTAAAAATGCTGGGTCTACAAGTGAGGTCGCGTCTCAGCCGCTGAAAGATTGACTGTACTCACAAAAAGAAACACAAATGCAGAATCAGTACACAACCACCGTGTACTGGTAGAATCATCAGTCAGTTCTAAATAAGTAATATATGAACAATACAATAGTCAAGTAAGAGTGCAGAAAATATGTAACCAAGCCAACATGTATTACCTAGACTACAAGTCTCTTCCTAGCTTGTTCCCACATGAAACTCACCCTTATAACCATGATCAACAGTCAATAGTAATCAATAAATATACCCTTTCACATATCCCAGACCCAGATACCCTTTTACATATCCCAGACCCACCCTGGGATCCCCCTAAATAACACCTAAGTGTTAAACATGCAACCCGGTCTACACCAAGACCAAACTCATAGAACAATAATAATAACCCGGCCTCTCAAGGACCATAAGCAATATCACAAATCATAAACACAACCCGGTTCACTCATGGAACCAAAATCAAATGCACAATACAAATAAGTAAACCCATACCAGGCGTGGTACCTGAGCCAACCAGTTAGTATCCCGTACCAGGCGTGGTACCCGAGCCAACTATTAGTATTCTCGTACCAGGCATGGTACCTGAGCCAACCGTTAGTATATCCGTACCAGGCGTGGTACCCAAGCCAATCGAATGTCACACAAATTCATAGTCACAAACAATGAACAATCAACACTTGTAAACCAACAAACAATAACACCTAGTTCATTTCACAAGACTGATAACAGGATCTTTGGACATTCCTAAACCATTCCCTAAGCAATGCAACTCATACAAATACTTAAATAAAAGTACACAAACATACAATGCATACAGGAATCAATAACCATCACCACCTCGAATTAGCCAAAAGCTATACTCAGCCGAAGCTTTCCCGTTTCCCGAAGTTCTTACCGGTTCTTGGTCTAAAACAATACACAATAACTAAGATTCAATCTTTATGGCCTATAATTTACCCGAATTATGCAAAATCCTAAACCTCAGGCCACCCATGATCATTTTACACTTTTTTTCGGACTTTCTCACCAATAATTCACCTAGTTCTACTATTTTTATGGATACATTTAGGGAATTAAAATCACATGATCATAATATAGTAGAATTAACAACAACCAAGAACTTATACCCTTAGAATCCCCCTTTTTCCCTGGATTCCACCATTCCTAGGTCATTCCAAACATTTCTCCAAGTCCAGCAATTCTATAGCGTAGGAAAGATAGTATGGAGTTTGGGGAGTAGAATCCTTACCTTTAGGATGAAAAATAGTGTAAAACTGATGGAAATCGCCTAAAATCACCCTCTGCTTCTCCCAAAGCGTCTTGAAGAAAACTAAACTGTTTTGGAGAAGTTTTTGCGTTAAATCCCATCATGATCCGCTATAGCGGTCCTCTATGCTATAACGGTACCACCATTGCAGAGTCGTCTGCTATGGCAGAGGCTGACCGACGTTGACTTCTGCTGTAAAGGTATTTTCTCCGCTACGGTGGAGTACGCTATGGCGGAGTGTCATCCGCTACGGTGGGTGACATGGTACAGAAAGTCATAAAGTCCCTCAAATTGCCCTATTTTACAACACACTTAATTTATCGATGTTCTGAAACAACCCCTTCACGTCAACCTCGATACCGGGAGTTCTACTTATCCGAATTTGATTCTGAAAAGTCCACCGGACTCCTTCATGTCTTAGCTACAAGGAAAACAAGCTCAAACTAGATACATTACCTAATCTTTACTCGGATTTTCCTAGACCATACCTCACTCCAAAACTGGCTGAGACTAGCCTAGCCTAGAATTTTCAACTCCCAAAACCAAAAGTTTTCTGACTCAAAACTTTCCATGAAAAGTTTACCCGTAATGATGAACGCGGTCATTACAACATATATCAATTTACCCATCATTCATCCCTTAATGATCCAACCCAAAATTACAGAAATAAAGAGAGGAAAGTGTAGTACCTGAATCCTCAAACAAGTGAGGGTACTTGTCCCGCATGTCCTTCTCGGTTTTCCACGTGACTTCCTAAACCGGGCGATGCTTCCATTGAACCTTTACCATACTAATCACCCTTGTCCTTAATTTCCGGACATCCCGATCGAGAATCAAAACTGGCTCCTCTTCATAGCGAAGATCCTTATCAAATAACACTTAATCCCACTTGATGATGTAGTCCCCATACCCATTGTATATATTTAGCATAGATACATGAAACACCAGATGGACACTTGACAAACTGGCGGTAGTGATAACCGGTAAGCCATTGGCTCTACAATCTCAAGAACCTCAAATGGACCAATGAACCGAGGGCTGAGCTTGCCCTTCTTACCAAAATGCATAACCCCCTTCATTGGTGATACCTTCATTATTACTTGTTCACCAATCTGGAAATCCATATCCCTGACCTTGCGATCCGCATATTCCTTCTGCCTTCTTTGGGCCGCTAGCAACTTGGTCTGAATGCCTCTCACCTTTTTTGTGCTTTCTTTACCAAGTCCACGCCCAAAGGCTTTACATCGCCTTCCTCAAACCACCCTATAGGTGACCTACAACTCTCCCATACAATGCCTCAAACGGTGCCATATCGATACTGGAGTGGTAGCTTTTGTTGTATGCAAACTCACACAAGGCAAAAACTGGTCCCAATGCCCTCCAAAGTCAATCACACATGCTCTCAGCATGTCTTCCAATACCTGAATCATTCTCTCTGACTGACCATTAGTCTAAGGATGGAAGGCTGTACTAAAAGTGAGCTGTGTACCCAACTCTTCATGTAAATTACCCAAAAACTTAGAGGCAAACTGCGTACCCCTATCTGAAATGATAGACAGTGGTACCCCGTGCAACCTCACGATCTCCTTGACGTAGATCTTAGCCAATTGCTGCAAATTAAAATCCACCCTGACCAGAATAAAATAATCTGACTTGGTCAGCCAGTCAACAATGACCCAAATAGAGTCATACTTTCCCAAAGTCTTGGGAAGACCCATCACGAAATCCATGGCTATTCTCTCCCACTTCTCTGGAATGGGAATTCTCTGAAGTAGTCCTGTAGGTCTTTGGTGCTCATACTTTACTTGCTGGCAATTCTGACACCTGGACACAAAATCAGCTATGTCCCTTTTCATTGCGGGTCACTAGTAAAGCTGTCTCAAATTCCTGCACTTCTTGGTTATGCCCGGATGAATCGAATACCGCGAACCATTAGCTTCTGCCAAGATTTTCTAAATTATATCATCAACTCGAGGAACACAAATCTTCCTTTTGAAGTTCATTACCCTGCCAGCATCCAACGTGGCATCCCTGGACTCTCCAGATATCACCTTACATTCGAAGCTTATTCAATTGCGGATCCTGAAACTGTTTGGCCTTTATCCCTTCTATAAAAGTGGCTTTGACCTCAACACTGGCCAATACCCCACCTTGTTCTGAATTACCCAAGTTCACGAACTTAGATTCCAATGCCCGAATCTCTTTTGCAAGTGATCGTTTGGACACCCCCAAACAAGCCAAACTGCCCATGCTAACTATTTTCCGGCTCAACGCGTCTGCCACCATATTAGCCTTACCCGGATGGTACTGAATGGTCACATCATAGTCCTTTAACAACTCTATCCACCTTCTTTGCCTCAGGTTCAAGTCTTTCTGAGTGAATACATGTTGCAAACTGCGATGGTCAGTAAACACCTCACACTTGATACCATAGAGATAGTATCTCCAAATCTTGAGTGCAAACACCACCGCTGCCAACTCTAAATCATGAGTCAGATAGTTTATCTCATGCACCTTTAACTGCCTAGAAGCATAGGCTATCACATTCCTATCCTACATCAACACAACACTGAAACCAAAATGTGAAGTGTCACAATAAACAATAAAGTCCTTACCTTCAACCGGCAAAGAAAAAATAGGAGCCGTGGTCAGAAGTGTCTTGAGCTTTTCGAAGCTCTCCTCGCACTTGTCAGACCATACAAACGGTATGTCTTTCTGTGTCAGCCTTGTCAAGTGAGTCACAATAGATGCAAAATCCTTGACAAACTTCCGGTAGTAACCTACAAGTCCAACAAAACTCCTCACCTCAGTCATAGAGCTAGGTCGGGCCCAACTCTTGACTGCCTCGATCTTTTGGGGATCTACCATCACCCCTTTTATGACACTACATGCCCCAAGAATGCAACTGAAGTCAACTAAAATTCATACTTGGAGAACTTCGCATAAAGCTTTTGGTGTCTCAATATCACTAACATAACCTGGAGATGTTTAGCATGGTCCTCCTTACTCTTGGAGTAGATTAAAATATCGTCAATAAACACAATGACAAACGGATCCAAGTAAGACTTAAACACCCCATTCATCAAACTCATGAATGCTGCCGGCGCATTAGTCAACCCAAACAACATCACTAAAAACTCATAATGCTCATATCGAGTCTGAAAGGCAGTCTTAGGAATGTCCTCGAGCCTAATCTTTAACTGATGGTACCGTGACCTCAAGTCAATTTTTGAGAATACAGATGCACCCTGTAACTGGTCAAACAGATCGTCAATACGGGGTAAAGGGTACTTATTCTGGATGGTAACCTTGTTCAACTGCCTGTAGTATATGCACATCCGCACACTACCATCCTTCTTCTTCACAAACAATACCAGAGCACCCTAAGGCGAAGCACTGGATGGATAAATCCCCTGTCTAGGAGTTTCTGAAGATGAGTTTTAAGTTCCCTTAACTCTGTCGGAGCCATATGATATAGAGGAATAGAAATTGGGCTAGTGCTCGACTCCAAGTCAATACAGAAGTTGACATCCCTGTTCGGAGGCATACCAGACAAATCCGCTGGAAACACCTCTCGAAACTCTGAAACTACAGGAACTGAATCAATAGATGGGGACTCCACACTATCATCCTGGAGATGAGCCAAAAAAGCTAGACACCCTCTTCCCACCAGCTTCCTAGCCCGAACAGATGAGATGATCTTAACTGGCTTAGGTCTGTACACACCTTCCCACTCTAGCCTATCCTTACCCAGAATCTTTAGAGCCACCGTCTTGGTTTTACAGTTCATCACAACATGATAAGGGTATAACTAAGTCATGCCCAAAATGACATCAAAGTCAACCATATCCAAGATTACCAAGTCTACCCAAGTATGCAACTCCACAAATACAACAGAACAACTATGATAAACATGAGTAACAATCACGGACTCTACAACCGAGGTAGAAATATGGATAGGGGAATCAAGGCTATCACAAATCAAATCCAAACCCATAGCAAATTTCACAGACACATATGAATATGTAGAACCTGGGTCAAAAAGTACCGAAGTCATTCTATCACAAACAAGAATTGTACCTGTGATCACTGCGTCTGATGCCTCAACCTCGGAACTTCCTAGAAATATGTAACACTGAGCCCGGTCATCAATCCGAACTACTTTCTTGGCTGGCTGCGCTGCACCCCAGCCCGCGCCGCCATTCTCTCTGTCTCCCTGGCCTCCCTGAAAGTTACCTCGCCCACTCTGTGAATGACCTCTAGCATGACCACCTCTACCTACTGGAACCATAGCCTTAGACTGCTACTGAACCTGATTACCAGTCTGCCTATGAGGGCACTCCCTCTTAAAGTGGCCCAGATCACCATAATGGAAGCAACCACGATCAAGTGTAGGCCTGATGGCAGATGTGTAAGAAGCTCCCTTGCCTCTAGGAGCTGAAAACTGCTGATTAGCTCCCGGACGACCACATGTAGTAGCTGGAAGAGCTGAATAAATAGGACGGGCTGATTATATCTGCTGATTCCGGCCCCTGGAGTATGAGCCACTGTAATTTCCCTCATTCCCGGGCTTCTTGGCTAACACTTTAGCCTACTCCGCTTGCTTGACCCCTTCAAGTTTCTTGACATAATCCGTCACTTCATTGAAGTCTTTCCCTGATGAAGTCATGTGCACAGACAATACCTGAAGCTCAGTATTCAAACCCTTCACAAATAATTGAACCCGCTCCTCCTCGAAACCCAACAACTGTGTAGCAAAATGAGACAAAGCGTGAAACTTAGCCTCATAAGCATAGACCAACATGCTACTCTATTTCAAATTCAAGAACTCATCCTTTTTCCTATCTCTCAGAGTACAGGGTACATACTTCTCTAAGAAGAGAGCGTGAAACAGCTCCCAAGTCCGTGAGGGCAAAAAAAATGATCGACATTCCACATGAGGTCTCCACCACTGCTTGGCATCACCCTGCAGCTGAAATGTGACGAACTCAACCCCATGCTATTGCACAATATACAGCTTGTGCAGCCTCTCATGATAATCCAATATGAACTCATAAGCATCTTCCCTACAAGTACCCTAAAACGTAGGAGGTTTCAGCTTGAGAAACTTGGTCAGCATCTCATGTTCATTTCCTGTCATTATCGGGCCTAGCATTGTCCTGAAGAAATCACCGGTGCCTAAAGCTTCATCCATCTTAGGAGTCATAGTGACTGCTGGCTGAGTTCCCAAAGCCTGATTTACAACACCCGCGGGGGTGGCTCTGGCACCAACCAAACCACTCAAGAAGTTCCAAGCCAGCTGAAATGTTTTGGACGTCATAGAGGGAAGGCCTGTACCTCCAGCCGGTGCTGCCTCTACTTGTGACCCATCGTCCTCCACAACAACTTCCACATCTTTGATAACCTATTCCTGAGGTGGGGGAGGGGTTGCTTCTCACGCTCCTGCATGAGCTTGAGCTCCAGCCATGGAGGGTGTGGCTCTACCTCGACCCCTGCCCCTAACCCTGCCTCTACCTCTGATAGCCGGGCTCGCTGCTAGAACCACTGCTCTAGCTTCGCCATTTCTTGTGTTAACCATCTGTGGACAGAAGAGTGAACAAAGTCAGATACCAATTTGTATCACCAGATACCAATTGGAATCAAGTTATAGCACGAAGGAAGAGAGTTTTTCCTAAAGTCCCATAGCCTCTCGAAGAAAAGTATGAATGTCTCTGCACCGTTCCACAAGACTCTACTAGACTTGTTTTGGTACAATGAGATCAATGAACCTAGGGTTATGATACCATCTTTGTCACGACCCAAACCGCCATGAGTGGCACCCACCCAACTCCCGAGTGAGCGAACCATCAATGACCCCGAACTTAACCATTCTAACAGCTCAAAATTAATGCAAATAAAATAAACTAGCATAAATACTAAATCAAACAAACTATGATAAATATCCTGCGGAAATTCTCTCCCTAGAACCTGAAAAAGTCATCGTACCAAAACGCTACCAAAAATCTAGAATGTGGGGATGAGACCCTAATATAAGAAATAGTCTAAGCCTAAAACAAGTGGGCTATAATTGAAAATGAAAGAGACCAAGGTAGCTCGACCGAAATAGCTCACCCTTGATGTTTGGAGATGCTGGGTCTACAAGTGAGGTCGCGTCTCAGCCGCTGGAAGATTGTCTGTACTCACAAAAAGAAACGCAAGTGCAGAATCAGTACACAACCACCATGTACTGGTAGGATCATCACCCAGCTTCAAATAAGCAATATATGAACAATACAATAGTCAAGTAAGAGTGCAGGAAACATGTAACCAAGCCAATAGGTATTCTAGACTACAAATCTCTTCCTATCTTGTTCCCACATGAAACTCACCCTTATAACCATGATCAACAATCAATAGTAATCAATAAATATACCCTTTTACATATCCCGTACCCACTCTGGGATCCCTCTAAATAATACCTAAGTGTTAAACATGCAACCTGGTCTACACCAAGACCAAACTCATAGATCAATAATAATAACCCGGCCTCTCAAGGACCATAAGCCATATCACAAATCATAAACACAACCCGGTCCACTCATGAAACCAAAATCAAATACACAATGCAAATAAGTAAACTCGTACCAGGCGTGGTACCCGAGCCAACCAGTTAGTATCCCGTACTAGTCATGGAACCCGAGCCAACTGTTAGTATTCTCGTACCAGGCGTGGTACCCGAGCCAACTGTTAGTATATCCGTACCAGGCGTGGTACCCGAGCCAACTGAATGTCACACAAATCCATAGTCACAAACAATGAACAATCAACACTTGTAAACCAACAAGCAATAACACCTAGTTCATTTCACAAGACTGATAACAGGACCTTTGGACATTCCTAAACCATTCCCTAACCAATACAACTCGTACAAATACTTAAACAAAAGTACACAAACATACAATGCATACAAGAATCAATAACCATCATCTGCGTCGAATTAGCTAAAAGCTCTACTCAGCTGGAGCTTTCCCGTTTCCCAAAGTTCTTGCCGGTTCTTGGTCTAAAACAATACATAATAACCAAGATTCAATCTTTATGGCCTACAATTTACCTGGATTATGCAAAATCCTAAACCCCAAGCCACCCATGATCATTCCACCCTTTTTCCTGGGCTTTTCCACTAATAATTCACCTAGTTCTACCATTTTTATGGATACATTTAGGGAATTAAAATTGCATGATCATAATATAGAAGAATTAACAACAACCAAGAACTTCTACCCTTAGAATCCCTCTTTTTCCCGGATTCCACCATTCCTAGGTCATTCTAAACCTTTCTTCAAGTCTACCCCTAGAAATTCTATAGCATAGGAAAGATAGTACGGAGTTTGGAGAGTAGAATCCTTACCTTTAGGATGAAAAATATTGTAAAACTGATGGAAATTGCTCAAAATCGCTCTCTTTTTCTCCCAAAGCGTCTTGAAGAAAACTGATCTGTTTTAGGGAAGTTTATGCATTAAATTCCGTCGCGCTCCACTATAGCAGTCCACTCCACTATAGCGATACTGGCGTAGTGGAGTCATCCGCTATGGCGGAGGCTGACCAACATTGACTTCCGCTGTAGCGCTATTTTCTCTGCGATGGCGGAGGTTGCTATGGCAGAGTGTCAACTGCTATGGCAGTTGACACGGGACAGAAAGTCGTAAAGTCCCTCAAATTTTCCCATTTTACAACACACTCAATTTTACAATGTTTCATAACAACCCCTTCACGTCAACCTCGATACCGGGAGTTTTACTTACCCGAGTTCAATTCCGAAGAGTCCTACGGACTCCTTTATATCTTAGATACAAGGAAAACTAGCTCAAAAATAGATATGTTACTCAATTTTTACTCGAATTAACCTAGACCATACCTCACTCCAAAATCGACCGAGGCTAGCCTAGCCCAGAATTTTCAAATCCCAAACCCGAAAGTTTTCTGACTCAAAACTTGGCACGAAAATTTTACCCGTAACGATAAACCCAATCGTTACAGATGATGTCTGAGATCCTGGACTCATTATTAATAGGCTTCTTGACGTTTCTGTGTCAATCCACTTAAATTAAGAGCATCCACCATTATACTAAACAAATAATGAATAATTAGATGATTATATTACATAAACCTCATGAAAAAATTCATACATCATTTTTATGAAAAAACTAACCTTTCCAACAACACAGTTATAAAATTTACAACCTGAATTTTTATCGATGCGTGATGTCTTCAAGATAGCTGGATAACCGCACTAACAAATGTAAGTCACTTTTACTTTGGATGTTTGAGATGATTCAGACGTTGTAGGTGTTTAAAATAAAAGAACACGGAGGAGTGGATGGAGAAAAGAATGGAGGAGTCACCTATATAAGCAACAAATAGATTGTTACCATTGAAATAGTAATTTTTTTAAACATTGTTACCATTGAAAAAGTTAAACATATTTGCCTTATGACTGTTGGAGTTAAATAATACACCGCAATGGTCTACAATCGATCATTAATATAGTTTATCATATACTATAGGCAAGGTCATTTATAGATTATTTCAGTATGTCAATCAAACAACATGGTTGATGCCCGACTGTCACTTTGTATGTCATACAAATATAATAATAAAATAAGCTTAATTAGATGAGTTAATACAAAGGTATTATAGACTAGACCCTTATATATAATTCACCTTGCATGTAATCTACAACCGACTGATAGAGTATATAGACTGGCACTTGTATATGGCTAAAAAGGTAATAATTAATTAAATTAAGGAAATTAACAACATTCAAATATTGTAAGACAACTTAGTTACATTATTTGAAGTTCACATCAATTTTATACATGATCAAAATGGTGTAAGGACAAGTAATGGTCCTAAAATTCACTTATATGACTAAAAAATAGAATAATTAAATAAATAAAAATAAATTATGTGAATTAACTTAATTTAAATATTCAAGTACAACTTATACGATCATATGAGAGTCCATATCAATTGGGCGTGATGATAAAAGGGGTATGAGGAAGATCAATGATAGAACAAGCAACATTCCTCAGAGTAATATTTGTCAAAGCACAAGATTGTTCTAAGGAATGTTGTTTGTTCTACCATTGATCTTCCTCATACCCCTTTTATCATCACGCCCAATTGATATGGACTCTCATATGATCGTATAAGTTGTAATTGCATATTTAAATTAAGTTAATTCACATAATTTATTTTTATTTATTTAATTATTCTATTTTTTAGTCATATAAGTGGTTGGCAATATATTCAATTGAATTATTATAGACCATCATAATAGTCTATACTTTATGCGAGCCGTAGTCTATAATAAATGAGTCATTTTAGTATAGATGTGTATAGACCAAAACTAGTATATGATAAACAAAGAAAATAATTAAATAAATTATGTGAATTAACTTAATTTAAACATTCAAATACAACCTATATGATCACATGAGAATCTACATCAATTGAGTGTGATGATAAAAGAGGTATAAGGAAGAACAATGGTAGAACAAACAACATTCCTTAGAACAATCTTGTGCTTTGACAAACATTACTCTGAGGAATGTTGCTTGTTCTACCATTGCTCTTCCTCATACCCCTTTTATCATCACGTCCAATTGATATGGACTCTCACATGATCATATAAGTTGTAATTGAATGTTTAAATTAAGTTAATTCACATAATTTATTTTTTATTTATTTAATTATTCTATTTTTTAGTCATATAAGTGATTGACAATATACTCAATTAGATTTTTATAGACCACGATAATTGTCTATACTTTATGCAAGCCGTAGTCTATAATAGATGAGACAGTATATTATAGACCAATAATAGTATATATGTCTATTGTATTTTAATTATTCTATATTTTAGTCATTCAAGTAGTTGACAATATACTCAACTGGATTATAGACTTTATAGACTAAAATCAGTATATAATATATAGTATATATATATTATATATATATATATATATATATATATATATGTATATATATGTATATATATGTATATATATATATTTTAATTATTCTCTTTGCTTAGTCATACGAGTGCTTGGATGTAAACTCAACATAATTTTTATAAACTATGAGCAAGATCTATACTTCATGGAATCTTGAATCTATAATAGGCGATTCATTTTAGTATATATGTTTATAGACCAATACTAGTATATATATTGTATTTTAATTATTCCTTTTGTTTACTGGATATATACTCACTTGGTTTATTATATATTAGGAACAACGTCTAGACTATAATACAGTCTTAATCGATAATAAGCTTTACTTGTTTATTAAAATAATTAGTTGAGGTCTATATTAGTTTATTAGAGTAATTAACATTGGTGTTCTACTCATTTTGTTCTGAAACAGAAATCAACACAATAACAAAATTAAGTGCAAAAAACTTAAAGAGAAACATGAATAGTTCTATTCATAGTTCATCCTGTTCATTGCTATACATTCATAAACTGCAAAAAGGGCAAAAAAAAGGAGCTTTCATCTATACCATGTCAAGACCACAAACTTCAAAAATCATAAAAGTTCCTACAATGAACAAGCCTAGAACTAAAACTAAAAAAAAGAAGAACTAAACTAGGGGGATGCAGGGGGGTTATGTAGTCATCAGGATCCAGACTGAGCCTCTCTGCTATCGCCCATAGAAAATGGGTGATCCGATGGAGATCCCTGTTCAATCGGTCACGGTCTTGACCCAGACCGAAGAAGAGACAGTCAAGGTCATTCTGGAGCAGCAAGACATCGTGGTGGCGGTGATTGCGGGGACGTAGGATGTTTCACCTTCTTACCATTGTTGTTGTTTCACTTAGAGTTTTTGAATTTTTTGAAAAAGAAGAATGAGAGTCCATAGATTACTTAGGTCCTTTTCTAGATGAAGTACACGGTAGTTGAAGCGTTAACCAATAGATAATCGATGCGTCTGGTTGATTGCATAAACTAATAGACTTATAGAAGTGAAGGGACATATTTCACGCTTTTTTATAATAGAAATTAATTACAAAAGGGTTCAACTTGTCAATTGAATAGTTAGGGTTTTCAATAGACCATATGCATTATATATTATAGATCGGTAGTCGATGCAACGTAATTTATAATAGACGGCAGTGTTTTCAAAAATGTTTTCGAGGCGAGTCCCGGGGCGAGTCTTGGGGAGGGGCGTACCAAAAATGCTCAGGGGCGTAAATTAAAAGCGCAGATCCATAAAGCGTAAGTCCTATAATTTGAGACATAAGTCCCGGGCGCAAAAACGTAAGTCCCGGATGCAAAAACGTAAGTCCCGGGCGTTAATTTTTATTTTCATTATTTCAAAAGTATTTTCGCTATAAATCATATTTTTTATTATTGATGTAATAATATTTATACTTTATTCTATCATGTTTTCATGTTGTAGTGATTTTTTATATTCCTCAGACAACTTTATCCATTTTTGTCATTGCTCTTACACTTTTTATCTTTCTCTTTTGAAATATATAGACAATAATCAGTGCAAATATTAGTTGAGGATACGAATATATACTAGATATGAAGATGGATGATGATTTTATTTTAAAGATTATCTCGGGTATTATCATTTTTTGTATTGTTACCTTTATCAAATAATAATTATAATATTATTTTTTATTTTGGTGATTTATTTAAATTTATTTATAGAATTATTGAAAAATTATTACTTTTACATATTTTGTTAGTAATAAATTATAAAATTGAAGTACATGAGATATACGCCCCGTAGATCCATGGAACTTACGCCCTGTGTCTCGAAACTTACGCCTCGCCCCATGCCATGTAAAATGCCTCGCCTCACGCCTCCGTCTTTTAAAACACTGATAGACAGTAGACAGAATATAGGCTAGACATATGAGAGTTGATAATAGACAAAGAGTAAAGTCGATTAAAAATAAAGTGGCACTAAATTGTTAAGAAATACAACATCTTGAGTTTAAAAAAATAATACAAGTGTGATGATCCTATCTAACATTCAAGGCACACGTTGTCCTCTTGTGGTCAGCTCTCTTGCATAGTGAGAATTTATTTCTCTTCTTGGACTTGAAAGATTCGGAGACGCCCTTAGCACGATTCCTTATCTTTCTTTCGAGTTTGGGATTGAAATTGAGTGGAGGAATCTTCATGTAAATCAATTCTTGTGGCACAATCCATTCTGACTCCAAAGGGACAACAAAAATGATATCAGAGTATGTAAGAAGGTACGCTTGACATTTATACATAGGCGACGAGTAGTCATAGATGCTTGCACCATATTCATTGCCATACTTTGAACGCAAGACTGCCATGGCATGAGCGCATGATATTTTCACCAAGTCATATTTCCTACAAGAATATGACTTTGGCAGTAA
The DNA here is from genome assembly GCA_003996215.1 of Jaltomata sinuosa. Taxonomy (NCBI): domain Eukaryota; kingdom Viridiplantae; phylum Streptophyta; class Magnoliopsida; order Solanales; family Solanaceae; genus Jaltomata; species Jaltomata sinuosa. Next base: position 454,258 of record QJPP01007285.1, read on the forward strand.
CGTCCCTGCCAATGACTGTGAAAATATAATTGTTCCCAATTTTGTTATTCACCTACAATTAGTCGCCCGTGGTCATATTTTTTCTTATGATGGTTTCGACTTTAGGCACAAATAAAGTGGTTGCATTAAGGATCTCTGCATGCCTCTGCCTAAATTTTTCAGCGTATCTTCTAGCAATAGAATTGAATATGGCAGCGATGGGGTACTCACTTTCATCCTTCAATAGAGCATTGATCGACTCGGCAATGTTTGTCGTCATGACATTATACCTATTGGCCGAGAAATGTGCCCTGCTCCACTTATGAAATCCAATCTCATCCTCAAGAATGGCAGCTGTCTCGGGGCATTTATCCTTGAATTCAACAAAATGCTCGCTAAACTCATTAGGACAATATGCCTTTGCCGCATTGTAGAATAGATAGAGGTAATATCCATAGTTTTGATTTTTTCAAAGATTTTTAGCAAGATGTCTCATGCAAAATCCATGATGAGCATACTGATAATGGCTGATAAAGCCATTGGCGATGCTCTTATGCCTGTCGGAGATAATGTACAAATCTAGTTCATCGACCACTATAGACTTCAGCATCTCAAAGAAGAAGGACCAAGATGAATCACACTCTTTGTCTACAGGACAAAAAGCAATTGGATATATATGATTTTCTGTATTGCAATAGCGGATCATAACATGCCCTCATACTTACCATATAAATGTGTGCCATCAACGACAATTACCTTTTTCATGTGAGCGTATCCCCAAATACAAGGTCCGAAAGATAAGAAGTAGTATAAGAAGTTGCCCTTATCCTTCTTAACCATGATAGAATTAGTTGAACCAGGATTTAGTGTATTCACCATGTAGGAAAAGGCCAGCAATCAAGAATATCCGTGATCCAGTATTACTCGTGTATCAATGAATATAGTCTGTATCAATGAATACATTCCGCGTTATTCAAAGATACAAACAACAACAAAATAAGGGACTGTATTCATTCGCTCTAATTTTACTTATATTCATTCATTTTTGTATCACTTGTATTCATTTGCTCTTGTATCACTTGTATTCATGTGCACATTTGGGGTGTATCATCAAATCCATTCGAGATACAAAAAAATAAAAAACTATAGTCCGATATAGATTGATGAACAAATACATTTTGGGTGTATACAAAAATACAAAAAATTAAAAAGTACAATTTTGCCTCTCACAATATTCCAGCAGGTAAATATTTTGCCTTCAGCTCGTTTACACATATGAATTTACCTCTCTTTTTGGTTGAAAAATGCAATTTTTATCCTTTATTGCTAATCTATAAGAATTTGCATATTTGTTTTCAGAAACACGTACTTCCAGAAAGGCTAAAGATAGAAATGACATGCATATAGAACTATTGAAAGAAAAAAAGAAGCCACAATCTAGCAAAATTATTATTGTCCAATACTACTAGAAGAATAAATGGTAAATTGGAGTCCACAAATATTTCACTCATTTAACTGCTTTGACAGTAGAAAAAGAGATTCTATGTACTATACCCAAAAAAAATTGTTGAGTAATAATTTCACATCATGTGTTGAGGGCTTGTGTAATGACCCTTTTCGTCGTTATAAGCGAGCTATTCATGCGAAGAAACGGGTTAGAAAATTCTAGGTCTGGGCGTTAAAATTTTTGGACTAGGCTAGTCTCGGACGAATTCTAAGCGAGGTAAGGTCTAGGTCAATTCGGGAGAGGATTGGGTGAAATTTCTAAGGTTGAGCTAGTTTTTCTATTAGTTAAGACGTTAAGGAGTCTGTAGGACTTTTTGAAAATGAATTCGGGTAAGTAGAACTCCCAATATCGAATTTGACGTGAAAGGGTTGGTATGGAACGTCAAGGTTCGAAAGTGTGTTATAAAATGGGCAACACTGGGAGGATTTCCAAAGTTCTATCCCATGTCAGCCGTTATAGCGGGTGACACACAGCTACAGCGAAGACCGCTATAGCGAAAAAATTCCCGCTATAACGGAATTCAAGGCGGTCAACCCCGCTATAGCGGACGACTTCCTCTACGGTGGCGCCGCTAGATTGGGCCTCTATAATGGGATAAGTCCCTGTAAATGCAGATACTTTCCCAAAAATGATCAGAATTATTCAAGAATGTTTTGGGGAAAGACAGAGGCAAAAAGGGGCAAATCCTACTGATTTTCTACCAAGAATCTTCGTAAAGGTAAGCAATTTATTTCCCTAGCTTAGTACTTCGATTCCTATACCTTAGAATCGTCAGTTACGGGCAGTGAGGAGGGCTTGGCTTGACCTAAGATTCAAAATCTGGTTTAACAAGGATTGTGGGTGTAGAAAACCTTGGGTTTTGTGTATAAACTGTTTAATTCATGATTTTAATACCATAATTTGCTAATGTAACCATGAAATTGGTAGTTTTAGGCAAATTATTGGTGGAAAGGCCCTAGGTTGGAGGGAATGATCATGAGTTTGGCCTGAGATTTGGGATTAGGACATAATTCGGGAATATTTAGGCCACATGGATTGATTTTGGTGTTATGTGATTGTTTTTATACCAAGAACAAGCTAGAATTTCAAGAAACTGGAAGGCTCCGTTCCAGTAGAGCATTCAGGCTTGATTTGAGGTAGGTGATGGTTGAATTTTTTTCCATTTACGTTATGTGTGCATGTTAATTATTACACTAGTATTGCCTGTACATTACGTAGTTCTGGGAATACAATAATGAATGTTAATCATATCCCGTTGTTAATATTGTAAAATGAACTTGTCTTAAATACTTGTTGGTTTTACAAGTGTGGTTTCTGTTCATTGTTATTGATTATTGTGATGTCTGTGACATTCGATTGGCTCAGTTACCGCGCCTTGTATAATTCATTGGTTGGATCGGGTACCACGCCTAGTACGGGATGTCTATCGGTTGGCTCGGGTACCACGCCTGATACAGATTCTATCATGGTTGACTCGGGTACCACGCTTGGTATATGTTTGATTGTGTTTCTGTTTGATAGTTCCATGAGTGGACCGGGTTTATTTCTTGTGATGTAATTATTTCATATTAGTCCATGAGTAGCCGGGTGATTGTATTTAAATGCTGAGTTAGTTCTTGTGTAGATCGGGATTGCATGTTAAACACTATAGATGTTGCCTTGGGGATCCTGGGTGGTCTTACTTGAAAAGGGGTGAAGTCACATACATTGTTGTTGTTGTGGTTTTGGACATGTCTCATGTGGTTATTAAGTCAGGTTGATGACTGGGAGTCTGGCTTATATGCACTGATTTAGGTTATACATGTTTTGTCCTGATTTATTGAGTTTTTGTTAAGTGTTCATATTTTGTATATTGAAACTGGCCGATGATCCTACCAGTACACTGTTATTTTTGTGTACTGATACTACACTTGCTCTTCTTTTATTGAGTATAGGGCATATTCTGGTGGCGGCTGTGCAACCTCAGTTATGACACGAGCGCTTCCTGAATCTAAGGGTGAGCTACTTCTTCCGGGCTGCTATGGATTCGTCTATCCTTTTTAGTCCATTGTTCAGACTCAGACTATTTTTATTTTGAAATTACATTCCCGTATCCTAGACTATGTTATAAGTTTTGATACATGACTTTCAGATTCTAGGGGTTATTTCCGCAGGGATCTTGATCATTTATTTTAGTTACGAGTCTAGGTTTTAATTTATGCAAGCTGGTTTTAGCTCCTTAGTTTTGTTAAGTATTGATTTGGGTACTTGGTTCGCTCACCGTGGGTTTAGGGTGGGTGCCACTCGCGACAATTTAGGTTGAGGCAGCTTGGTTCAACACAAATATTGGGAGAGAGGAGAGAGACATCGACAGAGGGATAGAGAGATAAAGAGAGAGGAGAGGGAGGAAAAAAGCGAGAAAGATCGGGAAATTAAAGAGAGGAGAGAGACTCTAAAAAAAGTAAAATGTAGTTATAGAATGTAATTTTTTTTAAAGTATAGCTATGTATAATAGGAATATATACATAACACATATTTGTTAGACCATGTAAAACTTTCTTTTTTAAATGTGTAAAATTTGAGCTTCATCCCATATTTTACCAATAAAAATATCGGTAAAATATGAAAGTTAAATGAACATCTAGTGTGCGTTTAATAAGAAGCCAATATTCTCATGTTTGGCTGTCTTAAATGTTTTTCAAATGGACTTATTTTTCTCTAATTTAAGGAAAATGACGTCCTACACAAAGTAACAAAAATATTTTTTGGTCTCCAATCCAAACCCAGGACTCGATCCTGACCCTGATATGGGACTCGACTTTTGACCCCAACTCGGAACCTTGACCTAACCCAGATCTAAGACCTGACTCCCGATCCTGACCAGGATCCGAGGTCAGTTCCTACTTTTAAGATAATTTGGGATTTGAAATTGAAGTCAAAGTTTTATTCAAATATCATAAACAATTGTTGATTTTAAGGACCCGTTTGGCTATAGATATTGTAAGTATTTTTTTGGTAAAATTTATTTGGTAATAAAATTTGTCAAGTTTTGGCAAAAATTTTAAGATTCTAAAATCTAGAAAAAAAAGATTTTACGGAAAAAAATTTAATTTTTGGATTCTTTTAAAATTCTAAAAATTACACCAAATTTTTATATTTTGTAAAATAAGTCCATCAATTATTACTTCAACTATAATTCTATCTACCCAACCCTTTAATAAATGCATTTTTATTAAAGAGATTATTCGTAAAATATGAAAATATTATATTAAAAAATAGTTAATTACTACTCCAAATTACGATCCTACGCTTACTAAGACAAAGTGTTTTTTTTGGGTTGATGTAGAAGACTTTACAGGAAACAGAAGAGTAATTAGTATTTGGTGTTGTGCTAATGAATCTTCAGTACTAAGACAAAATACTGAAGATTACTAGCATATTTTTTTTTTGTTGAGTGATGCAACTTTTCTGTCTTCAATTCATTTTTTCAACACTATACGCTTGAAATTAGATATTTAAAATGTGAATAACATAATTGGATTCAAATCGAAGAACCATATCATTTAACAAGAAAATAAATTTTGGGCCTAAATCAATTTCTTTTTCTTCAAGGAAAAAAGAAAAGTTTAAATTCTATATATCAACAGAGTAACTTTTTTTTTTTTACACAATCAGGTAATTTGTAAGATAATTATAGATAACTTTCTATGATAAACGCTAATTAATAATTTGGTAAAATTGGTAACAATTAACCTATTATCATAAGTTAATTACGATTATAGTACTAGCTAGTATCAACATTGATCGTTACATTATCAATGCATATAATTTAATTGATAAAAAAATAATTAAAGTATTTAAACATGTATAATTAACATATATACTGTAATTTTCAAAGAGATTGAGATGCATGTGGTATTTACACCTTAAGAATCGTAAATTCCTATAAAGGGTTGACAAGTATTTTCTTCTTTGTCTTTCAATCTCTCATTGTTGTTGTGATATTGATTAAGAATATTAGTTATACATGAGGTGTTTCATGAATCTCAATGGCAAATTTTATATATAGCATTGATGAACAATTATGTAGCTAAATAATAAAATCTATTAATTTTAATTACTGATGGATTAGCGATTTACTATAAAAAAAAGTTATGTTAGCTATACGAGCTATTTAGCGATGGAGTTTGTAACTGTAGTGCTGGGAGCTCGAATATTATTATAATTTTTGCATACCTTTTTTCACTACGTTTCTTCTAAATTCTTTCTTCGTCTGAACTTTTTTTATCTTTAAATAGTAGTCAAGAAAAATAAAAGTTTTTAATGTGTTTTTCAGTATTATTTTTGTAAATAATTATTAATAAAGTTTTTTAAAAATGAAAAAAATATCTAATATACTCTGTACTATTTAAAATGATTTAAATATATCCTCCGTTTAAATATCCATTTAATTATGCTCCTGTTGTTATACTTTGGCACTAATTTGCCCCCGATTTAGACAGAAGGGGCACGTAACATCTTTTTCTTTTGGTGTAACTTCGGATTTTCATTCATAACCAAAATCAATCTTTACAAAGCAAAACAATATTAGACTAACTGCTATCTCATAATAGTGTGTCCTATCTCCCTACTACATAAAGAATTATACATCAAGATAGTATTTCCTACCAACTATTACATGAGCTAAAAAGACATTACACTATGGATAATAATTGAGTTGCTGGAGTACAGACATCCACGTTGCTCTGTCTTGGCCTTTGATATGTATATGTTGCACAATTTCTCTCAAGACTTTTCCAACTTTCAATCTTTCTCTTTGAAATCTAATCTGATTCCTTTCCCTCTATATGATATAGACTAGCATAGCAAACACACATGTGATAATTCAGCTATACCTGTGTTCTTCTTAGCCATTAATCTTATTTAGTCCAGCTCTGTTGACCATTCTTTAATAGACCTCTGAATTCCTAGTCAGCTACACATTCTGCTCCACAATGCTTTAGTGATCTGGCATTGAAAAAACAAGTGAGTAAAAGTTTTCCTGGTGCTGCCACAGAAAACACAATTAAAAGGCAATTGGATGCCAAACATTAAGAGCCTGTCAACTGTGGCTAGTCTTTGTTAAATAGCCAGCCATAATATAAACTTGAATCTGGGATGCACTTTTTGGTGCAAAGTTATACTTTTTCATGCAACTTTTGGGAACAAAGGCATGAGCATGGTGCACATCTTTTGAGTAGCGTAGTTCCCACCTCTCATTACTTTGTCAAATTTTGAGGTTAGTGCACCCTGATTTGGTTGTCCTTGTAGTATGATGTCTCTTAATTCTATAATTTTCCTCATAATCCAAGATGCAGCCTTAGGTATGAGAACAGTTTCCAAGGTCTTTCTCTTTATAAAATAGCTATGAACCCATCAAACCCACATGCAATCTCTTTTACTTGCTAAGTTCCATAATTGCTTTAGAATTGCTGCTTTATTCCACAACTTCAGATTAAGTATGTTTAGTCCACCAGCTATACATGGTTTACAAATTGTTTTCCAAGAAACTAATGCCTTTTTAGAGATAGCTACTACCCCTGTCCATAAAAAGGTTCTACAAATCTATTCTATAGCCTTTATCACCCTTTTTGGTATGAGGAAAACTTGTGACAAATATGCCTGAACCCCAAAAAGCACTAATTTAATCAATTGCACTCTACCTGTATAGGATAACAACTTAGCAGATCAACAAGTTACCTTAGCAGTAATCTTTTCAATGAGTGGTAAATACTGGTGTACATTAAGCTTTTTAGATGACATAAGAACTCCTAGATATCTAAAAGGCATAGTGCCTTCTGCAAACCCCAGCCTATCCAACGCTCTTGTTTCATATGATTAGAGACAACAACCACATATAAAGAGCTCTTATCCACATTTGCTTACAATTCGGAGACCTTGAAAAATCTCATGAAACCTTCATGCAATAGCTTAATTGATTTCATATCAGCCCTGCAGTACATTAACAAATCATCTGCAAAGCAGATGTGAACACTTCCCAACTTCCTACCTCTGGGATGGAAATTAAAATCCCCATCTAGTGCTACTCGGTTCAGTTCTCTGTCTAGGTACTCCATAGCCAAAATAAATAGATAGGAGGACATAGGATTCCCCTGTCTAAGACGTTTCTTGTTCCCGCGCCCCCTGGTACCGAGACCCCCGGTAATCTCTTGCAGGGCGCACAAGGCTCTTTTAGCAGAGAAAGGCTTGGTTAGACCCTCATTTATTAGACGTGAGTAAGTGACTGTTGAGACACATGTCATAATTCAAGACACAAACTTAGCAGGATATCCTACGTCTACCAGTAATTTCTGCAGAAAGCTCCTATCTAAGGTATCATATGATTTCTTTAAATCCACCTTTAGTTCCCATATAGGGGATATCCACTTTCTACCATAACGCTAGAATATTTCATGACTAAATAGCATATTGTCAATTATACTCCTACCTTCAACAAATGCATATCGAGAACAACTTACCAAATCAGCTATAACAGTCTTAATTCTCCCTATTAACACCTTGAAAATAATCTTATACAAAGATGTACAACAAGTTATAGGTCAAAAATATGTTACTTTGGTGGGAGATGAAACTTTTGGTACTAGAGTTATAGTAGTGGTATTAACAGAAGGAAATAGAGTACCATTAAGGAAGAATTGTTGAACTACAAGTACTATATCATCTTTGACTATCTCTCAGTTCTTGATAAAAAACTCAATGGGAAATCCATCCACTCCAGGATCTTTATCCTTAGGCGTAGTTTTGATGGCTGCAACAATTTTCTCATATGTCACATCTTTGATAAGCTTTTTCTGTTGCTGCAATATAATGCAAGACCTCTCCTTCACAATCTGTGAGTTCAGACATGGTAATTCACTTGAACTTGCACCCATTTAAGCCAGGTTCACATGTATAAATTCATTTTCAATAGCCTGAGGATCAATAAGCTTCACACTTGTGTCAGTATAAATAGATGTAATAATATTGTAGCTAGTCCTGTTCTTCCATTGTGCATGGAAGTATTTGGAATTGGCATCTCCATACTTCATCCAAGTAGCTCTGACTTTTTTGTCTCATCACCTGCTCTTCAACATTACTCCAATTTTTACTTTCCAACAACAAGTGCTTCTCCTGATCAAATGAATCCTGAACTACTAGTTGCCCTTGCATTTTTCTCTAGATGTTGTCCAATTTTTCTCTAGTTAATGCAAGTAGCTTGTGTATGAAGCCATGTAACTATTAAGACCTTTAAACTGTACTTTGAGCTTCTTGAGTTTCCCCCTAACATTTTCCATAGCTTGTTAGGACTCATCTACTGCCCAACTTTGCCTTAAAGTATTGTTGAATGTAGGGTGCTCCATTACATTATTATAGAACCTAAATGGTCTAGGATGCAAGTTGGTTTACAACATTTAATTATAATAGAGGAGTGATCAAATATTGATGGGTTTAAAAACTCTACTTCCACATGACCATGTTGTTGTAGCCAATTAAAATTTTCTAGTGCCCAATCTATCTTGCTATACACCCTTCTTCCTGAGTCTTGTTTATTACATCATGTATAGTGCCATCATTTACTCTTAAGTGATGTTAGTTGCATAGTGTCAATCAGTCCCTGAAACCCTTGTGTCTCATTAGGAACTACAAGAGATCCCATCCTGTCACCAGAGCTGAGTACATTGTTAAAATTACCACACAAGATCCATGGATGATTATATTGAAGATCAACCTGAGGCAGAGCACACCACTACCTTTCTCTATGATATAGTTCATTCAAAGCAAAAACCACTATTATATAAATGGTAACTTGGGATCTAGGATCCACAACCAAATAGTGAATGTATTGGTCCTTAACCTCAAGTATACTTAACTTCAAACATGTCTTCCACATTAGCCAAATTCTGCCATTAGGCATTTCAGTGTAATTGTTATAAGCCTCTCAATAGGAGCCACCTTCTGGACAATCTTCTTAGCCTTAGATTCTCTCACTTTTGTTTCCAAACAACCAAATACCTCTATTTTGTGTTTATCTAGAAAGAGTTTCACCTCTTTCGTTTTATGGTCCTGATTGAGGCCCCTAACATTCCAAGTAGAGATTATCATGGAGGAAAAAATGGCATGAAGTTGCCAGCACTTGTAGTACATTTTAATCCCATGGCTTGTTTACCACTTCTTTGCATAATAGTAGTTACCTTCTGTCCTTGAGTATCATGCTCCTCTAATATCACCTTGTTTATCTATGTATCATTGTGTTGTGGTTGGGATTGCATATCATCTTTCACAACTTGACTTCTACTTGGTCTAACTTCTACAACTTTCCATTCTATCACTAGCTTCTTGTGCTTTTTGATCTTATTTATTACTGTAGGCTGAGGCACAACTTCATCTTGTTTAGTCTCTGTATTTTCCTCAGGTGGAGGCTGTAATTTCTCCTATCTATACCAACATTCAGTATCATCATGATCAAATCGCAGACATTTATTACAATATTTTGATCTCCGTTCATAGTCTACCAGCTGCTCTCATGGTCAAGATGGAGTCTCAATTTGTAGCACCTCAGTCAATGATTGAGAGACATCAACTTCAATAAAAATCCTAGCATATGAAATTCTCTCAGAATTTGTTGTGGCAGCTATCATTGTGCAAAGGTCGACTCACTGCACTAGCAACTTTACTTAGTGCCTCCATAGACCAATAACCTACAGGTAATCCAGGAAACTTCACCCATAAAGGAACAAGGCTAAGCACCTCTTGATCAAATTCAAAATCCAATTCCCATTGCTTAAGAATGAGTGGCCTATTATTGACATAGTCAGGTCCATCCTTTTAACACTCTCTCCTTATCTCTCTTAGTAAGGAACTTAAACACATAGTATCCATTATCATGAAACAAAACCCTAGGTATGGTTACAAAGCTCCACACTCATTTCGCATAAGTTTTCATCTGCATAACTGAAGGTGTGTTGCCGAGAACATAACCAAATAGGAATGTTTCCCAAATCTTAGCATGTTCCTTTATATCTTCCTCCTCAATTTGGACAGTCACAACCCCATTCTTCAATATCATAGGTATAAATAAAAGAGTCTTACCAGTTGATCGATTGTCACGAGCAGGAGTGGCATTTGTAGTTGGGTGATTCCATGTCTCTGCATCAAAAAAGTGTAATTTGAAATTTTTTGGCTCTCTACTCTCCTTCTTCACTTTAGTTAGCTGAATTTCATCCTCAATAGTGCTAATATCATGCTCCTTAGGTATAGATGGAAACCCCTATGGTAAATAGCTCCTAAACGTGATTGGAGGAAGACTACAAGGAATTTCAGTTGTCAGAGTGACAAAGCTACGGGTAGGGGCCATGGTTGTTTGCCGAAGCATAGTCAATTTCCAGACATAATGGTAGCCTTGCTATTGTGCCAAAAGAAAAACTATTGATTCCTAACGTGTGCCCCCATCCAAACTCTTAACTGGTTGATTAATTCGGGCACGTAGCATCACCTAAATCAACCCTCAATTATAATATCCAATTCTAATTGAAACCCACACCCATTTTAATTTCTGATCCACTACCAAACCCGCTCCCCCGAAACTAATAAAATTGTTAAACAATAACCAAACACATGACAAATGTGATATTCACATCAACCCTCATCTTCTTCTTTCTCTTTAAAATTCCCTACCATAGCAAAGTTTGAATGTACATAACCCTAAATTAAAGAACAATATTTGACAATATCAACACTCAATCTTTTGCAACCCAATAAATTTTTAATTTCAACAGCTTCTCAAACTCTTCCATCTTACCTAGCCCATATCATTATGTTATACATGATGATAATTTACTCTCATTGCTCTCAAGCCAATGCATCATTTTTTTAGTGTAACGACCTGCTCCATCGTTACGCTAAACTAAGACATAAGTATCCAACTAGAAAATCTCTAGGTGAGAATTAAAAATCTCGGGCTAGGTGGGCTCAGACTAAAATATAGTGTTTTTTTCCTTAGAGATGATTCATATTTTGTGAGATATTATGTGGTGGTGTGGTATCTATTTTTTATAGCCAACTGTCATAGAATCCCGTAGGAAATTTTGAGATAAGAATTAGAGTCATAAAACTTTGGATATCATAGTTGCCGCATTGGAAATAATTTTTGGTGTTTATGAAATAATATGTGTTGCAAATCGAGGCTCTAGGAGAGAGATGGTGATGTTCTAGAAATTGGCCTTCACCACGATGAGAGGATACCTCATCACGATGAGCCAATCCTTGTTGCGATGATCTATCGTGATGGAGATCCATCTATCGCGATAGAATTATACAATAGTATACTTTTGTGACATATAGTTTTCTGAGTTATTTTCTTCATAATTCAACTTCATTCCAGAGCTCTCAAAAGCGGCTTTCCAAGAAAACTAGGGCAAACTCCATCGTTTGAGGTAAGTAATCCATAGAACTCATAATTTATTGATTAATTATCTTTCTTAGACCTTGGGGGGAAGAATTAATGATGGATTTCTTGCAATTAATCCCGTAAAGCATAAACTTGGGGAAGAACCCTATGAGTAGGTGTACAATCACGTACAATTGATCTTAAGTCATATTTTTATGAGTTCTAACATAAACTTATTAGTTCTTAACTTGTTTAAGGCTAGTGGGGAACCTTGAGTTCCATAAAGGTGAAACTTTTAGGCTCAAAAATGGTGGAAAAAATTATGAACTTGGTTAGAAACCTTGATTATTGATTCTATGAATGTAATAGGGCTGATTTATAACTTATTAACCCTTGGGAAACCCTAGAAATCTCATTTAATGGGTAAAATGGCTGCGTTTGATTCCCAAGGCCTGAAATGAAGGGTAATGGGCTAATTACTATTATATAATTGTTATTTCTAGACCTTGTGCATTTCAGAGAGTTAAGTAAGGACAAGGCAGTAGTGAACTAGCTTGCGGGTGATATATTTTTATTCGAGGTAGGTTATTGTTTGAATTAGAATTAAGACTCACCTTATTACATATTTATAGTGAAAATGTATAAGTTCTGATTGTTATTTGGGCATGGTTGTGTTATATATGCTTTCCTTATTGTGCTTGTATGATTAGGCTAAATGAACAGGAAATGGTAATTGAGCTGAAATGGCTAAGTATGGATAGTGTCTTGGGCACCAGATATCTTGTGAGAAATATGGGTCTGAGAACCCAGTTATACAAATATTGTTATTCATACATCTAGGATAGAGCAGATACCATGCCTGTATGGTACATGGACAATCTAGGGTCCCCTGTAGGTCATGGATAGTGGGCAAACATAAGACCCTTAGCATGTGTGTACATATTTTACCTTGTTTGTATTATTGTATTGCTACTATGATATGTTTGGCTGAGAACTGAGGTGATTACTCCTTTCCTCTCTTATGGTGCTATTCTATGAATTGTGAACTTGACTTGGTTACTATTGAATTGACTTGAAATACTATCTGTTGGTTGCATATATGCTAAGTGTTTGATTTCTATTGCTTGTTATATGTTTTGCTATACGCATGTTATATTATTGGGTCAACCTATGATACCTACTAGTACATAATATGTTGTACTGATACTATCCTGTGCTCTTCTTATGTTAGTGCAGACCATGCTTCAGAGGTTGAGATGTGACCTCGGCTAGAGTAGAGAGATCGACTACAGATCCAAGGGTGAGCACTTCTTTTTAGGCTGCCATGGATGTTGCCCTTCTTTCGGGCAATGGAGCTCTCTATTCTTATTACTTTTAATTGACTATTAGATTCTTAGACTGTGTTGGTATAGTAGTTCTAGATGATGACTTTCAGTTTCTAGGGATATATTGAGTTGACTATTTTTCCGCATATTCTTTTATTATTTTATAAATATGGATTCATTTATGGATTAAGTGGAATGTTTATCAATTTTCTTGGATTTGTTTAAGTCTAAAGTTGGATTTAGGTTGTTTGATTCTCCCACCAGGAGGGTTAATATGGGTGTTAATCACGACTCATATGGGTCATGAAAAAGTTAGTATCAGAGCCCCGAGTTTGTTGATCTTGTCGTACCAGAACAAGTCTAGTAGAGTCTTGCGGAATGGTACAAAGACGTTTGCACTTCTCTGCAGGAGGCTATAGAGCTTTAGGAAATCTCAACTTCTTTCATTCCTCGTGCTATAACTTGATTCCTATTGGTATCTTGTCAATCCAAATTGGTATCTAACCCTTTCACTCTTGTTCTCACAGATGGTAAGGACACGTTCATTTGAAGCTAGAGCAGCGGCACCTCAGCCAGTTGTAGAGGATACAGTTCTTGGTAGGGTCAGAGTCAAAGGTAGAGATAGAGTAAGGAGAGTGGGTGCTCCCCTCAGGGGTAGGGCTCGAGCTGCAGCTCTGGCTCATGAAAGGTCAATATCTCATCCTCCACAAGAGAATGTTCCTGAGGTTGTAGTAGAGGAAGAGGTTAGAGTTAAGCAGAATGAAGTGACAAAACTAGTCCAGAGGACGTGCACACACCCAATTCAGGGAGGTGTGGTGCAGGTATAAATATCATCTGATTTAATCCATCAGGTTTTGAACTTTCTTAGGAGTTTGGCAAGGGATGGGGCTACTCCTGCGGTCTCTGTTGTCCATCATCTGATGACACAGTATGCTGCAGCTGTGTCTCTGCAATTGGACACAGCTTTTGAGACAGGCATATTTCCTAGCCCAGTAATGGGCGTGTGATGACTAGTGGTGAGCATGGACTCTTCTGCAAGTTTGTAAAGATAATCCTCCTGTATTTCATAGATTGGAATCTAAGGACGCTTATGAGTTCATGATAGACTGTCATGAGAGGCTATGTAGAATGGGCATTTTGGAGAGGCATGGTACAGATTTTGTGTCATTTCAATTTCAAGGAGATGCTAAGATGTGGTGAGGGCATTCGTGGATTACAGGCCTACTGCAGTGCTCCTTGTGACTTGGAGTCATTTATCAGGTCTTTTTAGAGAGGTATACTCCCCTGACCTTGAGGGTTAGGAAGAAGGATGAGTTTGCAAATATTGAGCAAGGGAGTTCTTCTATGGCTACTTATGAGACTCGTTTCCATGCCATAGCTCGTTATTCTTCTCATCTGATTAATACAGAGGAGGAGTAGATTCACTTCTTTGTGAAAGGTCTGAATACTATATTACAGATTGCTGCCTTGCAAGTAGCATCTTCAAGTAGGTTATTTCAGGAAGTTGTCGAGTTCATAAAGAATACTGAGGGGGGGTGAAGCAAGAGAGTCAGGAAAGGATGGCTTCAAAGAAGCCTCAGTATGGAGGTGGTTATAGTGGTCAGTTTTTGAAGGGTCAGGTTTCACGACCTGCACGCCTCATTCATTTATTGGCTCCAGTTTCTGTTGGGGGTCCATCACGGACCAGTTAGCCTGCACCAGTCTTTGGTGGGTATATTGCTTAGTCAGCTTCAACACAGTGACCTAATTTCAACCGTGCTTGCTTTGAGTATAGTGATCTTGGTCACTTGAGAAGGAACTATCGTCAGCTTCGGTCGGTATCTCAACAGCAAGCACCTAGAGCTTTGGTTCCAGCTGGTAGAGGTAATGGTTCTGACAGAGATCATTCGTAGGGCAGGCGAGGTGGTCACATTATGGGTAGGGGTGGTGCCCAACCTAACCGAGGTGGTAGTAAAGGAGGTAACCAGCCTAACAGGGGTAGTGCATAGATGGGAGATAAGAATCACTTTTATGCTTTCCTGGGTAGGCCATAGGCAGAGACTTCAGACGCGGTGATCACATGTATAATTCTTGTCTATCATTGTATGGCTTCAGTTTTGTTTGACCCTGGGTCTACCTTTTCTTATGTGTTTGCTGGTTTTACTAAGAGTTTTGATATGTTGTGTGAATCCCTTGACTTTTTTGTTACTAAATCTACTCCAGGAAGGGATTTTGTAGTGGTGGATAGGGTCTTTTGGACTTGTCCTATCATATTTGTAGGGTGAGAGACCTTGGCTGACTTAGTTATTCTTGACATAGTAGACTTTGATGTCATCTTGGGAATAAGTTGGTTGTCTCTGCATCATGTTATTTTGAATTATCATGCTAAAGAAGTGGCTATGGCTATGCCTGGGTTGGATAGGTTAGAGTTGGAGGGTAATTATAGTCTGGCTCCAATGAAATTTGTGTCCTTCTTTCGTGCTCAGAGTCTGATGGGGAGGTGATGTTAGTCTTTCTAGCTCATCTTTGGGATACCAGTTTAGAGGTACCATATATTGAGTCAGTTCCAATAGTTAGTGAGTTACAAAAGGTATTTTCTGCAGATCTGCATGTCATGCCACCTAACCGGGGTATTGATTTTTATGTTGACTTAGAGTCAAACACTCGTCCTATCTCTATTCTTCCCTATATGATGGCACCAACTGAATTGAGAGAGCTTAAGGCTCAGTTGCAAGATCTGTTGACTAAGGGTTTCATTTGTTTGAGTGCCTCTCCGTGGGGTGCTCCAGTGGTTTTTGTTAAAAAGAAAGGTGACAACCTGCGTATGTGTATAGATTATAGATAGCTGAATAAGGTTACTATTCATAACTGGTACCCTTTCCCTCACATTGATGACTTGTTTGATCAGTTATAAGGGGCTTCAGTGTTCTCTAAGATTGACTTAAGGTCTGGTTACCATCAGCTGAATATCTGGCCTTCAGATATTCCTAAGAATGTATTTTGGACCCGATACGAGCACTATGAGTTTCTAGTAATGTCATTCAGGCTAACAAATGCCCTAAATGCTTTCGTGGGTTTGATGAATGAAGTATTCAAGCCCTATGTTGACTCTTTCATCATAGTTTTCATTATTGATATTCTGGTGTACTCTAAAGATGATAAGGAACATGAGGATCACCTTAGAATTGTGTTGGGACTGCTGAAAGAGAAGGAATTATATGTGAAGTTTTTGAAGTGTGAGTTCTAGTTATCATCCGTGTCCTTCCTAAGACATGTGGTTTCAAAAGATGGGGTGATGGTAGACCCACAAAAAATAAAAGCAGTTAAGAATTGGGCTAGACCCGCTTCGATGACCGAAGTCCAAAGTTTTATGGGATTGGATAGCTACTATCGCCACTTTGTTAAGGATTTTACATCCAGTGCTACTCACCTGACTTAGAAATATGTACCATTTGTTTGGTCAGAAGAGTGTGAAGAGAGCGTACAAAATCTCAAGACTTTATTGACCACATGTCCTATCCAAGCCTTGCCGATTGAAGGTAAAGACTTTATTGTTTATTGTGATGCCTCACGGTATGATTTAGGTGCTATGTTAATGCAGGAACAAAATGTCATTGCTTATTCTTCGAGACAACTCAAGGTGCATGAGAAAAACTACCGTACTCTTGACTTAGAGTTAGCTATAATAGTGTTTGCCATCAAGATTTGGAGATATTATTTGTACAGAGTCCGATGTGAAGTGTTCACAGACCACCGCAACTTATAACATGTCTTTATTCAAAAAGACTTGAGCCTGAGGCAGTGGACATGGATGGAACTACTCAATGATTATGACATCACCATCTTGTACCTCTGGGTAAGGCTAATGTGGTGGTTGATACACTGAGCAGGAAGACTGAAAGCATGGGTAGCTTTGCTTACCTGAATGTTGCTAGGCGACCGTTGGCTAGGAATATTCAGGCTTTAGTGAACAACTTAATGAGGTTGTAAGTTTATGAGAGGGGTGGCTTACTAGCATGTGTAGAATCAAATGTAAGCAGTTTGATGATGTGAAATTAAGAAGGATTCATGACAAAGTGTTGCGGGATAAGGCCAAAGAGGCCATTATTGATGATGAAGGTGTTCTAAGGATCAAAGGGCAAGTTTGTGTGCCTTATGTTGAGGAGTTGCCACCATTCTGGTAGAGGCTTATAGTTTGAAGTATTCTATACATCTTAGTGTGACCAAGATGTACCAAAACTTGAAGCAACATTACTGGTGGGTAGAATGAAGAAGGATATAGTGGATTTTGTAGCTAAGTGCCAAAACTACCAACAGGTAAAATATGAGCATCAGAAACCTGGCGGTACACTTCAGAGAATTCCCATTCTTGAGAGAAAGTGGGAACGAATAGCCATGGATTTCATGGTTGGCCTTCCCAAGACTTTGGAGAAGTATAATTAGATTTGGGTCATTATCAACAGGTTGACAAAATCTGTACACTTTATCCCTGTGCAGGTGACTTATAATGCAGCCAAGATCTATCTGAATGAGATTGTTCGATTGCATGGGGTGCCTATCTCCATTATTTCCAATAAGGGCACCCAATTCACCTCTAATTTCTGGAAAAAGTTGCACGAAGAGTTGGGGACAAGATTGGACCTGAGTACATCCTTTCATCCTCAAACTGAACAACAGTTTGAGCATGCGATTTAGGTGTTAAAGGATATGCTTTGTGCATGTGTGATAGACTTTTGAGTCATTAGGATCAGTATCTAGCACTGGTGGAGTTTTCTTATAACAATAATTACCACTCCAGCATAGACGTGGCCCTATTTGAGGTTTTTTATGGAAGAAGGTGTAGATCTCTCATCGGTTGGTTTGATTTGTCGGAAGTGAAACCTTTGGGTACAGACTTTGTAAGAGAATTCATGGAAAGGGTGAAGTTTATCCAAGGGAAATGTTTAACGGCTCAAAGCCGGCAGAAAGAGTATGCAGACAAAAAGGTTAGAGACATTCACTTTGTGAAAGGTGAGCAAGTTTTTCTCAAAGTCTCACCTATAAAGGATGTTATGCAATTTTGAAAGCGAGAAAAGTTTAGTCCGAGATATATTGTACCCTTCGAGAATCTTCAGAAGGTGGGGCCAATGTCTTATAGGTTGGATTTACTACCTAGCGTATCGGGAGTTCATTCGGTATTCCATGTATTAATGCTTAAGAAATACTATAGTGATGGTAATTGCATTATTTGCTGGGATTCGGTCTTGCTAGATGAGAACCTCACTTATGAAGAAGAGGCCATTGCTATTCTTGATCGAGATGTTTAGAGGTTGAGAACCAAGGAAATTGCATCTATGAAGGTCCAGTGGAAGAACCGTCCTGTTTAGGAGGCCTCTTAGTAGACTGAGACAGACATGCGAAACAAGTATCCTCACTTGTTCACCAATTCAGGTAATCTTTTTTCCCCCTGCTTTTCTTCTCGATTATTGTTTGGGGATGAACAATTATTTAATTGGTATCTAATATCACAACCTATTCTGTTGTTACATTAAATTAAGACATAAGTATCCGACTATAAAAGTTCCAAGGTGAGATTGAAAATCTCGGGCTAGGGTAAGCTCAGACTAAAATATAGTATTTTTTGTCTTAGAGGTGATTCCTATTTTGTGAGATGTCGTGTGGTGGTGTGTAGGCTATTTTTGGATGGCAATCTGTCGTAGAATCCCGTAGGAAGTTTTGTGATGAGAGTTGGAGTCATAAAACTCCGAATATCATAGTTGTCGCGTTGAAAATAATTTGTGGTGTCTATGAAATAATGTGTGTTGAAAAATGAGGGTCTGGGAGCGAGATGGCAATGTTATGGAAATTAACCTTTACTACAATGAGAGGATACCTCATCGTGATGGTCCATCGCGATGAGCCGATCCTCATTGCGATGATCTATTATGATGGAGAGCCATCCATCGCGATGAGAGCGGTAATATATCTGTGCAACATACAGTTTTTTGAGTTATTTCCCTCATAATTCAACTATGTTCTAGAGCTCTTAAAAGTGGGTTTTCTAAGAAAACTAGGGCAAACTCCATCGTTTAAGGTAAGTAAGCCGTAGAACTCATAATTTATTGATTAATTATCTTCTATAGACCTCGAGGGAAAAAATTAATAGTGGATTTCTTGCAATTAAGCCCTAGAAGTATCCACTTAGGGAAGGACTCTATGGGTAGCTGTAAAATCACCTAGAATTGATTTTAAGTTGTGTTTTTATGAGTTCTAATATGAAATTCTTAGTTCTTAACATGTTTAAGGCTAGTGGAGAACCTTGGGTTCCATAAAGGTAAAATTTTAGGCTTAAAAATGGTGGAAAAGATATGAACTTCATTAGTAACTTTGATTGTTGATTCTATGAATGCAATAGGATTGATTTATGACTTATTAACCTTTGGAGAACACTAGAAACCTCGTGTAATGGGTAGAATGATTGGGTTTGATTCCCAAGGCCTAAAATGAAGGGTAATGGGCTAATTACTCTTATATATTTGTTATTTTTAGACCTTGTGCATTCTCGAGAGTTAAAAAAGGATAATACAGTGGTGAACTAGCTTGTGGTTGTTATATCTTCATTCGAGGTAGGTTATGATTTGAATTGGAGTTAAGACTGACCTCATTGCATGTTTGTAGTGAAACTGTATAATTTGTGATTGGTCTTCAGATGTGGTTGTGTTATATATGCTTTTCCTATTGTGCTTGTATGAATAATGAACAGGAAGTGGTAAGTGAGCTGAAATGGCCAAGTATGGATAGTGTCTTGGGCACTGGATATCTTGTGAGAATATGGATTTGAGAACCCAGTTATACAGATATTGTTGTTGATACATCTGGTACAAAGCGAATACCACACTGGTATGGTACATGGAAAATCTAGAGTCCCCTGCTGGTCATGGCTAGTGGGCAAACATAAGACCCTTAGCATGTGTGTACACATTTTACCTTGTTTGTATTATTATATTTCTACTATGATAAGTTTGGCTGAGAACTGAGATGATTACTCCTTTCCTCTCTTATGGTACTACTCTTTGAATTATGAACTTGACTTGGTTGTTGTTGAATTGACTTGAAAGACTATTTGTTGATTGCTTATATGCTAAGTGTTGGATTCCTATTGCTTGTTATATTGTTGGGCCTATTATACCTACTAGTACATAGTGTGTTGTACTGATATTATCCTATGCTCTTCTTTTATTGAGTGCAGACCATGTTGCAGAGACGCGACCTTGGCTAGAGTAGAGAGACCGACTGCAGATCCAAGGGTGAACACTACTTTCCAGGTTGCGATAGATCCTCCACGAGTTGTTTCCCTTCTTCCGGCAATGAAACTCTCTATTCTTATTGCTTTTAGTTGACTATTGGATTCTTAGACTGTGTTGGTGTAGTAGTTCTGTATGATGACTTTTATTTGGAGATATGTTTAGTTGACTATTTTTCGCACATTCTTTTATTATTTTATAAACGTTGATTTATTTATGGCTTAAGTGGAATATTTATCTATTTTCTTGGATTTGATTAAGTCTAGAGTTGGATTTGAGTTGTTTGGTTCTCCCACCAGGAGGGTTAGCGTAGGTGCCAATCACGGCTCATCTGGGTTGTGACATTTAGCCTTTTTAAATTCTTTTAACTTGCACAAACCTTTAAGCTCAGTTGTAACTCCAAGTGAGGCTAATTCTAATCGTTTTTCAAAATACCCTTTCCACGTGTGATTCTCCAATGATTTTTTTTTGGTTTCTCAGCAACTCAGAATTTTTTTCTCCTCATATTCTTTTCAGCAATTTGGGCTAATTCTTCCAGATTTATGAAATGTCAAAGACTTTCATAGTACTGGTGAAATGTCGTTTCTCCAAAAGAATTTTTTTAATTTCTCCAGACATGCCTTTTTTCTTTAGCTTTCATGTCCTTCATATGTTACTACTATATATAAGACATGATCTCATTTTTTGTAGTCTTCATATGAATTGTTTGTCCATTTCTACCACTAATTAAAGTTTCTATGACTTTGTAAGTCCTCACATAATTTGATAAATTTAACAATGATGACATCAAGGAGAATGTTATAGTAGCCCCCAAGCACATTCATACATATTTGAGTCTCTCTTTTATGTGAAATATTATTAAACTTTACTCGAATTCTAATTTTTTTAAGAATTTATTATAGACACATAAAATGTTATCCTTCAATTTAATTTCTATCTTAATATAGATTAATTATTGCAATAATATTGTTCTTGCAATACTCTGTCCATTTTAATTTATTTGTTTAATTTTGACTTGACACGAAATTTAAGAAATTAAAGAAGACTTTTGAATCTTGTGGTCTTAAACTAAAGATATGTAGAAGGTATCAAAATGTCCTTTAATCTTGCGGTCTTAAATGTAACATGTAAAAGGTTGAAATTAAAAAGTTGTCAAAAAAATACTTTTCTGCAACTATCTAAAAAAAGTAAGACAAACAAATTGAAACAGATAATTATTATTATTGATGTTATTTACCATTTATTTTCTATTTTAAATTTTTATTCGTCGATTAAACGTAAGAATTTTTTATTTACTCTTATAATTTTATATCATACATACTGACAAATATAAATAATTAACAAGATTTCACTTTAGATAGGATTAAATCTTAAATTAATTTTTTTTTTGAAAATAACCTATATCATTGTTAAATACTTTAAAAAGGTGTCACAAATGTAAATTATAATCCTTTATCTCTCAACTGAAAAATGAATTTCAAATTACGATAGTTAATTAATCTAATTTTACATGCGTGCGCTTTTAAAATAAAACCTTATCTAATAAATGACTATTGCAAGAATAATACTAAACAATTGCAAGAAGTATATTTTTCACTTTTGATTATATTAAAATATTTTGAGAAATATGGGATAATCAATATTTATATAATTTAGGATAAATATATTAAGTTCAACATGAAACAAATATTAAAATATGGATTCCATAATAAAAAGGTTCAATAAATTAAGAAAAAGGAAAAACATGTTATTTCTTAACAGGTATCTTTTGAAAGGAAAAAAGAAGAAGCTTAAAGTAAGAATAATTTAATTTCATTGATTTTTCATAAAAAAAACTTTCTGTGATTTAATTTGAAAAAACATCTCAAAAAGTATGTTGCAATGGACTTGTAATTATTTATATTTACTTACAAGTTAACTTTATTGATTTCATAATAGAATAATATTATAGAATTAATTTTTTTATATTATTGAATATTATATATTTTTTGCAAGAAATAAGTTAGTCCATATGAATTTAGTCTATGTGAAACAAATGAAAATAATTTTACATATGCTAAAACTAAATTTAGATCATCGGAGACTAAAAAAGAATCAGTAAAATAGAAATTGGAAGAGTTTTCATGCATGTATTTGTTTGATTTTTTAAAAAAGTTTAATATATAACTAAAAAAATGTCATCTTTTAATTTTCATATACAATTTCGTACTTTATTATTTTTGAAGTCCTTAAAAAGTGTCAAATTGATATTAAAAAAATAAAGAATGATTTTTTTACAAGATCTATTAATTTAATTTTTAATGTTGGTTTGAGCCCGGGTTTAGCACGAATCAAATGACACTAGTTTTTAGACAAGAGAACATCCGTTTAATTTCTTATTTCAGATGCTCATTGATAGAAAATCTATAGTTTTATTTAATGGTAAAACAAAGTGTTTTTGAAGAGATGAAGAAGAAGATGAGGGTTGGATATGTCCCATATTTGCCATGTGTTTGATTGTTATTTATAAATTTTATTAGTTTCGTGGGGGGGGGGGGGGGGAGCGGGTCGAATAGTGGGTGAAAATTTAATATGAGTGATGGGTTTAAATTGGAATTGGATATTCAAATTGAGAGTTGATTTAGGTGATACCACGTGCCCCTTCCATCTAAATCAGGAGCAAATCAGTGCCAAAGTATAACGATAGGGGTATAATTGGACGGATACTTAAACATAGGATATATTTAAACTATTTTGAATAATACAAAGGTATATTTGACTCCTTTCCTTTTAAAAATGAGTTATACAAAATAGGGATCATGAATCATGATTAATATCACGAAGAATAAAGAGTTATCATCATACCCAAATAAAAATTGATGTTTTCATTTTAAGAATTTCGATCATTTTCAAGTAAAACTAATTATTATTTCTTAAAGAAAGATGAATAAATAAAATTAGACGAAGGATCTTATAAGATAAAGTAACACATTAAGAGTGTAAAATGTCACATTTCTTCCAATAAAAATGATCGACTCATCCGCTCCAACGAGGTTTATTATCCAACTACTGGCTTTTCTCTAATAAGACCTTTTTCATTAGGACAAAGCCAGACACGATTGCAACATAAGTTTTGAATTCGAATACACTGACTATCTAGCGGAACACCAGTAACATTAGGATTGGTACTTTCTACCGTGGCCTTAGCTTTCATGATCTCTACTCCGATCAACTCTGGCCATTCATATGGAGTTGGATCTCCTGGTTGTTTGCAAGCATTGCCAGTACAGTCGCAACCCTGATCACAAGGAGGGTATTTCACAACAGCCATAGATTGAGAAAGAAATAGAAAACCAAAAGAAAAAAGGATTATTATTTTCTCCATTTTTTGTGATGTTACTCAAATGGTGAAGGAACTTTAACTTTATAGGATGCTAGGATATACTTACCATATTAGATCTTTACCTCTTTTGTTATATCCTTTGTTGAATGAATTTTCAAATTTTGTTAATATGCATGTTCATGTCTGACGCACTGTCACATTGATTTTATTACTAATTCTATTTCGTTTTAGTTGAATGTATTTTCAGATTTACAATGTATATGTTCACATTTGTCACACCTGTCTCCTTAATTAATTTTTTCCTTCGAATGCATTTTCAAATTTTGTAATATATATGTTCATATTTGTACTTTCACATTAATTTTATTACTAATTCTATTTCCTTTTTGTTGAATGTATTTTTCAGATTTGTAATATATATGTTCACATTTGTCATACTTGTCTCCTTCATAAATATTGTTTCCTTTATTGAATGTATTTCCAAATTTTATGCATAGTCTGTCACGCCCCAAATTCAGAGGGCGCAACTAGCACGTGATGCTAAAACTTAGGCCAAAGCTGACCCTGCTAAACTATTTGTCAATGGCGCATAACATCCACACACAATCAAGAAAATAAAAAAGTATATCTCAGCTTAAAAATCAGTCCTCAGCCGGTGAGGCCCCTGTCAAAAACTCTAAAGGAAACAACTACTCCACAAAGTTCATATAAAGCAATAAGCAGGTAGCAAATAAGTCCTATTTGGGTCGTCGAGGCTGCCATGATATCTAGGAAAGCATAAACGCTATGCGGGTCATTGAGGCCACCATGATCTCTATATAAAAATTAAATATATATATATATATATATATATATATATATATATAATGTAAACTAGGCCAATGAGCCGCTAAACTGCCAACATAATAACAACAAGGTCCAACTGGCTAACAAGCTACAATTAATAAACATACAAGGCCAAAATGGCCACCATCATAGCTTTGCAACCCAACAGACTAGTCGGCCTCTATGAATACCTTGGTGGGATAGGGACCAAACCTACCCAAAAGCTATAAACAGCAAAAGGCAAGCCTCTGAGACTCTAGCGACCCCTAGAAGGAAATGAGTCAACCAACCCACTGAAAGCTTGGCTATGCTACCCAATAGGTCTGTCTGGTTGTCTCTTAAATCCTGTAGGGATGAATTCAGTGCCTCCAGGCAATGGGGAATCGATATAAAATAATGTACCGAGCATGTAAGACAAACTGAAAACTGAAACTGGAGTATAAGGACTGAACAAGAGAGGCAGGAGTAAAACAGAAGTACAATACCTTACCTTCCTACAATAATATAGCATTTAAACACATATCAAATAATAACTTGACCTGGACCCCATAAGCCCGACAGATATAAATAACACACAATTGCTATAGGTCCTAAGGAGTACAAAGAGTCACTAAATACCCATACTGTCCCCCTTACCTGAACCTCAGTGATAAATTGGTCTGAATTGTCAGAATATACATGTGTTGTGAATCAATAAAGCTCTGAAGCTTTGTGGTACAATATAAGTGTTGCCCTGTAGGTACATCCTACCCATCCTGTAGGTATGTTTTGCCTGGCTCATAGGCATGGTCTACCCGGCCCGAAGGCACGGTAATATAATATAACTGCTGCCCATAGATGCAGCCTGCCCGTCCCATAGGTGCGGTCTGCCCAGCCCAAAAGCATGGTTATATAATGTAACTAATGCCTATAGGTACAACCTGCCCATCCCGTAAGTACGGTCTACCCGATTCGAAGGTACGCTAATAGTAATTAGAATGTAGGCTCCAAAACCCTGCAGTTTTAGTATTTGCTGAGGTCAAAACAAGCTCATATACGGCAGAAAGACGATAAAAACAACACATTAATAACATATAATCATAGGTGACCTCAATACAATCATAATATGCTTTTCTAGGCCACTAAGTAAGGAATAGAGTGTTGCTGGTAGTCACTATATCATGTTGTGGTAGGAAACTTAATAGAAATAAGTGTATGAGTCGAATATCAATGTGGTATAGGCTATAAAAGCTTGGGCCTTTAGGGTTATGCTAGAAAGAGAAAAAGAAGCCTTAACATACCTTTCAATCGAAGCCTCAAAGATGTCTCTATGAAGCTTTACCAACCTATCGTAACACAACAATTTCTAAAAAATCAACAAGGCTGCAAGAACGAGCCATAAACATTTGATAAGGCGTTAATATCACACTCGCGACCATCCAACTCCAAAGCATAAAATGATGCCAATAAAAATAATAAACAACAGTTAAATCCAACAACAATATGCTAACCACATCTTGAAGAAGCGATGAGCTCCCGAGGCACTATTTTAAGGCGTACTTCATGTTAATCAATCCAACAACCATCGTACGTGAATCCAATAAGAATCACACCAATCCCCAGTCTCTTCAACATCTTAACACCATCAATATACAACAATAATAACCCAACTCAATAAGACAAAGGGGCTGCCCAGAGCTACGGCATCCAAAATACCACTTCATGGCTAGAAAATCTATAAATTGATAATAGAACATGTAATTGCAAAAGAGGGTTATTGGAAGAAGATTACCTCAATAAGAACTTTGCAATCCCAAGCTAAACAAGCTTTTAGAAGAATCCCCTACGAGCTATAACAATATATGGCAAGAAAATATGACAGACAAGCCGATAAAAATAAGTTCCTCTTTTAAATTAATTTAAAGCTCAAATTAAGAATGAGTTAAGGATTTAGAACTCTTACCTTTTAATAATAGGATGATAACACTAGATAAATATACACTCCATGAACTGCCTCTTTGTAGTAGCAACAAACGGAGCCAAAATCAATGAGAAAACTATACCACGATGATGAGCTCACGATGTAGAGCAACTACCGTTAAACTTCCGAATTGAAAGCGTCAAAGTCCATGGAGGATTTAAAGGCTTGGGTTCTAATGTTTGAGGTTTGTCTAATGGTTTATATCGAATAAAAACAAAGAAGAGGCTGCTATATAAGGCATCACCGACCTAGGGGCTAGGGGGACCCATCTCGAGGTGTTTGCTTGTGCAGTCTCGTGAAAATACAAATATCTTTTTCTTCTAAAGTCATATGGATGAATGATTTAGTGGGTTGGAAACTAGACTCATACACCTTTGATTTGGTAGGTTAGAGGACCACTAATTCTGTATAGAGTGGGAGAAAATCTCTTAGACATTCGACCCAAAGTTTTAGAGAATCTCTTAATGAAATTTACAATAACTTTTGCCGACTTTTATTTTTCAACTTGCTGGACTTTAAAACTTAACATACAACTACTGTGCAATTAAAATACCTTATAAAATATCCTTCCTCACATATTGAGCACCCCTGGTCTTATCCCAAAAGAATGGGTTAATTTACATGTTAGAACGGGCGGGGTGCTACATCCTTCCCTCCTTAGGGACATTTATCCTCAAATGATGATAATGTATGCGACATCATAGGAACCAATACAGGAACTCATATAGTACATAATTCACATACCTCACGTACTCAAATGCTAGTCTACTATCTATTTTTTCTAAATGTCATATGAAGGAGTGAACAAGTGCGGATATCTGGACTTCATATCCTCTTCAGCTTCCCACGTCATCCCCTTGATATTACAGTTCTGCTACAACACTTTCACTAAAGCTATATCATTGTCTGCAATCTTCTAATCTGGCGGCCTACTATGGTACAATGACTCTTCCCGTTATTATGGTTGAGATAGTCATATAAGAATCGGGTTAGAAAATTTTTCAAAATTGAAAGTTGGAAATTTTAGGCTAGGCTAGTCTTGGATGAAATCCAAGAAAGGTGAGGTCAAGGGAAATCCAAGGAGGTATTAGGTTAAACTAATAAATATTAGCTTGATTTTATATTAGTTAAGGTGATAAGGAGTTCGTAGGATTTTTTGAAAGTGAATTTGGTTGAGTAAAACACCCGATATCAAACTTGATGTAAAAAGGTTAATCTGGGATATCATGGTTTGAGGGTGTATTGCGAAAAAGGCAAACCTAGGAGATTTTTCAAGTTTTTACCTCACCACACCCGCTATAGCGGGTGGCAGGCTACTACCGTGACACTGCTATGATAGAGAAATTCTCGCTATGGCAAAAGACAGAGTCGGTCAACTCTGCTATAGCAGGAGGTTGTTGCTACGATGGTACACTACAGTGGCATTGGGTTACTATAACAGGGTTAATCACTGTTAATGCAGAAACTTCCCCAAAAATATTTTAGGGAAGACAGATACTATTTGGGGTGATTCCTACTAATTTTTCACCAGATTTCTTCGTTAAGGCAAGTATTTTATCCCGGTAAACTAGTACTTCGATTCTTATATCCTAGAATTGTTAGTTACAAGCCTTGAGAGGGTTTAGCTTGATCTAAGATATAAATTCTGGTGTAAAAGGAATTATAAGGTATAAAACCTTGGGTTTTTGATTTAAAGTTGTTTATTCATGATTTCATTACCATAATTTGCTAGTGTAACTATAGAATTAGTAGTTCTAAGTGAATTAATGGTGGGAAGACTCTAGGATGGGTGGAATGATCATGAATTTGGCCTGGGGGATTCAGGATTAGGCTATAATCCGCGATATTTGAGGTCATGGGTTGAAATTGTGTTTGTATTTCTATTTTTAGACCACAATCAAGCTGAGGTTTCCAGAAAAGGGAAAGCTCAGGTTTGGTAGAGCATTTCAGGCTTGGATTAAGGTAGGTGATGGTTATTGTAACATAATTTGTGTTATGTGTGCATAATAACTGTCTCATTAGTATTACTTGTACACTACGTGTTCAAGAAAAAAGGAATGATTGTAAAATGATATCCTAAGTATTAATCACATGCAATGAGTCTATTGTGGAAACTTGTTGGTCTTACAAGTGTTGTATGCTCTTATTATTATTGTGATTGTTGTGATATCTATGCTTCATTGGTTTTCTCGGGTACCATTCCTGGTACAGTTCTATAATTCATTAGTTAGCTCGGGTACCATACCTAGTATAGATTATTCACAGTTGGCTCGGGTACCACACTGGTACTGTACATGGAAAAGAGCTCACCCACTGCAGGTCATGACTAGTGGGTAACCATAAGACCCTTAGAATGTGTGTATAGGTTTACTTATTATTCATATGTGTTGCTTCCTTGAGTGAACCAGGTTTGTCTATTTGTTGATGTTCATATGTGTTGGTTCCTTGAGAGAATCGAGATTCTTTGCTACTTGAGATACATGTTGGTTCTTGAGTGGCCGGGTTGGTGTGTTTAAGTGATAAGGTGGTTTCTTATGTAAATCAGAGTTCCATGTTAAGTGCCATAGATAATGTCCTAGGGATCCTTGGGTGGTCTGAGTTACTTGCAAGATGTGACATATTTATATGTGGTTTGTTTACTTTAGAAATTGGAGATGACTTATATGGTTGTTGAGTCAGGTTGTTGACTAGGAGTCTTATTGGTAGTCATTTGACTTGGCTTGTAGCATGTTTGTCTGGTTGTACTATTTTATTTTTATATGTTCACCTTTTGTATTTTGGAGCTGGCTAATGATCCTACCAGTACACTATTATTTTTTGTGTACTGATACTGCACTTGCTTTTCTTTGTTGAGTACAAGGCATATTCTTGCGGCTGTTTCTGTCACGACCCGGGGCTACCCCCTAGACGCAACACGGTGCTCATTGTCACAAGTGACCCCAAGCTAACCCATGGCATAGCATATCTATACAATTTGAAGTAAAAAGCATATACTATGCGGAAGCTAAAAGAAACAGTTTTTATGTCTGAAGTGAGAAGAACCCAAAATATGTCTGAATATAAAATATAATAAGAGTATAGTGATGACTGAAAACAACACTAACAACTTAACTGAATCTAGTCTATGTCTGAAAGCCTCTAACTGATATGAGTTGCTGGGACATGCCCCCAGCTAACTCTAACAGGACTAAAACTGAAAAGTAAATACTGAAAATAAAGCATGTCTATCGTCCTCGAACTATGAGGACTCACCACTGAGTTGCTGAGTACGGATAGGAAGTCGACTAATCGTGGTCTAGATGCTGAGTGCCTGAACCTACATCATAAAATGATGTAGTACAAAGGTATGCGTCAGTACTTTGAATGTACTAAGAATGCAGGATATGTACTAAGCTGAACAATAAAGAACTGAGCATGAATATGAACACACTAAAATATAAGTGAAAGCTGGACTGGATACAATAACCAAGTACAAATCATGAATATAACATGCTGAACTGAATACTGAAATAAATACTGAGCACATGATTAATGCAATATGAGTCTGACTGTGGGAGATACTATTGACCGACATACCCCAAGTTGAGCTAACTATGGGACCAACCTGTAACCATGGGTGGAAGGGTGTTCATACCTTGCCAAGGGTACGAACAAGTCTGACGTGGATCCATTACTGATGTCCTCAAGGGACAAGGAGATGCAGCCTAGTCTGATAGATGACTCCTTTTATACCTACGGTGGCACCGTAGTTCTAGGACTTGGGGACTGCTACTAAAGGTCTTAGCCTAAACTGACAGCTAAGACTTCATCCCCTCATCCACTCGATACTAACTTTACTCCCAATTGAATATGAGCAACAATGCACTGAAATAATAGATAGCTCAAAATCCTGATAATTTACTGAAAATGCAACATAAACATACAGAATGATATGGCATTTAAATTCTGAAACATGATTTCTTGACTGACATGCCTAGTAGGATCAATTTTATGAAGTACTGACAATTATGACATGTTAGGGTTCTGGATTCTAAACATGAACTGTAACAATTCTCCAAGACATATGAACTAAGCATCACATAACTATAGTATCTGAATAGCAGGGAAACTCTAAGGTTTTATGAACCCTAGGTCTAATCAATCATGGAGAAACTGAAGGAACTGACTGAATTCTAGGGACCTAATGGGTGAAAGGAACCCACTAGTGAAATTCCACATACCTGGATGAAGATTCTACGATTGAACCTTTGGATTCTGAGAGGAACTTGGAGGAAACCCTTTTGCCTTGTTCTTGAAAGAGAGCATTCTGTTCTTGATTGAATTTGCTAAGTATCGAATGACTTAGGAGTAATGAGGGAAAATAGAGTTAAAAACCTTTAATTACTCCCAAAATGACTAAGGATCTGAATTAAAAGAATTGGGAAAAGACCGGACTACCACTAGGAAAATTAAAAGAAATCTGCTGAAAATTATGACTCAGGGATCACGACTTGGTTTGACGGACCGTACTCCTGGATGACGGACCGTCAACTGAGTCATGGTCCTACCTAGGAGTTTTAGGGGTTCTATGGTCTTAGGAATTATGACTCAATAGGACGGACCGTACTCCAGGAAGATGGTTCGCCGTGTGGCCCGTGATTCTTGGCATAAGGGCTAAGGGTCTCTGATGTTCTGGTTCCATGAGTCAACAAGATGATCCGTAGTCCTAGACTACGGCCCGTGGTCTGACTCGTGGTCCCTGAGCCCTGGACTGGTGGTCCTCTGATTAAGGGAAACCACGAGTGACAGGACGCACCGTGGTTTCAAACTACGGTCTATGGTCTGACTTGTGGTTCCTGAGACTAGAACTGGGGGTCTACTAGATTTGGTACTACAGTTTGAGACGACGGACCGTGGTTCCAAACTACGGTCCTTGGTCTTGAACCGTGGTTCTTGGAAAATGGAAATTTTCTAAATTTTTTATTTTCTACTAGTTTTTCTGAGCTTAGTCTGGGCGTGGAAGTCCTGAGGTATTACAATATCTCCCCCTTGGGATAATTCGTCCTCGAATGAAGACTAAACAAGCTGAGGATGGAGGGAAAGAGCTGCAATCCCCTCCAACTGAGTACTAGAAACTGATATCTAACTGAACTTGGTTCCATGAACATGAAAACATGCTGAATTGTAAGTACAACTGAGGGAACAAGGTACTAAGAATGAATTACACGAGAGTTAACTGAGATACTGGAGAGGAACTATTACCTCAAGCTGAAAATGAATCGGAGGGAAAGAGGTGAGGGTACTTGGACATCATGGCTGCTTCTGCTTCCCGAGTAGCTCCCTCGACGGATTGATTCCTCCATAAAACTTTCACTGAAGCGACTTTTTTGTTTCTCAACCTACAAACATGATGGTCAAGAATCTCAACTGGAACCTCCTCATAGGTGATGCTATCTTTCATAGCCATACTTTCTAAAGTACTATCGATGCAAGATCACCCACACACTTCTTCAACAAGGAAATGTGAAAGACTGGATGAACCGTTGCTAGTTCTGTTAGAAACTCTAACTCATAAGCCACAATACCAATCTTTTTTAGGATTCTGTAAGGACCTACATACCTAGGACTTAGCTTCCCCTTCTTGACGAATCTCATCATCCCCTTCATGGGTGACACTTTCAGGAAAACCCAATCATCAATTTTGAACTCTAAGTCTCTTCTCCTAACATCTGCATAGGACTTCTGATGACTCTGAGCTATTTTTAGTCAATCTCTGATGAGCAGAACTTCTCCATAGCCTTATGCACCAAATCTGGACCAATCATGGCTGCTTCACCTACTTTAAACCAGCCAATAGGTGATCTACATCTACGCCCATAGAGTGCTTCATATGGGGCTATCTGGATACTGGAGTGGAAACTGTTATTACAGGCAAACTCTATGAGAGGTAGATAATCGTCCCAACTACCTTTGAAATTGATCACACAAGATCTCAACATGTCCTCTAAGGTCTGAATGGTACGCTCTGCCTGACCATCCATCTGCAGATGAAATGCTGTGCTAAGATTCATCTGAGTACCAAGACCTTTCTAAAAGGAATTCCAAAAATGAGATGTAAACTGGGGACCTCTATCTGAAATGATAGACAAGGGAACCCTATGCAACCTGACTATCTCGTTGATGTAGAGTCTGGCATAATCCTCCATTGAATCTTTAGTCTTGACTGCCAAGAAGTGAGCTGACTTAGTGACCCTATCCACTATCACCCAAATGGAGTCATGCTGCCTGCAAGTACGAGGTAAACCCGTAATAAAATCCATGTTGACCACTTCCCACTTCCAAGTAGGAATGTTAATCTCCTGCGTCACACCTCCTGGCTTCTGATGTTCTACTTTAACTTGCTGATAGTTGGGACATTTAGCCACAAAATCTGTGATGTCCCTCTTCATGCTGTTCCACTAATAGACTTCCCGTAGATCCCAGTACATCTTAGTAGCACCCGGATGAATGGAATATCTGGAATTTGGGCTTCTGAAAGGATCTGCTGCCTCAACTTACTCACCTTAGGAACACATAAGCGACCCTGATAACGAAGCACACCATCTCCTCCTTGGGAGAAAACCTTCACTCTCTTCTGATGAGCTGCACTCTTCAACTGAAGAAATATAGGGTCACTATCTTTTTTCTCCTTAACCTCTGCTACTAATGAAGATTTTGATCCATTCTGGACTATCACACCACCATCTGACGTCTCCATAAGGCAAACTCCTAGGCGAGCAAGCCGATGAACATCTCTGGCTAATTCTTTCTTCTCTTCCTCAATATGTGATATGCTTCCCATAGATAGTCTACTGAGAGCATCAACCACTACGTTGGCCTTACCCGAATGGTAGAGCATATTTATATCATAATATTTGAGGAACTCGAGCCATCTCCTCTGACAAAAATTCAACTCTTTCTGGGTGAACCCATACTGGAGGTTCTTATGATATGTGAACACATCAACATGAACACCATACAAGTAGTGTGTCTAAATATTTAGGTCAAACACAACTGCTGCAAGCTCTAGGTCATGAGTCGGGTAGTTCTTCTCATGGATCTTAAGCTGTCTGGAAGCATAAGCTATGACCTTACCCTGCTGCATCAAAACACAACCTAGGATGACTCTGGACGCATCACAATAAACCACATAACCATTTCTAAGAAACTTTTCTCACACTCATCTGACCACTGAAACTTGACCCTCTTCTGAGTCAACTTGGTCAATGAGGCAGCTATGGTTGAAAATCCTTCTACGAACCTCCAGTAATAACTGGACAAACCCAAGAAACTTCTGATGTCAGTCGGAGAGGTGGGTCTGGTCCAGTCCTTTACTACCTCAATCTTCTGAGAATCAACTTGGATGCCTTCACTAGACACCACATGACCAAGAAAAGCGACTGATTTCAATCAAAACTCACACTTACTGAACTTGGCGAATAACTGGCGGTCCTTGAGAGTCTGCAGAATGACCCTCAATGAGTCGCATGCTCCTTCTCATTCCGAGAATAGATGAGGATATTATTAATAAAGATGATAACAAACAAGTCTAAATACTACTTGAACACCCTGTTCATTAAATCCATGAAAGCTGCAAGAGCATTGGTTAGTCCAAAAGACATAACTACAAATTCGTAGTGACCATACCGAGTCTTGGAGGCTGTCTTTGGGATGTCGCTACCTCTAACTCTGAGCAAATGGTAGCCGGATCTGAGGTCTATCTTGGAAAAGTAACTAGCGCCCTGAAGCTGGTCAAACAAGTCCTCAGTCCTGTGGATGGGATATTTATTCTTGATTGTGACTTTGTTCAACTGACGGTAGTCAATGCACATCATGAGAGAGCCATCTTTCTTATGCACGAACAACACTGGAGCACCCCACAGAGAGATTCTGGGTCTGATGAAGCCCTTATCTAACAGGTCTTTCAACTATTCTTTCAATTCCTTAAGCTCAGCTGGAGCCATTCTGTAAGGAGGAATCGAAATAGGCTGGGTATCTGGAAGGAGATCTATTCCGAAGTCGATTTACCATTTGGGAGGAACTCCAGGAAGATCTTCTGGAAATACTTATGGAAATTCACTTACTACTAAAACTGACTCAAGAGTTAGGGTTTCAGAGTTTGAATCCTTAACTCGAACAAGATGGTAAATATACCCCTTGGAAATCATTTTTCTGGCCTTAAGGTAGGAGATGAAATAATCTACAGGCAATGAGTTATTTCCTTTCCATTCTAAGACTGGCTTATTTGGAAACTAAAACCAAACGATCTTAGTTCTACAATCATCTGAGGCATAGCAGGAATACAACCAATCCATGCCTAAAATGATATCAAAATCTATCATTTCTAACTCTACAAGATCTGTTGAGGTGACTTTCTGGGAAACTGTGACAATGCAATTTCTGTATACTCATCTAGCTATAACTGGGTTACCAACTGGAGTGGAGACTGAGAAGGGTTCTGGGAGGATTTCTGGACTGACACCAAAGTTTACTTCTATAAATGGAGTTATAAAGGAAAGTGTAGCCCCTGGATCTAACAATGCATAGACATCAGTATTAAAGACTCGCAATATACCCGTGACCACATCAGGAGAATCCTCTTGTTCCTATCGACCCTGAAGAGCATATAACCTATTCTGGCGCTGACCACCACCTGTTCTACATGAGGTACCCTACTAAGTGGGGCGACCTTCTAGAGCTGCTGTAGAATCAGTCAGAGTCTGTGGGCGAACATCCTTACCCTTTGTAGAAGCTGTTGGACAATCCCTCATCATGTGGCCTGGCTTACCACACCCAAAGCAATTTCCACTACCTTCCATGCACTCACCTTGGTGGTTTTTACCACACTTTTTACACACTGGATTTGTGCGCCCACTAGTAACCGTACCTTGGGACTTAGAGCCAGATGGCACTGGCAGAAGATGGAGATAGAGCTGAATTTTTTCGGCAAAACTGAGAGTGATTTCCACCCTCTGATCTCTACTAAGAGTAGATAAAGTCACCTGTCCTAGCTCTCTTAGTATCTCCTCTCCTTTTCTTGATCTTTTCCTCTTCAATCTGCTGGGCATAAGTAACTAATCTGGAGAAGTCCATCTCCTTAATTAGCATAACAGTCTTACACTCCTTAACTAAATCATCCGACATACCAGATACAAACTTGCTCATATGAGCTCTGGATTTGGCTACTATTGCTGGAGCATAATTTTGATAGCTGAGTAAATTTGAGAGCATAATCCTTCACGCTCATGTCATACTGCTTCAGATTGATGAATTCCTGAACCTTGGCTTCCCTGAGCTCTTGGGGGAAGAACCGGTCCAGAAAAGTTGTCTTGAAAAGATTCCAAGTCACTAGTCCTGCATTGGCACAACGAGATTCCTTCCACTGCTAGTACCAAGTGTAGGCCACTCCTTTCAATTAATAGGCGGCCAAGTCTGCACCCTCGACTAGAGTGACACCCATAATGTCTGTCACCTTCTGAATATCATCCAAAAACTCTTGGGGATCCTCTTCTGACTTAGACCCATAAAACTCTGAAGGGTTCATCTGAGTGAAATCCCGAATCCTTGCTGCAATAGTGTTAACCTGAGGCGGAGCTGGTGCCGTAACCTGCTGATTGACCTGGGCAGTCATGGCCTGGGCAAGCACCTGGAAAGCAGCCCTGAATTCGACATGCGTGACTTGCTCATTCAGTGGGTCTGCTAGAGCTGCTGGCGCTGGCTGATTCCTAGCATTAGCTCTTCTGGGAGGCATTTTTTCTGAAATGCAAAGAGCATGAGTTAGATTATAAGGGAATTAAGTAGAGCTTATACTCTATAGCACGAATTGGAAAATAAAGAAAAGAAGTTATTCTTAATGACGTCTCATAGGATTTTACTTGACATGGCTTTCAGACACCCTAGGACACTTGAACCTTATTCTCTGATACCAAGTTTGTAATAACCCGGGGCTACCCCCTAGACGCAACACGGTGCTCAGTGTCACAAGTTACCCCAAGTTAACCCATGGCATGGCATATCTATACAATTTGAAGTAAAAAGCATATATTATGCGAAAGCTAAAAGAAACAGTTTTTATGTCTGAAGTGAGAAGAACCCTAAACATGTCTAAATATAAAATATAATAAGAGTAGTGTGATGACTGAAAACAACACTAACAATTCAACTAAATCTTGTCTATGTCTGAAAGCCTCTAAATGATATGAGTTGCTGGGACATGCCCTTAGCTAACTCTAACAGGACTTAAATTGAAAAGTAAATACTGAAAGTAAAGCATGTCTATCATCCTCGAACTATGAGGACTCACCATTGAGCTGCTGAGTATGGACTAGAAGTCGACTAAGCATGGTCTGGATGCTGAGTGCCTGAACCTACATCGTAAAATGATGTAGCACTAAAGTATGCGTCAGTACTTTGAATGTACTGAGCATGCATGATATGTACTAAGATGAACAATAAAGAACTCAGCATGAACATGAACAGACTAAAATATAAGCGAAAGCTAGATTGGATACAATGAAGAGGTACAAATCATAAATATAACATGCTAAACTGAATACTGAAATAAATACTGAGCACATGGTCAATGCAACATGAATCTGACTGTGGGAGATACTATTGACCGACATACCCTAAGTTGAGCTAACTATGGGACCAACCTGTAACCCTGGGTGGAAGGGTGTTCATACCTTGCCAAGAGTACGAACAAGTCCGACGTGGATCCACTACTGATGTCCTCAAGGGACAAGGAGATGCAGCCTAGTCTGACAGCTGACTCCTTTTATACCTACGGTGGCGCCGTAGTTCTGGAACTTGGGGACTGCTACTAAAGGTCTTAGCATAAACTGACAGCTAAGCCTTCATCCCCTCGTCCACTCTGTAGTAAGTCTACTCCCAACTGAATATGAGCAACAATTCACTGAAATAATAGATAACTCAAAATCCTGATAATTTACTGAGAATGCAACATAAACATACAAAATGATATGGCATTTAAATTCTGAAACATGATTTCTTGACTGACATGCCTAGCAAATAATTTTATGAAGTACTAACAATTATGATAGGCTAGGGTTGTTGATTCTAAATCTGAACTGTAATAGTTCTCCAAGACATATAAACTAAGCATCACATAACTATAGTATCTAAATAGCCAGGGAAACTCTAAGGTTTTATGAAACCTATGTCTAATCAATTATGGAGAAACTGAAGGAACTGACTAAATTCTAAGGACCTAATGGGTTAAAAGAACCCACTAGTGAAATTCCACATATCTAGATGAAGATTCTACGGTTGAACCTTTGGATTCTGAGAGGAACTTGGAAGAAACCCTTTTGCCTTTTTCTTGAGAGAGAGCGTTCTGTTCTTGATTGAATTTGCTAAGTATCGAATGACTTAGGATTAATGAGGGAAAATAGAGTTAAATACCTTTAATTACTCCCAAAATGACTAAGGATCGAAATTAAAAGAATTGGGAAAAGACTAGACTACCCCTGGGAAAATTAAAATAAATCTACTGAAAATCGCAACTCAGGGATCACGACTTGGTTTGACAGACCGTACTCCTGGATGACGGAATGTCAACCGAGTCGTGGTCCTACCTAGGAGTTTTAGGGTTTCTCTTCGCTCAGGAATTATGACTCCACAGGACAGACCGTACTCTAGGAAGACGGTTCATCATGTGGCCCATGATTCCTGGGACAAGGGATAAGTGTCTTTGAGGTTCTGATTCCATGAGTCAACAGGACGATCTGTAGTCCTAGACTATGGCCCATGGTCTGACTCCTGGTCCCTGAGCCCTGGACTGGTGGTCCTCTGATTAAGGGAAACCACGAGTAACAGGACAGACTCTGGTTCCAAACTACGGTCCATGGTCTGACTCGTGGTTCCTGAGACTAGAACTGGGGGTTGATGTGACGCTAATTTACGTCACTTTCGACTCCTTTTTACTAAGAACAATCGTATGTTTTCAAGCAACCATTGTTGTTTTTGATGTTTTTATGTTGTATTTGTAGGAAATGGAAGCAAACACGAAAACGGAAGAAAATACGAGAAAAATGAAGTTCTGCCTAAGGGTGACGGTTTGAGTGACGGTCCGTCACATGTGTGATGGTCCGTCACATAGACCGTCGCGTGGAGGCAGCAAAGGAGGCGACACCACTGCCTAGCAGTGACGGTCCAGGCGACGGTCCGTCACTGCCTTGACGGTCCGTCAGCCTGACCGTCAAGCTTAGGCAGTGGCGTGAGGCGGCGACCCGCGTTTTGGGGATTCCTAGCCCGTTTTGGATTTGGTTTCTTTGACTCCTATAAATACCCTATGATAGGTTTATGTAATTAGAATTCACCAATAGTTTTAGAATAGTTTTTAGTCATTTTTGAGAGCAACAACACGTTTTCGGATTCTTGAATTCGTGTTCGTGAGTTCTTGGTTTTTCTTGTCTTGGATTATTGAAGATTGGTTTTCATTATATTGTAAGAACTTCTTCTCCTTATTATGAATTCAATTCTCTTCTCTTTTCTTTATAGCATGATTAACTAAAACTCCCGCAACTAGGGTTGTGGGAGCCATGGCAAACGTAGCAATATAGATTCCGGGTAGCGTTGGGTTCGATTTATGTATTGTCACGTTGTTAATCATACATTATGTCACGTTTTCTAGTGGGTTGCAAACATTAGAACATGCCTAGGTTTAATTTGCTTGAGAAAGAGATTAAAACCGGGAAACTTGATTAACAACAAGGATTCGAGACTACCAACTCTCGTCTTAAAGATTAATGCCGTAACTGGATTAATCTACTTGATGTTAGGATTGAGAGCTAAAAAGCACATCTTTTTGAGATCGAGAGAAGATAAAAGGAAATTTGTTTATTTGGTCGAGAGACGTTTAGACGATACAATTGACGCAATCACATCGTGACATTCATATAGAAAGAACCCGGTTAAGCCTAGAATCGACATTGTTACAACGCCATGGTAACCACGTCCCTAGTTTGCATTCTCTCCTACTGATTATTTCTCCTACGTTTATTATTGTTTTGTTTACAATTTGATTACAAAACCCCCCTTGTTATTTACTGGAAACGATTGACGACTAGTCACATACTTCACTAAAGTCTTAATCATCACCATATTCTCTGTGGGATTCGACCCCAACCTTGTTGGGTTATATATTTGACAACGATCGCATACGCTTCTTAAATTGAGGTGTAGTTTGAGCGTTATCAAAAATGGCGCCGTTGCCGGGGAATACGGTTTTTGATTAAGTCTGGTGTGTCTATTTGACTTTTTGTTATAATTTCCTGCTTTACGTTTATTTGTTGTTTTTGTTTTGACAGGGTACACAGTTGTGCATGCCAAGTACCCGAGGTTCGGGGGTACAAATTTTACCTTACGACCCCGAACTTGCTAGAACATTGAGGCAGAACATGGCCGCACAACTAGAGGCAGCAAGGCTCGCTGCTGAACTGCTGGCCCAACAAAACCTTAATGCTGGTGGTCTGCAGGACGATGGTGCACGGAATGATGATGAGCTTGATTTAGATGGAGCTGGCGCTACGGGCGCCATTGTTGTTCCACCGCTACCGCCCGGAGCAAAGTTCAATATCACTAGCACGATGATTCAGTTGCTTAATTTGAGAGGTGTATTTCGTGGTGCCGCTGGTGATGATCGAAACCAGCACTTAATGAATTTCGTGGGCATCTGCAAGTCGTTCGAACTGCCAGGAGTGAGTCAGACTGCGATCAGGCTCAGGTTGTTTCCGTTGTCTCTGTCTGATGAGGCAGCGTTGTGGTTGACAGAATTGACCCCCGACTCTATCGCAACGTGGGGAGAGTTGAGAGGAGCTTTCCTAGAAAGGTTCTTTCCTCCCTCCGGATGATACAGTTGAGGGACGAAATCAGCAACTTCAGGCAGCAACCGCACGAAGCACTGCACGAGACCTGGTTGCGATTTAAGAAGAAACTGACACAGTGCCCCAACCATCAGCTGAACAACGAATTCTTGATGCAGACATTCTACTGGGCACTAAATTCGGCTACCAAGCCGACATTGGATAACGCAGCAGGTGGAGCGTTTATGGGTCGCACTTTTGCCGACGCCACAGCTATTCTAGACAGGCTCACCAAGACCAACAGGGCCTGGCACACACGAGATTCAGAGGTTGCAGCTAGCACCTATACAGTTGGCATGTCAGCAAAGCAGAGAAGGAAAGAGGAGGAGCGCGACCAAGACATGGCGCATCTTAAAACACAGTTGGATCTCCTGACAAGGCACTTGACGTCAGGAAGTATAGAGAAGGTGCAAGCTGTGGGTTCCCAAGGTATAGAGACGGAGGAGGCCAATTACTTGGGGGGTTTCCAGGCCAATGGCCAGGGAAACCAAGGTCGGAACTATCCAAGAGACAACCACTATGAGAATGGTGGCTACAAAAATCGCGACCAAGGAAGCTGGAGGAACAACTCCGATAGAGGTGGGTTGTATATACCACCTGGCAATCGGGACAAAACTGGCAGCGAAACTGAGACGTCCAAACTTGAGAACATGATGGCGAAGATGCTGCTTAAGGTGGAATCAACGGACTCTGGGGTAAAGGCAATACGGAATGAGTTATCAACATTGAGTCTGGTAGTGGAGTCACACTCAACCGCGATCAAGCAACTAGAGCAGCAAGTGGGTCACATCTCGGCATCTCTAAACCCAAGGAAAATAGGTACTTTGCCGAGCGACACCACTCATCCGCAGAATGATGTAAGCTGTATGGCGATCACCACAAGAAGCGGAAAAGTATTACCGGAATCACATCCGGTAATTCATGCTCAAGATGATAGTGTGGATGATAAAGAGGCGGTAGAGGAGGAAACACCAAAGCCCGCAGAGAAACGCAAGGAAGCTGAAAAGCTTCCAACTATGATGTTTCGACACCCACCCCCTTTCCCCCAGAGGTTGAAGAAGAAAGCTGATGATAGTAAGTTCCTGAACTTCATGACCATGTTAAAACAGATTTCAATAAACATACCATTGGTGGAAGCTCTGGAACAAATGCCCGGTTATGCCAAGTTCATGAAGGACTTGATCACAAAGAAGAGGACGGTAAGTTTTGAGCCGGAAGACAACCTCCATCACTGCCGCGCTATTTCCTCTAGATCATTAGTGGAAAAGAAAGGAGATCCAGGTGC
Source organism: Jaltomata sinuosa (assembly GCA_003996215.1). Lineage (NCBI taxonomy): Eukaryota > Viridiplantae > Streptophyta > Magnoliopsida > Solanales > Solanaceae > Jaltomata > Jaltomata sinuosa. The sequence continues at coordinate 496,032 of QJPP01007285.1, forward strand.
GTTCACTGTTCCATGTACTATCGGGAAGCTCAACTTCGGAAGAGCTATGTGTGATCTTGGGGCTAGTATCAATTTGATGCCGCTAGCAGTGTATAACAAATTGAGTTTGGGAGCTCCTAAACCAACGTCCATGAGAGTGAGGATGGCTGACCGTTCGGTAAAGCGACCCGTAGGGATCTTGTCTGATGTGCTAATAAAGATCGGTAAGCTTATCTTCCCAGCTGACTTTGTAATTTTGGATTGCGAAGTGGACTTCGAAGTTCCCATAATCTTGGGACGACCATTGTTAGCTACGGCGAGAGTTTTGGTTGACAGGGAGAAAAACGAACTGACCTTCCGATTGAACAATGAAATGGTCAAGTTCGATGTGTCTAAATTGATGAAGCAACCAAGTGACATGAGGGTGGTCGCGGTCATCAATGCCATTGAGGAAGAGCCTGCGGATGTGCACCTTGAGGAGAAGTGTTTGGTTGAGACCCGAGCTGCTATGAAGTTGGGATCGAATGGGGTGGTGAGACAGGCAGAAAAAAGCGGTGTAAATAGCTCAAGGAAACGAAAACACCGCAAGAGAATCTACAAAGAAAGAGCGAAGAAGCGGTTACGACTAGCTGCGGAGCCAATAAAAGAGGAAGTTGGAGCGCAACATGAGGTTGGCGCACACAAGTACTCCATCGAGTTCTCTTGTTTTGGAGCCCCAGGCGGTCTCCAACATCATTCCGGAATTTGAGTCATATCGACTTCACAGGTATTCCTTTATTCTCACAGTTTTTAGCTTTCGCATATATGCATTGGGGACAATGCATGAGTCTAAGTTGACGGTGTTGGGAAACCTGTGAGTCACCACCGAGGGTTTTTGTTGCCGATTTCTTTTCCCTCCGGTGTGCTATCTAGTAGAACCGGCATGTTTAGGTTGTTGTTTTAAAGTTTTTTAGTGTCTATAGCAAGCATGCGTTGTTCTTGTCTAAAAACGAGGCCCCTTGAAAAAATTTCTGGTTTTGAGCTTATGTTGAAACAATTGACTGTCTGGATCCTTGAATGTCATTGTGTGAATATGATTAGAATGAGTATGCTTAAGCCGAGCGGTTGTTTGATAGTTGGTAGCGATATAGTTTCTTTGTGCTAAGAGTGTGTGAGATTAATTGTTATAAATTCTTACTCTGTGCATGCATCTAGAACTTGCCCGGTCTATTTTGTTAAGTTTGAAGTTGGTTGCTTAGGAAAGGATCACAGGCCCTTTTTGTATGCAGTCCACTTAACCTAAAAGACCGTCCAAATATAAATAACCCCTTTGATCCCTGTTTGAGCCATAATTGACCTTGTTTTTTCAATAACCTGTCACCATTCATGTTTAACTTTGAATCCCTATTTTGGCCCTGGTCCTTCCTTGGACATCGTGCACCTCAACGTAGGCAAAACAACCTAAGTTGAGGGTGGCTACTATAGAGGTAAACCCTGTTTTGGCCCTGGTCCTACCAATGGACATTGTGCACCTTGACGTAGGCAATCAGCCTAAGTTGAGGGTGGCTACTACAGTGGTAAAGGAGAAGAACAAGAGGATGGAGATGATTGTTGTTGAATAGAATGAAAATCCGGGTGTGCGCCTAAGAAAAGAAAAGAAAAATAAAGAAAGATGAAAAAGATCGAAAAAGAAACAAAAAGAATTGTCAATAAAGAGGTCGCACCTGTATCTAGAATCAAGGAAATAAAAAGGTGAATAAGGATGGATAAAGTGAAGTTATGTGGTGATAAGATGTAAATGGTTCCAAGAAGGGCTTAGTCACTAACCCCTAAATGTATCATACCTGCACCCGAAGCCTCATTACAAGCAAATACAAGTCCTGTAGTGATCCTAAGTAGCTTTCTGAAGAACTGAAATAGAATAGTAAGGGCAAGCCTATGGTATCGCATGTGCATTGTTTGAAATCGTTTGTGAGTGTGAGCGCTTACCTAGTCCCAAATCTTGTGTGTGGGCTTTCTTTGTGGTGAGGGCACCAAGATGTCTATATTGTCTATTGATTGTTAGGATAGCTGCGTATGTGTATGCATAATATTCTATCATATCGGAATGACATGTTTGGATCCTTGCAAGTTAGTGTTTCATACATACGTGTGCTACGAGGGAGCTTGATTTAATTGAATAAGTTTTGAATGACCATGAGTTGCTATAGACATGAGTTTGTGTTCTTAGTAGAGTCGTATTATTGTTTTATGTTATGTTGCTTGAGGACAAGCGAACGTTTTAAGTTGAGGGTGTTGATGTGACGCTAATTTACGTCGCTTTCGACTCCTTTTTACTAAGAACAATCGTACGTTTTCAAGCAACCATTGTTGTTTTTGATGTTTTTATGTTGTATTTGTAGGAAATGGAAGCAAACACGAAAACGGAAGAAAATACGAGAAAAATGAAGTTCTGCCTAAGGGTGACGGTTTGAGTGACGGTCCGTCACATGTGTGACGGTCCGTCACATAGACTGTCGCGTGGAGGCAGCAAAGGAGGCGACACCACTGCCTAGCAGTGACGGTCCAGGCAACGGTCCGTCACTGCCTTGACGGTCCGTCAGCCTGACCGTCAAGCTTAGGCAGTGGCGTGAGGCGGCGACCCGCGTTTTGGGGATTCCTAGCCCGTTTTGGATTTGGTTTCTTTGACTCCTATAAATACCCTATGATAGGTTTATGTAATTAGAAGACAACCAATAGTTTTAGAATAGTTTTTAGTCAAGTTTTGAGAGCAACAACACGTTTTCGGATTCTTGAATTCGTGTTCGTGAGTTCTTGGTTTTTCTTGTTCTTGGATTATTGAAGATTGGTTTTCATTATATTGTAAGAACTTCTTCTCCTTATTATGAATTCAATTTTCTTCTCTTTTCTTTATAGCATGATTAACTAAAACTCCCGCAACTAGGGTTGTGGGAGCCATGGCAAACGTAGCAATATAGATTCCGGGTAGCGTTGGGTTCGATTTATGTATTGTCACGTTGTTAATCATACATTATGTCACGTTTTCTAGTGGGTTGCAAACATTAGAACATGCCTAGGTTTAATTTGCTTGAGAAAGAGATTAAAACCGGGAAACTTGATTAACAACAAGGATTCGAGACTACCAACTCTCGTCTTAAAGATTAATGCCGTAACTGGATTAATCTACTTGATGTTAGGATTGAGAGCTAAAAAGCACATCTTTTTGAGATCGAGAGAAGATAAAAGGAAATTTGTTTATTTGGTCGAGAGACGTTTAGACGATACAATTGACGCAATCACATCGTGACATTCATATAGAAAGAACCCGGTTAAGCCTAGAATCGACATTGTTACAACGCCATGGTAACCACGTCCCTAGTTCGCATTCTCTCCTACTGATTATTTCTCCTACGTTTATTATTGTTTTGTTTACAATTTGATTACAAAACCCCCCTTGTTATTTACTGGAAACGATTGACGACTAGTCACATACTTCACTAAAGTCTTAATCATCACCATATTCTCTGTGGGATTCGACCCCAACCTTGTTGGGTTATATATTTGACAACAATCGCATACGCTTCTTAAATTGAGGTGTAGTTTGAGCGTTATCAGGGGTCTACTGGATTTGGGACTACGGTTTGAGACGACAGACCGTGGTTCCAATCTATGGTCCGTGGTCTTGAACCGTGGTTCCTGGAAAATGGAATTTTTTTGAAAATGTTATTTTCTACTGGTTTTTCTGAGCTTAGTCTGGGCGTGGAAGCCCTGGGGTATTACAATTTTGAGACCTCAGTTATGAGTCAGGTGATTTTTGAATTCAAGGGTGAGCTGCATCTTCGGGGCTACCATGAATTCTTTAGTTATTCCTAGTCCATTGTTCGGACTTAAGACTATTCTTATTTTTACGGTTACATCCCCTTCTTTTAGACAACTAGTAGAGAGTTTTGGGCAACAACCTTCAGATTCTAGGGGTTAATTTCTGCAAGTTTTTCTATTTTTCATTTAAGATGTGATTCTTGATTTTTAAATATTAAAGATGGTTTTAGCTGCTTAGTTTTGGTTAAGTGTTGGCTTGGTAAATTGGTACTTCCACTAGGGTTTAGTGTGGGTGCCACTCATGGCGGTGTAGGTCATGAAAAAGATAGTATTAGATCCCTAGGTTCGTTGATCTCATCGTACCAAAATAGGTCTAGTAGAGTCTTGTGGAGCGGTACGAAGATGTATGTAGCTTTCTTTGAGAGGCTATAGGACTTTAGGAAACTGCCCTTTCTTTCTTCATTCGTGCTATAACTTGATTCCAATTGGTATATGGAGATCCAAATTGGTATCTAACCTTCTTCATTCTTTTGTCTGCAAATAGTAAACACTAGGTGGAACAAAGCGAAGGCAGTAACTTCAGTTGCGGGACCGGCAATTCAAGGGTAAGGTAAGGGTAAGGGAAGAGAGAGATCAACACTCGCCAGAGGTGGAACTCAGGCAGTGGCTGATAAGAGGCCAGCGACATCTCCCACACCCTAGGATCATGTTGAAGACGCTGAGGCAGTACACAAGGATGGAGCAGAACCAGAGGTGGCAGCACAGGCTGGAGGTGCAGGCCTTCCTACTATATCTTCTGAGGTCATTCAATAGGTTTTGGCATTTTTGAGCGGGTTTGCAGGTACTGGAGCCACCTTCACTACACTTGCTATTTAGGTTCTGGTTGCCCATCTCGCTACCACTTTATCTCCCAGGATGGATGAAGCTTCAGGTACAAATGCATTCTTCGATCCGATATTAAGGCCTGTCATGATCGTAATCGAGCATGAGTTGTTAACTATGTTACTAAAGATGAAACCTCCGTCATTCCATGGTATAAAAGATGAGAATGCTTTTTGTGTTCATTTTGGATTGCTATGAGAGGCTACACAAGTTGGGAATTGCACAATAACATGGGGTGAGCTTGTGACTTTCCAACTGCAAGGGGATGCCAAGTAGTAGTGGAGAGTCCATATGGAATGTAGTTTGTCAACTTTGCCTCTAATGACTTGGGCTCAGTTTCATGCCCTATTTTTTGAGAAGTATGTGTCTAGTACTCTTAGGGATCACAAGAAGGATGAATTTCTACCTCTTAACATGGCAATATGTCTGTTGTAGCTTATGAGGCTAAGTTCCATGCTTTGTCTCGCTATGCTACCCAACTGTTGGGCATTGAGGAAGAGAGGATCCATTTATATGTTAAGGGCCTGAATACTGATTTGCAGATTCTGTCTATTCACATGACTTCTATAGTAAGGAGCTTCAATGATGTGACTGATTATGTGAAGATACTTAAAGGAGTTAAGCAAGTCGGGCAGGCTAAGGTATTAGCCAAGAAGTCTCGGAGTGTAGGTAATTTCAGTGGTTCTTATTCCAGAGGTCCCATCTAGCAGGTTCATTCAGCTTTCCCTATTCATTTAGCCTTGCCAACTTCTACAGGTGGTCATTCAGGGGCTATCCAGTAGTTTCTAGCTACTAGAGGCCAGGGGGCTTTCTATTCTTTAGCCAGTAGGCCCTATCTTGTGCGAGATTATTTTAATTGTGGTGATGTGGGTCATTTCAAGAGAGAGTGCCCTATGAGACAGACAGGTAACCAGGTTCAGCAGTAGGTAAGGAATGTAATTCCAGCAGGTGGAGGTGGCAATGGTAGGGGTCGTCCACAGGGTGGGTGAGGTAATAATCAGGGAGATCATGGTGGAAACAGAGGTAATGGTAATGCAGGGATGAGTAGAGAGTAGCCTGCTAAGGAGGTTGCCTAGCTTGATGGTAGAGCTCATTGTTATGCCTTCTCAGGCAAGTCCAAGGCCGAGGCGTCTGATGCTGTGATAACATGTACTATTCTCGTTTGTGACCGAATGACTTCTATATTATTTGATATGGGTTCCACTTACTCTTATGTATCTATTAGATTTGCCGTGGGTTTGGATTTGGTCTATGATGTTCTTGATTCTCCTATACATGTTTCTACTCTGGTTGGAGAGTCTGTGGTAGTGACCCATGTATATTATTTATGTTTTATTTTATTATTGGGTTTCCAGAATTAAGTAGATTTGATCATATTGGATATGCTAGATTTTGATATTATTTTGGGTATGACTTGGTTGTCTCCTTATCACGCCATTTTTAATTATAATTCTAAGATAGTAACTCTAGAGATGCCAGGAATAAATAGACTAGAGTGGGAGGGTGTGTATGAGCCTAAGCCGGTGAAAATCATATCCTTTTTTAGGCTAGAAAGCTAGTGAGAAAGGGGTGTTCAACGTTCCTGGATCATCTTCGAGATGCTAGTGCAGAGTCCCTACCTATTGAGTTAGTCCTTGTGGTTTTGGAGTTTCAGAAGGTATTTCCCATGGATTTACCAGGTATGCCTCCCGACAGGGATTTTGACTTTTGTATTAATTTGGAGCAGGACACTCACCCAATATTTATTCCTCCTTATCGTATGTCTCCGGCAGAGTTGAGGGAACGCAAAACTCAATTACAGGAACTTCTTGAAAAGGGATTTATTCATCCCAGTGCTTCACCTTGGGGTGCTTCGGTCTTGTTCGTTAAGAAAAAAATGGTCGCATGTGAATGTGTGCAGATTACAGAAAGCTAAACAAGGTTACCATCAGGAATAGATGATCTGTTTGACCAGTTGCAGGGTGCTTCTATATTTTTCAAAATTAACTTGAGGTCAGGGTACCATCAGCTGAAGATTCGGCCTGATGATATACCTAAGATGACTTTCAGGATTCAATATAGGCATTAAGAGTTCCTGGTAATGTTATTTGGCTTGACCAATGCACTGTATGACTTCATGAGTTTGATGGAAAAAAAATTCAAGTCATTCTTGGATTCTTTTGTGATAGTGTTTATTGATAATATTTTGATTTACTCCAAGAGCAAGGAGAAACATGTTGGGAATCTTCGTATTGTGTTGGGAGTTTTAAAAAACAAGCAGTAGTATGCAAATTTTTTGAAATGCAAGTTCTAGTTATCTTCGGTTGCCTTCTTAGGGCATGTAGTCTTGGAAAAGGGGTTGATGGTAGATCCCAGAAGATTGAGGCGGTTAAGAGTTGGGTTTGGCGTAGCTCTGTGACTGAGGTTAAGAGCTTCGTGGGTCTTTCCAGCTACTATCACATGTTTGTCAAGAATTTTGTCTCTATTTCTACTCACTTGACAAGGTTGACTCAGAAGGAGGTACCATTTGTTCGGTCTGATAAGTGTGAGGAGAGCTTCCAAAATCTCAAGACACTCTTGACTACAACTCTTATTCTCTCTTTTCCGGTTGAAAGTAAGGATTTTGTTGTATTTTATGATGCTTCACACTCGTATTCGGGTGCTGTGTTAATGTAGGACAAGAATGTCATAGCTTATTCTTCGAGGCAATTGAAGCCCTATGAAAAGAATTACCGACTCATGATTTGAGAGTTGGCAGTGGTGGTATTTACACTTAAGATCTGGAGGCACTATCTTTATGGTGTCAAGTGTGAAGTATTCACATACCATCACAACTTGAAACACGTGTTTATGCAAGGGGATATAAATATGAGACAGAGGATATATATGGAGTTGTTGAAAGACTGTGATGTGACAATCCAGTATCATCCGAGTAAAGGCTAATGTGGTGGCAGATGCATTGAACCTGAAAGAGGTAAGTATGGGCAGTTTGGCTTATTTAGGGGTGTCAAAGCGACCCTTGGCTAGAGAGATTCAAACTCTAGCATTCAAGTTCATGTAATTTGGTGTTTATGAATAGGGTGGAATGCTGGCTGGTATTGAGGTAAATTCAACATTTCTGGATGATATTAAGGCCAAAATGTTTGAGGATGTGCAATTGAATAAAGTCCAGAACAAGGTGGTGTCAGGTGAGACTTCAGAAGACACCCTTGATGCGTGCAGAGTGTTGTGGTTTAGAGGATGGGTATGTGTTCCTGGGGTTGGTGACTTGGTTCAGAATGTGTTAGCTGAAGCTCATGGTTTGTGGTATTCTATTCATACAGGTGTAACCAAAATGTACTAGAACTTAAGGCAGCTTTATTGGTGGCCTAGGATGAAGAAGGATATAATGGAATATGTGTGAAAGTTCCACAATTGTCAGCAGGTAAGGTTTGAACATCAAAGGCCTACAAGTTTGCTTCAAAGGATACCCATTCCTGAGTGAAAATAGGAAAGGATAGCTATGGACTTCGTGGTGGGTTTTCCTAAGACCTTGGGAAAGTATAATCAATTTGGGTCATAGTGGATAGGCTGAATAAATTAGCATAGTTTATGCCGGTCAGGGTGGATTACAGCTCTAAGCAGTTGGCCAAGATCTACATCAAAGAGATAATGAGGTTGCATGGGGTGCCACTTTCCATTATTTCAGACAAAGGTACGCTGTTTACTTCTAAATTCTGGAGCAGGTTTCACAAAGAGCTAGGCACCAAACTTACTTTTAGCATAACTTTTCATCCTCAGACTGATGGACAGTCGGAGAGGATGATTCAGGTGCTTGAGGACATGTTGAGGGCATGTGTGATTGACTTCGGAGGCCATTGGGATTAATTTTTGTTGTTGTGTGAATTCTCATACAACAACAGTTACAACTCTAGTATTAACATGGCATCATTTGAGGCACTCTATGGGAGGGGATATAGATTGCCCATAGGATGGATCGAGGTAGGTGATGTGCAGACGCTGTGCATTGAATTGGTGAAGGAAGTTCAGGAAAAAGTGAGATGTATCCAAACCAAGTTGTTGGCATCCCAGAGTAGACAAAAAGAGTATGCAGACTGCAACGTAAGGGATATTTCAATTTAGGTTGGTGAACAGGTTTTATTAAATGCGTCACCTATGAAAGGGTTCATGAGGTTTGGCAAGAAGGGTAAGCTTAGCCCTCGTTACATTAGTCCATTTGAGGTTCTCAAAGATGTGGGGCCAGTATTGTACAGGTTGGCATTGCTGCCAAATTTTTCAGGAGTCCATCCAGTATTTTATGTATCCATGCTGAAGAGATACCATGGGGATGGGGATTACATCATCAAGTAGGATTCAATCTTGCTATACAAGGATCTTAAATATGAGGAGGAGTCAGTTTCTATTCTTGATTGGGACGTCTGAAAGTTGAGGATAAAGGAGTTTAGATCAGTAAAGGTTCAATGGAAGCATCGTTCGGTTGAGGAACCCACTAGGGAAACTGAGAAGGACATGCAGGACAAGTACCCTCACTTGTTTGAGGATCCAAGTACTATTTCTCTCTTGACTTAGCTATTTTTCTTGTTTGATTATTCGAGAATGAAAAATGGGTAAATGGTATCTATTGTAATGACCTTTCCCATCATATGGTTGATCTAGACATACAAGAATCGATTTAGAAAATTTTCTGGAATTGGAAGTTGGAAATTTTAGGCTAGGCTAGTCTTGGATGAAATATGAGCAAGGTGAGGTCTAGGAAAATCCAGGGAGGGATTAGGTTAAATTTTTAAATCTTAGCTTGATTTCATATTAGCTAAGGCAATAAGAAGTTCGTAGGACTTTTCAAAAGTGAATTCGAGTGACTAGAACTCCCGATATCGATTTTGACATAAAGGGGTTAGTTCGAGATATCATGGTTTGAGGGTGTGTTGTGAAAAAGGAAAAATTGGGAGATTTTCTGAGTTTCTGCCTCACCACACCCGCTATAGCGGGTGGTAGGCTGCTACTGCAACATCACTATAGCAGAGAAATTTCTGCTATAGCAGAAGTCAGAGTCGGTCAACTGTGCTATAGCGGGAGGTTGCTGCCAAGGCGGTACCGCTATAGTGGCATTGGTTCGCTATAGCAAGGCTAATCATTGTTAATGTAGAAACTTCTCCAAAAACATTAATTATTTCACAAAAATGTTTTGGGGAAGGCAGAGGCAATTTGGGGAGTTTCCTACTATTTTTTCACCAGATTGCTTTGTTAAGGTAAGTGTTTTATCCCCGTAAACTAGTACTTCAATTTCTATATCCTATAATCATTAGTTACAGGCCTTCGGGAGGATTTATCTTGACATAAGATGTAAATTCTAGTGTAAAAGGTATTAGAAGGTATAAAATGTTGGTTTTTTTATTTGAAGTTGTTTATTCATGATTTCATTACCATAATTCGCTAGTGTAACTATAGAATCAGTAGTTCTAAGTCAATTAATGGTGGGAAGACCCTAGGATGGGTGGAAAGATCATGAATTTGGCGCGGGGGATTCAGTATTAGGCTATAATTTGTGATATTTGAGGTCATGGGTTGAAACTGTGTTTGTATTTTTGTTTTTAGACCACAACCAAGGTGAGGTCGCCAGAAAAGGGAAAGCTCAGGTTTGGTAGAGCATTTCAGGCTTGGATTGAGGTAGGTGATGGTTATTGTAACCTAATTTGTGTTATGTGTGTATAATAACTGCCTCATTAGCATTAATTGCACAATACGTGTTCAGGAAAAAAAATGATTGTTAAATTATATCCCAAGTGTTAATTACAAGTAATGAGTGTGTTGTGGAAACTTGTTGGTCTTACAAGTGTTGTATGCTACCATTGTGATTGTGATTGTTGTGATATCTATGCTTTATTGGTTGGCTTGGGTAGTAAGCTTGGTACAGTTCTGTTATTTATTGGTTAGCTCGGGTACCATGCCTGGTACATATTATTCACGGTTGGCTCAGGTACCACGCCAGTACAGTACTTAGACAAGAACTCGTCCCCTGCAGGTCATGACTAGAGGGCAACCATAGGACCCTTAGCATATGTGTACAAGTTTACTTGTTATTCATATGTGTTGGTTCTTTGAGTGAACCGGGTTTGTCTATTTATTGATGTTCATATGTGTCGGTTCCTTGAGAGAACCGGGATTCTTTGCTACTTGACTTACATGTTGGTCCTTGAGTGGCTGGGTTGGTGTATTTAAGTGCTAAGGTGGTTTCTTATGTAAACTGAGGTTCAATGTTAAGTGCCATAGATGATGTCCTAGGGATCCTTGAGTGGTCTGGGTTACTTGCAAGATGTGACATATTTTTATGTGGTCTATTTACTTGTGAAATTGGACATGACTTATATGGTTGTTAAGTCAAGTTGTTGGCTGGGACTCTTATTGGTAGTCATTTGACTTGGCTTGTTGCATGTTTGTCTGGTTGTACTATGTTATTTTTATATGAACGCCTTTTGTATTTGGAGCTAGCAGATGATCCTACCAGTACATTGTTGTTTCTTATGTACTGATACTGCACTTGGTTTTCTTTTATTGAGTATAGGGCATATGCAGGCGGCTGCTTCGAGAACTCAGTTGTGATTCAAGCGATTTTCGAATTCAAAGGTGAGCTGCATCTTCCAGGCTATCATGAATTCTTCAGTTATTCTTAGTCTATTGTTCGGACTTAGACTATTCTTGTTTTTGGGTTGCATCCCCTTTTTTTAGACAGCTTGTATAGAGTTTTGGTATAACAAACTTCAAATTTTAGGGGTTAATTTCCGCAAGTTTTTCTATTTTCCATTTAAGATGCGAATCTTGATTTTTAATTATTGAAGATGGTCTTATCTGCTTATTTTTGGTTAAGTGTTGGCTTGGTTAATTGGTTCTCCCGCCGGGGGTTTAGTGTAGGTTCACTCGTGGTGGTTTAGGTCATAACATATTGCATCAGGGACTTCTTCATAAAACAGTTTCTCTAAAATCTGAACATCTAGTGTCGTTACTAAATGCGTTGGATATCCGATACACTTCCTGACATAGAAACATGAAAGACTGGATGCAATGCCTTAAATTCTGGAGACAACTCTAGCTGGTAAGTAACTCTATGTATCCATTCTATTATACGGTACGACCCAATATATTGAGGGCTTAACTTTCCCTTCCTGCAAAATTGCATAACATCCCTCATTGGAAAAACCTTAAAAAAGACTCAATCAACAACATTGAACCCTAAGTCTCGTCGCCTAACACCTGAATATGATTTCTGGCAGCCCTGATCTTTCAAGAATCACTCTCTGACTAGCTTAACCTTTTTCATGCCTTACTGTACTATGTTAGGTCCAAGCAACACTGACTCTCCAACCCTAAACTAACCAAGAGGGTATCAACATTTATGCCCACATAAAGCCTCATATGGTGCCATACCAATACTTGAATGATAGTTGTTATTATAAACAAACTCAATAAGTGACAAGTGATCGTCCCACTTTCCTCTGAAATCTAGCACACATGCCCGTAACATATGTTTAAGCGTCTAGATCATACGTTTGGGTTGGCCATAAATCTACGAATGAAAAGTTGAACTAATGTTAACCTAAGTCCTCAAACCTTTCTGGAAAGATCTCTAGAAATGTGTTGTAAACCATGCCCCTCTATCTGAAATAACCAATACTGGGACACCATGAAGTCTGACTATTTCTCTAATGTACATCCCAACATAATCTTCAATTGAGAATGTGGCCCTGACTTGTAAGAAATGGGCCAATTTTGTCAACCTATCAACAATCACCCAAATAGAATCGAACTTCCATTGCAAATAAGGCAAACTTGTGATAAAATCCATATTTATGGCCTCCCACTTCCATAATGGAATATCTCTCTCCCGAGTTAGCCCACTGGGATTCTGATGCTCTACCTTTAGCTGCTGACACTTTTGGCACTGTTCCACAAACCCAACTATGTCCCACTTCATTCCCGACCACCAATAAATCTCCTTAATATCATGATACATTTTTGTGGATCCTGGTTGAATAGAGTAAGGAGAATTGTGTGCCTCTTCCACAACATGTTGTCGAAGCGTTGCAGCATCCAAAACACATAATTGATCTTTAAATTTGTGGACTCCATCTCCTGCTATATCAAAGTGTAAAGACTCCCGCTGCCGAGCCTTGCCTTTGAGCTTCTCTAAGTTGGGATCCTCGTATTGTCGTGCCTTCACCACCACAAACAGAGATGATATGGCTGTGTCATGAATTATGACCCCAGTATCATCAAAGTTTAGTAATCTAACCCCCAAACCAGCTAGTTGATGGAGCTCTCAGGCCATCTCCCACTTCTTAGCTCCCTAATACGATAGACTGCTCATAGACTTATGACTGAGGGCATCCGCTAATATATTGGCTTTCCATGGATGATATAAGATATCCACATCATAGTCTTTCAGCAATTCAAGCCATTGGCACTATCTCAAGTTCAACTCTTTCAATCTAAAAAGATACTAGAGGCTCTTATAATTTGTATAAATATAAACATTAAAGACATACAAGTAATGCCTCCAAATCTTCAAGGCATAAATAAATGCATCCAACTCTACATCGTGGGTCGGGTGGTTCTTCTTATTCTTATTTAACTGTTTAGAAGAATAAGCAATTACCTTTTTTGTGTTGCATCAGAACATAAGCCAGCCTCACGCTTGAAGTGTCATAATACATTGTGTAGCCCTATGGACCCTCTGGTAAGGTCAGAACTGATACTGAAGTCAATCTATCTTTCAGCTCTCAGAATCTCCACTCGCAGGTTGTGGTCCACTAAAACTTAGCAGCTTTCTGAGTAAGCTTTGTCAAGGGTTCTCAAAGTGAAGAAAATCCTTCCATAAACCTTCTGTAATACCATGCTAACCCCAGAAAGCTACAAACTTCTGTCGGGGTCATGGGTCTAGGCCAAGTCTTCACGGCCTCAATCTTTTGTAAGTCAACTTGAATACTAGCATCTATGCAGCTTGCTTGCGGCTTTTCAAGAATTCTCTTGACCGGATGGGCCTATGTCACTAGAACAGGTGAGGAAGACCTCCAATCACTGTACTGGCAATTCAAGATGAACTCCTTCCATGCCAACAATAAGAGTACTAAACTTTCAAAAGAGCTGGCAGTCTAAAATCTTTCCAATCACTCGGGAAAGCCTATACCCGAAAGAGGGAAACCCTCTCTTTGCTTGCCATTGCAATATCGGAAACCGCAGGAAAGAAAGCCCCGGCCTGGTATTTTATTTTGACCGGCAGAATCCGAACCAAACCCTAAGCAAAGAAGGGATGTGCTAGATTTTGATAAAAGAAAGGGGGGCCCACACCTATATCGCGAAAAAAGAGCTGCTCTAGCTTTAGCGCGCACCCTTTCTCCTACATCCGCTCTTAGTCAGCTAACTAAGAATCACAGGAATCCCTTCTGAGATTGGTTTTTCCTCCTCTTTAAAAGTCTTTTCCCTGCCTGTTCAAGGCACCTTTGTATGAAACTTCTGCGTTGTTATTGGCCCCAGTCCTACATTTTGTCTCTGTGGACCGAGGAGAAAAGGGGCTCGGCGGGAAGAGGAGTGTACCATGAGAGAAGCAAGGAGGTCAACCATTCGAGAAAGAATTTAGCGAGACTAATCTAATCTTATTCAACCTTATAATATGGCCCAAAAAGTCCATAGAATGCAATCCGAACTCACACTTTGAGAGCTTAGCATATAACCTCTGATCTCGAAGTACCTAAAGCACTACTCGGAGAGGATATCTATGTTTAGTCTTTGATCGAGAATATACCAGAATATCATTAATAAATACAATGATAGAAAAGTCTAAGAATAGCTTGAATATACTATTCATTAGGTCCATAGATACTGCTGGGGAATTCGTCAACCTAAAAGACATCACAAGAAACTCAAAAATGGCCATATCTGAGCTTGAAAGTTGACTTGGGAATATCATTCTCTCGAACAAGTGCCTAGTGGTACCATAGACATAAATCAATCTTTGAGAAGCATCGGGCACCCTACAGTTGGTCAAAAAACCTATCAATCCTTGGTAGTGTATATTTGTTCTTTATAGTCACCTTATTCAGTTTTCAGTAGTCTATACACTTCTACAACAAGTCATCTTTCTTCTGTAAAAGTAACACTGGTGCACTGCATAGTGATGCACTAGGCCTGATAAAGCCCTTATCTAATAAATCTTTTGCATTAGGCCTGATGAAGCCCTTATCTAATAAATCTTTCGTAATAGGCCTGATGAATCCCTTATCTAATAAATCTTTCAGTTGTTCCTTCAATTCCTTTAATTCTGCTGGTGCAATTCTATATGGGGGAATTGATATCGGTTGGGCATCTGGTAATATATCAACAAAAAAATCAATCTCTCATTCTAAGGGAATACCAGAAAGCTCGTCTTGAAATACATCTGGAAACTCATTAACCACCGGAATAAACTGAAGATTTGATGGCTTAACATCAATATATTAAACTCAGATAATATGGTAAAATGCAGCCTTTAGCGATCATTTTCCTTGCCTTATGATAGGAAATAAACTTGCCTTTCGATATTATTGCATTACCCTTCCACTCTTGAACTACTTTCGTTGGAAAATGGAATCTAACAGTCTTCGCTCGCCAGTCAACATTGGCATAATAAGATGCCAGCCAATCCATGCCCATATAATATCAAAGTCAAGCAACTCTAACTCTATCAAGTTTTCGAAGGTCTAACGCCCAGTAATCTCTATCGTACAACCTCAATAAACCCTCCTGGCAATAATAGAGTTGCCAACTGGGGTAGACATAGCAAAAGGTTGCTGCAATAACTCTATCGCAACATATGGCAATAACTCTGAATCCTGAAGATGAGTCAGTGTATATGTATGATTCTAGCCACTACCAAAATTAGATGTTGCCTCTTGGACTTGACCTCAACCTGATGAAATTTGGGAACCACGCTCTACAGGATATACTGAGAAAGATAATCATGTTGCTGATTTGTTCCTCTGTCCTGAACCTTGTATATCTCCTACCGAATAATATCTCAGTATATGACCCTCATGGCCATAAAAATAACATGTTATGGAGCCCTCAAGGAATCTCCCGGTATGTGCTCTACCACAAGTATCACAATGAGGCACAACTAATCTAAACTTCTCTGGTCCATGTACTACTGCGAGCTTGATGCTCATGAGCTCACATCCGGGCTTGAATGTCCCTGGTGATCTAACCTGCTACCTTAGGACTGTTGTGGTGGAGGCCTAGGTGGTCTTTCTAAATAGTAAGGCTGGAACCACCCTGAGCCTCTGTCCAAAACCCCATGGGCCTATCCTTCTCCTGCTGCTCTCTCTCAGTCGTATACTGCTGATGTTGAAGCCCCTCTATATTTTGTGCGATAATCTAAATCCATGAGATGTCCATATCATCGTTATGTGTGGTTTTAGTACAAGACCAATAAAAATTGTAAGTCGAAGAACTCAAACCTTATGACTCATCTCTATAGCACGATTTGAGCGAAAGAAGGGTAAATTTCCTAAACAATATCTGTAGCTTCCTACTTATAGAATATGGTGCACAATACATTTATAAATAATACTCTACTATACACAGCTTACAGACTTTCTAGGATACGATGTTGCTCTGATACCAAGTTTTTCATGCCCCAAACCCGAAGGGCATAACTGGCACCTGATACCAAAACTTAGACCAAAGCCAACCTTACTGAACCAATTGCCAATGGCACATAGCAGCCATACACAATCAAGAAAATAAATAAGTATATGTTGACTTAAAAATTAGCCCTCGTCCAATGAGTCCCCTATCAACAACTCTTAAAAAATAGCTACTCCAAACAGTTCATATAAAGCAATAAGCAGGTAGCACGTAAGTCCCGTTTGGGCCGTCGAGACTGTCATGATATCTAGGAAAGCATAAATGCAATGGGGGCCAACGAGGCCATCATGATCTTTATATAAAAATTAAGAACATGTATGTACAATGTAAACTAGGCCAATGAACTGCTAAATTGCCAACACAACAATAATAAGGCCCAACTGGCTAACAACCTATAACTAATAACCATACAAGGTAAAAATGGCTACCATTGTAGCTATGCAACCCAATAGACTAGTTTGCAAGCCTCTATGAATACCATAATTGGTGGTACAAGGCCCCAACCTACCCAAAAGCTATAAACAACAAAAATACAAACCTCGGAGACTCTAGCAACCCCTGGAAGGAAAGGAGTCAACTAACCTGCTAAAAGTTTGGCTATGCTACGCGACAGGTCAATCTAGTCATCTCTCAGATCCTACAAGCATAAATGCAGTGCCCCATGCAATGAGGCATCAGTACAAGATAATGTACCAAGCATGTAAGGAAAATTAAAAACTGAAACTGAAGTGTAAGGACTTAGCAAGAAAGACAGGAGTAAAATAGAAGTACAATACCTTACCTTTCTGTAATAATGTAGCATTTAAACATGTAGCAAACAATAACCTGACCTGACTCCCATAAGACTATCAAGTACAAATAACACGCAATCACTATAAGTTCTAAGGAGTACAAACAGTCGCTAAACACCCATATTGTCCCCCTTACCTGGAACTCAGTGATAAACTGATCTGAACTATTTGAATGTATATGTCCCGTGAATCAATACAACTCTGAGGCTCTATGGTACAATGTAAGTGCTTCCTCATAGGTACATCCTGCCCGTGTCGTAGGTACGGTATGCGCGGCTTGTAGGCACGGTCTGACAGCCTGAAGGAACGGTAATATAATGTAACAACTTCCTTATAGGTACAACTTACCCATCTCATAGGTATGATTTGCCCAGGTCGAAGGCATGGTTATATAATGTAACTGCTGCTCTGTAGGTACAACTTGCACGTCCCATAAGTATAGCCTGCCTGGCTCAAAGGCACGGTAATAGTAATCAGAGTGTAGGATCCAAAACCCTGTAGTGTCAGTGTCTGGTGAAACCAAAACAAGCTCATAGGCAATAACAAGATGATAAAAACAACACAATAACATCATGTAATCACAGGTGACCTCAATACAATCATAACATGCTTTTCAAGTCCACTACGTAAGGAATAGAGTGTTGCTGGTACTCACTATATGATGAAGTGATAGCAAACTCAATAGAATAATGCCATTAATCAAATATCAATATGATACAAGCTATAACAAGCTTGGGACATTGTAATGACCCCTTTCATTATTACGGTATAGTCTATCATGCCAAAATTTGGGTTAAGATTCTCCCTGAATAAAGTGTTACAAATTCCAAGCTAGGCTAGTCTTGGATGAATTTCAAGTGTGGTATAGTCTAGATAAATCCAGTAATGTATAGGTTGGTTTTTATATGATTCGAGACCATAGTATGATAGCTAAGAGGCTAAGGAGTTCGTAGAAACTTTCAAAAGTGAGTTTGGGTTAGTAAAACTCTAGATATCGCATTTGAAATAAAAGGGTTAGTTTGACATGTTAATATCTGGGAGTATGTTGTAAAATGGGTAAAAGTCTGAGATTGTTGGACTTTATATCCCACCTAGGACACTATAGTTGGATAGAGGCCGCTACTAGGGGCTCGCTATAGAAAGAATATTCCTGCTATAGTGAAAGTCAGTGTTGGTTAATCCCACCATAGCGGGCAGATCCCGCTATAGCAATATCGTTATAGCAGGAATCGGACTGCTATAGCAGGATACATGCTAATAAATGTAGTTTTAGACTTAAAAACATTATTTTCAGATCACTTCTATTCCATCACTGAGAAGGGCGATTTAGGGCAAAAACCATCAGTTTTCACCCAAAATCCTTCGTTGAGGTAAGTTAATTCACCTGTTTAACTAGTTTTTCGATGATTAATCCTTAGAATAACTAGGTTTTGATTGTAGGAGAGGATTTGACTTTAGCTAGGCTGATTTTCTAGTGTAACTTAGTGAAAACAGGGTGTAATCCTTGGATTTTGATCAAGGGTGGATAAATTATGGTTGCATGCTTAGAAATCATTCTTATAAACATGAATTTTATAGAATTAAGGGGGAATGAATGTAGAAAACCCCTAGAATAAGGGAATGATCATGATTTTTGGCCTTGGGGTTATGGAATTAGGTTATAATCCTTGTATTTGTTAGGTCATTCTTGAATGGTGATTACATTATTATTTTTAGATCATAATCAAGATAAAATTGCAAGAAAGGGCAAAGCTCAAGTTTGTTAGAGCAGTGCAAGGCTTTGATTGAGGTGAGGGATGGTTGAATTGTAGTTGTGTCACAATCCAATCCCACCGTGAGTGGCACCCACCCAACTCCAGATGAGCAAACTAATATAAACCAACACTTAGTATAATCTAGCATCTTAAAACCAGTTGCATAAGTCAAACTAACATTCAACATCACAAAATACTATCATAACAGAAATCTGCGGAAAAATCCTCCTAGAACCTGAAGGTCATCGTACCAAAACATCTACCGATCTAGAGTATGGTGATGCAATCCCAAAACAAAACAGCATGTAAGCCCAAAACAAGAGGGCTATAACTAAATGAAGATGACAAGGTAGCTCGACCGAAGTAGCTCACCTTGAGATCTGGAAATGCCAGGACTACAAGTTAGGTTGTGCGTCAACTTCCGGAAGATTGCATGTACTCACAAAAAGAAACGCAAGTGCAAAATTAGTACACAACCACCGTGTACTGGTAGGATCATCGGCCAGCACCAATAAACAAAATATGAACAATAACTAAAGCTAAGTAAGGCAAAGTAGGAATGTAACCAGTCCACAACATAACTAAATACAGATCTCTTCCTGAACAAATCAACCACATTAACTCAGTTAACAAGCAATTACCAATCTGAACAATAAACAAGTACCCTTTTTATATAACTAGGACCACCACGGATCCCTAGAACACAAACTATATTCTAGCATGCAATCTTGGCCTACACTAAGACCATATACAGAAATCACACTTCAAAAATACAACAAGGTCCACTCATAGAACCATCAAAAGAAATACAACCAAAACAATAAACAATCTCGTACCAGGTGTGGTACCCGAGCCAACCATTTGTCATTCCCATGCCAGGTGTGGTACCCGAGCCAACCATTTGTCATTCCAATGCCAGGTGTGGTACCCGAGCCAACCAATTAGTAACCTGTATATGCGTGATACCCGAGCCAACCGAATGTCACACAGAGATCCAACAGTCAATAACAATGAACAATTATCACACTTGTAACCCAACAAGCAAGAACAACTAGTTCATTTTACAAGACTGATAATCGGACCATTAGACATTCAAAACCATTAAGTAAGCATGCAACTCATACAATACCATGCAGTAGTACATGAACACATAATGCATATTGGAAACACAACAACCATCACATACCTCGAATTACTCAAAGCTTTATTGAACTGGAGCCTTCTTTTTTTCCGAATCCCTTACTTATTCTTGGTCTAGAAATAAATATACAACAACCACAATCAAATTTACTGGCCTAAAATACCTGGATTATGCAAAATCCCAAATCCTTAGGCCAAACTATGATCATTCCACCCATTCTCGTGCTTTCTCACCATAAATTCACCTAAGTTCATCATTTTTATGGATAGTTTTACAGAATTATGGCTAAGTGATCATAACCCAACAATAATACACAAGACCCAAGAACGTTAACACTATAGAATCCCCTTTTTCCCCAGATTCTACCATTCTTAGGTTATCCACAACCCTTCCCCAAGTCCAAGACTAGAAATTCTACCCCGTAGGAAAGATAGTGCGGAGTTAGGGGAGTAGAATTCTTACCTTTAGGATGAAAAATGATGCAAAACAAAGGAAAATCGACTAGAATCGCCCAACCCTTTTCCAAAATGCAGTTGAGGAAAACCTAAACATTTTGAGGAAGTTTTTGCATTAAATCCTGACTCAGTATGCTATAACAGTCTGTACATCACTATAGCACTCCCACTATAGCAGAATCGACCGCTATAGTAGTGCTGATCGGTTATAACTTCTGCTATAGCGGATAAATACCGCTACAATGGTCACTGCCATAGTGCAGTGATAGCACTTTTCACGGGCAAGAACTCAGAAAATCCCTGAAAAGTTCCCATTACACAACACACCTTAATTCCCTGACGTTCTGGAATAATCCCTTCACGTCAACCTTGATTCCGAGAGTTCTACTTACCCAAATTCACTTTCGAAAAGTCCCCCAAACTCCTCTATATCATAGCTAATGAAAAACTAGTACACTACAAGACACATTACCCAATCCTCTCCTGGATTGCCCTAGACCATCCCTTGCCCAAAAACTGGCCGAGACTAGCCTAGCCCAGAAATTCCAACTCCCAAACCCGGAAGTTTTATAACTCTACACTTGGCACGAAAGGTTTACTAGTAACACTAAACCTGATCGTTACAAAAGATACCAATTTACCTATTGTTCATTCCCGAATGATCAAACCCAAAAATACGGAGAAATAAAGGGTGAGAGTATAGTACCTGAATCCCCGAATAAGTGAGGGTACTTGTCCCGCATGTCCTTCTTGGTTTTCCAAGTGGCTTTCTCAACCAGACAATGCTTCCATTCGAATTTCACTGATTTGATCTCTTTTGTCCTCAACTTTCAGACATCTCGATCAAAAATTGCAACCGATTTCTCTTCATATCAGAGGTCCTTGTCTAGCAATACTTGATCCCATTTGATAATGTAATCTCCATCCTCGTGGTACCACTTCAACATGGATACATGGAATACTGAATGGACACTGGATAAACTGCAGCAGTGCTAACCTGTAAGCAGTGGCCCTACCATTTCGAGAACTTCAAACGGGCTGATGAATCGAGAGCTGAGCTTGACCTTCTTACCAAAATGCTTGACCCACTTCATTGGTGACACTTTCAATAGTACTTGCTCACCAACCTGAAAATCCATGTCTCTTACCTTGCGATCCGCGTATTCCTTCAGCCTGCTCTGGGCCGCTAGCAACTTAGTCTGGATGCCCCTTACTTTTTCCTTTACTAAGTCCACACCCAGAGGCTTCACACAACCTTCCTCAAACCACCCTATAAGGGATTTACCCTCCCATACAGTGCCTCAAATGGTGCCATGTCGATACTAGAGTGGTAGTTGTTGTTGTACGAAAACTCATACAACGACATGAGCTGGTCCCAATGACCTTCAAAGTTGATCACACATGCTCTGAGCATGTTCTCCAACACTTGGATCATCCTTTTTGACTGACCGTCGGTTTTTGAGGATTGAAAGTTGTGCTGAAAGTGAATTGAGTGCCCAACTCTTCATGTAACCTACCCCAAAACTTAGAGGTAAACTGCATACCCCTATCTGAAATGATGGACAGTGGTACCTCATGCAGTCTCACGATCTCCTTTACATAGATCTTAGCCAACTGCTGTGAATTATAGTCCACAATGATCCAAATAGAGTCATACCTTCTGAAGGTTTTGGGAAGACCCACCACAAAATCCATAGAGATCCTCTCCCACTTCTACTAGGGAATGGACATCCTCTGAAGTAGTCTTGCAGGCCTTTGGTGCTCATATTTGACCTACTGATAGTTCTGTTATTTGGACACAAAATTAGCTATGTCCCTTTTCATCCCACGCCACTAATACAATTGCCTCAAATTTTGGTACATCTTGGTTACGCCCGGATAAATTGAGTACCACGAACCATGAGCCTCTGTCAACAACTTTTGAACTATATCATAAACTTGAGGAACACAGATCCTTCCTCTGAAATTTAACACCCCATCGGAGTCCAACGTGGAATCCCTGGACTCTCTACATATTACCTTGCTCTGAAGTTTGCTAACTGCGAATCCTGAAAATGCTTGGCCTTTATCTCCTTTATGAATGTGGATTTGACCTCAATACTGGCCAACACTCCACCCTTTTTTGAGATACCCAAGTGCATAAACCTAGATTCTAAGGCCTGAATCTCCCTTGCCAGTGGTCGCTTGGACACCCCCAAACAAGCCAAACTGCCCATGCTGATGGTCTTTCTGCTCAATGCGTCTGCCATCACATTAGCCTTACCCGGATGGTACTGGATGGTCACATCATAATCCTTCAAATATTCCATCCACCTCCTTTGTCTCATATTCAAGTCCTTTTAAATAAAAATATGATGTAGATTGCGATGATCCGTGAACACTTCACACTTGACACCATAGTGATACTGTCTCCAAATCTTGAGTGCAAACACCATCACTGCCAACTCCAAGTCGTGGGTGGGGTAATTTTTCTCATGCGGCTTCAACTGCCTAGAGACATATGCTATAACATTCCTGTCCTGCATCAACACAGCACCCAAACCCAAATGTGAAGCATCACAATATACAATGAAATCTTTACCTTCGATCGACAATGAGAGAATGAGCGTTATAGTAAAAAGTTTCTTGAGCTTTTGGAAGCTCTCTTCACACTTGTCGGACCACACAAATGTTACATCTTTCTGAGTCAACCTTGTCAAGTGATTAGCAATAGACGCAAAATCCTTGAAAAACCTGCGGTATTACACTGCAAACCCTACAAAACTCCTCACCTCGGTCACAGAGCTAGGCCGAGCCCAATTCTTAACTGCCTCAATCTTCTAGGGATCTACCATCACCCCCTTTTCTGACACCACATGCCCAAGGAAAGCAACTGAAGTCAACCAAAATGCGCACTTAGAAAATTTTGCATACAGTTTCTGGTGCTTCAAAATTCCCAATACAATACAAAGATGTTCAACATTCTCTTCCCTACTCTTGGAGTAGATCAACATATCATCAATAAAAATGATGACGAACGAATCCAAGTAAGGTTTAAGCACCCCATTCATCAAACTCATGAATGTTGCCAGTGCATTGGTCAACCCAAACGACATCACTAAGAACTCATAATGTCTATACCGAGTCCAAAAAGCAGTCTTAAGAATGTCCTCAGGCCTAATCTTTAACTGATGATATCCCGACCTCAAGTCAATTTTCAAAAACACAGATGCACCCTATAACTGGTCAAAAAGATCATTAATACGAGGTAAAGGGTACTTATTCCGGATGGTGACCTTGTTCAGTTGCCTGTAATCTATGCATATTCGCATACTACCATCCTTCTTTTTCACAAACAAGACCGGAGCACCCCAAGGTGAAGCACTGGGATGGATAAATCCCTTATCTAGTAGTTTCTGAACCTGAGACTTAAGCTCCCTTAACTCTGCTTGAGCCATACGATAAGGGGGGATGAAAATTGGGCGAGTTCCCGGCTTCAATTCAATACAGAAATCGATATCCCTGTCCAGAGGCATACCAGGGAAATCCGCTGGAAACCCCTCTCGAAACTCCGAAACAACTGGAACTGACTCAATAGATGGGGACTCCACACTATCATCCTGGAGATGAGCCAAAAAGGCTAGACACCCTTTCCCCACTAGCTTTCTATCCCGAACAGATGTTATCACCTTGACCGGCTTAGCCCTGTACACTCCTTCCCACTTTAGCTTATCCTTACCTAGAATTTCTAGAGCCACAGACTTGGTGTAACAATTCAACACAACATGATAAGGGGATAACCAGGTCATGCCCAAGATGACGTCAAAGTCTACTATATCCAGAATTACCAAGTCTATCCACGTATGCAACCCCACAAATACAATAGAACAATTATGATAAACATGAGTCAAAATCATGGACTCTCCAACCGGGGTAGAAATATGGATAGGGGAATCAAGGATATCACATATCAAGACCAAACCCAAAGCAAAACTCACAGGCACATAAAAATATGTAGAATCTGGGTCAAATAGTACCGAAGCCGTTCTATCACAGACAAGAATGGTACTTGTGATCACCGCATCTGATGCCTCAGCCTCGATCCTCCTTGTAAATGCATAACACTAAGCCCAATCATCAATCCGAGCTACTTCCTTGGCTGGCTGTGCCACACCCCTGCCCACGCTGCTGTTTCCTCTGACTCCCCGGCCTCCCTGAAATTTACCTCACCCACCCTATGGACGACCTCTAGCATAACCACCTTTACCTACCGGGACCACAACCTTAGACTGCTGCTGAACTTGATTACCAATTTTCCTATGAGGGCACTCCCTCTTAAAGTCGCCCAGATACCACAATGGAAACAATCACGATCAAGTGTAGGCCTGCTGGCAGATGTGTAGGAAGCTCCCTGGCCTCTAGGAGCTGAAAACTATTGATTAGCTCTCGGAAGACCGCTTGTAGCAGCAGGCAGAGCTTACTGAATAGGACGTGCAGAGTATACCTGCTGATTATGTCCCCTGGAGTACGAGCCACCATAATTCCCCTTATTTCAGGGCTTCTTGGCTAACACTTTAGCCTGCCCTGCTTGCTTGACTCCCTCAAGTTTCTTTACATAATCTTCCACTTCATTCAACCCCTTCCCTTCCAAAGTCATATGCACGGACAACACCTGTAATTCAGTATTCAGACCCTTCACGAACAACCGAACCCTCTCCTCTTCTGAACCCAACAACTGAGTAGCAAAACAAGACAAATCATGGAATTTTGCCTCATAAGCAGAGACTGACATGTTTCCCTGTTCCAGATCCAAGAACTCATCCTTTTTCCGATCCCTCAAAGTATGAGGTACGTACTTCTCCAAGAAAAGAGCATGAAACTGTTCCCAAGTCAGTGGGGGCAAAATAGATTATCGGCATTCCACATGAGATCTCCACCACTGCTTGGCATCACCCTGCAACTGAAATGTGACGAACTCAACCCCATGTTGTTGCACAATGCCCAGCTTGTGCAGCCTCTTATAGCAATCCAATATGAACTCATAAGCATCTTTCCTATCAGTACCCTGAAACGTGGAAGGTTTCATCTTGAGAAACTTGGTCAGCATCTCATGTTCACTTCCTGTCAATACCAGGCCTAACATTGTCCTGAAGAAATCCCTGGTGCCTGGAGTTGCATCCATCCTAGGAGTCGTAGGGTCTGCTAGCTGAGTGCTTAGAGCTTGATTTGCAACACCCATGGGGGTGGCTCCGGCACCAACCAAACCACTCAAGAAGTTCCAAGCCTGCTGAAATGCTTCGGGCGTCATAGAGGGAAGGCCTGCACCTCCAACTGGTGTTGCCTCCGCTTGCGCCCCATCATCCTCCACAATAACTTCCATATCTTCGACAACCTGTTCCTGAGGTGGGGGAGGATTGCTTCTTGCACTCCTGCAGCATCTTAAGCTCCACCCCTGGCGGGTGTGGCTCTACCTCGACCTCTGCCCCTACCTCTAACAGCCGGGTCCATTACTGGGATCGCCACTCTAGCTTCGTTGTTAATCACCTCTAAATGATCTCAATCTATTCAAATATGGGTTCTACATAGGAATACAAAATTTTGGACACTCATATTGCTATACTTAGGTTCAGGGTCCAAAAAGTCAACCCCAAGCTCGAAAGGGCAAATTTAAAAATTTATTTAAAAATTACTTTACCCACAACTTAGCTAGTTCACATATGAAATTTCATCAAAAATAGAATTAAAATTGAGCTTGAAATCATCAAAATACTATTTCTTAACTTTACTGGGGAAAATCCAAATTCCAAGTTGAAAAATAAAGATTTGAAAGTGAAATCATAAAATAATCAGGGATTGTGTAAAAGTAGTATAAGAACTCACTCAATAGAAGAAATCTCTAAATCTCTCTTTGAAATCGTCAAAATCATGTTCTAGAGCTCCAAAAAAAAAAGTTTGGGAAGTGACTTTAGGAAGAAGAAATAAGGTTTTAAAAAGACTTCCAGGCACCACAAAAGCGGCTCATGTCCGCAAAAGCAGACACCTCAAATGCGGTCCATATCCACAAAAGTGGCCCATGTTCACAAAAGCAGACACCAGACACCACCAACAGCCAAAACATAGAAAAACTTGAATTCGACCCTTGGAACTCATTCAAAACCTCTCAAACACAAACCAACTATGATACTAGACCAAAATTAATATTCCAGACTCAATAAAATCATCTGATTCACCAATGGAGGTCATTATTATAGAATATTGACCAAAGTCAACTATATGCCAAAACTTTCAATTTTCCAACCAACTACCCAAAATGCACCTGAATGCCTCGAGACCCGAATGAACAGTGCTACTAGCCTAAAAATGGCATTTCGGAGCTAATGGAACTAATGGAATTCCAATACAATGCTTCAAACTCTAAATATTGACCAAAGTAAACCATATTAAATTTACAGTCTTCCAAAATAATAAACTCTCTTAGAACCCAACCAAACACCTCGGGAACCATGCCACCCACTCTCACAGACCACAAATACCATAATACAACTATGAGAAAGGGAAAAATGTTCAAAATGTATAAGAATCAAAAAATCACTACGAGGGTTGTTATATCATCCACAATTAAAACACATGTTCGTCCTCGAATGTAAGAGTAAAGAAGGTACCAAGACTTTGAGCAACTGCGAATACCCATAGTAGACCTCATATAAGTACTCTCAAGCAAAGGTTACATCTGTAGCACCACTTGCTCACCTTAACTGTCAAAATCCTCCTTTGTTTTAACTCTTAAGGCTACATCTCCAATATTCAAAACCAAAATTTCTCCAAGCAACTGATTTCCATATATGAACCCTCAAATCCAAAACCAAATCTAAGTTGATCGTAATCTTAGTTCTGAACATACCCGATTCATCAAAACCCGACGTAATCACCACAACCCTATAATTGTAACCAGAGTCCAATGCTAAGTCTGAACCAACTGATTACATAACCTCAAAAAACCTTCTATCACTCTTCCAAACTATCATTAGTGTCAAAAACCCTTAGATAACCCATTGCCCTCCCCGCAACTCTTTATGACTTTTCGTCCTCCCAAAAAGGAATCTTTATTTCTCCTGAATCCACTCTAAGCATTTCTTGTCAGAAATGGCCTTATCCAAGGCCGATAGCATTGAATCTAAATCCTCTAGTACTATATCATCGAGCTGAAACTACTGAGTCAAAAACCAATATCAATACCACATAAATCTTCAAAGGTCATGTTTCAACCACTATTCCAATAATACTCTTCCCATGCCAACTTTAGAGAAAAGTCACTAATCATTCCAATGACAACGTATACCATAAGCATATACCATCAATACATACCAATCATCCAAGTAATTTATCATACTAATCCATATGGTTTTCTAACGACAAGATAGTATCAACCCAACCCGAATTCCTCCATAAACCTGTAGAACTAAAATTCTTTTGATAATACACATGTAAGCCACCTGATGTAACATGGAAAACTTAACCCAGCGTAGCAATGAAAAGTCACCCACATATCACTAATGTCAACCAAAACCAAGACCAAATCTGCAGAAGAGCCACTACAAAGTCCTTCTTAACTCTATGCCAAAACCGCTACTCCTTCCACTAATGAATGTTCCCACTTGTGTTGTCGTTCTAAACTCAAGGGATGTAATCCACACAATTCTCTAACTCTAACCATGATGCAGACCTTAATACTTCGAGCTCTCCATTACACAATTCTCATATCCTTAAACCAGAACCTAGCGTGAAATACTTCTTCGTGCCCTCCTTAGCATTCCAAAGTACCAATTTTTGCAACCCATGTGCTTCCCTATGCACAAGCCCCTTGTAAATCCACCATAATCGGCAGGTTCAAACTCTCTTACCTCACTTACCCACACCCTAAGATGAACCCATTACTATAAAGGTAGACTTACCACCAAAAAGCTGAGTTCTTACTTAAACCATGGGGATGATCAAACCATTCACCTATAGATGTTATAATATCGACCCTCTAGTACCAATCACATTTCATAAACCTTATCATGTCTGCCATTCCAAATTTAAACCCTTCTAGTTACCAAATTCAAAACCACCATGGAACTTATCATGACACCTGACCCTAAGGCTTTGTACCTTCCTTCTCTAAGCATACTCAGCAGTTTACAACCCATCTGAAAAACACACGATAACATCACCATAATCTGAATAAGACCCAAGTAACCACGTCATTTTGAACCCAAACCTCACTTCTTGAAGATGAATCTTTAGCTGTACAAATAAAAATAGATTCTCCCATCCTTAATTTCCAAATTTCATACTTCATTCAAACCACTTTGACTGTTATAAGCTAAAAATTCCTTCAAATCTACTCGAGAAGCATTTTAAAATACCGCAAGTGGTTGCACAAAATTGAGCCCATCTTGAGAGTAGTAATAGACCATAAATTGGGACTACATGATAGTCCACTAGATCCACCACTTTTACACAATCTAACCATTGAGAAGATCACACCCAAATCACGTAGAAATCTTCCTTACATAAAATAATCAAGTCTACCCAAGTATCGTACCCCAAAAGAGTCATATTACAGGATCGGCATACCCGATCCACCACTAAAGAATTACCTACTGGGTAGAAATGCAAATGAACACAATCAAATACTCACACATCATACCAAGAATAGATGCGAAGAAATATATAGACACATAGTGATGCAATCCAAGTTGCATCAAGGTCACTCCCAAGTAGCCAAGCTCGGAACCTTTAAGCTTTACAAGGGCTATTGATAAAGATAGAGGTGCTTGAGCACACCTTGATTCCAAAGAGGGGATTTCATGCCTTGATGATTGCTTGGGAAGAAGGAAATGAGGCCTAGTTTGCAAAGTATGGCTATATTTGTAATTTTTACTCAAAGAGCGACTTTTGGGCTACTTTTATAATAAATTAGCCTAAACTATAAGTAGTGAGAATAGCTCACTTCGAGTCTTAGTTTTTTATGATCATAGACTTGTGTTCTCTTGAGAGAATTGAGAGCTTGGTTGAAGCTTTTGTTGGTACTTGTTTGTGAAGGGAATTGGAAGGTGAATTCAATTTCCTTGAGGTTCCTTTGATAGTTTAGGTGCTTGTTTGGTAATCTTTCAATTGAAGGTTTTGATAGCTTTATCATGATTGCCAATTGAATTCCTTACTTGTGTCTAGCTTTTATGTTCCTATTCCTTGTTCTTAGCTTAGGGTTTTGATTTCATAGATAGGTTTATATCAATTGGTATTAAGAGCTTGGCTTAGATATGTTTCCACAAATCTAGTCCTGGGATTTGATATTTTAAAAAAATCT
Organism: Jaltomata sinuosa; assembly: GCA_003996215.1. Classification (NCBI taxonomy): domain Eukaryota; kingdom Viridiplantae; phylum Streptophyta; class Magnoliopsida; order Solanales; family Solanaceae; genus Jaltomata; species Jaltomata sinuosa. The sequence continues at coordinate 525,818 of QJPP01007285.1, forward strand.
AATTTTTTTTTTGTTTATTTTGATGCTAGATTCTTACTTCCTAGTATCATTTTAGTTTAAATCTGAAGTTTCAAGTCATTTCGAGTTGTGGTGAAGATTCAACCATGGAAGAATTTTGAAGCTTAGAAAAATTATAGAAATTCAAGTGGGTCTTGTTGATTCGGGGTGAATTCGAGCTTATTAGTGATTGGGGTTTGTTCCCTAGGTCGAGGAGGAGCTAATCCTAAAATTTGGAGTGGTTTGGTGAAGTTTTGAAGAAGGGTTTTGTTTTGGATATTCTTGAAGATGTTCAAGTGTTCTCGAAGAAGAAGATGACAAAAGGGTACATTTGATCTTCAAGTGTTCTTAATTTGTTGGTAAAGAGTGTTTGTTGGGTCCACAAGTGAAAATAAAAAAAATAAAAAAAATAGAAAGAAAAAATATCACGTGGACTGCCACATCAGCAGTCAACTCTTAGTCAACTTCCACGCCAGCGGTAGCAGCCCAGTCAGCTGCCAACGTAGCAGCCAAGCCCATAAAAACCTGCAGGCGCGTGTGCTGCAGTTTCAGAGAGGGTGTAATTTTTAGCACTCCAAATTGTTTCTAAGTGTTGGGAACATTTTCAAGACCCCAAAAATTTTTCTAAGTGTTGGAACTTTTCAAGACCTCAATTTTTTTTCTAAGTGTCAATTTTTTCCCCTCTTCTACTACACTCATTTCTCTTCATATTCATCTAATTTATTTGATTCTTACAACTAATTAACAAGTAATTCCTTCTACTTCTTGTTACTTAGTTCTTGAGTCCAATTTTTTTTCTTGCTAATTTTTTTTCTTCAACTGTGTTTTCTTAATTTCGTTGAAACTTCTTGGATCTCATCCGCTAGCTTTGAGCGTTCCTTTTAGAGTCAAACAAGAATCTATTCTTGACCTCAAGTAGAGATTGGATCCTTTCAACTTATCGGACTAAACAAGTTTCAACATCAGCCGAACCAATTGTGAGATTACTCAAAGGTGTGTACCCTCGAGTGACTTGTGAGGTTATTTACTAAACACTAAATTGTTTGGTTGAGTGTCTTTTAATAGGTACTATATCAACGGAGGGGAATAACCAAGTTCCTAATGAGGAACCAACACTTGTAAGGATCTTATTCGACTTAAAAAAAAAAATGGGCTTCATTGAAAATGATATACGAGAGATGTCACCTCGAGTCTTCTTTGAGGGACACACAATTGGGATAGCTCGTCGAGAATCTTTTCAATCCATCTCCCCCGCTACCTTCCATCACGTATACAATCCATCTCTACAAATGGCTACCCCACCCACTCTTGGACTTCCCACTCAATGAAATCCTACTAATCCAAATGTCAACCTTAACCCCATTCTAACCCCACAAGCCTATGGCCAACCAAACCTTCCAAATCCACCACTCCAAAATGAAAGTCCAAGAGTCAATGATCCACATGATGATCTTGAAGAGTATGATGACAACTATGAAGAATAAATAGGGAGACAAGGATCACAAGAGAGGTTTGAGAATAGAGGGGAGTAGAGGAGGTCGAATGCAAATGCACATGCAACAGGGAAGACATGGAGGTCATTGCGACCGTGGAAATCAAGAGTTCAGTTATGGGAATGATCACTATGGTGACCATGGGAACTATGGCGGTCGTGATCACGGGATTAACTCCATCAAAGTCACTCTTCCAAATTTCAAAGGTACTAGTAATCCCGAAGAATACCTCAATTGGGAAACTCAATATGATCGAATTTTCCAAACTAATGACATAACCGAGGTGAAGAAAGCTACCTATGTTATTGCTCAATTTGAAGGGTTTGCTTCGACTTGGTGGGACTCTATAGTAAGAGGTTAAAGGGATATGGGAGTCTACGTCATCCCTACTTGGGAACAATTGAAAATGATCATAAGGAGAAAGTATATCACCAATCGGTACAAGCAAGATCAACTCAAAAAGATCTTCACATTAAGGCAAGGATTCAAGAGCATTGAAGAGTATTGTGATGAGTTTAAGACCTTGAAAATGAGGGTTGACTTTGTAGAAGAAGAAGCTTATGCCACTACTAGATTTAGGGCCGGTTTGAACAAAGAGATTGCTTCTCAAATTCATCTTCACAAGTATCCGACTCTAGATGAAATAGTTGAAGCGACTATTGAAGTAGAGGCTGGACTCAAAGAGGATAAACAATCCAACCCAAAGAAGTTCTCAAACTCATGGGGTAAGGTCAAGGAGGTTGGAAATTCTTCCCACTGGTCTAAATCCAAAGACACTAGGTAAGAATTCAAGAAATCGTTTGAGAAGAACCCCCCACAAGAGCGGAATGTTCCAAAGCATGTACCAAAAGAAGGAGGTAATAAGTCACTCTAATGTTTCAAATGTCAAGGTTGGGCCATAGAATGAGTGAATGTCCTAATAGAAAAGCTTTTGTCAAAAGAGAAGAAATTCCTTGTCCCATAGATAAGGAAGAACACATGTGGGTGATTTCATAATCCCCAAGGTGAAAATGATAACTTTGGGAATGAAGAGGTGTTTGCACAAGAAGCCTTGGAACAAGAAGGGGATATCACCATTCGAAATTATGTTGCAAGAAGGGTCATTATTAGCCAAGCTATGGATGATCCAAGTCAACGGGAAAACCTCTTCCATGCCAAATGTCTCATCAAAGGTAGTGGGAGTTGTGCCAATGTAGCTAGTACTACTTTGGTAATTGTTTTGAATCTTCCAACTACAAAATATGCCAACCCCTACAAACTTCAATGGCTTAATGAATGTGGGGAATTAAAGGTGCAAAAACAAGTATTGATTAAGTTCAAAGTGGGGGATTACCGCGATGAGATCTTGTGTGATGTGGTTCCAATGTAAGCTTGTCACCTACTACTTGGAAGACCTTGGCAATTCGATCATATGACTAGACATGATGGAAGAACCAATAGGTATTCAGTGTTGTTGCATGATCACTGGTACTTTCTTCAACCAATGACACCGTTGCAAGTTGGGAAGGTATATCAAAAGATAAGGGAACTTAAGGAGAAAGGTAGAGGTGAGGGAGAAGGAAGTAGTACAAAAGTTTCCAAGGACAGAGTAGCAAAATGAAGGGAGTCTAAGGGAACAGACAAGGTGGCCCTCTTGTCAAATTATAAGAAGATTAGGGAGGAGGTGGAGGAACAAAGATTGGTGATCCTTATCATGAATAGAGATGACTCATTACTTACTAATGAACTAACCTCTTCTTTTTTCTAGCTCTATTTTTTATCTTTTGCAGGATTATGAGGATGTATTTCCCCAGGAACTCCCAAGGATATTGCCACCCCTTAGTGGAATAGAACATCAAATAGACTTTATCCCAGGGTCCCAATTGCCAAACAAGGTAGCTTATTGAAGCAACCCAGAGGATACAAAAGAACTTCAAAAGCAATTGAGAAACTCCTAGGTAAAGGCGTTGTGAAATAAAGCATGAGTCCTTGTGCGGTACCGGTCATCTTAGTTCCAAAGAAGGATCGAACTTGGAGAATATGCATGGATTATTGAGCCATCAATAAGATAATGGTAAAGTATCGCCATCACATACCTCGTTTAGATGACATTCTTGATGAGTTGAATGGTTCTTGCATCTTTTCTAAGATTGATCTTAGGAGTGGTTACTATCAAATCTAGATGAAACTCGGTGATGAGTGGAAAACTGCATCCAAGACCAAGTTTGGTCTATATGAATGGTTGGTGATGCCTTTTGGTCTCACTAACGCTCCTAGCAATTTTATGCATTTGATAAATCATGTGATGAAGCCATTCATTGGCTAGTATATGGTTGTTTATTTTGATGATATCTTAGTGTATATTAAAACCATAGATGAGCATGAGGCCCATTTGAAATATGTGTTTGAGGTACTTCGTCATGAACAGTTGTATGCTAATGTATCAAAATACTCATTTTGTGTTGATAAGGTTGTTTTTTAGGCTTTGTGGTGAGCTCAAGGGGCATTGAAGTGGATGAATCCAAGATAGACGCCATTAGGAATTGGACAACACCTACATCTATAGGAGATGCTCGGAATTTTCATGGGTTGGATAGTTTCTATAGGCAGTTTGTCAAGGATTTTATCACAATAGCCGCTCCCTTGACCTAAGTGATTCGAAAGGATAAACCATTTTATTGGGGTGATAAGCAAGCAAAGGCTTCTGAGTCCTTCAAGGAAATGCTTAATTCCCCACCATTGTTGCAATTACCCAATTTTGAAAAGATATTTGAAGTTGAATATAATGCTAGCAAACTAGATATTGGTGTTGTTTTAATGCAAGACCAAAACCAATTGCCTATTTTAGCAAAAAGCTCAAAGGTGCAACTTTGAATTATTCTACTTATGATCTTGAATTGTATGCTTTAATTCATGCATTGAGTAATTGGCAACATTACTGATAACCTAAAGAGTTTGTGATTAGAACCGAGTAATTGGCAACATTTCAATCATGAGTCTTTGAAACATCATAGGGCCCAAGGAAAGTTGAACAAAAGGCATGCCAAATGGATTGAATTTCTTGAAACCTTCCATTATGTGATTCATTATAAAAAGGGAAAGGATAATGTTGTGGTGGATGCCTTGTCTAGAAAACATGTCTTGATTAATACTTTATCTTCTACATTGTTGGGTTTTGAATGCTTAAAGACATGGTACCCCAAGGACCCTATTTTTGCTAAAATCTTCCAAGATTGTGAAAAATGGGAAAGGGAAAGGGAAAGGTGGCTTTGGGATAGATCTTATGTTTCCTATTCCAAGTTTAATGGTTTATTTTTCAAGAATAAGAGACTTCATGTGTCCATGAGCTCTTGGAGGGAACTCTTTGTGAGGGAGGCACATGATAGAGGATTAATGGGTCATTTTGGTATTGATAAGACCTTGGGGATTATTAAGGAACAATTTTATCGGCCTAAAATGCGTAATGATATTGCTAGAATTTGTGGCCAATGTGTTGAATGTAGAAGTGCTAAATTTATACTTCTTCCCCATGGTTTATACACCCCTCTCCCCATCCCTCAAAGGCCTTGGCTTGATATTTCTATGGATTTTGTTTTGGGTTTTCGAAGGACTAAAAAGGAAAAGGATAGCATTTTTGTAGTTGTTGACCGATTTTCAAAGATGGCTCATTTTATTGCATGTCATAAATGTGATCAAGCTTCTCATGTTGCATATTTATTTGTTGATAATGTGTCCAAGTTGCATGGTATTCCCAATACCATTATGAGTGATAGAGATCCTAAGTTCCTTAGTCACTTTTGAAAGGAATTGTGGGGTAGACTTGGTACTAAATTGTTATTTTCTACCTCTTGTCACTCACAAACCGATGGCCAAACCGAAGTTGTCAATAGGACCTTGGGTTCTATGCTTCGAGTCATCGTGAATGGAAAGTTGACTTCTTGGGAAGAACATTTGCCTTTAGTTCAGTTTGCTTATAATAGAGTTATTCAAATCACTATTGGCATGTCTCCATTTGAGGTTGTTTATGGTTTTAACCTACTAACCCCTTCAGATCTCACCCCTTTGTATCAAGATATTATTTTGAGTTTAGATGGAAACAAAAGGGTCGAGGCAATGAAGAAATTGCATGAAAAAGTGCAACTTCAGCTTTGAGAAAAATAATCAAAATATGGCCAAGAAAGCAAACAAGGGTCATAAGAGAGTTGTGTTTGAACCGGGAGATTGGGTGTGGGTACACTTTCACAAGGAGAGGTTTCCAACCAAGAGGAAGACCAAGTTGATGCCAAGAGGAGACGGTCCATTCCAAATGCTTGCAAAGAATAATGATAATGCCTATAAGTTTGACCTTCCATCGAAGTATCAAGTACACAATACTTTCAATGTTTGTGACCTCTCACACTTTGATACTTCTAATGGTGATCCTTTAAATTTGAGAAAGAATTCTTTTCAAGAAGGGGATAATGATGCGATCCAAGTTTTATCAAGGTCACTCCAAAGTAGCCAAGCTCAAGACCTCCAAGCTGTACAAGGGCTATTCATGAAGATAGAGGTGCTTGAGCATACCTTGATGCCAAAGAGAATATTTTATGCCTTGATGATTGCTTGGGAAGAAGGAAATGAGGCCTAGTTTGCAAAGTACGGCTATATTTGCAATTTTTACTCAAAGAGCCACTTTTGCGCTACTTTTGTAATAAATTAGCCTAAACTATAAATAGTGTGAATATCTCACTTTGAGTCTTAGTTTTTGATGATGATATACTTGTCTTCTCTTGAGAGAATTCAGAGCTTGGTTGAAGCTTTTATTGGTACGTTTTTGAGAAGGGAATTGCAAGGTGAATTCGATTCCCTTGAGGTTCCATTGATAGTTTAGGTGCTTGTTTGGTAATTTTTCAATTGAAGGTTTTGATATCTTTATCATGATTGTCAATTGAATTCCTTACTTGTATCTAGATTTTATGTTCTTATTCCTTGTTCTTAGCTTAAGGTTTTAATTTCATAGATAGGTTTATATCACATAGGGGGAAATAAGAACCAGAATCACACAACACTAGAAAAGGTCAATGGCAGATTAAGACGATACCTATAATAGCAGCATCTGAGAATTCCACCTTTGGCATCCTCAAAAAAGCATAACACTGCACCTTGTCATATTCTCAACCGACGGATGGTGTACCCCTACCTCCTTGAGGTCCGCCCTGACCCCTAGTTGGGGTGTCGCTGCCCCAACTAGTGACTGAAAATCGTGCTATAGACCCATATACCTATGTTGTGGGCAATCCTGTTTATAATGCCCGAGATCCCCACTTGTGAAACAACCAAAGCGAGCAGAAGGCCGATTAGTTGAATCTAAAAATCCTGAATGACCACCATGGCTTCATACCCTCTGAGAAGAACCATGAGAAGTCTTATCTGGGCTGAAAGAGTATCCTCCAAAGTATCCTCCCTCGGATGCCCGACGGGCTACCCAAATTGATCCTTCATATTGAAGTCGAGAACCTAGTCTGAAAGAACTCTTACCTACGGGTGAGGTACCACTAAGCTGGCCATATGTGCGGGACCTCTTATCCTTCAAATCCCTAAACTCCTCACGTCCCATATGTTCAAATTCCTTGTCCGTCTCAACGACCCTCTAAAAAGTAGCCCTTGACTGAGCTATAAAAAACATCACCTCCGTAATCCTGAAGGTAATACCCCTCACAAACCTATGAATCCTCTTAGTCTCATCTGGTAAAATCACCAAGGCATGGCAAGACAAAGCATAGAATCAAGTCTCATACTCAATCACTAAGATTCCATCCTGAGTTAAGTGCTCAAACTGATGCGTACGCTCCTCCCTCAAGCTACGAGGAAAAAATTGATAAAGGAAAGCCTGTGCAAATAACTCCCAAGTCATAAGAGGAGATCATGTAGGTCTATAGTCAACATAAGAATGCCATCACTGCTTGGTGAGGCCACGCATCTGCAAAAGCTATATAATAAACCCCGTGAGGCTGCACTAGTCCCACACTCTGAAGCCTCTTATGACAACTCACCAAGAACTCATAAGCATTCTTAATTTGGCCACCCTGAAACTGAGGTGGATCCATTTTCCTAAACCTCTGAAACCTTTTATTCTCCTCATCCGACATTGTTGGCATAGCCACTCTCGTGACTCGTGCACCCGACTAAGGCATACTATCAAACCTAGCTACTATAGCTTTTGGCTTACCCACTGGCCCATGAAAACCAGAAAAGGCTGATGATCTAGGGTCTGAGCCCCTAATCTAGTCTGAGAACCCTCTAGAGTATCAATCTCACCGCCACTCAGAGCCATACCCTCTAACAAACTCATCATGCGAATCAAGGTATCTTGAAGCATTGGAGTAGTAAGAGAACCAGGTAGAGACTAAACTGGGACCATCTTCTCTACCTGAACCTGAACCTGACCATCATCCTCTTCATACTCAACCTCATGGAACCTTTCTCTAGCTGGAACACGAGTAGGTGCCTAAGCTCTACCCCTAACATGATCTATGACATAACACCTTCCACTTCCCCTTCCTCGTCTATGTGTCCCAACACAGGTAGATGGAATGAGGGCTGGAATGGGACCCTGACCTCCATCCAAAAATGCATGAGTCCTCACCATCTATGAGAAATTAGGACAAGCATATCAGTAATCAAATGAAAGGATCATTTCGCACGATAAGAAAGAAAAAAGGAAAATTCCTGAAGTCATGTAGCCTCTTGAAGATAGATAACAAGTGTCTTTGCACAGATCTGTAAGACTCTACTAGACTTAGCTTCTACTTGTGAGACCAATGACCTAACGCTCTAACACTAACTTGTCACAACCCAATATCCGTTTATGATGGCACCTATCCCACCCCCGCGATAGGTAAGACAACCCAACACAGTTACGACGGAATAAGGTAAGATACGTGGAAGAAATAATAGTAATATTGAGTCTCAACTTGGCTTAACAAAGAAATGATAAATAAGTACTCGAAAACAACAATAAAATCCCAAAAACCTGGTAGTCACAAGGTACAAGCCTATAAGTAAGGAGTACAATAAAAGAGTGTAAGTATCTTGAAATGCATAAGGAAGTGCATAAGATAAAGATAGAAGGAGATCCAGTAGCCTCCAAAGACAATAATTGCTCCCTCAAAAATCTCCGTAGGGAATCGCAACACAGCTTAAACTCAGCGTCCAAGAGATGCGAGCTCAGTACTTGCATGCAAGATGCAGAAATAAATAAGCGTGACTACAAGGTCACGTGTACTCAATAGTATCCTTGACTGACCCTAAATCAAAGTGGTGGCGAGAACCACCTAAACATTGATGTCAACAATAAACTCCCAACACATGCACGCAGGCTAGCCAACCTAGACTAGCAAATATTTGCAATAACAGAGCAATGCAATAAGAATCTACAACTACTCGATTCTAGGCAACAAAGACAGTTCACCAATTACAACATACCATTGCAACACATAACCAAGTAAATATGATGTATATGACTGAAATATGATGCAATGTATGCTACATTATACACCCGGTGTCCTGTTTAGCTAGCTAGAACTCATAGAGGACTCGTGAGGTCCATATACCCCATTCATTTCCTACCCCTTTGGGCACTTGAAGGAACTCAATCTGGATCCTGCCCTAGAGCCATCAAATAGTAATATAATGACAAATATTGTGTCTCAAAACCTCCAGATCCAGTCCGAAGGCCATCAGAGCACAACCATATAATACAACCCATAATATGCATGTAAAGCCATATGAGATATAATGGGATACTTCAGACACAAAAGAACAAGTATCACAGTAACCAGGTATAAGCATGACCTAAATCAAAACTTTTCCAAGATATGTTGAAAACATATATCTTTTCTGCCGGACATGTAAATCAAATAAGAAAAACTCACCTGAAATAATTTCCCTCGAGTATATAAGTGTAAGACTCATAAAACCACCTGAAATACTTTTCCCTCGGGTGTACAAGTCAAATCAAATCACTCATTCACCAAATATCAGTTTCATAGTGACAAAAAATGAGTATGAGTGAGTATGCATGAGATATGGAGATTAAAAATGACACAACTTTATAGTTCAGGCTCACAAAGCCAACTAACATAATTATCTCAATCCAGGCTTACAAGGCCAACTACACAGTTATCTCAGGCTAGGAACATGAGGCCACACTCAACTCACAACAAGAACAAGGGAGGGTAAGCAATTTTACATCAAGTTATTCATTTTAAACCCCTCTGTAGTATACCGGTACCTACATAGATGCTCGTACCTCATCCATGTAGGACCCACACTCCCATTACTTCCTATACACATATATAATATATAAACACTTCGAAAGAGAGTCAAAGAAAGGGAAAAATCTTAAGTTTATTTAAAAAATCACTTTGCCCACAACTTAGGGATTCACATATAAAATTTTATCAAAAACGAGATTAAAATCAAGCTTGAAATCATCAAAATATCATTTTTTAACTTTACTAGGGAAAATCCAATATTTCAAGTTGAAAAATAAAGATTTGAAGGTAAAATCATGAAATAATTATTGGAGATTGTATGAAAGTAGTATAAAAACTTACCCAATCAAAGAAATCTCAAAATTGTAAAACAAATGAGTTCTAGAGTTCCAAAAATGAGTTGGGGAAGTGACTTTAGGAAGAAGAAATATAGTTTTAAAAGGCTCCCAGGAACCACAAAAGTGTCCCATATCCGCAAAACTGGGCACTATAATAGTGGCCCGTGTCCACGAAAGTGGACACTGCAAAAGCGGGCCATGTCGACAAAAGGAGACATCAGACACAAGCAACAGCCAAAACTTAGAAAAACTTAGATTTGACCCTCGGAACTCATTTGGAACTTCCCAAATATAAACCAACTATGCTACTAGACCAAAATCAACATTCCAAATTTAATGGAATCATCAGATTCACCAACAAAGGTCCTTATTATAGAATATTGACCAAAGTAAACTATATGCCGAAACATCTAAGTTTCCAACCAACTGCCCAAAATGCACCTGAATGCCTAAAAACCCAAACCAATAGTGCTACTAGCCTAACAATGGCATTTCAGAGTTAACAAAATTGAAGGAATTCTCATACAAAGCTCCAAACTCCAAATGTTGATCAAAGTCAACCATATCAACTTCAAATCCTTCCAAAATGAAAAACTCTTTTAGAATCCAATCAAACACCTCAAAAACAGTGACATCCTGTAACAACCGGGTCTGTCATTATGGATAAAGAATTTTGTGTCAATTTTTAGAGTTAGAAAACTCTGGGTTTAAGAGTTTGAAATTCTGGGCTAGACTAGTCTCGGCCGGATTTGGAGCGAGGTATGGTATAGGGTAATCCGGGTAAGGATTGGGTTTGATATCTCAATTTGAGCTACTTTTCCTTGTAGCTAACATATAAAGGAGTCTGAGGAACTTTTTGGAATCGAATTTGGGTAAGTAGAACTCCCGGAATCAAGGTTGACGTGAAGGAGTTGTTCTGAAATGTCAGGAAAAGTAAGTGTATTATAAAATGGACCAATTTTGGAGAATTCTTGACATTTTTATATGACGAGTGCTACCGCTCTACCACGGTGACCTCCGCTATAGCAGAAAATTATCTCTATAGCAGAAGTCAAGTCGGTCAACCTCCGCCATAGCGGTTGACTCCGCTATGGCGGTACCGCTATAGTGGAGCATGATGGGATTTAATGTAGAAACATTCCCAAAAGCATTCAGTTTTTACAAGTTCATTTGGGAGAAGGGCTAGGGCAATTTCAGGCATTTTTCCTCCATTCTTCATCGTTTTTCTTCCCTAAGATAAGGTTTCTACTCCTGAACTTCGTAATACTTTTCCTATGTGGTAGAATTGCTAAGAGTGGACTTGGGGAAAGGTTTGGAATGACTTATGAAGGGTATAATCCAGGGAAACGGGGGGATTCTATGTGCAGAAGTTCTTGGGTTTTGCTAATTTTACTGTTTTATGATCATGTGACCTTAATTCCCTAATTGTTCAATAAATACGGTAGAATTAGGTAAATTAATGGTGGGGAAGCCTGGGAAAAAGGGTGGAATGATCATGGGTGGACTGGGGCTTAGGATTTTTTCGTAATCCGAGTGAAATTTAGGCCATAAAGATTGATTCTTGGTTATTATGTGTTATTTTAGACCAAGAACCGACAAGAACTTTGGAAAATGGGAAATCTCAAATTGAGTAGAGCTTTGGATCATTTTGAGGTACGTGATGGTTGCTTCATGTATGCTTTGTGTGTTTAAGTACTCTTATCTAAGTATTTGTATGAATGCATTGCTTAGGGAATGATTAGAAATGTCTAATAGTCATGTTAGCAGTCTGGTAAATTGAACGTTGTATTGTGCTTGTTGGTTTACAAGTTGATTGTTCAATTTTGTGACTGTAGATTATTTGACTTGGTTGGCTCGGGTACCACGCCTAGTACGGGATAATACTAATGGTTGGCTCGGTTACCACGCTTGGTACGGGATAATACTAACAGTTGGCTCGAGTACCACGCCTGATACAAAATATACTAATGGTTGGCTCGGGTACCACGCCTGGTATGGGATAATACAAACGGTTGGCTCGGGTACCATGCCTGGTATGGGTTTACTTTCTTGCATTTCTGCATCTTTATTTAATTTTCCCTGAGTGGACCAGGTTGTGAACTTGAATTGTGGTTGTGTATTTTGGTCCTTAAGAGGCCGGGTTGTTACAATGCTTTACGAGTCGGTCTTGGTGTAGACCGGGTTATTTGTCTGATACTTAGGTATTGTCTAGAGGGGATCCAGGGTGAGTCCGGGATATGTAATGGGATATGACTGTTATTGTTGTGGATTATCAATCATAACTGTGAGGTGGTTTACATGTGGGACAAGTTAGATAGAGACTTGTAGTCTAGGAATACCTGTTGACTTGCTTATGTTTTTTATAGTACTCTTACTTGATTTTTGTACTATTCATACATTGTTTATTTGGAACTGGCTGATAATCCTACCAGTACACGGTGTTTGTGTACTGATACTGCACTTGCTTGTTTTTTTGTGAGTACAGAAAATCTTCCGGCGGTTGACGCACGACCTCACTTGTAGGCCAGACTTTCTGAGATATCAAGGGTGAGCTATTCGACCGAGCTGCCTTGGTGTCCATCTAGTTTGAGTTGTGGCCCATTTGTTCGGGCTTAGACTATTTCTATTGGTTTAGATTTGCATCCCCGTACTCTAGCTTTGATAGATATTTTTGGTACGATGACTTTCAGATTCTAGGGAGAGATTTCCGCTGGTTATTTTATTTATGGAGTTGCTTTCCATTTATGATTGAATGATAGTTTACTTTTTTGCACTGGTTTTAAGCTGTTAAGCTAGGCTAAGAGTTGGATTCTAATGGTTCGCTCATGCGGGGGTTGGGTGGGTGCCACTCATGATGGCCTGGGTCATGACAAAGATGGTATCAGAGCTCTAGGTTCGTTGATCTCGTCGTACCAAAATAGGTCTAGTAGAGTCTTGCGAAATGGTGCAGAGACATTCGTACTTTTCTTCGAGAGGCTATGGGACTTTAGGAAACTATCTCTTCTTTCTTCCATCGTGCTATAACTTAACTCCATTTGGTATCTGGTGATACAAATTGGTATCTGACTTTTTCACTCTTCTGTACGCAGATAGTTAACACAAGGAACAACGGAGCTAGATCGGCAGTCCCAGCAGCGAGCCTTGTTGTCCGTGGTAGAGGAAGGGGAAAGGGCAGAGGATGAGGAAGAGCCACACCCGCCAGGGGTGGGGCTCAAGCTGTTGCAGGAGCGCGAGAGGAAACCCCTCCCCCACCTCAGGAATAGGATGTCAAAGATATGAAAGTTGTTGTGGAGGATGATGGAGGTGCGGGCCTTCCCTCTATGACACCAGAAGCATTTCAGCAGGCTTGGAACTTCTTGAGTGGTTTGGTTGGTGTTGGAGCCATACCCGCGGGCTTTGCAAATCAAGCTCTGGGCACTCAGCCAGCAGATCCTATGGATCCTAGGATGGATGCAGCTTCAGGCACAGGTGACTTCTCCAGGACAATGCTAGGCCCAGTGATGACAGGGAATGAACATGAGATGCTGATCAAGTTTCTCAAGCTGAAACCTCCTACGTTTTAGGGTACTGACAGGGAAGATGCTTATGAGTTCATACTGGATTGTTATGAGAGGCTGCACAAACTGGGCATTGTGCAATAGTATGGGGTGGAGTTCATCACATTTCAGCTGCAGGGTGATGCCAAGCAGTGGTGGAGATCTCATATAGAGTGTCGGTCATCCGTTTTACCTCCACTGACTTGGGAGCAGTTCTACTCTCTTTTCTTAGAGAAGTACGTACCCCGTACTTTGAGGGACCATAAAAAGGATGAGTTCTTGAATCTGGAGTAGGGTAGCATGTCAGTCTATGCTTATGAGGAAAAATTTCATGCCTTGTCTCATTTTGCTACGTAGTTACTGGGTTCCGAGGAGGAGCGGGTTCGGTTGTTTATTGAGGGTTTGAATACTGATATTTAAGTACTGTCTGTGCACATGATTTCTTCAGGGAAAGGCTTTAATGATGTGGTGGATTATGTAAAGAAACTTGAGGGAGTCAGGCAGGCGGGGCAAGCTAAGGTGTTAGCCAAGAAGCCCCAAAATGAGGGAAATTATGGTGGTTCGTACTCCAGGGGTCAGAATTAGCAGGTATACTCAGTCCATCCTATTCAGTCAGCTCTGCCAGCTACTACAGGTGGTCATCCAGGAGCTAATCAGCAGTTTTCAGCTCCTAGAGGCCAGGGAGCTTCTTATTCATCTTCTAGCAGGCCTGCACTTGATCGTGGTTGCTTTTATTATGGTGATCTGGGCCACTTTAAGAAGGAGTGCCCTCAAAGGCAGATCGGTAACCAGGTTCAGTAGCAGCCCAAGGTTGTGGTCCCGGTAGGTAGAGGTGGTCATGTTAGAGGTCGTCCACAGGGTAGGCGAGGTAACTTCCAGGGAGGCTAGGGAGATAGAGGGAACGGCGGCGAGGGAAGGGGTGCAGCATAGTCGGCAGGGAGGTTGCCCGAATTGATGACCGGTCTCACTGTTACGCATTTATAGGAAGGACCAAGGCTGAGGCATCAGATGCGGTAATCACAGGTAGCATTCTCATTTGTGATAAAATGGCTTTGGTATTATTTGACCCATGTTCTACATATTCTGATGTGTCTGTGAGTTTTGTGTTGGGTCTGGACTTGGTATGTGATATCCTTGATTCCCCTATCCATGTTTCTACCCCGGTTGAAGAGTCGGTTGTGGTGACTCATGTTTATCGTAATTGTTCTATTATTTTGTGGGGATGCATACTTGGGTAGATTTAGTAATCCTGGATATGGTTGACTTTGACATTATTTTGGGCATGACCTGGTTATCCCCTTATCATGCTGTGTGGAATTGTAACACCAAGATTGTGGCTCTAGAGATTCTGGGTAAGGATGGGCCAGAGTGGGAAGGTGTGTACAGGTATAAGCCGGTCCGGATTATATCATTCATTCGGGCTAGAAAGCTAGTGGGGAGAGGGTGTTTAGCCTTTTTGGCTCATCTCCGGAATGATAGTATGGAGTCCCCATCTTTTGAGTAAGTTCAAGTTGTTTTAGAGTTTTGAGAGGTGTTTTCAATGGATTTGCCTGGTGCCTCCTGACAAGAATATTGACTTTTGTATTAACTTGGAGCCGGGCACTCATCCCATTTCCATTCCTCCGTATCGTATGTCTCCAGCAGAGTTAAGGGAACTTAAGACTCAGCTTCAGGAACTCCTATATAAGGGATTTATCCATCCCAGTGCTTCGCCTTGGGGTGCTCAAGTATTGCTTGTAAAGAATAAGGATGGTAGTATGCGGATGTGCATAGATTACAGGCAGTTGAACAAGGTTACCATTCGGAACAAGTACCATCTACCCCATATTGATGATCTGTTTGACCAGTTACAGGGTGCATCAGTGTTTTCAAAAATTGACTTGAGGTCAGGGTATCACTAGTTAAAAATTAGGCCCGAGGATGTTCCTAAGACTGCTTTTCAGACTCGGTACGGGTACTACGAGTTCTTAGTGATGTCGTTTGGTTTGACCAATGCACCAGCGACATTCATGGGTCTAATAAATGGGGTGTTTAAATCCTACTTGGATTCATTCGTCATTATTTTCATTGATGATATTTTGATCTACTCCAAGAACGGGGAAGAGCATGCTGAACATCTCCGTATAGTGTTGGACATTTTGAGGCGTCAAAAGGTTTATGCGAAGTTCATCAAGTGTGAGTTTTGGTTGACTTTGATAGCATTCTTGGGGCATGTAGTTTCAGAAGAGGGGGTGATGGTGGATTCCCAGAAGATAGAGGCAGTCAAGAGTTGGGCCCGGCCTAGCTCTGTGACTGAGGTGAGGAGTTTTGTTGGGCTCACAGGTTATTACCAGAGGTTTGTTAAGGATTTTGCCTCCATTGCTACTCTCTTAACAGGGCTGACACAGAAAGATGTACCATTTGTGTGGTCCAACAAGTGCGAGGAGAGCTTCCAAAAGCTCAAGACACTTCTGACCACGACTCCTATTTTGTCCTTGCTTGTTGAAGGTAAAGACTTTATTGTTTACTGTGATGCTTTACATTCTAGTTTGGGTGTTGTGTTGATGCAGGACAGGAATGTGATAGCCTATGCTTCTAGGAAGTTGAAGGTGTATGAGAGAAACTACCCGACTCATGATTTAGAGTTGCAGCGGTGGTCTTTGCACTCAAGATTTGGAGACACTATCTCTATGGTGTCAAGTGTGAAGTGTTCACTGATCATCGCAGATTGCAGCATGTCTTCACTCAGAAGGATTTGAACCTAAGGCAGAGGAGGTGGATGGAATTGTTGAAGGATTACGATGTGACTCTTCAGTACCATCCGGGTAAGGCTAATGTGGTGGCACACGCATTGAGCTAAAAAATAGCTAGTATGGGCAGTTTGGCTTGTTTGGGGGTGTCCAAACGACCACTGGCAAGGGAAATTCAGGCATTGGAGTCCAAGTTCATGCACTTGAGTATTTCAGAACAAGGTGGGATTTTGGCCAGTGTTGAGGTCAAATCAACCTTCATAGAAGAAATAAGGGCCAAATAGTTTCAGGATTCGCAGTTGAGCAGGCTTCAGAGCAAAGCAATATCCAGAGAGATCGGGGATGCCATGTTGGACTCTGGCGGTGTGTTAAATTTTAGAGAAAGGATATGCCTTCCTCGGGTTAATGACATGATTCAAAAGGTGTTGGCAAAGGCTCATGGTTCGCGATATTTAATTCACCCAGGTGTAACTAAGATATACAGGAATTTGAGGCAACTTTATTGGTGGCCTGGGATGAAAAGGGACATAGTTGATTTTGTGTCTAAGTGTCAGAATTTCCAACAGGTAAAGTATGAGCACCAGAGACCTGCAGGACTACTTCAGAGGATGCCCATTCTAGAGTGGAAGTGGGAGAGAATATCCATGGATTTTGTGGTGGGCCTCCCCAAGACTTAGGGGAAGTATGATTCTATTTGGGTCATTGTTGACAGACTGACCAAGTCAGCTCACTTCATTCTAGTCAGGGTGGATTACAATTCACAGCAATTGGCTAAGATCTATGTGAAGGAGATTATGAGATTGCATGGAGTGCCACTGTCCATCATTTTAGACAGGGGTACGCAGTTTACTTCCAAGTTTTGGGGTAAGTTGCATGAGGAGTTGGGCACTCAACTCACCTTTAGTACAGTCTTCCATCCTCAGACTGATGGTCAGTCGAAGAGGATAATTCAGGTATTGAAGGACATGCTGAGAGCATATGTGATTGACTTTGGGGGTCATTGGGACCAGTTTCTACCATTGTGTGAGTTCTCATACAACAATAGCTACCACTCCAGTATCGATATGGCACTGTTCGAGGCTCTGTATGGGAGGAGTTGTAGGTCACCGATTGGGTGGTTTAAGGAAGGCGATGTGAATCCTTTGAGCGCAGACTTGGTAAGGGAAGCACAAGAAAAGGTAAGAGGTATTCAGGCCAAGTTACTAGCTGCCCAAAGCAGGCAGAAGGAATATGTGGATCGCAAGGTCCGGGACATGGAATTTCAGGTTGGTGAACAAGTGTTGTTGAAAGTGTCACCAATGAAGGGAGTCACGCATTTTGGTAAGAGGGGCAAGCTCAGCCCCCGGTTCATCGGACCATTTGAGGTTCTGGAGATCATAGAGCTCGTCGCTTACAGATTGGCACTGCCGTGCAGTCTATCGGGTGTCCCTCCGATGTTTCATATATCCATGCTAAAGCGATACCATGAGGATGGGGACTACATCATCAAGTGGGATTAGTTATTACTTGATAAGGATCTTCGCTATGAAGAGGAGCCGATTCTGATTCTTGATCAGGATGTCCGAAATTAAGGACAAAGGTGATCAATATGGTAAAAGTTCAATGGAAGCATCGTCCGGTTGAGGAAGCCACTTGGGAAATCGAGAGGGACATGCGGGACAAGTACCCTCACTTGTTTGAGGATACATGTACTACTTTTTCCTTCTTTATCTTTCCGTATTTTTGGGTTTGATCATTCGGGATGAATGATGGGTAAATTGATATCTGTTATAATGACTGGGTCCGTCGTTATGGGTAAAGCATTTCGTCCCATTTTTTAGAGTTAGAAAATTCCGGGTTTGGGAGTTTGAAATTCTGGGCTAGGCTAGTCTCGGTCGGATTTGGAGCAAGATATGGTCTAGGGTAATCCAGGTAAGGAATGGGTTTGATGTCTCGATTCGAGCTAGTTTTCCTTGTAGCTAACATATAAAGGAGTCCGGAGGACTTTTTGAAATTAAATTCGGGTAAGTAGAACTCTCGAAATTGAGGTTGACGTGAAGGGGTTATTCCGGAACATCGGGAAACATAAGTGTGTTGTAGAATGGACCAATTTTGGAGAATTCTTAACATTTTATCCGTGATGAGTGCTACCGCTCCGCCACGGCGACCTCTACTATAGCGGATAAATTACCGCTATAGCAGAAGTCAAGTCAGTTAACCTCCGTCATAGCGATTGACTCCACTACGGCAGTACCGCTATAGTGGAGTGGACTGCTATAGCGGAGCGTAACGAGATTTAATGCAGAAACATTCCCAAAAATATTCAGTTTTCACAAGTTTGTTTGGGAGAAGGGCTAGGGCGATTTCAGGTGTTTTTCCTCCATTCTTCATCATTTTCTTTCCCTAAGGTAAGGTTTCTACTACCCGAACTCCGTAATACTTTTCCTATATGGCAGAATTTCTAGGAGTGGACTTGGGAAAAGGTTTGGAATGACTTGGGGAGGGTAGAATCCGGGGAAAAGGGGGATTCTATATGTAGAAGTTCTTGGGTGTTGTTAATTTTACTGTTTTATGATCATGTGACCTTAATTCCCTAATTGTTCCATAAAAATGGTAGAACTAAGTAAATTAATGGCGGGAAAGCCCGAGAAAAAGGGTGGAATGATCATTGGTTTCCTGGGGTTAGGATTTTTGCATAATCCAGGTGAAATTTAGGCCATAAAGATTGATTCTTGGTTATTGTGTGTTGTTTTAGACCAAGAAGCGGCAAGAACTTTGGGAAACAGGAAAGCTCTGGTTGAGTAGAGCTTTGGATATTTTTCGAGGTAGGTGATGGTTGCTTCTTGTATGCTTTGTGCATTTAAATACTATTATCTAAGTATTTGTATGAAATGTATTACTTAGGGAATGATTAGAAATGTCTAATAGTCCTGTTAGCAGTCTGGTAAATTCAACGTTGTATTGTGCTTGTTGGTTTACAAGTTGATTGTTCATTTTTGTGACTGTGGATTGTTTGACTTGGTTGCCTCGGGTACCACGCCTGTTACGGGATAATACTAACAGTTGGCTCGGGTACCACACCTGGTACGGGATAATACTAACGGTTGGCTCGGGTACCACACCTGGTATGAAATATACTAACGGTTGGCTCGGGTACCATGCGTAGTATGGGATAAAACTAATGGTTGGCTCGTGTACCACGCCTGGTACGGGTTTACTTTCTTGTATTTTTTCATCTTTATTTAATGGTTCCCTGAGTGGACCAGGTTGTGAACTTGAATTGTAGTTGTGTATTTTGGTCCTTGAGAGGCCGGGTTGTTACATTGCTTTACGAGTTGGTCTCGGTGTAGACTGGGTTGTTTGTCTGACACTTAGGTGTTGTCTAGAGAGGATCCAGGGTGGGTTCGGGATATGTAACGGGATATGACTGTTATTATTGTGGATTATCAATCATAACCTTGAGGTGGATTACATGTGGAACAAGTTAGGTAGAGACTTGTAGTCTAGGAATACCTATTGACTTGCCTATGTATTTTCTGTACTCTTACTTGATTTTTGTACTATTCATACATTGTCTATTTGGAACTAGCTGATGATCCTACCAGTACACAGTGGTTGTGTACTGATACTGCACTTGCTTGTCTTTTTGTGAGTACAGGAAATCTCCAGGCGGTTGACGCACGACCTCACTTGTAGGCCAGACTTTCTGAGATATCAAGGGTGAGCTATTCAACCGAGCTGCCTTGGTGTCCATCTAGTTTGAGTTGTGGCCCATCAGTTCGGGCTTAGACTATTTCTATTGGTTTGGAGTTGCATCCCCGTACTCTAGCTTTGATAGATGTTTTCGGTACGATGACTTTCAGATTCTAGGGAGGGATTTCCGCAGGTCATTTTATTTAGAGAAAATGCATAGAGTCCTCCCTAAAGTTGGACGTGATTTAGAAGTAGAAACCTGAAGTTTGCGGGAGTCCTATGACCCCCCTAAACAATTTAAAATTAATACTATTACCTCCTTTTTCAGTCACTCCAGTTTCAAGAAAAAGATGATTTTCACACACCAATCTTTAATTGCCACGTGTTAAAATTTCACAATTTTTATTTTTAAATTGACTATTTTTTCTAAAATAAAAGAAAAAACTTTCTAAACCCCTTTCAACCCCCCCCCCCCTTCTCCCCCCAAACTCCCGCCTCTTCCCATGTACTATTCTCCCCTTTTCCCAACCCTCTTCATCAAAATAGAAATGTCCGAACCGTAGGTAGCTTCATTAGAAATGGAAAATTAGAATTAGTTCACTATTTTATGTTACTATCATTGTAATTTTAGTAAGATAATCATCATTTTATTCTATTTTTCTCTCCTTGAAATTATATAAATATATTTATGGTCACGAAAAAGCCTTCCCCTTCTGATAGCTGAAACAACCATAGCCAACCACCACTAATATGTTATTTCTTTGTTGCCTGAAAATATTTTCTTTCGCCGGATAAAATGGTGGCTTCAGTGATCATCTTCCTCTCTATTTTTTTTCTATTTTTTATTACCTTTTCATCATCTGCATCGAAAAAATCAAACATCGATGGTGAAACCCACTACCAGCAAAATCGAAGAAACATCTTTTTATCGCCGGAAAATGCTTTTTCGTCAAAAAAATATGATGGCTAATAAAGACCTTCTCCCCCTCCATTTTTACTTTTCATTTTTATTAGCTTTTCATCATTCCATCGATAAATCAAATGTTGACGGCAAAACTCACTATCAGTACAGTGAAGAAGACGAAGACACAAATAAGGGAATAGAAAATAAAAAGAGAAAAAAGTAAAAAATATTTTTAAAACAAAAAAATGTTAATTTTTTATGTTCTCACTCTCCTTGAGAGAGTGAGCTACTCTCACTATGCCAGGTGGCTATAAATGACATATTAATACCAATATAAAATTGTTTATGGGGTTATGGGACCCTCACAAAGTTTAAGTGTCTACTTTCAAATCACATCCAACTTTAAGGGGGACTTTATGTATTTTCTCTTTTATTTATTGAGTTGGTTTCCATTTATGATTGAATGTTAGTTTACTTTTCTGCACTGGTTTTAAGCTGTTAGGCTAGGTTATGAGTTGGACTCTAATGGTTCGCTCATCCGGGGGTTGGGTGGGTGTCACTCACGATGGCCTGGGTCGTGACACACCCACTCTCACAGACCACAGATGCCATAATATAACTACAGGAAAGAGAAAACTGGTCAAAATACATAAAGATCCAATAATCACTATGAGGGTTGTTATACTTGAGAGAAATAATTGTCTTAAGGACACGTTG
This sequence comes from Jaltomata sinuosa, assembly GCA_003996215.1. NCBI lineage: Eukaryota > Viridiplantae > Streptophyta > Magnoliopsida > Solanales > Solanaceae > Jaltomata > Jaltomata sinuosa. Next base: position 547,438 of record QJPP01007285.1, read on the forward strand.
TGAATTCAGTAGGCTTGATTATTCATCCTTTCTTTTGTATTACTATTTTCTGAAGTTCTTTTTCCTGTTCACATTTTGAATACAAATGTACTATAAATAACATGACCCACTACCCAACCCGATCCCCCAAAACTAATAAATTCATAAACAACAACCAAACACATGACAAATGTGGAATCCACATAAACCATCATCTTCTTCTTTCTCTCCAAAACTCCCTACCATGGCAAGCCCGAATATAGACATCCCCAAACCAAAAAACAACATTTGAAGATATCAACACTCAATCTTTTGCAACCCAATAAATTTTCAATTTCAACAGCTTCTCAAACTCTTCCATCTTACATAGCCCATATCAATATGTTATACATGATGATGATTTACTCCCAATGCTCTCAATCCAATTCATCATTTTTTTTAGCATTTTTAAATTTTTTTATCTTGCACAAAACATTTAAGCTCAGTTGTAACTCCATGTGAGGCTAATTCTAATGGTTTTTCAAAATACCTCTGCCGCGTGTGATTCTTTAATGGGTTTTTCTTGGTTTTTCAGCAACTCAGATTTTTTTTCTCCTTAAATTTTTTATCAGCAATTTGGGCTTATTTTTCCTGATTTATGAAATTTGAAAGACTTACATAGTACTGGTGAAATGTCGTTTCTAAAAAAAAATAGTTTTTTCAAACATGCCTTTTTTCTTTCAAAGCTTTAATATCCTCTATATATTACTTTACTACTATATATAAGGGAGGATCTCATTTTTTGTAGTCCTCGCATAAATTTTTTGTCCATTTCTACCCCTAATTAAAGTTTCTATGACTTTGTAAGTCCTCACATATTTTGGTTAACTTTAAGAATTTTAAGGACTTTTACATGCCACTAACAATGATGACATCAAGGAGAAGGTTATAGTAACCCCGCAAGCGCACTCATACATATTTGAGTCTCTTTTATGTGAAAATGTTATTAAACTTAACTCAAATTCTAATTTTCCTTAAGAATTTATTAGAGACAAGTAAAAAATTATCCTTCTATTTAATTTCTATCTTAATATAGATTTAATTATTGCAATTATTTCTTACAATACTCTCTTCATTTTAATTTATTTATTTGATTTTGACTTGACACAAAATTTAAGAAATAAAATGAAGCTTTTGAATTTTGTGGTCTTAAACTAAAGATATGTAAAATATACCAAAATGTCCTTTAATCTTGCGGACTTAAACTTAACATGTGGAAAGTTAAAATTAAAAAGTTGACAAAAAAATACTTTTTGTTGCAACTAACTAAAAAGAAAAGTAAGACAGACAAATTGAAATAGATAATTATTGTTTATTGATGTTATTTACCATTTATCATTTGCTATTTTAAATTTTTATTCATCGATTAAACGTAAAATTTTCTAAATTTACTCTTATAATTTTATGGCATACATGCTGACAAATATAAATAATTAACAAGATTTTACTTAAGATAGGATTAAATTTTAAATTTAAAAAAAATGTAAATAACCTATATCATTGTTAGATACTTTAAAAAGGTGTCACAGATGTAATGATAATCCTTATATCTCAACTGAAAAATGAATTTCAAAGTACGATAGTTAATTAATCCAATTTTACATCCGTACGCTTTTAACATAAAAAGAATATCTAATAAATGACTATTTTGGGTCTACACAAAATAGACCCAAAAGTGAAAGTATATACCCAAAATTACCCCATCCCAAAGTAATTTCAAGGATACCCCTTCGCTCCAAAATATTTACCCTAAATAGACCCAAGCCTTCTTATTTCGCGCATGACATCAGAATGACATCAGCGTCACTACCATGAATTAATCATCTGTGATACTCCATTGGTATATTGATACCCTATCGGTATCATATAAGACTAAACTCTTTTTTTAAGAAATACATATGAAATAATTAAGAGAAAATTATTAAAGTCACAAGCTTATTTATTAAACTCTAACTTAGTAGAAAATATATTTTTATAATTTGTTTTCTCTTTTTGCAAATTAAAAAAAAAATTGTATATAAATTAAGACTCTTTTTTTAACTATTTTTAAAAATTGAAATATCGAAGAACTGAAACATACCTCAATAATACCATGCCAGTATATAGATATACCATAATGGTATCATGGATGTTTGAGTAATCTCATTGAAGGGCTGAAGCAAACCTCAATAGAAATACTGCTCAGTTACTCTTTGATACCACCATAATATATTAATATACTTTGATGATATCAAGAAGGAAGAAGTAGTCCTTCAATGAACACACTGCTCAGTTACTCTTTGATACCATCAAAGTATATTCATATACAATAATATACTGTGATGGCATCAAAAAGAAAAAAAAGAGTGGGCGCTGATATCAGCATGACGTCAGCCCAAAAAAAGAAAATAGATATATGCCATTTTAGGATAGAAACGGGGCATGAAAGTAATGAAGCATTTGAAAGTAAATATTTTATTTTTTTGGGATACAAATATTCTTTTTCCATAAAACTAAATAATTGCAAGAAGTATATTTTTCACTTTTGATAATATTAAAATATTTTGAGAAACATAGGATAATCAATATTTATATAATTTAGGATAAAATATTTAAGTTCAACATGAAACAAATATTAAAATGTGGATTCCATAAAAAGGTTCAATAAATTAAGAAAAAGGAAAAAATGTTATTTCTTAACATGTATCTTTTGAAAGGAAAAGGAAAGCTTAAAGTAAGAATAGTTTAATTTAATTGATTTTTCATAATATTTTTTGTGTGAACTAATTTGAAAAAATATCTCAAAAAGTAGGTTGCAATGGACTTATAATTATTTATATTTACTTACAAGTTAACTTTATTATAAAACAATATTATACAATTAATTTTTTTATAATGTTGAATATTATATATTTTTTGCAAGAAATAAGTTAGTCCATATGAGTTCAATTTCTGTGAAACAAATAAAAATAATTTTACATATGCTAAAACTTAATTTATATCATCGACGACTTAAAAAAATTGGTAAAATAGAAATTGAAAGAGTTTTCATGCATGCATTTATTTGATTTTAAAAAAAGTCTAATATATAAATTATAAAAATGTCCTCTTTTAATTTTTAAATACAATTTCGTACTTTAATATTTTTGAAGTACTTAAAAAGTGTCAAACTAATGTAAACAAAAATAAAGAATGGTTTTTTCTAAAATATCTATAAATTCAATTTTTAATGTTGATTTGAGCCCGGCTTAGCACAGATCAAATGACACTATTTTTTAGATAAGTGAGGATCCATTTAATTCCTTCTTTCAGATGCTTATTGATATAAAATCTATAGTTTCCTTTAATGGTAATATTGAAAAAAAATTAAGAGATGAAGAAGATGATGGTGGTTGGTGTGGGTCCCACATTTGTCATGTGTTTAGTTGTTGTTTATAAATTTTATTAGTTTTGGGTGAGCGGGTCGGATAGTGGTTTAAAAATTAAAATGAGTGGTGGGTTTGAATTGAAATTGGATATTAAAATTGGGGGTTGATTTAGGTGATGCTACGTGTCCCTTCCGTCTAAATCAGGGGCAAATCAGTGTTAAAGTATAACGGTAAGGGTATAATTGGATGGATACTTAAATGGAGGACATATTTAAACTATTTTGAATAGTATATGATATATTTGACTCTTTTTTTCCGTTTTAAAAATGAGTTATACAAAATAGAGATCATGAAGAATAAAGAGTTATCGCCATACCCAAATAACAATTGATGTTTTCATTATAAGGAATTTCGGTCATTTTCAAGTAAAACTAATTATTGTTTCTTAAAGAAAGATGGATAAATAGTTTCATAAAAGAAGATGCATAAATAAAATTAGATGAAGGATCTTGTAAGATAAAGTAACACATTAGAAGAGTAAAATGTCACATTTCTTCAAATAAAAATGATCGACTCATCCAGCTCCAACAAGGTTTATTATCCAACTACTGGCTTTTCTCTAATAAGACCTTTTTCATCAGGACAAAGCCAGACACGATTGCAACATAAGTTTTGAATTCGAATACACTGACTATCTAGCGGAACACCAGTAACATTAGGATTGGTTCTTTCTACGGTGGCCTTAGCTTTCATGATCTCAACCCCGATCAACTCTGGCCATTCATATGAAGTTGGATCTCCCGGTTGTTTGCAAGCATTTCCAGTACAGTCGCAATCACGATCACAAGGAGGATATTTCATAACGGCCATAGATTGAGAAAGAAATAGAAAACCAAAAGATAAAAGGATTATTATTTTCTTCATTTCTTGTGATGGTACTCAAATGGTGAAGGAACTTTAGCTTTATAAGATGCTAGGATATACTTACCATATTATATGTTCACGTGTTTTATTAATGTTATATTCTTTGTTGAATGAATTTTCAAATTTTGTTAATATGCATGTTCATGTCTGACACACTATCACATTAATTTTATTACTAATTCTATTTTGTTTGGTTGAATGTATTTTCAGATTTACAATGTATGTGTTCACATTTGTCACACCTGTCTCCTTAATTAATTTTTTTCCTTCGAATGCATTTTCAGATTTTGTAATATATATATTCATATTTGTCATACCATCACACTAATTTTATTACTAATTCTATTTCCTTTTTGTTGAATGTATTTTCAAATTTGATATACATATGTTCATATTTGTCATACATGTCCCCTTCATAAATATTGTTTCCTTCTTTGAATGTATTTCCATATTTTATGCATAGTCTATGCCAAATTATCCTTGAAAAGTTTTTAAGTCTAGAAGACCGTAACTAAAGGGTTGACTTTTGAAAATATATATTTTCTTGAAACGGAGAATTGACAAGGTGATGTGTTACTATAGGTGGTAAAATTAGTCCATGAAATCATAATACGCCCAGCTCGCTCAAGTTTATTTTAATTATTGACCCGCTCATTTATTAGCTCAGTCAATTTCAGTCCATCAAAATTTGGGTTGATATCTAGCTTAAATAGATTCATGAGAAATCTTGTCAAACTATTTCAAAAAAGATATTTTTTGAATTTGATATGTTATATATAGTGATAATAATGAAAATAATAATTCTATAAGGTGCTAAAAGTTTATAAAAATACATATAAAGCAATTAAAACATAATTAGAGTTGGGAGAGGAGGGTTGGGTTATGATGATATTTTATATCATTTCAGTCCAAATAACTTTGGGTCATTCGCACAAATGCCCTATTTTAGGGTGATCTTTAGTTTTTGCCCCTCATAATCTCCGATTTTTAATTTTTACCCTTCAGATCTTTAAGTAACAAAAAAATAACTGGTAATGCCCGTGACAACAAAAAACAAAAACAAATCGCAAAGCAAAAAAAAATTTGTAAAACATAAGTTCAATTAAAGTCATGCCCCAGACATAAATTTAATGACACAAGTTATGCTTCAAGACATAGTTCAGTGACACAAGTTATGCCCCAAAGCAAAAGAAATTATTCCCAAGGTATAAGTTATGCCCCAAAGCATTAATAAGTGCACTGCACAAGTTATGCATGAATACAAAAAAAATTAAGCTAAAAAACACCTCAAGTTATCTCCATTTCTTCATTCATATAACATATTGGATTTAACCACTCTAAAACATAAATCATAAGTGCTTGTTGGATAAAACAATGTAATTATACTTTTCAGATGTGTTTTGCCCTCAGTGTTGGATACCTATTGCTTACTATTTTTAAGCCTAAAAATCTAAGATACTTTTAAAATAAAATATATTTTTCCTTATTCCTCATGTCTAGGTCAATAACCATTTCAACTAACTTTCTTATAGTATATGACAAACTGTGCACCCTCAAAGGGGAATAGAGGAGGAGCAGAAAGAAAATTCGCAGGTGATATACATTGAACTTTTATTAACTAGACATTGATTACTTATAATCAGATATTTGCACATGTAATCATAGTTCATGTGCATATATCTTTCATCCTTATTGTCCATTTCCTTCTAATTTATACTCTGCTTTGTGTAATTTCTTTTAAATATGTGTACTCTTGTGCATGTGCATCTTCTTTTAATCATATATTAATTTAACATATATGTGCATAGAGCGTGCATTTTATTTTAATCATTGCATTTATTTTACATATACGTGCATAGTGCGTGCATCTTCTTTTAATTATTACATTCATTTTACATATAGGTGCATCTTCTTTTAATTATTACACTGATGAGCTTCTTGTTACAAATTACCTTTCAATAAACTCGCATTTCCCTTTCCATTTTGCCAGTGGAGGAGGCATGTTGTTGTCGTGGAAAGAGGGATGACCTGGTGTAATCCCAGTGTATAGAACCCCGATGATCACACCCTTTCCATAATTGAATTCTTCCCAAACATCAAAGTTTTGTTGCAATCCCAAGAAATTGAGAGTATGCGTGGTGTGCAAGGCCAATATTTTTTGTGGCATCGCTGAGATAAACCCCGTCGTTTTTCTTCGTTTATTTCACTTCATCGGATGACAATCTGACTGCAAAGTCAAAAAGCCACGTGATGGTAGGAGTGAATAATTCGTGCTGACGATTGATCATCCTTCTAATGAAGAACAACTCTCAATAAGAAGGAGTCGTAGTAGCTCTCAAGATTGATATCTTCAGCAACTGAAAAACTTAAATGAATGATATAAGTTTGCAAATTATTTTGTTCAGCAATAGTGGAGTGGAAACTCATCCAAAGAGCAGTTAAAATAAGTACTGAAATGGGAAATGGGAGCTATCACTGGATGCATTTTTATCATCTGATATTGAAGGAAAGGAATGCTAGGTAATATTGGAGGCAAAAGGCATAAGTACTCCTCCTAAACTATCACCATATTTTCAACTACACACTTATTCTTTTTAGGAGTTCCTATTACCCCCTTGAACTACTTTAAAGTGGAATATATACATCCTTAAGTGTTGAGGTGGCAAGAGAGTGAGCTCACTCTCTTGGAGACATGTGAAAGACCAAAAAATAACTTACAATCGTATTAATATGGACAGTTGTCATTCTTTAATTGGACACTTTATAATTAATTAGTACACCTAATTATTTAACATTAAAATAAAATAAAATTTTATTTTATTTTCTTTTAAATAACTAGCGTTATTGTTGACTTTCCTTTTCTTCAATTTTTTTTAATTTTAATGCTAGTTAGCTATTGAATTAATTTTAAGAAGATTTGTTTTTAGAAAAATGTTAGTGCTGAATTTATTTTTAATGTTTAAATTATTTTATTTTAATTTTTCTAAAAGATAGATCCATTTTTTCAATTTATTAATATTTGATTTTACTAAAAAGTCAACGGTAAAAAGGATTTTTTTCGAAAATTTGGTGTTTATTTTTAAAAAATAAATTTATAATTAATTGAATATGTGAAAATGATAAAATGTAAAAGTTCATCCCACGTAATGAATAAATTTTTTAAACTCTAACATTTTAAAAAAAATCAGAAAATATCTTCTTAAAATTAATTTAAGGCTAAATTGACATCGGAACCAAAAAAAAGTGTGAAGAAAAGAAAAGTCAATAGTAATGCCCAATAACTAAAAAGAAAAATAATAAAATTTGACTTTATTTTACAAAAAAAAGAAAAGAAAATAATTTTTTAAATATTTGCTTAATTTTAATTTTAATTAATTATAAAGTGTCCAATTTAAAAATGACATGTGCTCATATTAATAAAAATTTAAGTTATTTTTGGTTGCTCACATGCTTTCAAGAGAGTGGACCCACTCTCTTTGCCTATTCAATCCTTAAGGGGTATATATTTTATTTTAAAATAGTTTAAGGGGTAATAGGATCACCTAAAAGAACAAAATGTGTAATTGAAAATATGGTGATAGTTAAAGGGGATACTTGTGCCTTTCTCTTGATGTGTTCCCAATTTTTAGTTTTTGGGAAACATTAATTCCCCCCTCTTCTTTACTTTACATGTATCCGTCTAATTTATGGGACCAAAATGATGTCAAATTAATAGTATAGTAATACTAATTAATTAAGGAAAAAAGGACACTAAAATGATTACAACCCAGACCATTTTTAAATTTGAGCCACTTTAAATTACCTAAAAAACTAAATATTCCTATCATATTTACTATTCTCTCATCAGTTTATTTTAATTACTTAATATATCACATCTTATCAGAAACCCCCTTCTTTATATCAGATATTTCACCAAAGCAGATTCCTTCTTCAACGATGTAAATTATGCTCCTCTCAAATTCAAATCACCCAAATCACGGTTAATCTATCTTCCCCCTCTTCCTTCTCTTCTCTTCTTCCTCTGCTAAAAGTAAAACCACCACCGCCTTTACACCACAGCCTCCACCCAAACTGATCGACAATCCCCGCCTCCACCACCACCTCCATTGCCTCCACCAAAGTTGATCGACAATGTGTCACCTCCATATTAAGCCCTACTTTCTTTGTCCATTTTGTTATTTCGTTTCCTTCATATTTTCTTGTTTGTTTAGTAGAGCAAACAAAGCCAAGATTTTTTGGCAATTCAAGTTTCATTGTATGGTCGTGGAAGAAGGAAAATAATTGGAGCAGCAAGAAATAGAGTTTTTCGGCCAGATCTGTATTATTTTTTTATTCTGCGTCATTTTCTTCTTTTTTTAAGAATGTATCTATGCACAAACACATGTATCAAAAGTTATGATGGGTCAAGTATAACTGGATACATATATTTTGAATTCACTGTATGAAATTTATATTGGATACATCAAATTAATACTGAATTTACTGTATATTAGATATAATGTATGAAATTTGTACTGGATACATCCCAGATACATGTATCAAAAGTATCTGTGCGCAGAAAAATATATTGGATATATCAAATTAATACCAGATTTACTGTATTTTGGATATAATGTATGAAATTGATATTGAATACATCAAATTAATACTAGATACATATAAACATATACATGAAATTAATATTAGATACATATAAATAAATACATGAAATTTATACTAGATACATATAAACATATTCATGAAATTAATAATTGATACATATTAAAATACTAGTCTTGGGCACGTGCGTTACACGTGTATCCCATACGCATCAAAACACGACTTTGTAAAATGGTATATACAATATTAAAATATAATTGTATTTTATTTAAAGGGGAAAAAATACAAACTCAAATTGATGAACAAACAACCTATTCAATTCTCGTGACTTGATTCTTGATGTAATTTTATAAAATAGTGTCTGAACCATTGAACAATAATTTAGAATTAAAAATAAATCCAAATACAATTTATAATTGTAATGCTAGAATACTTTTCTCCATGTAATATGAATGAGAAAACATATTTTTTGAAAAAAGCAAGCAACTTTAATTGGAAATAGCCTAATAGATATGATTATATTACTTAATGGGGAAAGGCTTAAATATGCCATCGAACTATTAAAAATGACTCATCTATACCATCCCTACTTAATAATATAAAATTACTATCTATACTTTACTGAAGGTGGGAAGCGTATGCATTTAAAAATCACAAGAAACCAAACCTATAGAGTTTAATATGAAATCAAACCCTCAAAAATATATATATAATATTAGGTATAGTTCAGAATTAATCCTAATGCGTTGTATTCAAAAATGTTTTAATTTCTGACAGAAATTCAAAGTGCTTTAAGTTTTAGAATGAAGAGAAAAATTCTAAACAGTATGCTCAAAATTGTGAAATAAACGCATAATAGAGTTGGACTAAGATGTGCATGAAGCTCTTATATATGTGATTGTGTTTTGACATTGATACTATTAAAACAAAGTTGGTCTATATCTTATAGTCATCCAAGACTTGCTTCTACATATTCATTCAAATTAAATGACGAAGATGAAAATAAATCAAAAAGAGGCATGAAATAAATAGATCAAATTTGTAGTAAAATTTGAGAAAGTCTCAATTAATTAAGACAGAAGAGTTGAAAGATTATCACATTGTGTATAATACAAATAACAAGAAAGCTAACAGACGATTATAATTATGACTAAATTCATAAGTACTTCTTCAATTTCAATTTATGTAACACTATTTGATCGGGAATCAAATTATCGTCAGATATAGTAGAGCATTTTTTAACGGACTGAAACATAAAGTGTGAAACATATATTGACATAAATAGAATATTAAAATTACACATTATTCCGTAAATACAAGCCCTAAATAACAAGCTGTAAGCAGAAATAAAATGTGCCAACCACGCCAAATAGGAGACCAAATAGCAGAGCAGTAGGTTTTATGAAGAACAAAAGGAAGGGGGAAAAAAAAGAACAAAAATGATCAAGAGATTTGACTGTGGGTTGTGGGCTTTTATAAAGTGATAAGGAAATGAAAAGCCATACAAAATATGTCAAAGGAAGTTCAAACGTCTAAAAAAGCTACTTTGACTCTCGAAAAAAGAAATGTGACAAGTAATTTGGGACGGAGGAAGTATTCAACTTTAAAAGAGCTACTTGTAAATATTACTCCTTTAATATTTGGAAGAAATTAACAAATAGCTATTTTTGGATCACTAATTAAGTTTAGACAGTTTTTTTTTTTAAAAAAAGAAGCTATTTAGTGTTTAGATACTTCTTAACGTAAAACTAAAATATCCTTTGAGGACAACTTTTATTGGAGTTTGAACTCTATGGATTGTTGAATAGTGTGAAAGGTAGTATCAGCCCTCCTTGGAATCTAAGATATGACATTTATGAGATTAAGGAAACGAGCAGCAACTTTGAGGTCTTCCATATAGTTCACTGCTACACGGAAGCTAATAAAGTTGCCGATGCTTTAGCTAATGAAGGAACAGATGGAAATACTCACAGATGGATTTTCAATACTAATGAACTGCCTGTGCAAGCCAGAGGACTCCTTATTATGGACAAAACAAAGTGTGCTGCACTCTAACCAGTGGCGAAGCTAGAAAATTGCTAAGAGTATTCAAAACATTAGTATATATAAAAAGTGTTTTTGACCTATATACACAATATTATTTTCTATATGCACATTATAATTTTCTGACTAAGGGTGTTCGAGTGATCACCCTTAGATAAATGTAGCTGCGCCACCGACTCTAACCACAAGTTAAAATACTTGCCTGCATCCATCAAATTGCAACCTAAATGGAAATGCATAGTGGCAAGCAAAATATATTCACTAAATTGCAATAGAATTGTGAGTTACAGGCAAAGTCAAGGGTTCACAATTAGGAAAAAAAAGGGAAAACTACACAACACGACATATAGGCATACTTAAGACCTTAATTAGCCAACATAGCCTAAGTTTGTATTAGTTACAAATTATATCCAAATAGCAATACTTTGGAAAACTCTCTCCTCCCTCTCTCTTATTCTGCTCACCTCTCTCCCTCTCTCTCGCTGCCTCTGCCTCCCTTTCTCTCACTACCTCTGCTCGCCTCTCTCCCCCTCCCCCTCTCTCTCGCTGCCTCCCCCCCCCTCTCTCTCGCTGCCCCTCTCTCTCTCTCTCTCTCTCTCTCTCTCTCTCTCTCTCTCTCTCTCTCTCTCTCTCTCTCTCTCTCTCTCTCTTTCTCTCTCTTTCTAGGAACAAAAGAAAAAAAAGAGGTTTGTATTGTATTCGTGGATACATTTGTTGCTTTATGTATTTTTTATGCTTGTTTTTTGTATTCGTTAATCCAAATTGTATTTGGTGATACAACTTGCATCATTCAAATACAAAAGATATATTTTGTATACAATTGTATTTGTTTATAGACTTGTATTTGTTGATATGAATTGCGCACTTATATTTGTTGATATGAATTGTATTCGTTGATACAACTTGAACAATCCAAATACAAATGATATAAACGATACATTTATATTTGTATATGATAGATAAAAAATACAAATGATGCATATACTTATTTATATACAAATACAACTGATAAATTTGATACATTTGAAGGAGAGATAGAGATGTGAAAATACAAAATGCAAGAGGAATACAATAATTAATTAGCTATGGTATTTGTATTTTATATTAAATACAGTAAATTGCATACAGTTGATACAGCAGGTACCAGCGAAAATGAATACAGCGGGCTACAGATTGTAATTATTGAAAGTGTTGCTATGTTAACCTATTTTCGCCTATAGTTAGGCTATTTCTGAAAGTTTTCCAAAAGAAAAAGGACAAAAAAATGATTTTGTACCAGCAAGTCTGTTGGGCTATGGCCCATGTTCCAGCCAAAGGCCCATGGCCTAATCCTATTCTCTTTTGGTTTCCAATCCTATTTGAAATAGGAGTTGGATGTGTATTCCTATTTGGAGTTGGATTACTAATCCTATTTGGAGTTGATTTTGGATTATGGAAAAAAGCACCACTCATCATTTATAAATAGGACTACTTGAGAGAATTATTTAAGGCTCATTGGTATTTGTCTTTGAAATACAATAGCACATAAGAGAGGTTTTTTAGAGAGCTTTCACTAAGAGAGAAGAGAGAAAAAAAGGGAGAATTTTGCTGCAGTCTTTGCTCTCCGACCAGTCACCTTCAAATTGTGTTTGTCAGTTCGTTCACCGTTAGATCGGGCTGAAATTTTAACTAAGTGTTTCTAACATCTTGTTTTTGGTTTTAACGGTGGACATCGGATTTGAAGGTCAGCAACATCCCTTTTTAGTCCCGAACAGAAGCTCTATTTCGGGTGATTTCTCTTGATTTAGTTTGTTGGTGTAGCTATTATTTCTCCGTGTTTGACACTTGTTGTGTAGCCATTGTTGGAGAATATTTGTAACCCACTTATTGTTATAGTGGAGCTATATGCGTCTTTGTGATCCCGTGGTTGTTATCTTCGATTTGAAGGATTTTTTCATGTTAACTTTGGTGTTCTTTATTTTCTCTGTTTTCGGGTTTATCGCTTTTCGTCGCAACAAGTGGTATCAGAGCCCTGGTTAGGTATCAAGGATTTCTGATGGAGGCGAATATGAGCAAGATGGTATGCTTAAATGGGAGTAATTACAATAAATGGAAAAGCAAGATGAAAGATCTACTCTTTATGAAGAAGATGCATCTTCCCATTTTCACTGCTCATAAACCCGAGTCTACGACTGATGAGAATTGGGATTTTGAGCACCAACAAGTATGTGGATATATTAGACAATGGGTTGAAGACAATGTTCGCAATCATATTGTGAATGAGACACATGCTAGAACATTGTGAGAAAAGTTGGAGACACTTTACGCTTCAAAAACTGGCAATAACAAGTTGTTCCTTCTAAAGCAATTGATGACTTTTAAATACAAGGAGAGCAGTCCTATTCTTGAACATATCAATGATTTTCAAGGTGTCCTTGATCAGCTGTCTGGAATGAGTGTTAATTTTGACGATGAGATACAAGGACTTTGACTTCTTAATACTCTACCAGATTCTTGGGAAACTCTTCGTATTTCTTTAACAAACTCAGCTCCTGGTGGCAAGGTGACTATGGAATATTCCAAGAGTGGTGTGTTGAATGAAGAAGTAAGGAGAAAATCTCAAGGCTCATCCTCACATTCAGATGTTCTGTTTACAAAAGAACGGGGGAGAGATAAAACAATAAATTTGAGAAATAGAGGTAAGAGCATAAGCAAGTCAAGGTCATGGTATCAGAATCATTCATGTTATCATTGTGGAGAGAAAGGACAGATTAAGAGGTTCTGCAACAAGCTGAAGCAAGAAATTAGAGAAGGAAAGAAAAAAGAAAATAGCGAAAATAATGTCGTAGCTGCTGTCCGAGAGGATCTTCTCTTTGCTTCTGATAAAAACGTCATTAATTTTGTATCCCAAGATACAAGTTGGATAGTAGATTCTGGAGCTACATCTCATGTCACACCAAGGAAAGACTTATTTTCATCTTATACTCCTGTTAGTTGTGGAGTGTTGAAGATGGGCAATGCTGGTGAAGTTAAGGTGTTTGGTGTTCGCAAAGTTTGTTTGAAGACTAGTATTGGTACAACGTTAGTTCTTCAAAATGTGAAGTATCCTCCAAACATTCCTTTGAATTTGATCTCTGTAGGACAACTGGATGATGACGGCTACCATAATGACTTGTTTAATGGCCAATGAAAGCTCACCAAAGGCTCATTAGTTGTAGCTCGAGGAAGAAAGAATTCTAATTTATATGTGACACAAGGTTCTATCCTTAGTGACTCTGTAAATCTAGTAGAAAGTGACGCTTCATCATAATTGTGGCACAAGAGGTTAAGTCATATGAGCGAGAGGGGTATTGCATGTTTGGCTAAGAAGAATTAGCTTGCTGGTGTGAAACAAGCAAAGGTGAAAAGAAGTGTTCACTACTTAGCCGGAAAACAAAAGAGAGTTTCTTTTCACAGTCATCCCCCTTCAAGAAAGGCTGAATTGTTAGAGCTAGTACACTCTGATTTGTGTGGTCCTTTTAAAGTAAAGTCAAAAGGTGGTGCACTTTACTTTGCTACTTTCATTTATGATCATTCTCGCAAGCTCTGGGTATATCCTTTAAACTCCAAAGATCAAGTACTTGATATTTTTAAGAAATTTCAAGGCTTATGTGAGAGACAAATGGGAAAGAAATTAAAATATATTCGCACTGATAATGGAGGTAAATATATTGGCCCCTTTGATAACTATTGGAAAATGCAAGGAATTCGCCATCAGAAAACTCCACCCAAGATGCCTCAATTGAATGGCTTGGCAGAGAGGATGAATAGAACTATAGTTGAGAGAGTTAGATGTGTGCTTTCAGATGCTAAACTTCTGAATTTATTTTGGGCAGAAGCACTTAACACTGTTGCTTATGTTATCAATTTGTCTCCTGCGGTTGCTTTGGATGGTGATGTTCCAAATAGAGTTTGGTTTGCTAAGGATATTTCCTATGATCATTTGAAAGTCTTTGGGTGTAAAGCTTGTGTGCATGTTCCAAAAGATGAGAGCTCGAAACTGGATGTTAAAACTAAGCAGTGCATCTTCATTGGGTATGGTCAAGATGAGTTTGGATATCGATTTTATGATCCGATTGATAATAAGCTTATTAGAATTCGTGATGCAGTATTCTTTTAAGACCAAACAATTGAAGATATTGACAAGACTGAGAAAATAGATTCTCAGAATAATGAAAGCTTAGTCGATGTTGATCCAATTCCTATTACTGGTTCATTTATTGCACATGAAGGAACCCAAAATAATAATGTAGACGGTGAGCAAGATCAAAATGATAATCAGGGTGTAGAACATATAAATGCTCCTATTAATGATGTTGTGGTTGATCAACAATCAGTTGCTACTTTGGATGCTCCTAAAACCTCTAATAGAAGATCTACTAGGGAGAAGCAAAAATCAACACGTTATTCTCCTAATGAGTATGTACTTTTGACTGACATGAGAGAACCTAGAGATTATGATGAAGCCATGCAAGATACTCATAGAGATCAGTGGGTAGAAGCTATGGAAGATGAGATGAAGTCACTCCATGAGAATGACACATATGAGTTAGTACAATTACCGAAAGGTAAAAGAGCTTATCGAATAAATGGATCTTCAGAGTAAAGCAAGACCAACATACCTCTGCGCCTAGGTATAAGGCGAGGTTAGTTGTCAAAGGTTTTGGCTAGAGAAAGGGTGTTGATTTTAATGAAAGTTTTTCTCCTGTTGTAAAAATGTCTTTTATTCGTATGGTTCTAGGCTTAGCCGTAAGTCTAGATTTAGAGGTTGAGCAGATGGATGTCAAAACTGCTTTTCTTTATGGAGCAGCCTGAAGGTTTCGTGGTTAAAGGAAAAAAATTATGTCTGCAAATTGAGAAAGAGATTGTATGGCTTGAAACAAGCTCCAAGGCAGTGGTACTTAACGTTTAAATCTGTCATTGAAGATCAAGGATACAAGAAAACCTCTTCAGATCATTGTGTATTCTTTCAGAAGTTCTTCGATAATGATTTTATTATCTTATTACTTTATGTGGATGATATATTGATTATTGGCAGAAATAAATCTAGGATTGAAGTCCTTAAGAAAGAGTTGAGCAAATCACTTGCGATGAAGGACTTGGGGCCGTCAAGGAAAATTTAGGCATACAAATACATAGAGACAGAAATAAAAAGGAGTTATCATTCTCCCAGAAGCAGTACATAGAGAAGGTATTGAAGAGGTTCAATATGACATATGCAAAAGTGGTTAGTACTCTTGCTAAACATTTTAAATTGAGTACGATTCAGAGTCCATCTACCAATGAAAAGAAGAAGAAGATGTCTTGTATTCCCTACCCCTCGACAGTTGGTAGTTTGATGTATGTTATGATTTGCACCAGACCAGATATTGCACATGTTATTGGTATCGTTAGTAGATTTCTTTCTAATCCTGGAAAGAAATAGTGGGATGCGATAAAATAGATACTAAGATACTTGAAGGGTACTGCACATATGGAGTTGTGCTTTGGTAACGGCAAGCGTGGACTTGTTTGTTACACAGACTCTGATTTGGGAGGAAATCTTGATAATTCAAGATCTACTTTCGGCTATTTGATCACTTTTGCGAGGGAGCTATTTCTTGGCAGTCTAGACTACAGAAGTGCATAGCTCTATCCACCACAAAAGCCGAATATATCGCTATCACTGAAGGTGCCAAAAAAATGCTTTGGATGAAGGAATTTATGAAAGATCTTGACTTTGAGTAGTCAAGGTTTATCTTATTTTGTGATAATCAGAGTGCTATTTATCTCACCAAGCAATCCATTTTTCATTCTAAGTCCAAGCATATTAGTAGAAAGTATCATTGGATTAGTGATGTGCCGCCATTCTACGGCACTTTCGACGCCTCTAAACTAAGAACAATCGTACGTTTTCAAGCAACCATCGTCGTTTTTGATGTTTTATGTTATGTTTTCAGGAAAGGAAGACAAACATGGAAACAGATGGAAATACGAGCAAAACGACGTTCTGGATAAGAGTGACGGCCTGAGTGACTGTCCGTCAAGCTGGTGACGGTCCGTCAAGCCCAAACCGTCACCCTGAGGCAGCACCACTGCCTAGTGGTGACAGCCACCATGACGGTCCGTCAAGGTGGTGACGGTCCATCACCCAATCCGTCAAGTTGAGACAGTGCGCGACGCGGATTCCAAACGTTTTTGGGTTTACTCCTAGACTCCTATAAATACCCTATGTTAGGTTTATTTTATTATACATTACAAGTTAATTACAAATTATTCACCCAATAGTTTTAGGAGAATTTTAGTCGACTTTTTGAGAGCAACAACACGTTTTCTTGATCTTGAAATCGTGTTCTTGAATCGTTCTTGGGATCTTGGTTTTCTTGCTCTTGGATAATTGAAGATTGTTTTCATTATATTGTAAGAATCTTTTCCTCTTTATTATGAATACGACTCTCTTCTCTCTTCTTAATAGCATGATTAACTAAACTTCCCACACCTAGGGTTGTGGGAGCCATGGCAAAAGTAGCGATATAGATTCCGGGTAGCGTTGGGTTCAATATATATTGTCACATTGTTAATCATTCATTATTTAACGTTTTCTAGTGGTTGCAAACATTAGAACATGCCTAGGTTTAAATTTGCTTGAGTAAAGAGATTAAAACCGGGAAATTTGGTTAACTACGAGGATTCGAGACTACCAACTCTTGTCTTATGATTAATGCTGTAACTAGATTAATCTACTTGATGTTTAGGATTGAAATATAAAAGCTAACCTTTTCAAGTTTGAGAGAATTGAAAAGGAAATTCGTCTATTTGGTTGAGAAACGTTTAGATGATATCATTAATTCAATCACATCGTGACATACATATAAAAAGAACCCGGTTAAGCTTAGAATCGACATTGTTACCATCGCCATGGTAAACACTTCCCTAGTTCTCGCTCATATTGATTTCACTCGTATGTTATTATTTGCTTTTGTTCACGTTTTGATCACGCAAACCCCCCTATTTACCAGAAAATATTGATTACTAGTCATCTACTTCACTAACGACTTAATTCGCACCTTATTCCCTGTGGGATCGACCCCAACCTCTGTTGGGTTCTATATTTGCCAACGACCGCTTACGCTTCTTAATTTGAGGTGTAGTTTGGGCTTTATCAAATTTTGGCGCCGTTGCCGGGGAATACGGTTGTTTATTAAGTCTTGTGTGTTTATTTGACTCTTAGTCATATTTCTTGCTTTTATTTTTATTTGTTGTTTTTGTTTTTACAGGGTACACAGTTGTGCATGCCAAGTACCCGAGGCTCGGGTGAACCAATATTACCCTACGACCCCGAGCTTGCAAGAACAATAAGGCGAAACATGAATGAGCAACAACAAGAGGCAGCGAGACTCGCTGCAGCTCAGCAAGCCCAACAACGTGTGAATGCTGGTGGTCTTGAGGTCGACATAGAGTTGAATGATGAGGAGGTCGACATAGATGGAGTTGGTGCCACGGGCGCTATTGCGTTTCCCCCGCTAGCACCCGGAACCAAGTTCAACATCACTAGCACAATGATTCAGCTGTTGAATTTGAGAGGAGTGTTCCGTGGTGTTGCTGGTGATGATCCAAACCGGCACCTGATGAATTTTGTGGGTATATGTAAGTCGTTCGAATTGCCTGGAGTAAGTCAGACAGCGATCAGGCTCAGGTTGTTTCCGTTGTCTCTGTCTGATGAGGCAGCGTTATGGTTGACAGAACTGACCCCCGACTCTATCGCAACTTGGGGAGAGTTGAAAGGAGCTTTCCTAGAAAGGTTCTTTCCTCCCTCTAGGATGATACAGTTGAGGGATGAGATTAGCAATTTCAGGCAACAACCTCACGAAGCTTTACATGAGACTTGGTTACGGTTCAAGAAGAAGCTGACACAATGCCCGAACCATCAGCTTACCGACAACCTTTTGATGCAGACATTCTACAGGGCACTGAATTTGGCTACTAAGCCGATATTGGACAACGCAGCAGGTGGAGCATTCATGGGTCTCACTTTTGTTGAGGCCACAACTACTTTGGACAGGCTCACCAAAACCAACAGGGCCTGGCATACACGGGATTCAGAGGTAGCAGCTAGCACTTATGCAGTTGGTGTGTCAGCAGAGCAGCGCAGGAAAGAGGAAGAACGGGACCATGACATGGCCCATCTAAAAACGCAAATTGACCTGCTGACCAAGCATTTGATGTCAGGGGGTATTGAGAAGGTGAAAGCTGTGGGTTCCCAAGGTAGAGCAGCAGAGTTTGAATCTGATGAGGAGGCGAATTATTTGGGTGGTTTCCAGGCCAACGGCCAAGGAAACCAAGGTCGGAACTATCAGAAGGACAACTACTATGAAAAAGCTGGCTACAGAGATCGCGACCAAGGAAACTGGAGGAATAACACTGATAGAGGTGGGTTGTATGTACCACATGGTAATCGGGATAGAGCTAGCACCGAGACAGGGACGTCTAAATTGGAGAACATGATGGCGAAGATGCTGCTAAAGGTGGAATCTACTGACTCCGCGGTAAAGCAGATGAGGACCGAACTATCAACAATGAGTCAGGTAGTGGATTCACATTCCACCTCGATCAAGCAATTAGAGCAACAAGTGGGTCAGATCTCGGTGGCTCTAAATCAAAGGAAGACAGGGACCCTGCCGAGTGACACTATTCAAAACCCGAGGAATGACGCGAGCTGTATGGCGATCACTACAAGAAGCGGTAGAATATTACCGGAATCACATCCGGTAATTCAGACTCAGGATAGTGAGATCGCGGATGACAAGGCGGTAGAGGAGGCGACTCAAAGACCCGCGGATGAAAGCAAGGAAGCTGAAAAACTTCCAACTATGATGCCTCGGCCACCGCCTCCGTTTCCGCAACGTTTGAAGAAGAAAGTGGAAGATGGCAAGTTCCTGAATTTCATGACCATGCTCAAGCAGATATCAATAAACATCCCACTGGTAGAAGCGCTTGAACAAATGCCCGGATATGCCAAGTTCATGAAGGACTTGATTACCAAGAAAAGGTCAGTAAGCGTGGAACCAGAAGATAACCTCCACCACTACAGTGCTATTTCCTCAAGATCGTTAGTGGACAAGAAGGAAGATCCAGGTGCTTTTACTGTTCCCTGTACTATCGGGAAGCTCAACTTCGGAAAAGCATTATGTGATCTTGGTGCTAGCATCAACTTGATGCCACTAGCAATCTATAAATAATTGGGTTTGGGAGCTCCCAAACCAACGACCATGAGGGTGCTAATGGTTGACCGTTCAGTGAAGCGACCGGTGGGAATATTGTCTGATGTGCTGGTAAAAGTTGGTAAGCTTATATTCCCAGCTGACTTTGTGATCTTGGATTGCGAAGTGGACTTTGAAGTCCCCATAATCTTGGGACGACCATTGCTGGCCACTGCGAGAGTATTGGTTGACATGGAGAGAAACGAACTGACATTCAGGTTAAACAATGAATTTGTCAAGTTCGATGTGTGTAAATTGATGAAGCAACCAAGAGACATGCGAGTGGTCGCAGTCATAGATGTGGTTGAGGAAGCCCCTGCGGAGTTGCATATTGAGGAGAAGGGTCTTGTCGAGACCCTAGCTGTTACAAGAAAGAGGTTGCGATTGCAAGAAGGGAAACAGGTCGAGAAAAGCGGTGAAAACAAATCAAGAAAGAGAAAACACCGTAAGAAAATCAGCAAAGAAAGAGTAAAGAAGTTTCCGCGACTGGCTGCGGAGCCGATAAAAGAGAAAGTTGGAGCTCAACGAGATGGGGTAGCTGGCACCTATTCCATCAATTTCGCCTGCTTTGGAGACCCTGGCGGTCTCCAACACCATGCCAAACTCTGAGCCCCATGAACTTCACAGGTATTCCTTTCTCTCACAGTTTTAGTTTTCACATGTATGCATTGGGGACAATGCATGAGTCTAAGTTGAGGGTGTTGGGTTACCTGTGAGTCTTTCACCACCTAGGGTTTTTGTTGCCGTGTTTCTTTTCCCTCCGGTGTGCTATCTAGTAGAACCGGCATGTTTAGGTTGTCGTTTAAAATTTTAGTTTTTTTTTAATGTCTATAGCAAGCATGGCATTGTTGGTTGGAAAATATACCAAAAGGATCCCCCTCTGAAAAAGTTGATTTTGTACTTATGTTTGAAACGATTGACTGTCTGGATCCTTGGATGTCATTGTGTGGTTATGATTGGAATAAGTATGTTAAGCCGAGTTGTTGTCTTGATAGTTGGTAGTGGTATGGTTTCTTGGTGCCAAGTGTGTGTGAGCGTATTGTTATAAATTCTTACTCTGTGCATGCATCTAGAACTTGCCCGGTCTATTTTGTTAAAGTTTGAAGTTGGTTGCTTAGGAAAGGATCACAGACCCTTTTTGTGTGCAGTCCACTTAGCCTATAAGACCTACCAAATGTAAATAATCCCTGTTGATCCCTGTTTGAGCCATAATTGACCCTGTTCTTTCAATAACCAGTCACCGTTCCTTGTTTAACTTTGAATCACTATTTTGGCCCTGGTCCTTCCTTGGACATCGTGCACCTCAACCCAGGCAATCAGCCTAAGTTGAGGGTGGCTACTATAGAGGTTAATGATAAGAAAAATAAGATGGAAAAGATTGGTTGTGAATAGAATGAAAATTCCGGGTGTGTGTCTAAGAGAAAGATAAAGAAACGAAGAAAAACAAAAAAAAGGAGATGAAAAAGAACGAAAAAGAAATAAAAAGAAGTGGCTGCACCTGTAGCTAGAAAGAAGGGAATAAGGAGGTGAATAAGGATGGGCAAAGTAAAGTTATGTGGAAATAATAGGTCGGTGAATCCAAGGAGGGTTTAGTCACTATTCCCCAAACGTATCCTACCTGCACCCGAAGCCGTATTACAAGCCAAAACAAGTCCTGTAGTGATCCTGAATGGCTTTCTGAAGAACTGAAATAGAATAGTAAGGGCAAGCCTATGGCATTGCATGTGCATTGTTTGAGAACGTTTTGAGTGAGAGCGTCTTACCTAGTCCTAAATGTTGTGTGTGGGACTTCTTTGTGGTGAGGGCACCAAGATTTCTGTATTATCTATTGACTGTTAGGATAGCTGTGCATGTGTATGCATAATATTCTATCATATCGGAATGACATGCTTGGATCCTTGCAAGTTAACGTTTCATACATTTGTGTGCTACTAGGGTGGCTTGATTTAAGAATTAATGAACTATCGAATGACCATGAGTTGCTAGAGACACGAGTTTGGTTTCTTAGTTGAGTCGTATTATTGTTTTTGTGTCATGTTGCTTGAGGACAAGCGAACGTTTTAAGTTGAGGGTGTTGATGTGCCGCCATTCTACGGCACTTTCGACGCCTCTAAACCAAGAACAATCGTACGTTTTCAAGCAACCGTCATCGTTTTTGATGTTTTATGTTATGTTTTCAGTAAAGGCAGACAAACATGGAAACGGAAGGAAATACGAGCAAAACGACGTTCTGGATAAGAGTGACGGCCTGAGTGACGGTCCGTCAAGCTGGTGACGGTCCGTCAAGCCCAAACTGTCACCCTGAGGCAGCACCACTGCCTAGTGGTGACGGCCACCATGACGGTCCGTCAAGGTGGTGACGGTCCATCACCCAATCTGTCAAGTTGAGACAGTGCGCGACGCGGATTCCGAACGTTTTTGGGTTTACTCCTAGACTCCTATAAATACCCTATGTTAGGTTTATTTTATTATACATTACAAGTTAATTACAAATTATTCACCCAATAGTTTTAGGAGAATTTTAGTCGACTTTTTGAGAGCAACAACACGTTTTCTTGATCTTGAAATCGTGTTCTTGAATCGTTCTTGGGATCTTGGTTTTCTTGCTCTTGGATAATTGAAGATTGTTTTCATTATATTGTAAGAATCTTTTCCTCTTTATTATGAATAGGACTCTCTTCTCTCTTCTTAATAGCATGATTAACTAAACTTCCCACAACTAGGGTTGTGGGAGCCATGGCTAAAGTAGCGATATAGATTCCGGGTAGCGTTGGGTTCAATATATGTTGTCACATTGTTAATCATTCATTATTTAACGTTTTCTAGTGGTTGCAAATATTAGAACATGCCTAGGTTTAAATTTGCTTGAGTAAAGAG
Source organism: Jaltomata sinuosa (assembly GCA_003996215.1). NCBI lineage: Eukaryota > Viridiplantae > Streptophyta > Magnoliopsida > Solanales > Solanaceae > Jaltomata > Jaltomata sinuosa. The sequence continues at coordinate 570,503 of QJPP01007285.1, forward strand.
ATTAAAACCGGGAAATTTGGTTAACTACGAGGATTCGAGACTACCAACTCTCGTCTTATGATTAATGTTGTAACTAGATTAATCTACTTGATGTTTAGGATTGAAATATAAAAGCTAACCTTTTCAAGTTCGAGAGAATTGAAAAGGAAATTTGTCTATTTGGTTGAGAAACGTTTAGATGATATCATTAATTCAATCACATCGTGACATACATATAAAAAGAACCCGGTTAAGCTTAGAATCGATATTGTTACCATCGCCATGGTAAACACTTCCCTAGTTCTCTCTCATATTGATTTCACTCGTACGTTATTATTTGCTTTTGTTCACGTTTTGATCACGCAAACCCCCCCTATTTACCGGAAAATATTGATTACTAGTCATCTACTTCACTAACGACTTAATTCGCACCTTATTCCCTGTGGGATCGACCCCAACCTCTGTTGGGTTCTATATTTGCCGACGACCGCTTACGCTTCTTAATTTGAGGTGTAGTTTGGGCGTTATCAATTAGAACAGCCGTGGAAGAGAAATTATTTGAGGTTGAGAAGATACACACTGATGAAAATCCTTCAGATATGCTAACAAAAGTGGTAATTGCAGACAAGCATGAGTTTTGTAGAACTTCGACAGGCATGAAGCCTGTCGAGAGTTCCTCCACTTGAAGATTCATTTGGCCCCTTGGCTGGAGGGGGAGTTTGTTAGGCTATGGCCCATGTTCCAGTCAAAGGCCCATGGCCTAATCCTATTCTCTTTTGGTTTCCAATCCTATTTGAAATAGAAGTTGGATGTGTATTCCTATTTGGAGTTGGATTACTAATCTTATTTGGAGTTGATTTTGGATTATGGAAAAAAGCACCACTCATCATTTATAAATAGGACTACTTGAGAGAATTATTTAAGGCTCATTGGTATTTGTCTTTGAAATACAATAGCACATAAGAGAGGTTTTTTAGAGAGCTTTCACCAAGAGAGAAGAGAGAAAAAAAAGGGAGAATTTTGCTGCAGTCTTTGCTCTCCGACCAGTCACTTTCAAATTGTGTTTTTCAGTTTGTTCACCATTGTATCGGGCTAAAATTTTCACTATGTTTCTAACATCTTGGTGTTTAGTTTGAACGGTGGAGATCAGCTTTGAAGGACAGCAATATCCCTTTGTAGTCCCGAACAGAAGCTTTGTTTTTAGTAATTTCTCTTGATTTAGTTTGTTGGTGTAGCTATTATTTCTCCGTGTTTGGCAATTGTTGTGTAGACATTGTTGGAGAATATTTGTAACTTTCTTATTGTTATAGTGAAGCTATTTGGGTCTTTGTGATTTCGTGGTTGTTACCTTCGATTTGAAGGATTTTTCCACGTTAACTTTGGTGTTCTTTATTTTCTCTGTTTTTGGGTTAATCGCTTTCCATCGCAACAAAGTCAACTAATTCCAGAAAATGTCTTCCTCCATACCTAACACACCCTTAAGGGTTTATGCCCGATTGATTGAGCGTCTTACAGCCCGTCATGCAATCTAGCAAAGCAAACGCAGAAGCAGCCGCACGAAGGAAAGGGCCTTCGCCACTTGATTCGTATGTAGGGGAACTCATGCGTGCAGTTCTTGGTGGGGGAGAGCTAGTGTAACACCCCAAACTTTCAAGCTAGGATTTCCAATTATTTTTTGGGTGTAATTAGACTTAAACTCGGAAGATTTCATTGTAACTAGGTGGTATTGTTAAGCACTATGTGTGGGGAGAGCTTTGGATGTGAATTAAGGTTTTAAGGAACCCCTAGCACAAGTTAAAATGAAAGCTTCTCTACCGGCTGAGTTTTCGTATAACCTTCTAACTAGGGTCAACTTAAAACGATCATAACTCCTGGAATATAACGTGTTAGGTGGTGTATTACCCACCAAATTAAAGGTCTTCGAATCTTCTTTCCAACGCCACTGACCGCGCATTAATTCGAGTCTGGAGTAAAAAGTTATGACCAGTTTACCAAGAAGACATCTGTCTGACCAGAAGTCCGGCGAATTTTGAGAGTTAAAACGGAAGAGAAAATGGTCCATTTTCTGGGAAAAAGGTCAATTTTCCCAACCGTTCTAGGAACAAAAACTCAAAAAAATCATTGAGTTAAAATGCTTAAGAAAAGGATCCGTTTGTGGCCAAAATGGACCATTTTGGCGACCATTTTGGATGCGTTTTTCCTTCCTAAACCAATTTGGATTTTAATTGAAATTTCCTATAAATAGGACTCCTAGGATATTGTTATGGGAATTATTTCTTTTAAATTATTTTAAGGGCATTTTGGTACTTTATCCAAGATCCATCCCCCACCCATTCAAAATATCTCTAAACCTCCTAAGGCACGAATTAAGTTCAGAAAAGTGCATTACTCTTCTCCTCAAGGTTCCTAGAAGCAAGAGCGCTTAGGGTTCATAGTTCAAAGGCAAAACTCAAGGCTTTCTTCAAGGTTTCTTCCTCAAACTCTAAGATCAAGGTATGTAAAGTAAATTCTTCAGTGTGGGAATCATGTTCTCCCCACAACCAAGTTCAATTTTAGTTTCAATCCACGAATCAAGTTAGGGTTTTTGAGAAGTCAAGATCCTTAAGTTTAATTCCTTATCTCTTGATACAAATCTTTGAATATTCCATGCTTATTATCATAAATTCTATGAATTTGGATTCTCTTCTCTAGATTGATTTCTAGTTCATGTCTATTAAATTTTCCAAGAATCATTGTGAATTTCCTCTTATGAATTTGAAAGTCTATTTGATGTTTTAAAGGATTATTTACGTTTTTCTGAAAGTTTGTTTAAAAGTTACAAGTTTAAGTTCATGAAAAATTTACAAAAAATCTTTATGTTATTATCATGTATTGAAAAGAGAAAAAGGTTATTGTATCTTGAAAGTTAAAGAAAGTTAAAAGGATTTAGAGCCACGGATCACAAAGATAAATATGTTCATGATACGATATTTTGAATCAAGTATGATTTTTCAGAAAGTGTTTTAAGACTTATATTATGAGCATATAGTATATTTTTGGGAGAACTATTTAGCACCTTAGAAGGGTATGGGTTTAGACAACACATGCCCCAAAACTACGTTGCCACCGTAGGATAGGATCGTCCGCAAATAGGGCGACTTCTCTATTATTTATAGTCTTCGGGCTCAGCTTTGAGATCAACAGATTGTGTTTTTTCGAGCTCAGCTTTGGGATCCCCAGATTGTGTTTCATCTTATACCCCGACAAGGTATAAGATGGCTCTGTCAATGAGTACAAGTCATTGGGTTTTGGCAACGTGGACAAGACGTTGTACTCCATGTTGCTCACATATTTTATGTCGGTTAAGAGAAACTCTCCAAAGAGAAAACTTACTTATTTTGAGAAAACATATGATTGGCCGAGGCCACCAGTTTAAAGGAAGTTTTATGAAGCATTGTTTTCAAGTTTTGTCCAGACTTCAGTTATTCAGTTTTCAGTTTCAGTTTTAGTTTTTAAAAAATGTTTTAAGAAAGTTTTATGTATATTACTTTAAGTTTTAACATTCAGGTTAGTCATTCTTCTTTTCAGTTATGTAGCTCTGTCTATGGTTATATTATTCATGTCTCAGTCTTTCAGCTTTATCAGTCCAGATATCAGTATTGGTCACTTTACTGCTTTACATACCAGTACATTCAAAGTACTGATGCCTCTTTTTGGCGCTACATCATTGGACGATGTAGCCCCCAACTTTCAGAAATGCAGGTTTCAGAGTAGACTCTTCAGTAGGCTATGCCATTAGCTTGAGTGAATTCTCATTATTCTCGAGGACTTAGCAGTATTTCAGTCATCAACTTGTTTTGTTACATAAAGGTAGTTATACTCAGAATGTAGTAGAGGCTTCATAGACAGAGTCAAGTCAAGTCAGTTGTAACCAGTTGTTAAACATTTATTCTTTTCAATTAATAAAAGTTTATATTATTTTATTTCATCTTGTTTACAAAAGTTAGCCCATGTTTCCAGCTTCCGCAATTTTTATTAAAAAGTTCAGTTTTATTAGTTGTATGCCAGACCAAGTAGTTCTCTTGGGCCATACGTGGTTTTGGGTGCCGATTACGTCCAGGGTGTAGGCTCGGAGCGTGACAGCTAGTAGGAGTCATCCCATCCCAATTGCGTATATTTGAAGCTCAATACTAGGCTGTCACTGTTCTAGAAGAGGAAGCGTAGCTGGCACATTGAACCATGTCTGTCAACGGTGAAAAAAGCTGGGATGTGAATGCATTGTTGTTTCATAGGGATATTTACCATTATAAACAAGGAGAAAAAATAAATAAAAAATGATCTAGTAGAAGATGAATATGCTCTCTGTGTCCTCAAAGTCAACTGTTCTTCACATGATCATTGATGTAAGTGTCACATTAATTTGCAGCGGAATTAACAGTTGAAATACATAAAGAAAATGAATGATTTGGTAGAAGATGAATATGCTCTTTAATCATCCTCAAAGTCAACTGTCATTATTGTATGATTAGTTAATGTGAATGCATTAGTGTTCACATGTTATTAACAATTTAAATACAAAAAATAAAAGCAGGAAAAAAAGGGGTGTGAAGGAAATTCATATGAGTTTCACATGGGTATAGGGGACAAATTGGTAATGAGTTGACTTGCTTCTACAATGTACTAAGTCGAAATCACTACTAATTCCTTAACACAACCATTTAGGGAACCAAATAGTAGAAAGAAAACCTGAACTTTCAGCTACATTTCCTCTTCATTTAGTTTCACAAACTTGTATAAAAAGAGATGATGTCTTCATTTGTCTCCACGGAACAATTATTATAACCTTTCTCGTTTGGAAAAGCTTGGTCATGAATGGGATTTAGGCTCAAGAAGGAATACGAAGTATCAAATTGAAGTCCTTTATATCAATCTTAAATTCCTAGATATGTTTCTCAGCTTGCAGAGCTTCACAACTCATGAATGCTGGGATGTTACGTATAAAGTCAAGGCTTTTTTTCGTGAAGCTGAAGATGAATTCAAAAGAATCGCCTCGTCTGATGATGTTGATTCCGTGTTCTATAAGTTGCAAAGACAGATTTGGGAGAATAAGTTGGAAATCAGAGCTAAATACTCCTTTCCTGAAGCATCACTACCACTTTCCTCCAACGTTGCTACTCCCGAATTTGTAAGGAGATTCATTGATACCGTTGTAATGAATCTCAGTGATTTATTAGAGATTTGTCATCCTTATTCTTGGTCTCCTTTAGTTCCTTGCTCTAGCAGGCAACAAATGGAAGTATGTAAGGGAGTTGAAGTTATTGAGAAAATTTGTATGCTTTATTTCAGACAGATGCACGGATCCTCAAAGCCAACAAACTTTCTTCACTCATGTTTTTTGTGTCTGGTCATGCAGCAATGATTTCCTGGTTGAGTTTACCAAACGACAATAGGAGCAAAGACATAACTGTGTTCTCAGCTAAAATGAATGCTTCATTTTCCGACCTTCAAATGAGGATTCAGCCAATTCAATCATGTATCCGCAAGATTTATATTGATTTCCTGGAAGCTCTAAAATCAGGATGGCATCCGAATATCCAAGCTGATCATGTTGCTGATTATGAAGCTGGATTTATGGAGACTCTCGTACACCATCTGGAAGAGCTACCCATTACTGGTAAGCACAAAGCGAGAGTTGCTTTCAAGGATCAAATGACAATCCTTCAGGAAATGCTCAACTTCTTGAGAGCCAATCTGATCAATCTATCAATAGAGGCCCTTGAAGATTTTGACACCCTAATTATTGATGAAGGGCTTCGAGTTTACTCATTGTATGACAGCGTGGAGGAAAAGGGAGACATGACTGTTGGGGAGTTAAACCAAGTGCAAGTTCTTGATCTCTCAAGCAATATTTAGAGTATACAAGCACTGATCTACCTTATCACTCGGAAGTCATTTCACTCCAATTTACCTAAGATTGATGGAATGGGATCCATAGATATCATTTTAGACCACCTGAAGGAGTTGCTAAGCCACTATTCAGACTCACTTTCTTCTATAAAGAGCCAACTTCGGACAGTTCCGCAATAACTGGAGCGCTTTCAGAAGCATCACGATGAATTCAAATATTTGCAATGCAGGTGATTTTTAAAGCATATGAGGTGGATCATTTGGTTGTTGGTTGTATAAATAATGACATCCCTGAGTGGTGCCTTGTTCGCTGGATCGGGGACATCATAGAGGAGATTACACTACTCATGAGGGAGGTAACGAAGATTCATGAAAAGAAAGTCTCCGACTTGGTATTGCATAACACCATTGATATTGCAGGTGTTAATACTTCACAATTTGCTCGGATTACAAGCATCGAAGAAGATATGGTGGGCTTTCAGGAGGTGATGGACAAACTAAGACTACAGCTAATCAAAGGATCACCAGAATTGGATGTTATCTCAATTGTTGGAATGGCCGGATTGGGTAAGACAACTCTGGCTAACAAACTATTACTTGATCAGTTAGCTGTCTCTCATTTTGATGTCCGTGCACAATGTTTTGTATCTAAAGTATATACATGCAAGGACTTGTTACTAACCATTCTTTGTGGTGTTAAGAAGGATACAGTTATAAGTGATAAACTCCAGAAAATGAATTAGCAGATAAGCTGCGCAGACTTCTATTGGTTCAGAGGTACCTTATCCTCGTTGATGATGTCTGGGAAACTACTGCATGGGATGATCTAAATCCTTGCTTCTCTGATGCCAATAATGGAAGTAGAATTATCCTGACAACTCGGCTTGGTGATGTTGCCTCCCATGCTAAACTCGCCAGTGATCCTCATTTTCTTCGAGTGTTTACTCCACAAGAAAGTTGAATGTTATTGAAGAATAAGGTGTTCAATAAAAAAAAATTATCCCCTTGTCTTAGAAGATGTTGGCCAAAAGATAGCACAGAAGTGTGGAGGGCTACCTCTTTCAGTTGTCCTATTATCAGGTATTCTCAAAACAATGGAGAAGGAAAAACGTTATTGGGAACAAGTTGCAATAAATTTAGGCCCACACATCCAAGCTAAGTCAGAGGATATAATAAATCTTAGTTACCAAGATTTACCGTTTCATTTGAAATCTTGCTTTTTGTATTTAGGAAAATTTTTGGAGGACGAAGAGATACAGGTTTCAAAGTTAACATGGTTGTGGACAGCAGAAGGTTTGTTAGAAACTCATACAGAGATGCTTTCTGAGGATATAGCAGAATATTACTTAAAAAACCTTTTTGGAAGAAACCTCGTGATGGTTTCCAAGAGAAGTTCTGATGGTAAGACCAAGACATGTCGCATTCATGACTTGTTGCTTGATTTTTGTAAAAATATAGCCAAGGTGGAAAACTTTCTACAATGCATAAAAGGGTAATACAATCTAATATTTTAATTCGTTGAATCAATTTTATCTTTTATACGTATTCTGATCATACCAATTTTTCTATTAATACGGACAATGATATGTATCCTTCTTCTATTTCCTATCAGAAGCATAGCATTCCACGACGCTTATGCCTTTACTTTCAAGGTGATAATCTTGCAGAATAGAGTTCGGTTTGTGCAGATGTACAATCTTTCCACTTGATGAAGGGTAGAGAAATTGGTTTATGTTCAATAGGCCATGCATCACACACTTTTAACAGCTTCAAGTTTTTGCGGGTGCTAGATTTAGAATTCACTGTAATTGATTCTTTCCCAGAAGCATTAACCCGCTTGAATATGTTGCTGTTAAGGTTGCTGAAGATTTTTCATTATCATTCTCGATCAATCTTTGGAACCTTGAAACTTTAATAGTTAAAGGACTTGGAGGACGAGTAACTTTACCAGACACCCTCTGGAAGATGGTCAAGTTGCGCCATTTACACATATACAACCGCGTTGTTTTCAATATAAACAATGCTCTCCAGAAAATGGATGGCTTGAGAACTCTTTCCTCAGCATGGTTTTCTTGTGCGGAGGCCACGAACAGGGTCTTCGCAATGATACCAAATCTTCAAAAACTGAGATGTGAAGTTTTGACATGTGATGCCTTTTTCCCTGCATTTAATAATCTTACTAAGCTTGAAATGCTTAAGTTTTCTTGGGGTCGTGCAGGGACCTGGGCCACCGAGTTGAACTTGCCACCAAGCCTCAAGAAACTAACATTATCTAATGATCGTCTATTTAGTCTTGGTCAAGTCGCAACCCTCCCCCGACTTGTGGTACTCAAACTGCTACACATTACCATTCATTCCAAAGTATGGAAAGTGACCGATGAGTAGTTCCCTCACCTCAAATTCTTGAAACTACAATATCCTTCTTTTACTGAATGGAATGTTTCAGATGATGCTTTTCCATGCCTTGAGAACTTGGTGTTAAGAAGATGGAGACATCTTGAGGAGATTCCATCTCACTTCGCGTACATGCTAACTCTAAAATCTATTAAGGTGATGGCATGCAAAAAATCACTAGTTGAATCAGCCAAGGATACCCGGGAAACACAAGTTGAAGAAATGCAAAATTCTTGTTTCACGCTCTTTATCCAGAACAATCATACCTTGACCTTCAAATTCCAGCTCGATTTGGTTATCAGGTATGTACCATGTTGCGCCACTGCAATTGAAGTTAAATGTGTGTCTTTTTGTAACAATCATTCGCTCTTGGTCATGAAATGGAAGTACTATAAACTAAGAAGACGATGCTTTTAGCTTTACCAATATCAAAGTTGGAACAAGAGCGATGTCTTTTTGCCAATCCAACTAGGAAGCTATGCACACATTGCTGGTAGCTGTTCTTAGTTAACGGCAGAGCATAGATAAATGATACTAGAATATAATTGGCAAAACAAAGTTGTTTGTTTAGTTTATTGATTCCAAATAGACAACTAATGGCGGCAAGCTGAAATGTTAATGTTACATCTCAATTCTCAGCTTCACTGATATTACTGAATCAATGTTAGATAATACCTAATACAGTGAAGATTAAGCAACAATGTTAGCAATGCTATTAAAGTTGTTTCAGTTGTACCAACAAGTTAAGTGTGAATGATCATATTTTTGTCCTAAGTTGCTCGGACTCTCCAAATATGTTGCCGCACCAAAATTCACTACTTTTGAAGGATTCAACACGCACCTGACATTTTTGAAAAGTCCGAGCAAACATAATTTCGTCTATACCATTACCTATGAGGTTCCAGCGCACTAATTTATTTATTTTCGTTTTTGATTTACAGATTTTATGGGGTTATATTAGCTGAAGCAGTTTGGAAAATCATGAAGTTTAAGAGGACTTTATGTTTTTATAAGATGTACGACATGTTAGCCGAATTCCTGTCACATTGCTATTTTGACAAGTATTTACGGATTACATGTGGTATTCTGCTGCTAGTGTAGTGCTTTTCTTTACTTCTCTATGGATTGAAATTGTGTCACTTGTTAAAAAGACATTGTAAAAGTATTGTATTTTTCATCTGTGCTTTTCTTTTCTTCTTCTTTTCATTTTTATGCTTTAGGTTCTTTTGGATCACTACTAAGTTTTAAACTTTCTATATTGCTATTGAATCCCCAAAGCAAAAATTCTGTTTTTTCTTTCTATCATCTCCTCAACTCTCAGATAGCCTCAGGACATTGGAATTGACCAATGGCCAAATGAGATTTTAGTATATCAAGACAATTTTAACAAATACTTCTTGAACTATCAACTGGATTGTTACTCTAGAATGTATCCCTATTATTCTAAATAATGTAATTATTGTATTGATATTTAGTGATTGTTACTATATTATTTCGTGTAGATCTATTAACATATATCCCTGTATTGTGATAATTTAAATCAATGTGATCCAATTTTTGAATATGACTTTGTTCTTTTATCCTTAAAAGTCAAATGTCCTTGAGATGAGTATTGGCGAAGGGTAAAGGAGGAGTTACTACTGTTTCTCCTATATGTGTAGTTTTGTGTCCATTGCTTATCCACAATGGTGCTTTTATTTTGGAGTTTCGTTTGGAAACCTAAAACAATGGAACTCGATGTAATGCCTGGTTTTAATGAGACCCTGAGGCACCTAATGAGCGTCTGCCTTTTAGGCGGACCTCTTCAAAACATTATCCATTTCAACAAGTTCAAAGCAAACTAACCATATGAAATCTTGTGAAGTCGGATCTTGGGTAGTGGTTTAGGTTTGCGTCTCGGTACTGGGTCGGGCCAAGGTCGAAGGTCAGGGTTCGGGGATGAGGGTTGGGTTTGGCCAGGGGTCGGGTCTCAGGTCCTGGAATGGGGTCAGGTCCCGACAGTGATGCAAGGTTGAAGCTTAGTCAAGGTCTAGAACAGCTTAATGAAGGCTTAGACTTGATTAGAATAGCTTATTAGAGGCTTAGAATCGATTAGAAGCTCAATTAGTGAAACAGTAACAGAATCAGGAAAACAGTTAACATTGTTCACATGTCCAAAAGTTAGTTAGTAACAAAAATTGTTACAGCTGTCACAGAGTTAGTTAACGATTGGTTAGCCTTGCTAAATGCATTTCGTGTGTATAAATACAACACTTGATGTGCATTGTACTCATTTTATGAATATATCTACTCTTCTCTCTTTTCTAGATTCTCTTCTTCTTAGCTATAATTCTCAGATTATTCCCTGATTTAGCTGTCATCTTCGTCGAGCTAACTCTCCTAGATTAACTACTTCATCGTGATTCCATTTAAGTGCATCAATTGGTATAGAGCCAGTGGTCCTTGGCATGGCTTTAACTAGAAGTGTGAACCAGGATCGACCAGTAGATGAAATGGAGGACAAACTGGCACATATCCAAGAGCAGTTGCAAAAGCTAATGGAAGGGATGGGTACTATGAATGATAGAAACGCTCGAGCTGACAAGGAATTATTAGAAATCAGACAAGTTATTGGATGTATCAAGCAAAAGGAGAAGGAATTCGATCCTACTAGGGCAGAATCTTATGCTGGTGGAGATAATTCTGGAGATATCAGGCAAATCGTAGGAAGGGAATTCCAAATGGGCAACACTAGTAATCTTCTCACTCGTTGCTCTAGAATTGATTTCCCTAAATTCTATGGAAGGATTTGAAAACTTGGTTGTACAAGGTGGATCAGTTCTTTTCAATGGATGAAATTCCTTATAGTTAAAGGGTGAGGATCTCATCTATTCACTTGGAGGGTGAAGTTATCGATTAGCATAGGTGATACGCCCAAATTACACCTTAATTAAGAAGCGTAAGCGGTCATTGTCAAATATAGAACCCAACAAAGGTTGGGGTCGATCCCATAGGGAATAAGGTGAAGATTAAGTCGTTAGTAATTTAGATGACTAGTAATCAATAATTTTCGGTAAATGAAGGAGGGTTTAAAGTGATCAATCTTTGAACAATTCACGTAACAATTAACAAGTTTCAACGAGTAAAATTCAGTAGAAGAGATAAACTAGGAATGTGTTCACCATGGCTTCGTGACAACCTCGGGTTAGAGTTCTAATGGATTCATTTCATATGCAAAATATGAAGTAATCGAATTCATTCATACGTCTAATCGTTTCTCAACCAAAAAGACACTTTTCTTTTTAATTCTTTCAAACTTGAAAAGATACAATTATAAAACTCAATTAATCCTCCAAGTAGATTAACCTCGCTAAAGCATCAATCATTAGATAGGAGTTAGTAATCCTGAATCCTTATTGTTAATCCAATTTTCTCGGTTTTAATTCCTTTATTCAAGCAAATCAAACCTAGGCTTGTTCTAATATTTACAACCATTAGAAAACGGTAAAAAATACAAGAATAACAACGTGTTGTGCAATACATATTGAATCCAATATCACCCGTAGCCTAGATCATTAATATGCCATGGCTCCCACAACCCTAGTTGTGGAAAGTTAGTTACTCATGCTATTAGAAGAAGAGAAGATAATCGTATTCATAATAAGAGAAAGATTCTTACAAATAGTATGAAATTACTTCAGTTATCCAAGAACAATGAGCCAAACAATTCCCAAGAACAATGAATTGAGGAAGAAGAAAGTATGTTGTTATTTCTCCGCTCAAAGATCATTTAAGACGTAAGAGAAAATATCCAATATTGAATAATGAGTAATTTAACCCTAACACTGGGTATTTATAGTAGTACAGGAAAATAATATCCTAAAATAGAACTCGGACTGCCCACTACATCCTGACGGGTTGCCTTGACACCTCGTCAGGCTTGTGATGATTCGTCAGCTGAGTCGTCATAACGTTCCAATGATTTCTTTTTTCTGCTTCTGTTTGACGATACACCGTGATGAGTCATCATGGCTTTGGAGAATCATCATGGAACTCATCGCTCTTAACCAGTGATGCTAGCCAACTGTCTCATCTTGATGGTTTGTTGTGATGGTTCATCATGGCTGTGACGACTCTTGACTGTCTTGGCTTGGAGGTTAAGGTGATGACTCATCACACCTTTGACATATCGTCAGGTGGAGTCGTCACTCCTAACCAGTGACTCTTCTTATGCTGTATTACTTGGCGACTCATCCTGACGATTCTCCAAGGCTGTGACGACTCGTCAGGTGAGTCATCACACCTAACAGTGAGTACCATTTTGGTGCAAATCCTCATTTATTTTATCCTTGTCCACTTTCCTACAATTTAAACACATAAACTATCAAAACTAACAACGGTTGCTTGAAAACTCATGATTATTCTTCGTTAAAGGAATCAAATATGTTGTAGAATGCCGGCACATCAACACCCTCAACTTAGAGTGTTCGCTTGTCCTCAAGCAGCAAGACAATAAAAACAAACAGACGACTTAACTAAGAAACAACCAACATGTCTCTAGCAATCCATGGTCATTCAGCAATTTAATCAATTTAAATCAAGCTCCCCCGATACTACACAAGTGTTTGAAAATTTAACTTGTAAAGATCCAAACATGTCATTCTGATATGATAGAATATTCTACATACCCGCAAAGCAGCTATCCCAACAATCAGTAGATGATATCGAAATCCAGGTGCCCTCTCCACAAAGAAGTCCCACACATAAGATTTGGGATTAAGTAGGACGCTCATGCTCACAAATAATTTCAAATAGTGCATATGCAATACCATAGGCTTGCCCTTACTATTCTATTTCAATTTTTCAGAAAGTCGCTCAGGATTTCTACAGGACTTGTTTTGGCTTGTAATGAGGCTTCGAGTGCAGGTAGGATACATTTGGGGAATAGTGACTAAACCCTCCTGGTAATCATCGACCTATTATTTCCACTCAAAACTTATTCCAACCTCTCTTATTCACCTTTGATTTCCTTTGTTCTAGCTACAGGTGCGGCCTTCTAAACATAATAACTCTTTTTCGTTATTTTTCACTTTTCTTTGAGTTCTTCATTTTTATTTTTTTATTTTCTTTTTCTTTCTTTTTTTCTGGCACACACCTGCTCTTTTCATCCTATCAACAACCAATCTAATCAATCCTATTTTTCTTATCATATACCTCTAAAGTAGCCACCCTCAACTTAGGCTGATTGCCTGAGTTGAGGTGCACGATGTCCAAGGAGGGACCAGGACCAAAATAGAGATTCAAAGTTAAAAGGGAAGGTGACAGGTTATTGAAAGAACAAGGTCAACTTTTGCTCAAACATGGATCAAAGGAATTATTTATATTTGGATGGCTTTTTTTAAGCTAAGTGGACTTCACACAAAAAGGGCCTATGATCCTTTCCTAAGCAATTAACTTCAAACTTAATAGAATAGGCCGGACAAGTTCTAGATGCATAAACAGAGTAAGAATTTATAACAACTAAGCTCACACACACTTGGCACCAAGAAACCATACCACTACCAACTATCGAAACAACAGTTTGGCTTAAGAAAAATTATTCCAATCACATACACCCAATGACATTTAAGGATTCAGAACAGTTAATTCTTTCACACACAAGTACAAAATCAACTTTTTCAGAGGGGGCTCCTTTTTTATTTCAACTTTCAAAAATCCATGCGTGCTGTAGACACACAACACAACACAAATAGAGTTTAAATAACACCCTAAACATATCGGTTCTACTAGATAGCACACCGAGGGAAAAGAAACACGACAACAAAAACCTCGGTGGTGACTCATAGTACCCCTACCCCTATCAAAAGAATCAAGCATTATCCTCAATGATAATGAAATCAAATATGCAAGAGAAGGGATAGAGACACCTGTGAAGCCTAGGCTTCGGAGTTTGGATTAATGGTGGAAACCGAAGCGGTCTCTGAAGTAGGTACAGTGACGCTGGTATCAGTCGGCGTGCTCAACTCATATGCAGTCCCAGTCGCACTAGAAGATGCCCCAGCATGTTGGGCATGTACTCTCTCCTATCTCAAATGCTCGTCCAGTATAGATTGTTGCCGAGCCTCTTCCAACTCTCCATCCTTTGGTGTCCTCTTCTTATGCTTTCTCTCATTTGACTATTTCACACCACCTTCACTTGACTGTGGCTCATTGATTTTCAACGGTCTTCCTATCAAGTCCATAATCGTGGCATCTTTCTCCAATTCTTCAAAGTCTGAAGCCTGGTCATAAGGGGATTTCCCTTGCTAGAGAGCGGTGACATCGACCTTTACCTTTTGAAGTTCAGCATGGAACTTGGCTAGGTCTGGGATACTCATTTCATTCAGCCTAGCATCTATATGAGTCTCCATGGAATCAATCCTGGCACGTAACCCCTCATACAGCTTTAGAGCATCCCGAATGGCCTCATCTATGGTTGGCTTGAACAAGTCAGTCCAAGCTGCAATTTCTTATCAATCTGCTTTTGTTTTTGCAAAATTTTGAGGATTCAAGCGGTACTCTGGTGGTATAGGTGGCCTCGATACGGTGTAATAAATCTCAGCAGTAGTCCTCCTGGGAGTACCGGAGGTGGTCTGTGTAGTGTGTGGGTCAAAGACAGTAAGGGGTAACTCTGTACCTGATGGGGTATCCGCAGCCTCTAAGGTGGTAGGAGTTTGTTCCTCGAAATCTTCTGGCCTATGAACCCTCAATTCAAATTTAGTATCATCCCTCGTCTTATCAATGTTTTGGTTGGATGATGTTGTCACTTATTTGTCAATGCCACTCATTATCGGCATATCCGCAAGCCTGCACAAATCAGTAACAAGACACGGGAACGACAATGAAGATATGGTTTTGATGGCTCTGGTACTCATCTCATCTGCAATTATCATCCCGAAGTTGATGATGTACCCTGCCATCAAACTTGCTACCAGAATGGCTCTTCCCTCATCTAAGTTAGCATCTCCACCTGTAGGGAAGAGTTGGAGTTACACTACAGCCCACCTGAACTTTGCTGTAAAGTTCAGAGATTGCTTCAATATCCGTTCCTTTGAGTTTAGCCACGAAGGTGAGCCTTCGGTCAACAATCGAGCTAGCCACAGTCTTTAATTTTGTGATGTGCTAATTCTATCATAAAACTCAGGCATGTTGAGTGGAGGGATGTATTTTGGACTAAAAAGGACCCTGTTGATCATCTCTCGAGAGATGTCTACCTATTTTCCATGAACTGGACCATGTCCTGTCTTGGTGTGGTCTTAACCTTATTCCCTTCTCAACCTTGCTTTCGAGCATTGCCAAATAGTTGACATAGAACTCACGCACTAGTGTCGGGTGGTAGATCCTTGGTGGCTTGCTCATCCACTTTAATTGATACCTCTGGAATCGTGTTTAAATAACCGGGTACTCAGGTAGATCCGTGGTCATAATTTGTACTTTCTCAGCGATGGGCCTTCTGTGACTCCTTGATTTTGTTGGGAGAAGACCGTCTAAGTAGTGATTCTGGGCACCCTCAATTTCCCACCAGGTTGGATCCCTGACATTTGCGGTCTTGCACCTGAATGTACTGGTGCCTGTTGGAGCCTTTTCTGGATTTCTAGTGGCCTCTGTACCACTTTCATTATTCGTGCTTGAGCTTGAGCTATCACTCTCCCCACTAGCACTATTGCTTCCCTCGCTAGATAACCCACTCTCATCTTCAGACTGGGAGACTTGGGTTTTTTCCTTTTTGTCCAGCCTCGTTTGATAGGCGGGTGCCTCAATTTCTTCTGCTTCATTGTCCGGTTCATCTACTAATCCCCGTGTAGGGGCTGACCTGTATTTTCGTTTTCGAGACCCGCCACAACTTGGTTGTAGTTTAAAAGCCACTATTCCTGCAAGGTAAACAGATTAGAAAACATCAAAAAAAAGAAAACAAACAGAAAATCTTCACTAGTTTGGCCTGACGGGTTGGGTGACGAGTCACCACAGGTGTGACGACTCGTCACACTAACCATCACCATAATCCAGTTGATGCTTATTTTATTGGATCATGTGGTGGCTTGCCTGACGATTCGTCGTGGTGTTGACGAATCACCACGCAAGTCATCACCTCAAAAACAGTCATTATTTTCCTCTTTGAGGTAATTTGTCGAACATATTCTATTCATTACCACCTTGCCAATCCCTTTTGGGATTTGATTTCAATTTTCACACCATTATAAATCATTGTTCACTCCTTGGGATACTCAAACTTCACCCAAGTCATTGTGAACATTGATTTCTCAACCCAAATAACAACAACAACTACTGCCAACAATATACACCTCCAACCCACACTTCACAACTCAATTCCTTGCTCTTCTTTTTAGTCTAGAATTTCATGAGCAAACTAAAGAGGAGAAGTTCGAACATAACTTTTTCCCGATGATTACTTAGGATCACTTGCTTCTTGACTTTGATCACTAAAACACGACAATAACTCAACCCAAACTTTGACTAATGTAGTCAAAATAGGTGTTTCATATGATTAATAAAGAGGAGAAAGCGTGTGAGAGATTTAGGCGATGGAACAGATTTATATGGGATTTCAAGTTGGGTGTTATGGGAATTGATTAGGAAAAGGAACTTGGGTTAAAGGATGGTATTTTTTTCATAGAAGGAGATGAAAGACGAAACCATTTCAAATTGAAACGGGTGTCTTTTGATTGGGGTATTAAGGTTCATTGGGTCGGATCGAGTTCGGATTAAGGGGTGTGGGTTGGATCAGGTTTGAAATAAAGGAAAAAGAACTTACCTGGGTTGGTGACTTATGTGACGGTCCGTCATAAGGCTGACGACTCGTCATGGTAGTTATCAGACCTAGACAGTGATGCCAAATAGGAGGGCCATTGTGGTGGCTTGGGTGATGACTCGTCACGCCTGTGATGGTTGGTCACCTGAGCCGTCACCACTAACCAGTGAAGTCGTATTTTGGGAGCCAACTTGGTGGTTCTTATGATGGGTCATCACTCTCGTGGTGGTTCGTCACCCAAGCCATCACAACTAAACAGAACTCAACCATGTCTTACACTTGGTGACGATTTGAGTTGATGACTCGTCACCTCTGTGATGACCCACCATGGGAGCCATCAAGCTTAAGCAGAACAGTGCCTTCCCTGTACTTTTGTCCCTGCACACTCAACAAACAAGTTAACAAATTCCACCAAAAACAAACTACTCTAAAGTTATTAGACAACAACAAAATATGGGTTGCCTCCCACATAGCGCCTGATTTAACATCGCTGTACGACGCGGGCATCTTGATTACTCAGACTTCATCAAGATACACCATAGAAAAGTTGTTTACCTCCTCCGGGAAGCCGATATATTGCTTCACCCACTGTCTGTTTACTTTGAAATGCTGCCCATCCTTGTTTTCAAGTTCAACAACACCAGATGGGAACACTTGATTCACTTTGAACGGCTCGGACCATTTGGACTTGATCTTTTTGGGGAATAATTTGAACCTAGAGTTGAACAACAACACCAAGTCCCCTACTTTGAATTCCCTCTTCTCAATCCTCCGGTCATGGTATAACTTCATTCTCTCCTTGTAGAGAGCAGATCGCTCATAAGCCCGCAACCAGAACTCGTCCATCTCATTCAGTTGCTCTAATCTCAACTCTGATTCATCTTTCCAGCTAAGATTTAACTTCTTGAGTGCCCACAAGGCTTTGTGCTCAAGTTCAACATGCAAGTGACAAGCTTTACCAAAAACAAGTTGGTACGGGGACATGCCTATTGGCGTTTTGAAAGCTGTTCAGTATGCCCAGAGCGCATCATCAATCTTTCTTGCCCAATTTTTCTAATTGGCATTTACTGATTTTACCAATATTTCCTTGATCTCACGATTGGACACTTCGACTTGTCCACTAGTTTGTGGGTGGTATGGAGTGGCCACTTTATGTTGCTTCACACCGTACTTAGCCAAAGTAGCATGGAACACCTTGTTGAAAAAGTGTGACCCTCTATTGCTTATGATTGTGCGAGGAGTGCCAAACTGAGCAAAGATGTTTCTCTTCAAGAACACCACCACACTCTTCCCTTCATTGTCGGCTAAAGCGACTGCTTCTACCTATTTTGACACATAATCAACCACTACTAAGATGTACCGGTTACCATAAGAACTGTCAAACGGGCCCATAAAATCTATGCCCCACACATCAAATAACTCCACCTCCAGGATCGTAGACATTGGCAACTCTTGCCTCCGGGAGATATTGCTCCTCGTTTTTGGCACTGTTCACAAGATTTGGCAAATTCATATGCATCTTTGTGAATCATCGGCCAGTTATACCCAAACTGCAAGATTTTTTGGGCAGTTTGATAACCTGCATGATGCCCCCCAACTGGGGGAAAATGGCAAGCTTGCAGAATGCTCATCATTTCCACCTCCGGCACACATCTCCTGATTATATTGTCAGCACACAATCGGAATAGGTAAGGCTCATCCCAATAATACTTACTTGCATCATGAAGGAATTTCTTCCTCTGGTGGAAGTTTAGCTCTTCCGGCATCACATCACTGATTAAATAAATGGAAATATCAGTGTACCACAGCATAAGGTTAAGTGAAGTGGCCAATACATGCTCATCCAGAAATGAATCGTTGATTTCCAACTCATCCACCACTTTCCCTTCATTCTCTAGCCTAGAAAAATGGTCAGCCACCTGGTTCTCACAACCCTTTCGGTCTTTGACTTTAAAGTCAAATTCCTACAATAATAATACCCATCTAATTAGTCGAGGCTTGGCATCTTTCTTTGCCATGAGGTACCTCAATGCAGCATGGTCAGTGTGCACCACAATTTTTGTGCCAAGAAGGTATGCCTTAAATTTTTCAAAGGCATAAACAACCGCCAGTAGTTCTTGCTCAGTAATCGTGTAATTCTTTTGCGCCCGATTCAATGCCTTAATAACATAGTAAATAGGGTGAAAATTTTTGTCTCTCTTCTGACTGAGAATGGATCCAAGCACAACACCGCTTGCATCACATATTACCTCGAATGGTTTGGACCAATCCGGGGCAACTATAATAGGCGTAGCCACTAACTTCTCCTTAAGGAATTCAAAGGCCCTCAAGCAATCACCATCAAACACAAATTTTGTTTCCTTATCTAGCAGCTTGCACAAAGGGTTGGCAATCTTGGAGAAGTCCTTGATAAATCTTCTGTAAAACCCCTCATGACCAAGGAAACTCCTAACACCCTTTACTGAGATGGGTGGAGGTAGTTTCTCAATCACTTCGATCTTGGCTTTATCCACTTCAATACCTCTCACAGAGATCTTGTGTCCCAACACAATGCCTTCTTTCACCATAAAGTGGCATTTCTCCCAGTTGAGAACAAGATTTGCTTCTTCACACCTTTGCAATGCTTGACCCAGATTAGCCAAGCAATCTTCAAATGCATCACCAACCACAGAAAAGTCATCCATGAAGACTTTTAATGTATCCTCAACCATATCAGAAAAGATAGACATCATGCATTTCTGGAATATTGCAGGAGCGTTACACAAGCAAAAAGGTATACGTCTGAAGGCAAAAGTTCCATACGGGCAGGTGAAGGCAGTTTTCTCCTGATCCTCTGGTGCGATGGATATTTTCTTGTACCTCAAATATCCATCCAAAAAAGCAATACCACCCTCTACCGGCTAATCTGTCAAGTATCTGATCCATAAAGGGCATAGGGAAGTGATCCCGCAGAGTCCAAGATTTAAGCTTTTGATAATCCATACAGACTCGCTACCCAGTGACTGGTCTTAATGGAATCAACTTATTTTTCTTGTTTTCCACCACAGTCATACCTCCCTTTTGGGGGACACATTGAGCCGGGCTTACCCATTTGCTGTCAGAAATTGGGTACATCACTCTAGCATCGAGCCATTTAATTATTTCCTTCTTCACTAATTCTTTCATCGATGGATTCAGCCTTTGCTGATGCTCAGTAGTGGGGGTGCAATTGTCCTCCAGTTATATCTTATCGTTGATGCTCAGTAGTGGGGGTGCAATTGTCCTCCAGCTGTATCTTATGAGTGCATATACCTGGTGAAATCCCGATGATATCCATAATGTTCCAGCCAATAGCTCTCTTATATATCCATAAGGGACAATAAGGCCTTTACTTGCCACTCCATAAGATCCATCGCAATAATCAAGGGCAATGTGCTATGATCACCCAAAAATACATAGAACAAATATCCCAAAAATTCTTTCAACTCTAACACCGGTGCCTGTTCAATAGAGGGCTTTGCTGGAGGTGTGGCCAGTTCTTCAAGTCAAGGTCTAGTTTCTTTGGAGCGTAGAAATATGACCCCATATATACCAAAGCATTTACTGTCTCCTCATAATCTTTGATGTCATCACCATCAAAGTTCATCATTACTGCAGCCAAGGTCTCCACAACAAATCTCTCCTCAACAGATACTTCCACTTTTGAATGAACAATCACATTAATAACCGAGATGACACTTATATCTCTCGGTTGCTTCATCGACTTGAAGACATTGAACTTGAAAATCTCATTTTTTAACCTGAAAGTTAGTTTGTTACTCTCCATGTCCACTAGTACTCTTCTGGTTGCTAAAAAGGGTCGTCCTAAAATAATGGGCACTTCAAAGTCTACCTCATAATCCAAGATTATGAAGTCTGTCGGAAATATGAACTTTCCAACCTTCACTAGCACATTGTACAAAATAACCACCGGACGCTTAAATGATCTATCGGCCATCAATAGCCTCATAGTAGTTGGTTTGGGGGCTCCCAAGACCAACTGTTGATACATAGATAGCGGCATCAAATTAATGCTAGCTCCTAAGTCATAGAGTGCCTTTGCAAAACTGAACTCTTCGATAGTGCAGGGGATAGTAAAGGCACCCGTATCCTCATTCTTTTGCACCAACGACCTTGATGAGATTGCACTATAATGGTGAAGGTTGTCTTCCAGTTCAAAGATCACTGACCTCTTTTTAGTGAATGAGGGGATGGAGGAGGGAGCTTTGGTATTTGCGTTGGAAGTTTTTCAACTTCCTTTCTTTTCTCCTTAAGCACTTGAATAGCGTCCTCTGCCACAGTGGGTTTTTAAATAAGTACACCCACACTTTCATCAACCAAACTCTTTTCATCTGCTAAATCATCATCTACTAGCTCATCATCATCAACAATATCTACTTTCTGAGTCTGAATTACCGAATGTGATTTTGGTAGTGTTTTACCACTTTTGTAGTGATCGCCATACAACTCCCATCATTCCTTGGGTTTTGTATGGTGTCACTAGGCAGGGTACCCATCTTCTTTTGATTTAGAGATGTCGAAAGTTGACTCATCTGCTGCTCTAATTGCTTAATCAAAATGGAATGTAAATATACCAACTGACTCGTAGATGATAATTCAGTTTTGTAATGACCAAGTATGTCATTATGGGTAAAATTTTCATGCCAAGTTTCGAGTCAGAAAACTTTCGAGTTTGGGAGTTGAAAATTCTGAGGCAAGGCTAGTCTCGACCAGTTTTTGAGTGATGTATGGTCTAGGAAAATTCGCATAAGGATTGAGTAACGTGTCTAGTTTTGAGCTAGTTTTCCATGTAGCTAAGATATAAAGGAGTCTGGCAGACTTTACAGAATCAAATTTGGGTAAGTAAAACTCCTGGTATCGAGGTTAACGTGAAGGAGTTATTCCAAAATGTCAGAGAAATGAGTGTGTTGTAAAATGGACCAATTTGGGGGACTTTATGACTTTTTGTCCCATGTAGACTGCCATAGCGGTTGACACACCACCATAGTGACCTCTGCTATAGCGGATAAATTACCGCTATAGCGGAAGTCAACGTCGGTCAGCCTCCGCCATAGCGGTGGACTCTACTACAGAGGTACGACTATAGCAGAGCAGACAGCTATAGTGGAGCGTGATGGGATTTAATACAAAAACTTCCCCAAAAATTATTTTCTTCAACACGTTTTGGGAGATGGGCAAGGCGATTTTGGGTGATTTTCATCACATTTTCACCTTTTTTTATGCTAAAGGTAAGGATTATACTCTCCAAACTCCATACTATCTTTCCTATGCTATAGAATTGCTAGGGGTGGACTTGGGGAAAGGTTTGGAGTGACCTATAATGGTAGAATCCGGGGGAAAAGGGGATTCTAGGGTGTAGAAGATCTTGGGTGTTGTTAATTTTCTTAGATTATGATCATGTGACCTCAATTCCTTAAATGTATCCATAAAAATGGTAGGAATAAGTGAGCTAATAGTGGGAAAGACCGATAAAGGGGTGTAATGATCATGGTTGGCCTGAGGTTTTGGATTTTGCATAATCCGGGTAATTTTTAGGCCATAAAGATTGATTTTTGGTTATTGTGTGTTATTTTAGACCAAGAACCGGCAAGAACTTTGGGAAACGGGAAAGTTTCGATTGAGTAGAGCTTGGAATATTTTGAGGTAAGTGATGGTTATTGATTCCTGTATGCATTGTATGTTTGTGTACTTTCGTCTAAGTATTGTATGAGTTGCATGCTTAGAGAATGATTAGGAATGTCTAAGGGTCCTGTTATCAGTCTTGTGAAATGAACTAGGTGTTATTGCTTGTTGGTTTACAAGTGTTGATTGTTCATTGTTTGTGACTATGGATTTGTGTGACATTTGGTTGGCTCGGGTACCACGCCTGGTACAGGAATACTAACGTTTGGCTAGATTACCACGCCTGGTATGGGATACTAACTGGTTGGCTCGGGTACCACGCCTGGTACGGGTTTACTTTATTGTATTATTGCATTTTTAATAATGGTTCCCTGAGTGGGCCTAGTTGTGTTTATGATTTTGTGATATTGCATATGCTCCTTAAGAGGCCGGGTTGTTTTTGTATTGATTTGTGAGTTTGGTCTTAGTGTAGACCGGGTTGCATGTTTAACACTTAGGTGTTATTTAGGGGGATCCCAGGGTGGGTTTGGGATATGAAAAAGGGTATATTTATTGATTATTATTGATTGTTGATCATGGTTATAAGGGTGGGTTACATGTGGGAACAATCTAGGAAGAGGCTTGTAGTCTAGAGATACATGTTGGTTTGTTTACATGTTTCCTGTACTTTTACTTGGCTATTGTACTGTTCATATATTGCTTATTTTGAACTGACTGATGATCCTACCAGTACACAGTGTTGTGTACTGATTCTGCACTTGCTTATCTTTTTATGAGTACATGAAATCTTTTGGCGGCTGACACGCGACCTCACTTGTAGACCCAGCGCTTCCAGACATCAAGGGTGAGCCATTTCGATCGAGCTACCTTGGTCAATTTCGTTTTCAGTTATAGCCCACTTATTTCGGGCTTAGACTTTTACCTATTTTGGGGTTGCATCCCCGTATTCAAGATCTTGGTAGTGTTTTCGTATGATGACTTTCAGGTTCTAGGGAGGGATTTCTGCAAGTTTATTTATATTTGTATTGATCTTGGTTAATTATTGCGAGTTTATTTTCTTGCACAGTGGTTTTAAGCTATTAGGTTATGATAAGGGTTGAGTTCTATTGGTTCGCTCATCCGGGGATTAGGTGGGTGCCACTCACGGTGGTCTGGGTCGTGACAATGATGGTATCAGAGCCCTTAGTTTGTTGATCTCGTCGTACCAAAATAGGTCTAGTAGAGTCTTGCGAAACAGTGTGGATACGTCCATACTTTTCTTCGAGAGGCTATAGGACTTTAGGAAAACTATCTCTTCTTTCTTCCTTCGTGCTATAACTTGATCCCAATTGGTATCTGGTGATACAAATTGGTATCTGAGTTTGTTCACTCTTCTGTCCACAAATAGTTAACACAAGGAACAACGGATCAAGACTAGCAGGCCCAGTTGTCAGAGGTAGGGGAAGAGGCAGGGGCAGGGGCCGAGGTAGAGCAACACCCATCAGGGGTGGAGCTCAGGCAGCTGCAGGAGCATGCGAGGCGACCCCTTCCCCACCTCAGGATCAGGTTGAAGAGGAGGTCGATGTTGCAGTTGAGGAGGGTTTAGATCAGGTGGAGGCAGCACCAATTGGAGGTGCAGGCCTTCCCCCTATCACACCCAAAGCATTTCAGCAGGTGTGGTCCCTTTTGAGTGGTCTAGTTAGCATTGGAGCCAACCCCACGGGGACTGCAGATCAGGTTTTGGGTACTCAGCCAGCAACTACTACGGCTCCTAGAATTGATGCGGCGTCAAGCACAGATGACTTCTTCAGACCAATGCTAGGTACGGTCATGATAGGGAATGAGCATGAGATGTTGACTAAATTTCTGAAGCTAAAACCTCCTATGTTTCAGGGCACTGAAAAGAAAGATGCTTATGAATTCATATTGGACTGTTATGAGAGGCTGCACAAGATAGGCGTTGTGCAATAATATGGGGTTGAATTTGTCACTTTTAAGCTGTAGGGTGATGCTAAGCAGTGGTGGAGGTCTCATGTGGAATGTCGGTCATCTGATTTTGCCCCCACTGACTTGGGAGTAGTTTCATGCTCTCTTATTGGAGAAGTACATGCCTTGTACTTTGAGAGATTGCAAAAAGGATGAGTTCCTAGCTCTGGAATAGGGTAACATGTCGGTCTCTGCTTGTGAGGCCAAGTTTCATGCCTTGCCTCATTTTGCTACATAGTTGTTAGGTTTAGAGAAGGAGCGGATTCAATTATTTGTGAAGGGTTTGAATACGGACTTGCAGGTGTTGTCGGTGCACATGACTTCAGCAGGGAAGGGCTTCAATGAGGTCACAGACTATGTTAAGAAACTAGAAGGGGTCAAGCAGGTGGGGCAGGCTAAAGTGTTAACCAAGAGGCCCCAGAATGATGGAAACTTCAGTGGCTCGCACTCCAGGGGCCACAATCAGCAGGTGAATTCTGCCCCTCATATTCAGTCAGTTTTTCCAGCTACTACAGGTGGTCGTCCGGGAGCTAATCAACAGTTTTCAGCTCCTAGAGGCCAGAGAGATTCCTACATATCTTTCAGCAGGCCGATACTTGATCGTGGTTGTTTCCATTATGGTGATTTGGGCTACTTTAAGAGGGAGTGCCCTCACAGGCAGACTGGTAATCAGGTTCAACAGCAATCTAAGGCTATGGTCCCGGTAGGTTGAGGTAGTTATGCTAGAGGTCATCCACAGGGTGGGCAAGGTAACTTTCAGGGAGGCCAGGGAGAAAGAGGGAACGGCAGCGGGGGCAGGGGTGCGGCACATCCGGCCAAGGAAGTTGCCCAAATTGATGACCGGGCTCATTGTTATGCTTTTCTAGGGAAGTCTGAGGTGGAGGCATCATACGCACTGATCACAGGTACAATTCTTGTTTGTGATAGGATGGCTTTGGTACTTTTTGACGCAGGTTCTACATATTCATATGTGTCTATGAATTTTGCTTTAGTTCTGGAATTGATTTGTTATATCCTTGATTCCCCTATCCATGTTCCACCCGGTCGGAGAGTCCATGAATGTGACTCATATTTATCGTGATTGTTCTATTGTATTTATAGGGCTGCATACTTGGGTAGACTTGGTAATTCTGGATATGGTAGACTTCGATGTTATTTTGGGCATGACCTGGTTATCCCCTTACCATGTTGTGTTGAATTGTAACACCAACACTGTAACTCTAGAGATTCCAAATAGGGATAGGATAGAGTGGGAAGGTGTGTACAGGCCTAAGCAAGCCAAGATAATATCTTTTGTTCGGGATAGGAAGCTAGTGAGGAGAGGGTGTTTAGCCTTTTTGGCCCATCTTCGAGATGATAGTGTGGAGTCCCCATCGATTGAATCAGTTCTAGTTGATTCAGAGTTTCAGGAGGTGTTCCCGGTGGATTTGCCTAGTTTTCCTCCGGACAGAGATATTGACTTCTGTATTGACTTGGAGTCGGGCACTCGTCCAATTTCCATTCCGTCATATCGTATGGCTCTGGCAGAGTTAAGAAAACTTAAGACTCAGCTTCAAGAACTCCTAGATAAGGTATTTATCCATCCCAGTGCTTCGCATTAGGGTGCTCCAGTATTGTTTGTGAAGAAAAAGGATGGTAGTATGCGGATGTGCATAGACTACAGGTAGTTAAACTAGGTTACCATCCGGAACAAGTACCTTTTACCCCGTATTGATGATCTTTTTTACCAGTTACAAGGTGCATCAGTATTTTCAAAAATTGACTTAAGGTCAGGGTACCATCAACTAAAGATTAGGCCCGAGGATATTCTTAAGACTGATTTTCACACTCGGTATAGACATTACGAGCTCTTAGTGATGTCGTTTGGGGTAACTAATGCACCGGCAGCATTCATGAGTTTGATAAATGGGTTGTTTAAATCTTATTTAGACTCATTAGTCATCGTTTTTATTGACGACATTTTGATCTACTCCAAGAGTAGGGAGGAGCATGATGAACATCTCTGTATTGTGTTGGAAATATTTAGACACCAAAAGCTTTATGCGAAGTTCTCCAAGTGTGAATTTTGGTTTACTTCAGTCGCATTCTTGGGGCATGTAGTGTCAAAAAAGGGGATGATGATAGATCCCCTGAAAATTAAGGCAGTCAAGAGTTGGTCCCGGCCTAGCTCTGTGACTGAGGTGAGGAGTTTTGTTGGGATCGCAGGTTACTACTGGAGGTTTATCAAGAATTTTGCATCTATTGCTACTTACCTGACAAGGCTAACACAGAAAGAGGTACCATTTATGTGGTCCGACAAGTGTGAGGAGAGCTTCCAAAAGCTCAAGACACTTCTGACCACGGCTCATATTTTGTCTTTGCCGGTTGAAGGTAAGGACTTTATTGCTTATTGTGATGCGTCACATTCTGGTTTGGGTGCTGTGTTGATGCAAGATAGGAATATGATAGCATATGCTTCTAGGCAATTGAAGGTTCATGAGAGTAACTATCTGACTCACAATTTAGAGTTAGCAGCGGTAGTGGTTGCACTCAAGATTTGGAGACACTATCTCTATGGTGTCAAGTGTGAGGTGTTTACTGACCATCACAGCCTGCAACATATTTTCACTCAGAAAGACTTGAACATGAGGTAGAGAAGGTGGATGGAGTTGTTAAAGGACTATGATGTGACCATCTAGTACCATCCGGGTAAGGCTAATGTGGTGGCAGATGCATTGAGCCAAAAGACAGTTAGCATGGGCAGTTTAGCTTGTTTAGGGGTGTCCAAATGACCATTGGCAAGGGAGATTCAGGCACTGGAATCTAAGTTCATGCACTTGGGTATTTCAGAACAGGGTGGGGTAGTGGCCAGTATTGAGGTCAAGTCCACATTCATAGAGGAGATAAAGGACAAACAGTTTCAGGATTCACAGTTGAGCAGGCTCTAGAGCAAGGCAATATCCGAAGAGTCCGGGGATGCCACGTTAGATTCTGGCGGCGTGTTAAATTTTAGAGAAAGGATTTGTGTTCCTTGGGTTGACGACATTATTCAAAAAATGTTAGCAGAGGCTCATGGATTGTGGTATTTGATTCATCCATGTATAACCAAGATGTACAGGGATCTGAGGTGGCTTTACTGGTGGCCCAGGATGAAAAGGGACATAGCTGATTTTGTGTCCAAATGTCAAAATTGTCAGTAGGTAAAGTATGAGCACCAAAGACCTACAGGACTACTTCAGAGGATGCCCATTCCAGAGTGGAAGTGGGAAAGGATAGCCATGGACTTCGTGGTGGGTCTTCCCAAGACCTTGGGGAAGTATGACTCTATCTGGGTCATTATGCACAGGCTGACCAAGTCAGCTCATTTTATTTTGATCAAGGTGAACTACAATTCGCAGCAATTGGCTAAGATTTATGTGAAAGAGATCGTAAGAAGCACGGGGTACCACTGTCCATCATTTCAGATAGGGGTACGCATTTTACCTCTAAGTTTTGGGGTAAGTTACATGAAGAGTTAGGTACACAGCTCACTTTTAGTATAGCCTTCCATCCTCAAACTGATGGTCAGTCGGAGAGGACGATTCAAGTGTTGGAGGACATGTTGAGAGATGTGTGATTGACTTTGGGGGTCATTGGGACCAGTTTCTACCATTGTGTGAGTTCTCATACAACAATAGTTACCACTCCAATATCGACATTGCACCATTCGAGGCCTTATATAGAAGGGGTTATAGGTCACCTATAGGGTAGTTTGAGGAAGGCGGTGTAAAGTCTTTGGGTGTGGACTTGGTAAGGGAAGTACAAGAAAAGGTAAAAGGCATTCAGACCAAGTTACTAGCGGCCCAAAGCAGACAGAAAGAATATGCGGATCGCAAGGTAAGGGACATGGATTTCCAGGTTGGGGAACAAGTGCTATTGAAAGTGTCACCAATTAAGGGAGGTATATGTTTTGGTAAGAAGGGGAAGCTCACCCCTCGGTTCATCAGACCGTTTGAAGTTCTTGAGATTATAGGGCTGGTGGCTTACAGGTTAGCACTGCCGCCCAGTTTGTCGGGCGTCCATTCGATATTTAATGTATCCATGCTAAAGAGATACTATGGGGATGGGGACTATATCATCAAGTGGGCTGAGATTCTAATTGATAAGGATCTTCGCTATGAAGAGGAACTGATTTTGATTCTTGATCGAGATATCCGGAAATTGAGGACAAAGGTGATCAATATGGTAAATGTTTAATAGAAGCATCATCCAGTTGAGGAAGATACTTGGGAAATCGAGAAGGACATGCGGGACAAGTACCCTCACTTGTTTGAGGATTTAGGTACTACACTTTCCTTTCTTAAATTTCCATAATTTTGGGTTGGATCATTCGGGGATGAACGATGGGTAAATTAGAATCTGTTGTAATACTGGGTCTATCATTATGGGTAAACTTTTCATGCCAAGTTTTGAGTCAAAAAACTTTCGGGTTTGGGAGTTGAAAATTCTGGGCTAGGCTAGTCTCAACCGGTTTTGGAATGAGGTATGGTCTAGGGCAATATGGGTAAGAATTGGGTAATGTGTCTAGTTTTGAGATATTTTTCCATATATCTAAGACATAAAGGAGTCCGGGGGACTTTTCGGAATCGAATTTGGGTAAGTAGAACTCCCGGTATCGAGATTGATGTGAAGGAGTTATTCTGGAATGTCAGGGAAATGTGTGGTAAAATAGAACAATTTGGGGGACATTATGAGTTTCTGTCCTGTGTCAACCACTCGGTGGTTGACACACCGCCATAGCGACCTCCGTTATAGCGAAGAAATTACGTTATAGCGGAAGTCAACATCGATCAGCCTCTGCCATAATGGTGGACTCCGCTACGATGGTACCGCTATAGCATAGTGGACTACTATAGCAAAGTGTGATGGTATTTAATGCAGAAACTTCCCCAAAAATAGTCAGTTTTCTTCAACATGTTTTTGGAGAAGGGCAAGGCGGTTTTGAGCGATTTTCATCAGTTTTTCACCATTTTTCGTCCTAAAGGTAAGGATTTTACTCCCCAAACTCTGTAATATCTTTCCTACTCTATAGAATTTCTAGGGGTGGACTTGGAAAAAGGTTTATAGTGACCTAAGATGGTAGAATCCGAGGAAAAAGGGGATTCTAGGGTGTAGAAGTTCTTGGATGTTGTTAATTTCCTTAGATTATGATCATGTGACCTTAATTACTTAAATGTATCCATAAAAATAGAAGGAATAAGTGAATTAATGGTGGGAAATCCCGGTAAAGGGGTGAAATGATCATGGTTGGCCTGAGGTTTGGGATTTTGCATAATCCAAGTAATTTGTAGGCCATAAAGATTGATTTTTGATTATTGTGTGTTATTTTAGACCAAGAACTTCAGGAAACGGGAAAGCTCCGGTTGAGTAGAACTTGGAATAATTCGAGGTAGGTGATGGTTATTGATTCATGTATGCATTATATGTTTATTTACTTTCGTCTAAGTATTGTATGAGTTGCATGCTTAGGGAATGATTAGGATTGTCTAAGGGTCCTGTTATCAGTCTTGTGAAATGAACTAGGTGTTATTGCTTGTTGGTTTACAAGTGTTGATTGTTCATTATTTGTGATTGTGGATTTGTGTGACATTCGGTTGGCTCAGGTACCACGCTTGGTACGAGAATACTAACGGTTGGCTCGAGTACCACGCCTGGTACGGGAATACTAACGGTTGGCTTGGGTATCATGCCTAGTACAAGATATTAACTGGTTGGCTCGAGTACCACGCCTGGTACGGGTTTACTTTATTGTATTGTTGTATTTTTAATAATGGTTCCTTGAGTGGGCCGGGTTGTGTTTATGATTTTGTGATATTGCATATGGTCCTTGAGAGGCCGGGTTGTTATTGTATTGATTTGTGAGTTTGGTCTTGGTGTAGACCGGGTTGCATGTTTAACACTTAGGTGTTGTTTAGGGGGATCCCAGGGTGGGTCCGAGATATGAAAAAGGGTATATTTCTTGATTATTATTAATTATTGATCATGGTTATAAGGGTGGGTTACATGTGGGAACAAGCTAGGAAGAGGCTTGTAGTCTAGAGAAACATGTTGGCTTGTTTCCATGTTTCCTGTACTTTTACTTGGCTATTGTACTGTTCATATATTGCTTATTTGGAACTAGCTGATAATCCTACCAGTACACGGTTTTGTGTACTGATACTGCACTTGATTGTCTTTTTGTGAGTACAGAAAATCTTTTGGCGGCTGACACGCGACCTCACTTGTAGACCCAGCGCTTCCAGACATCAAGGGTGAGCCATTTTGGTCAAGCTACCTTGGTCTCTTTCATTTTCAGTTATAGCCCACTTGTTTCGAGGTTAGAGTCTTGCTTATTTTGGGGTTGCATCCCCGTATTCTAGATTTTAGTAGTGTTTTCGTATAATGACTTTCAAGCTCTAGGGAGAGATTTCTACAGGTTTATTTATATTAGTATTGATCTTGGTTAATTATTTCTAGTTTATTTTCTTGCACACTGGTTTTAAGCTGTTAGGTTATGCTAAGGGTTAAGTTCTATTGGTTCGCTCATGCGGGGGTTGGGTTGGTGCCACTCACGACGGTCTGGGTCTGGACAAGTTTTCATCTCCTTCACTCTGGAGTCAATCGATTCTACTTTCAACAATACCTTGGACAACATGTTATCCATTTTGGACGTCCCTACCTCATTACTAGCTCTTTCACAGTTCCCAGATGGTACATATAACCCACCTCTATCAGCTTTATTTTTCCAATTTCCTTGATCTCGCTCCCTGTAGCCAGCCTTCTCATAATGGTTATCCTTCTGGTAGTTCCGACCTTGGTTTCCTTGGACATTGGCCTGGAAACCCCCCAAATAATTTGCCTCATCGTCGGACTCTGACTCAACTCATCTACC
Source organism: Jaltomata sinuosa (assembly GCA_003996215.1). Lineage (NCBI taxonomy): Eukaryota > Viridiplantae > Streptophyta > Magnoliopsida > Solanales > Solanaceae > Jaltomata > Jaltomata sinuosa. The sequence goes on from QJPP01007285.1 coordinate 602,065, forward strand.
TTGGGAACCCACGGCTTTCACTTTCTCAATTCCTCCTGACAACAAATATTTTGTCAGCAGGTCCATTTGTGTCTTCAAATGGGCCATGTCGTGGTCCCGATCTTCCTTTTTTCTATGCTGCCTGGCTGACATACCAACAACATAAGTACTAGCGGCTACCTCTGAATCTCGGGAATGCCAAGCTCTGTTTGTTTTGGTGAGCCGGTCCAGAATAGTAGTGGCCGCAATAAAAGTGAGTCCCATAAATGCTCCACCTGCAGCATTATCAAGTGTCAGTGGGTAGCCGAATTCAACGCTCTATAGAATGTATGCATCAAAAACTCATCTGTCAACTAGTGGTTCGGGAATCGAGTGAACTTCTTCTTAAACCTCAGCCAGGTTTCATGTAAGGCCTCATGAGGTTGTTGTCTGAAATTGCTAATCTCATCCCTTAACTGTATCATTCTGGAGGGAGGAAAGAACCTTTCTAGGAAAGCTCCTGTCAACTCACTCCAGGTTGTTATAGAATCTGGAGTTAGCTCTGTCAACCATAGTGCTGCCTCATCAGACAGAGACAACGGGAAAAACCTAAGTCTGATAACCGTCTGACTCACTCTCGGCAGCTCAAAATATTTACAGATCCCCACAAAATTCATCAGATGCATGCTGGGGTCATCACTAGCCACACCATAAAATAGCCCCTTCAAATTCAGTAATTGGATCATCGCGCTGGTGATATTAAACTTAGCGCCAGCCTCTAATGGGGGAAGAACAATGGTGCCTATAGCACCAACTCCATCCAAGTCAAGGTCATCATCATCATCCAAAGCAAACTGCCTTGGCTGTTAGCGACCTCTACCTCTCTGTTGCGGTCTTTGATCGGCAGGGGCAACGTTGCCGACATTATCTACCGCAGTATCATCATCCAACGCGGCATCTACCTTAATATTATCAACGTTTAGATGTTTTTGGGCTGCAGCAAGCCTTGCTTCTTCTTGTTGTGCATTCATATTTTGCCTTAGATTTCTCACAAGCTCGGGGTCATAGGGTAATATTGGTTCACCCGAGCATCGGGTACTTGACATGCACAAATCTGTACCCTGTAAAAAATCAAAAACAACAAATAAAAGTAAATTAGGAAAATATGACTAAGAGTCATGTAAACACACCAGACTTAATAAACAATTGTATTCTCGGCAATGGCGCTAAAATTTGATACGCCTAAATTACACCTCAATTAAGAAGCGTAAGCGGTCGTTGTCAAATATAGAACCCAACAAAGGTTTAGGTCGATCCCACTGGGAATAAGGTGAAGATTAGGTCATTAGTAATTTAGATGACTAGTAATCAATAATTTCTGGTAAATGGAGGGGTTTAAAGTGATCAATCTTTGAACAATTCAGGTAACAACTATCAAGTTTCAATGAGTAAAATTCAATAGAAAAGATGAACTAGGAATGTGTGCACCATGGCTTCGTGACAACCTCGAGTTAGAGATCTAATGGATTCATTTCATATTCAAAATATGAAGTAATCAAATTCATTCATACGTCTAATCATTTCTCGACCAAAAAAAACGCTTTTCTTTTCAGTTCTTTCAAACTTGAAAAGATACAATTATAAAACTCAATTAATCCTCCAAGTAGATTAACCTCGCTAAAGCATCAATCATTAGATGGGAGTTAGTAGTCCTGAATCCTTGTTGTTAATCTAATTTTCTCAGTTTTAATTCTTTTATTCAAGCAAATCAAAACTAGGCGTGTTCTAATGTTTGCAACCATTAGAAAATGGTAAAAAATATAAGAATAACAAAGTACTGTGCAATACATATTGAATCCAATATCACCCGTAGCCTAGATCACTACTATGTCATGGCTCTCACAACCCTAATTGTGGGAAGTTAGTTACTCATGCTATTATAAGAAGAGAAGATAATCATATTCATAATAAGAGAAAGATTCTTACAAATAGTATGAAATCACTTCAATTATCCAAGAACAATGAGCCAAAAAATTCCCAAGAACAATGAATTGAGGAAGAAAAAAGTATGTTGTTGTTTCTCCGCTCAAAGATCGTTCAATACGTAAGAGAAAATATCTAATATTGAATAATGAGTAATTTAACCCTAATACTGTAATTATAGTAGTACAGTAAAATACTATCCTAAATAGAACTCGGATTGCTCGCTACATCTTGACGGGTTGCCTTGACGCCTCGTCAGGCTTGTGATGATTCATCAGCTGAGTCATCACAATGTTCCAGTGATTTTCTTTTTCTTCTTCTGTTTGATGATTTTCCATGATGAGTCATCATGGCTTTGACGAATTTTCATGGAACTCGTCGCTCTTAACCAGTGATGCTTGCCAACTGCCTCAGCTTGATAGTTTGTTGTGATGGTTCGTCATGGCTGTGATGACTCTTGACTGTCTTGGCTTGGAGGTTAAGGTGATGACTCATCACACCTTTGACGTATCATCAGGTGGAGTCGTCACTCCTAACCAGTGACTCTTCTTGTACTATCTTACTTGGTGACTCATCCTGACGATTCTTCAAGGCTATGACGACTCATCAGGTGAGTCGTCACACCTAACAGTGAGTACCATTTTGGTGCAAATCCTCATCTATTTTATCCTCGTCCACTTTCCTGCAATTTAAACACATAAACTATCAAAACTAACAATGGTTGCTTGAAAACTCACGATTATTCTTAGTTAAAGGAATCAAATGTATCGTAGAATGCCGGCACATCAATAGGTCATACATTAAGGCTAGAAACACTAATTCAGACCCTACTTGTACGGAATATTTTTTAGCTTTAAATGAATGGTTTGGGGAAGAATTTGAGGATCCTATGGAAGCCCTCAAGAAGCTTCAGCAAGTTGGAAATGTGAGGGAATACCAGGATGAATTTGATAGGATATTGATTGGGGTAAATTTGTCTAGTGAGAATACCATTAGTTGTTTTTTAGTAGTCTAAAGCCTGAACTGAATAAGTCAGTTAGGATTCAAGTACCAAGAACACTAATGCAAGCTTACAAAATTGCAAGATTGAAAGAGAAAGTTTTTGAGGCACAAGCCCAAGCTTGGGGAATGAGACCTTCTGAGAGGAACCAGAAGCCCATATTGCCCACACCAACCACTTCTAAGTACCAGTCCTTTCAAAAGCCAACAACAACCTACAATCCTTACAGAAAACCAATTGAGTCATTTGGTAATAGGCCTACCAGGTTCCAGAATCCCAGTAACAGTGATAGAAAGTTAACTGCTGCAGAAATGGATGAAAAAGGGCTAAGGGCTTATGTTTCTTGTGTGATGAAAAGTATGTCTTTGGGCATGCGTGTAAGAATAAGAAACAGTTATTTTTGGTTGAAGTAGCTGAGGAAGGTGATGTACTCATGGATGAAGGAATGGATCAAGAACAAATTCAAATTGGTAGTGAGAATGATGTTGTTGACAACCCTGAGGAATGTCTGACTATTTCCCTACAGGCTTTCACTGGATTTACTGGTTATCAAACTATCAGAGTCACTGGCTATCATGAGAAGTAACCTTTGCAGGTTCTCATTGACACTGGCAACACACATAACTTCATTGATGAAGAAGTGGCCAAGAAACTAGAATACAGGGCAAGTACAATTGTAGAGCAATCTGTTAGTGTAGTTGATGGTAGAAAGGTACACACTATTGTAGTTTGTTGAAATTTGCAGTGGTTGTTGCAAGGTACCACATTCTCTTCTAACTTCCTACTATTGCCCCTGGGAAATGTTGATATAGTTTTGGGGGTGCAGTTGCTCAACACATTGGGTAGAATCCTGTTTGACTTTAGCAACAGGACTATTGAGTTTATGCACCAAGGAAAGAGACATGTTTTGAGAGGAGCAAGCAGCCAACTCAAGATTGCTAAGGCTAGGGTATTGAACAAGAAACCTGAAGAGAAACTACAACTCTACATGTTATCATTGCTAACTATTGAGGGACTGCAATGTAACAATGTCCAGGCTATACAAGGTAATAACATTCCTGCTGAGTTATCTTCCCTGATGGATGACTACAAGTGCATCTTTGATATTCCTACTTGTTGATCCCAAAGCTGATCCCGAAGGCTATAAATAATAGAGAAGTCCCTCTATTTGCGGACGATCCTATCCTACGATGGCAACGTAGTTTTGGGGCATGTATTGTCTAAATCCATACCCATCTCGGTGCTAAATAGTACTCCCAAAATATATTAACTACCCATAACATAGTCTTAAAATACTTTCTAAAATTCATACTTGATTCAAAATATCGTATCATGAACATATCTATCTTTTTGAGCCTTGGCTCTAAATTTCTTTAACTTTGCTTTGACTCTCAAGATACGATAAACTTCTTCACTTTTCAAGTCATAATAATAACATAAGAATTCTTGTAAACTTTACATAAGCATAAACTTGAAACTCTTAAACAAATCTTTCTAGAAAATATAAATCAATTCTAATAAACACAAAAATAATCTTTTAAAACACAACTAGACGTTTAAATTCATAGGGAAAATTCATAAGTTTCTTGGAAGAATCAATGAACATAGACTAGGAATAAAATCGAGGGGAAAGAACCCAAACTCATGTGATTCTCACTAAAAATCATAGAATGTTCAAAGAATTTCATCAAGAGATCAAGAATTACACTCAAAGATTTCAACTCTTAAAAATTCTAACATGATTCATGGCTTAAACTAAAAATATAACTTGGTTGTAGGGAGAACGAGGTTCCCACACGAAAATATTAGCTTTACATACCTTGATTTTGGAGTTTGAGGAAGGAATCTTGAAGAAAACCTTAAGTTTTGCCTTTGAACCATGAACCCTAAGCGCTCTTGCTTCTAGGAACTTTGAGGAGAAGAGTAACGCCCTTTTCTGAACTTAATTCGTGCATTATGAGGTTTAGGAATATTTAAAATGGGTGAGGGACGGATATTGGATGAGGAAAGGACCGCAACGCCCTCAAAATAACTTAAAAGAAGTAATTCCCGTAACAATACCCTAGGAGTCTTATTTATAGGCAATTTTAATTAAAATACGAATTGGTCTAGGAAGGAAAAACGCATCCAAAACGGTCGCCAAAATGATCCGTTTTGGCCACAAATGGACCATTTTTTTAAGCGTTTTAACTCAATTAATTTTTTGAGTTTCTGATCCTGAAAATGGGACCATTTTCTCTTCTGTTTTAACTTGCAAAATTCGACGGACTTCTGGTCAGACAGACGTCTTCTTCGTAAACTGATCATAACTTTTTACTCCGGACTCGGATTAATGCGCGGTCAGCGGCTTTGGAAAGAAGACTCAAAGACCTTTAATTTGGTGGGTAATAGCCACCTAAATTTTTATATTCTAGGAGTTATGATCGTTTGAAGTTGACCCTAGTTAGAAAGTCATACGAAAACTCAACTGGTAGAGAAGCTTTCAACTTAACTTGTGCTAGGGATTCCTTAAAACCTTAATTCACCTTCAAAGCTCTTCCCACACATAGTGCTTGACCATAACACCTAGTTACAATAAAATCTTTCGAGTTCAGGTCTAATGACACGCGAAAAACGATTGAAATCCTAACTCGAAAGTTTGGGGTGTTACAGTCATCTTCTTCGAGTTAACTCTCCTAGATTAACTACTTCATCACAATTCCATTTAAGTGCATCAGACAGAGTGGAGTCTAGGGTCGGGCCTTGATTTAGGGTCGGAATCGAGTCCTAGATTGGGTTCCAAATTAGGGTCGAGCTTGAGTCGAGGTTCACTTCTCGAGCTAAAGTCAGGACTAAGTTTGAATTCTATATCGAAGTTTGAATTCAAAATTATTTTAGTCCAAATCCATTAAAATTTGAGCGAGTAAAGCGATTTAAATAAATTTGGGCTAATTTTGTCACCTCTAGTTTGTACTTTACCGGTTGCAATATAAATACTTGTAATACTCTTTCTGTTTAATTTATGTGATATTTTTTGCTGTTTAAGATTCAAATTATATGAATTTTGACTAAAATTTAAAATATATTTTTTTGTCATATTGACATGAGGAGAATGGTAATTTATAATACTATTTTTTATAAATAAAATGAGACGAGAAAATATGTTAACCTTAAAAACTTCCGACAAGAAAAAGTGGACCTAGTGTGCCAACATTGCCAAATTGATAAGAATCTGTCATAAGAGTAGTCACATATGAGGCAATTTTGTCATAAAGATGTTTATAGATTAAAGTCCAACAAAACAACTCAAATAGAGCTTCACGTGAAATAAAGCATGTCTAGCACAATTTTTGTCCAATCAATCAAGAAAGATACCTGAATTACTTTTACAAAGCTTGTCTTATTATTGTGTACCTTTTACCAATAATATTAATCAAGGACCATGATGTGTAATGAGAAATGGGAAAACTACAGGCACAAAAGCAGCTTGCCTGTAATTTATGATTTTATGTTAATCCCTCATTATAAGCATGTTACTGCTTGTCCGGGAGCAGCTCCCGTCCAGTACTGTCCAGTTTGTACAATGGAGAAGGAATCTACTATTAGCTGGACACTTAGAGATTTAAGGGCTAATAATTGTTTAAACCCAAACAACCTTTAAACCATGGTTAAGCTAAAGTACTGCTTTCTCGCTCAATATCAATTTGGCAAGATTAAGGTAGAATCCGAGAATACCGCTATGATTTTCGAAAGAGTTGCAAAAATCCGAAAAAATTGTTGTGGAGATTTTTTTCTGTTGGAAAAAGATTTTCTTACCATGGAAAAAAAAATCAAAAGAGAATCGATACAACCGTCGATAAACAAAGAAAAATAAATTTACAAAGCTCAACAATCGAAGATCGCAAAGAGCACGAAAATCAGTTGATGAACAATTTTGTTTTCTCTAGAAGAGGTGACGACACAAAAACAGGTTATTCATTGATTTTACACTCTTCTTATAGTTGCAATTGTCAATGTATAAAAAGTGTCTGCGATATGTTTGATAAAATGCCTCAACTATACCTTTTGAGAATATTAAGTAAAGATGAATAACAAAAATGTGAGAATTTAAGATTCTTAAAACACACACCATAAATTGAATAAAGTTCACAAACTATTTCACACAAATGGTGCATGTAGTTATGCTTTGAAGTTGTTGGAGTATCAAAGTACCATCACTTTAAAGTTGCTGAAATCACCACTATAATATGCCTTCTGAAATTTAACAATTTTTGGAGACTTGGAAGTGAAAATAATAAAACTTAAAGAAAGATCATGAAAACTAAAAAATAAAAAACACCAAAATTGGATAGCTTTGATTTATGTTGTGGATAAAGAAAAATCAGTTGATTTATGCAAGATTCTCGCCAACAAAATGCTGACAAGAAGGAAAATAATAAAATATAAAATTAATATGTGATTTAACCATGGTTTAAAAGGTTGTTTGGGTTAAATAATTATTAGCCCTTAGATCTCTAAGTGTCCAGCTGTCAGTAGATCCCTTCTCCACTGTACAAACTAGACAGTACATGTACTGGACGGGAGTTGCTCCCCTGCTTGTCCTTCATAGTAAATTTATAGTCTGTTTGAAGCTTTTGAGAGGCTACGGGTGTTTTATAGGAAAATAAGTTATTTCTTATTTATTTTCTTGTGTTCGATATGTAAGTTAAATTATTTTTTTCTAAAAATATTTATATATATCTAAGACAAAATTAAAAAAATATAATTTTTTTTTGAGGGTGGGGGTAGGTACCCGTGTATGGAAAACTTTTTTAAAAAAAAATTAGGAGGGGGGTAGGGAGTTGTGGTGGTGTAAGAAAAAAATTTAAATTTTTTTGAGGGGGGTGGGTAGAAATTCTTTTTGGGAGGGGATGAGGGGGTGGGTGGGGTAAAGGTTGAGGTGGGTGATTTTGAGTTGTATGAGACCTTGCAATTTGTTTTCCCTACTTTTATTAAGAAAGTCATTTTCCTTGTTTTTAAGGAACTTGTTTACCTAGAGATAATATTTTTCAAAAGTTTTGGCCAAACAAACATGAGAAAATAGGAAACATTTTTCCAGAAAATATTTTTCTCCATACCGAACACACCCTAAGAATGCTATTCGTTTTCTTTCCAAAAAGTGTTTATTGTACATAAATGAGGTGTTTGCCCAAGTTTTTAGAAGAAAATAAGTGATTTTTTAGTGCAGCAACAATTGTTTTTCAAAAGCTAAGAAAAATAGTTTTTGAAAAACAATTTTCAAAAAATATACTTAGAAGCATTTTTTAGAAGCTTGACAGACACTAATTACATCCAAAAGTCTATTTCAAATTGATTAGTTAAACACAAACGATTTCTCGCCACAAGTTCTTCTTCAGAGCATTTTTGTAAAAAAAAATACTTTCCAATATAAGCTGGGCCATTACTCCTAGATTAGAGGGCTAACAATAGCCATATGAAACCTTGTGAATACTATATATGAAAAGGGAAAGAGTAAAGAAAACGTTTACACTATCAAATTAATTTAAAACATATTTCCTACACTTTTTGTTTTAATTAAATCCATTCATCCAGGCTTTTACCTTTTATAATGGTGGGGGTTTGATATTAACCTAACTAGTTTATTAATTAAAAAAAGTTATAAAGGAGGAAACATAAAACCAAACCTCCAATTAACTATCTTGCTAGAGACGATATGACTATTCAACCAAGAAACTAGATGGGGGAGGATTACCATACACCTATTACATATGAAACATTATCGAATTGGAATCGATCACGTAAGCCACTTTCTTAAGAGACTTTAAAGACCGGCCGTTTTATTATGAATAATTATAACATGGTTTAATTGGTAACCTGCCAATGATTATCTCAATAAAATGTTATAGCACGTAAACCTACACTATCAAATGTAGATCCAAAGGGGCAATGATATTCTTATTCAAAATTATGTACAAAATTATGATTCAGAAAATTAGAACTATGCACAAAAGCTTGCATTCTCTCTTGTCCAATACTAGTCTTGGGTTCATTCTAATAGGATATCACAACAACAAAAAGGACACTCACCTATATATGTGACTTTCTTTTTCTTTCTTCCTAATTAATTAAACCATTATAGTTATCATTGTAACGATAGCGATTCAGATCACCTACCCAAGTCAGTTTAACAGATAGTGCAAGCATTAGGATTCTCTTCTATGCTATGGTGAACTTGGTAATATGTGTGCATAGGAGGAGGATAATATGGCCTATAAGCCGCGGGTGGATAAGGTAGTGGTTGTGGCTGAGGATGACGTGGTTGTGGTTGTGGTTGTGCTTTTTTCACTTCTTCCTTTTTGGGTCCTTCTTCTTCTTCGTCATCGTCAGCGTCATCGTCGTCTTCATCTTCGTCTTCGTCTTCTTCTTCTTTCTTAGGATCTTCTTTTTTTGTTTCCTCCTTGGGTGGTCCCTCTTTCTTTGCTTCCTCTTTGGGTGGTTCTTCTTTCTTTGCTTCTTCTTTGGGTGGCTCTTCTTTCTTTGGTTCTTCCTTAGGTGCCTCCTTCTTGATTTCTTCCTTCTTAGGTTCTTCTTTCTTCTCTTGCTCGGGCACTTTGGCTGGTCCTACTATGAGTATTTCTGTCCACCAAAACTTACGTAATCTGCTCACTACGCTCACCGGATCAACCGTACCAATGATGGTTAATTTCTTACCTTTCATATCCATCGAAATCTCATCAATTCCTACAAAATTTTCAGCATACAATGAATTTGGTTAGCTACAAGTAGTGTGCATATGAGGCTTCTTTGACAACTCCTAGCAAAAGCACATGGATATATATAAACACGTAGTATAGTGAAATTTGCTTCAATTCATGCACCTAATTAACATCCCAAAACCAAAAAAGTACTAGTACTAGTAAACAATGTAAACATAAAATATATTTATTGTTTTGTCATATAAATTTTTAGATAAGAAAATCACACAATTCAATATGATATCAAATAAGCAAAAGTCCTGACTCTAATCTCATTGCCATCCAAAACAAAGTATATTTCACGTTTTTTATCCATGAAAAAGAATTAGATTCACACGTGATGAAATGTGTTGAGGCATAATACAATTAAAAATTAAATGTGTGTTCTCTCTGATAGCTTCAAAGAAGTTTCATACACTTCAATATTATTTTAACTTTGATTGTTCAAATATTCATTCCACTACCAAGAGGTATAGTTGAATAGTTGGAATCCTTTAACCTGTAATCAAAAGTTTTGAGTTCATACCGATATAAAAACAAGAACTTTTGATAATGAGTGTTTCACCCCTAAGTAGGTCTATTCAACTCTATGAAAACAAGTTTCTTAAAAACGAGGAAAATGACTTCTTTAATGAAAATGGAAAAAATAAATTCTATAAGTGATATACTATGTTTATTGTATCCTCTCTACCCACCCAACACCCTAATCCCTACCCCTTGATCATCCCATCCCCGAAGCCCTACTTCCTCAGCCCCCTCCCACCCCTATAATGTTTTTACTAGATTATATATAAATGCTCTTGAGATAATATTTGCTTTTACTTACTTACCAAACAGTAAAAAATCAACTTGTTTTCCAAGAACATTTTCTAGGACTTCATACCAAACACACCCTTTATGTAATTAGGCAAAGTTATAGTACCTAATGTAATTAGGCAAAGTTATAGTACCTAATGTAATTAGGCATAAGTGATGGTACCTAGTACCTAAAATCTGTTAGTGGGGAACATCTTCAAATGAGGTGGACCCACTTGACGTGGCGCCATGCTGGAATCAACTTAGAAAAAAGTTACTGTTTCTTTTTTTTCTCTCCAAATTAGTGCAAACTAGAAATCAATTACCACTAATAGAAGAAACCTCATTCATCACCCCTCCATTCACCTAATGTTTTTACCACCAACCAAATAATCCTTCTATCCCAATTTATGAATGAAAGAAATTGTTTTAGAACTTGTGAATGAAAATATTTTGTTTAGGTCGAGAGTCTGTTGAAAGTAACAGTTCTATTTCATATAAGATAGAATTAAAGTCCGTGTAATTTCATTCGAAATATATTCATATAAGATAAGACAAAAGTTTACGTATATCTCACTTCTTACGAACCTCACTTATAAAATTTCATTGGATATATTGCTATGTTATTGTTATGATCTAAATCAAATTTTAGATATATGTAATCTTAAGTATGTTATAATATTATATGATTACAAAATCTTTAAAAACATGCAATCTTAAATTTTTTATAACATTTTTGTGAGTATAAAAAATTTAAGAGTAAAAAAAATTTAATTAAGTTATTTTTAAACAGATAAAAAATCATATAAATTGAAACGAATGAAATAATTAAATTAAAACACAGAAATCAATAAGTATATACGTTATATTTGGGTAAATGATAGCACACTGGTTCAATACTAGATTTAACTCGTCTAATTTTGGACGTAAATTTGTGAAGTTTAAATTTTTAGAATAAATATGTATATCCGAAAGCTGTAAAAAACAAAAAAACTACATACAATTAATTTGAACAGTTGAAATCCTGATTAATGAAAAATAAAAATATATTGAGTCGAGAGTCAATTGGAAACAAATTCTGATATTTTACTTATATTATTATACCAGATATGTTATGATTGTGAAAAATAAAAATATAGAAGCTACAGGAGTAGTATTTTTTAACACCTGATAGAGCGGAGACTGTCTTCAAGGCCTTTCGCTTTTCCCTGGCATCTTGTAAATCCAGTTTGATCAGGATAAGTTTCTGTAGAAATAACAGAGCAAACAAGAATTTTATTTTATTTTTTTAAAAAAAAGTAAAAATGAAAATCAGAGCACTCTAGTTTACCTGAATAAAAAAATTTAATTAAGCAAAACATCATAAAGAATGATGAGTTATCAACGAACTAAAAATTAATCCATGTATACATCAGTTCAATGCAAAAGATAAATTAACATGCCCTTCAAAATTATATTCCGAAAATAGAAGAGGAAAAAGAATGTCCACACACATGATAATAATGTGTATATATATTCTTTTGCTATATAATCGTGCGATTTTTAAAAATTTAAAATCTGATTTCCTCATAAATTTTTCAATCCAAATGGCAAATCCATACTTATACCTTTTAACTCAATAAATGACATTTACTTTGCAAGTGTTAAAGACAAAATATATCACCAAAAGGAAAGGTGATAGAAGAGCCTAACCATATATGCAAAGAAAAAAACAAGAAAAACACATAAATTGCACCATGTAATTATTCAAAAAAAAGTCATTTACACACTTAATTATTAATTGAGAGACCTAATACCCTCTATTCATGTTCGAAGTGAATTTTTTTTCCCCCCAAATTTAAACCCCACCCTAACATCAACCCCAACAAAAAGGAGTTGCTAGATGGCAAGCACCTCCAGCTTCAACTATATGATTGTGAATTCGAGTTATCAATGAAACAAAAAAAGTGAGAGCCCTAGAAAGGGTTAAAAAAAAAAAAAGTTATTGACGAATCAGCTCGGAATCTTGATCAAGTTCGGACATGAATAGAGGGTATTAAGTCGTTTAAACGTGTAAATGACTTTTTCGGACAACTACAAAGTGCAATCCATGTAAAAAAAAATCAAAGAAAATTAAAAATGAGACACGATAAAAGAGGGAATAAAGAATCAAACCTTCATCTTATACAGTAGTGGGACTTGGATGAAATTAAAGAACAATCTCTCTCAAGGGATCAGAAACAAGAGGAATGAGAATTTGAAGAGATCAATAGATACTTATTAAAGGAAGAAAAAGAAGAAATATGGTGTACTGTGTGTCAGTAATGATGAGAAAAAGACACTGAATATATGCTATAAAGGTATTCATCAAAGTGGTTTTAGAAGGGAGGAAACTAACAGAGAACACCGTAAACTACAATTTCCGAATCAAAACAAAATATATGCAGAATAAGAGAGAGAGAGTGAAAAAAAACGTTGCAACAACTTGGAAGATTGTGTATGTGGGGGTGGTGGGTTGAGGAAGGGGATATATATGAGGTTATGGGTATTGGTGAAGTCAAAAATTTCGTTAAAAGTGTTTTTAATACTTTTTTTTGTTTTAAAAAAAATAATTTGTTTTAATTTGGTATGGAGTTTAAGAAAATAAAGAAGATTTTTGAATTTTATACTCTTAAATTAAAATTATATCAAATATATCAAAATACCTTTTAATCTTATGGTCTTAAATATGGCATGCGAAAAATTGAAATTAAACTGTTGCCAAAAAAGAAAAGGGTTATTCTTTTTTAAATAGACTAAAAAAGAAAGTAGATCATTCTTTTTGAAATGCAGGAAATATATACGTATGAAACAATTTTTTTGTCCTATATATTTTGTATAGTTTTCTATAAATATATACTCCCCCTGTTTTAAGCTTTTGAAACTTGTGATTTTAAATTATAGATATGTTAAATATATTAAATTATTTTTTAATTTTGTGATCATAAATATATTACGTGAAAAGTTAAAATTAAAAAGTTTCTAAAAAATAATAGAGACATTTTTTTTAAAATATACTAAAAAAATAAACCAAATAAATTAAATATAAAAAAATATTTTTTTAATAAAAAATATTCGATTGACCATAAAAAATATTTTTTTAATAAAAAATATTCGATTGACCAGTCTTTACTATACGTGGCTATGCCTGATTATGGGGATTCGTACATAAATGTCATACATACACCTGAAAAGAAAGGTGACAACATGGAGATCTTAAAGAAGTTCTGCTTTCTCAAGGGGGGCGGTGGTAAAAGGCCAACATGCAACATGCACATTGAAATCACAAGATTATTTTTGTTATGTTAGGAAAAAATTTATATGTAAATTACTTTAAAATGTAAATGCTGAAAAATCATGTGGATATTTGATCATGAAAATAAAAAATAATTTTATTTAATATAAAAATTTTAAAATTGAAGTAGGAGTTGTATTAATTTTATAAAAATAAAAAGTTTAGGATTATTTTAAAAAAGAAAAACTTTAAAATGTGAAAACATGGTTTTGATTGTTTTTTAAATTTTAAATACAAGTTGAAATTGTATTTGAAATTTTCATGACCAAAAATTAATCTTAAAAAAAAAATGAAAAACATAAAAAAAAATCATGGACAAACGGGTCCTAAATATAACGATTCACACGGTTATTTGAGTGTTAGAACTCTTTTACCCAGAAAAAATTATGTGTAAATTACTTTAAAATGTATATACGAAAAGTTAAAATATAATGCCCTGCATGATTGTTTGGAGTTCTAGAAATTTTTTCTCCTAAAAGACTTTTCCTGTAGCATTGAAATGCAATTTATAACTTGAAGAGATGGGTAATACGATTTTTGAGATAATTAAATACATTTTAAAGGAGAAATTTTAAAATTAAAAATTTAATATAATACCTCGATGTCTTTGATCCACATTTAACTTTACTTGACTTGGAATCTCAAAGATGAGCTTATAACTTTTAGCTTCCCCCTGCCCCGCTCCCCATTCTCCTTTAATTTTTTTAAAAAGTGGATCTTGAATTATAGAATCATAAAAGAGAAATAATATACTTATATATTAAGCATGCATCATTAAAAGTGAAGTTCTTACTAGATCACTTTGTTGAAAGTTATACTTACAGTTATCAGAAGGCAGTCTATGTAGAAATTTATTCGAAATTATATACCCTAAATAAAGAAATTCTTGTTTGTTTGTCTTAAAAGCTTTTAGAACAAATGAATAAGGAATTGCAAAATTTATGAACAAACAGAGTATTACATATATAACATATTTGCCTAGCACATTTCTTTGCCAAAATATAAATACAAAGACGGTGATAAAATGCGACCAAACAAAATTATAGCTGATAATATTATAAAATCGGATGGTGAAATCTTCTAAATATGAACAACTGTAATGACCCTTCCGGTCATCCCCACGTTTAAGTTTTGAAGTCAAGCAAATCGACAAAAGATAGCGTAAGACCTTTAACAAATTTTCTGAACCTTGGGTCAAATGTCTCGGAGCTTTTCTCCCAATATATAAAGAGTTAGAAGTCCCCCGAAATACCAAATCGAAGGTCTACGAGTCTAGTTTCCAACGCACAAAACCTCACGTCCAAATAATCTCGGAGCAAAGAGTTATGACTGTTTTACCGCGGACTGTCTGGCAGAAAACGGGTTGCGAACCGGGTCGCGAACCGGGTCGGGTTTAACCCGATTTAAGCTTCAATTTCACGTTTTAAAATGCCATTTCAGTTTTGAAACAGTGATAAAATATAAGGGAGGATCCCGAGAGAATTCTTGAATATCGAAATCGTGCGTAGGCGAATTACGAGCCTAAACTTAAGAACTTTATTAGCATCGTGCGTGTATTTGAAATATTTATTTAAAAGTTGAATTTGGTACAAATTATATTATTATTGCCTTTTCAAAATATTTTAAAGGTTTATGAAAAATATATTTGATACATTATAAGTATATATGTATTTATTTTATAAGGTTTTTATACTCCGTAATATTTTAACGGAGATAGTAAATTTAATTATGTTAAAATTTATTATTATAATATAGTAGGTTTTATTGGAAATGATTTTCTATCAATTATGGTATATTTAAAGTATTATATTTATTTTACCACGAATTTACGCAATACCCGAATATATACTTAACGGGTCGAGTTGGTTGCCACCTCCACTTCCACGTGGAAGTGGAGGGCTAACCCAATACTTACCAAGTGTGAAAGGTGGCAGCATCTCAACATTGAAATGATTTGCTGCCTAACTCATATGTGATTTACATATGTAATTAAGAATTGCATAATTTGCATACTACTGTACATCACATTTGTTACGTAAGGAGTATTGTGAGAGGAAAACTTTGTGTTAATAAATCAATTATCTACGTCAATTTATTCCGTCCCAAATCCGAATCCGATTCCGATTTAGTTTTGGATTTTCTCGGAGTGGTTCGAGCTTGGACATTGTTGTTCCAGCAGCTTGTCGTCGGACGACAGGTAGGTTACGGTTTATTTTCCCTAGACTCCGTATATATAAAATAAAATTGTATTAATGGGCATCCTTGGGTTGGTTTATTAGGTTGGTACCACAGACCTCGACCGCTTTATTCATGTCCGCCTACTTTTGTTCCTCCGTTGCTTGTAGTATTTGCGATATATTTTATTTACCCTTGTGGTCCTGTGAGGCCTTGTTGACTCTGGAACATAGAAGGTGGATTTTGGGAATGTCCGCGAGTCCCGGGCATAGAATTATCCTTCTAGGCTGGTTATGCTTGCTGAGTAGCTGTGGGCCTGTGCAGGGTCGATAGGTTGATTGTGAGCTGCTGGGCAGCTATTGTGTGTGATCATACCATTTCCATGCATATAAAGAGGTTTTATCCATGTTTTACTGTGGTTTTGGCTTCGGGCCTACAGGCACTGTTTTCTAAACCTTGCATGGCCCGGGGGGGCCGTTTTTGATGGAAATGATTTGGAAATGGTTGATTGCACTTGTGGAGATTTTTGGGCAAGAAAGTAAAATTATGTTTAAAATCATCAGTTTTATGATTATCGCTAGACTCGGCAGGGCCGGGGTGCTAGTTGAGTTTTCTTGTTATTTGAGATGATTTTTAGCCTCGGTCGGACCGAGCACCTGAGATGACTTTTTACTTTTTAGACCCGGCTACGCCCGGGCACCCTTGGAGGGGTTTTTGAGATATTTTCCTACTATTTTTAGGCCTGGACAGGGTCTGGGCATGCATATTCGAGACTGGGTCTCTATCTTGATATCGAGACTGGGTCTCTATCTTGATACATGTTCTGAT